>CM067313.1:3611298-4239550 GCA_034231615.1 Meghimatium bilineatum
TCAGTTTCCCTCCCACTTGTATTTCTGACTACTTGTCTGGCTCGCCTTCCCTGAGCTGAACCCTCAAATAAGGTCGTCAACAAGGTGCCATTTCTTTTAATGTGTCAAAAATATTGCATTTGTTTTATTTGTAATTCTTTTAATGATTATATTCTAATATGCAGGGCTGTCTAACTATACATATATATTCTAATATGCAGGGTTGTCTAACTATATATATATATTCTAATATGCAGGGTTGTCTAACTATATATATATATATATAATTCCTAGGTACAACTTATAAACTGGCTAAAATTCCATTTTTTGGCTGTTGAACAAGCGGACATATCATCATTTCTCTCAGCATTTCTCTACCTCCACCACCATCGCCGTTATCCTCATCACTACCGCCACCAACAACATCATCATGATCCTTCCTCTCCTCCTTCTGATTAACTGTATCGTCATCATTATAATCATCACATAATCCCTGTCTCTCTTTCGCTCCATCTATTTTCCTATCTCTTACAACTCTCGAATTTCTCTATCTCAAACTCTTTCAACTTAACTCTCTCTCTCTCTATCTATACCTCTCTCATTTTTTATCACTCTATCTATAATTTCTCCAATTCTCCATCTCTATCACTGAACCTATAGATATGAAATATTAGACAAACATTCATTGAGAACAGAAATGTTTATTAACGTTAAGTGAACATAGAATTATTTCCCCTACATACAATTATTTCCCCTGATTCTAGTCTGGTTATCCCAACAATGAAAACATACACAAGGAAATCAACTAATATAGCGATATGTTGATGGATTCAATAGATCAAAACATTACCAGAAATTATATCAGACATAAAACAGACTGCAGGAAGTAAATGGTTGACAGATGAAATTTCAGAATTGGCGATCTCAAATACAAAGCTAACCGAAAAAGTAAATTAAAAAAAATTCTTTTTGACAAAATTGAAAAATGGTGAATATTTAATCATTATCTCTGTCTTGCAGTAACCCCTACTTAAACACACCTACCGCTCCGGCAAGACGATAAATGTATACTTTAATATCTTCATCTAAATGTCTTAGGGAGGGCTAGAAAAACGGGATAATAATAATAATAATAATAATAATAATAATAATAATAATAATAATAATAATAATAACAATAATAATAATAATAATAATTATTATTATTATAATTATAAGACCCATAACTAGTCAGAATCGCAGGGGTGCTACACTGAATACATAAGCACTAAAATACGACGATTTTTGAGAACGTACTTAGATCTATCATCGGTGGTTCAGGATTTGATGGCGGTGTCCTGAATATCAAGAGCAATATGATGGCCAACACCGTTGAAATGTATGGCAACAGGAGTAGGTGTTCTGTGCTTGATGGCATGAAGATGATTACAAAAGTGATCACTCAGTCTTAAGCCAGTTTCCCCGATGTACTGCTTGCCGCAGCGTTTACATATGATAATGTAAATAACACTACGGGATTCACATGTAAAGACCTCATCGATGGAGAAAGTGGCCTTGGGAAATGAAATGGAACGCATCTGAACCACATACGGACATATGTAGCAATGGCCACGTGAGCAACGAACAGTACAAAAATGGTCGGGAACAGAAGACTTAAGGTGGCTGTGGAACTCTATGGTAACTGCCATCAAATCCTGTACCACCGATGATAGATCTAGGTACGCTCTAGAAAATCGCCTTATTTTTGAGGTGGTTACCCTCAAGCCTTTTGGACTCAATTCCGACCACTCTTTTGTCTAGCGCTCGGTTGGTGTGGTCTTTGTATTTATTCATTTTGTTCCGGCATTTACGTCATATTTTTGTTCGTTTCGTTTCCACCCATATATACGTTTTTTATGTACTTCCTGTCTTTCCGGCACCTCACTTTCATATTTTGGTTGGACACGTTTGTGTATTGTGATCATTTCTATTCGTCGTCTTTTTTAATGTTTTGTGCGTTTCATGATAAAGACCTTTTGTTTGAAACGTTGAAAATGTTTTGTGTATTGTAATTTGTATGTTTTCTTGTTTACAAATCATAACCCCCTAATTCTGGTGATATTCCGTCTTGCCTAAGTGGAACGCTAAAAAAACCTGTGTTTTACGTAAGTACAATTGTACATATAAACTGTAGGTTTCGTATCTTGTGTGTTCATAATAATCAACAATTACACAAAACAAAAATACTTGTATGTGTTCAGGGTTGTCTTGATATTATCTATCCATCTTTTCTAGGTCTTCCTCTCGCCTTGTATCCGGATCTTCTTATTTTATATGTTCTTGTTTGTTATGTTATATGTTCTTGTTGGTTATGTTATATATTCTTGTTGGTTATGTTATATGTTCTTGGTTATGTTATGTTCTTGTTGGCTATGTTATATATTCTTGTTGGTCATGGTATATGTTCTTGTTTGTTATGTTATATGTTCTTGTTGGTTATGTTATATATTCTTGTTGGTTATGTTATATGTTCTTGGTTATGTTATGTTCTTGTTGGTTATGTTATATATCCTTGTTGGTCATGGTATATGTTCTTGTTTGTTATGTTATATGTTCTTGTTGGTTATGTTATATATTCGTGTTGGTTATGTTATATGTTCTTGGTTATGTTATGTTCTTGTTGGTTATGTTATATATCCTTGTTAGTTATGCTTCATTCTCATAAAGCGTTAAAACTATTTTATTTGTTGTTTCTCGATGTTTTATTATGTGCATTGTCTTATACTGACTCTGCTTCTGATTTCTCTGAATATCCATCTCATACGTTCATGTTTCTCTATCTAGTTCTCTCTCGGCGTATACCTCTATTGTAGTGAATACCTTCTTTGCTGTGAGAAGTTACCCCCTGCTCACGTCAACATAAGACCCTCCATCAAACAAACTTATCACGCACGTGTACAACAACTCTCCGTTACATTTAGTTTACTCATTGAGTAAGTCCTGCCTCTTCCAGCACACGCAAGCCTTCAAAAATCGCACGCGAGTTTATTGTTATTTTGAGATTTTCGTTTTACCCTGTCATTCATAGCTACCTGAATGTGTGACACCTGACACGTTGAAACCGCCTAGTGGTGTGTCATTTAAAACTTGTTCATTGTCCCTGGCATCGGGTAGAATTTCATATGCATATATACGCGGTATGGCCAAGATAATGGACTCAAATCCCGCTGCATGCAGTTGTGGATCCAGACCTTCAGAAAATAGTAGGCAAACTACTAAAAGTAAATACTGTCATGAAAATCACTACAGTAACAATAATGCTGGGTTGATGGCTACATCCTGGCTAGAATATGCTATCACTATACCCAGTAACTAGAACCTTTCCTCAAAACATCCTGGTTGAGAATGTTTCGTTTTCTTGTTAGTTTTCTGTTATATGTTTTAATTGTTTCAATTATTGTCTTGATAAAGCTCCTTTGGTCGAAACGTCGATTTGTGTGTGTTATTATGTTTGTCTCTAACTAGAAAAACATTATTACCCTATTCTTGGACCTACCTGTTGGATTTCAGTTTTGCGCAGTAAGTACATTTTTATTGAGACAGTTTCGTCTCTGTGTGTTGTTGGGGCTCGAAATTGGTGCAAAGAATAATGATATTGCTATCGGTCAAACATGTCGTGAGGGGCGACTAAGGAGGCTTCTGGGGGATGACTGTCCCATCCTATAGAGTGTCAAAGTGAGCCATAGATAATGCTAAAGTCGGATTTGTCGGGCGGATATCGTAGCTAAACTGTAAATTTTGACACAACGCAATCTGTTCTCTGAACTTTCTTCATTTATGAATGAACGAAGAGAAGATGTGGCAGCAGAAATCGGATAAGTCCAGTCAATGGCACAGATAAAACGGCAACACAACTTATTTCCATTGTCTGGACTGCATACTACTGGAAATCTAGTTGATAAACTGTCCTGCTACAAGAAAGATCTAGCGTGAGTTTGAGAATGAACACTGAAGAAAGAAAAAGAAGAGGTGGTTTCCAGTGATATACAATCATCAATCAGGAACTTATGGAAAGAACCATGCAGTCACCAATAGAGATATAACTAAACAGTCACCAATAGAGATATAACTAAACAGTCACCAATAGAGATATAACTAAACAGTCACCAATAGAGATATAACTAAACAGTCACCAATAGAGATATAACTAAACAGTCACCAATAGAGATATAACTAAACAGTCACCAATAGAGATATAACTAAACAGTCACCAATAGAGATATAACTAAACAGTCACCAATAGAGATATAACTAAACAGTCACCAATAGAGATATAACTAAACAGTCACCAATAGAGATATAACTAAACAGTCACCAATAGAGATATAACTAAAGTTACCAATAGAGATGTACCTCAACAGCCACAAGAGAAATATCACGGTACAGAACTGGCGATGAATAGGACGTACACTAAGAAAATTAGCGACAATTATAGTAAGACATGCATTGTTCTGGAACCCACAGGGAAAAAAGAAAAGAGGAATACAATGACACACATGGAGGAAACATGCAGATACATAAAGTATGAGCAAGACATGGACAGACATGGAAGCAGTAATTAATTGTAGAACATAATGGAAGACATTTGTTGAGGATCTATGATCCCCCAGGGAGTGAAAGATAAACACATAGATAGAGAAAGACGGGCAGATAGATATATAAATATGTAGAATGCAAGATATATATATATATATATATATATATATATATATATATATATATATATATATATATATATATATATATATATATATAGAGAGAGAGAGATAAATAAACAGCTATATAGATACATAGATAGACAGAGAGATAGAAACAAAGAAATATACAGATGTATAGATGGATATATAACTAGAGAGACAGATAGACAGAAATATAGATAGACAGGGAGATACATAGATACATATATATATATATATAGATAGCCTATTTGTGGTCGTCTGTGGCTGTGTCGATATAGATGCGAGACAACGAGGAAAGGTATCACGGTCACCAACCGGTAGGTAAAAGAACATGTTCTTCTGTATGTCTGCCGACTATATTAGCGACCTTCTATGGTCGCAGATGTCCATCTTTCACAAGAAATGGTTTAAAAAAACACTCAATGAATTAGTTACCGACGCTGAAATTGGATGTGACGGGCCAAATGCGCAAATAAAGCGGTGACAAAAAGCGTTTCCGTTCTCTGGATTATCTCCTGCTGGAAATGTTGCATGGCCATTGCAATTTTATAAGAGAGATCGGATGTAGGGAGTTTGAGAACATACGGGAAAATTATATATATATATTTTGCTAGATATATATAATTAGATACACACACAGACGTAGACAGACACACAGACGTAGACAGACACACAGACGTAGACAGACACACAGACGTAGACAGACACACAGACGTAGACAGACACACAGACGTAGACAGACACATAGACATAAACATGCATACATACAGAGATGCTCACAGACAGACGCACAGACAGCCACACAGACAAAAACACAGACAGGCACACAGACAGACGCACAGACAAACACATAGACATACAGATTCATGCAGACATGCTCACAGACACACAGACAGACACACAAACAGGCGCACAGACAGATGCACAGATATACAGTTACACAGGCAGACAGACATACAGATACACAGACAGACACACAGACAGACACAAAGACATACAGACACACATACATACAGACACACAGAGCACTTACAGACACATATACATACAGATACACAGACAGACACACAGACAGACAGACATGCAGATGTACAGACAGATACACAGACAGACTTACAGACAGACAGTTATACCCAAGTATAACACATATGCACACCTTCAATTATAGATTTTAACCGTATTGTCTCTTTAGTTATTCAGGTAAGAACATCTCACCTTGAACTTTAAAAAAAATACCTAAAGATCTACGCCATCTGTCACGTAAAGGAAGCCATACAATTGATTGCCTTAAATATCTGAATTATGAACAGACTTGTCCATTCTTCCATCACTACACCTTCTTCAATAAATCTGCTCACCTGAAGCTACAAAATGATCTCAAGTCGTGAGATCGGGCTTCCTGCACTTTCTGTGACAATAACATTTTTTTTTACCTGTACAGAAACTAATTTTCTCCAAACGTCAAAAGCACTTTTGTAATTCTAAGATAGAAAATGAAGCGATATTGTAGAAAAGATATATTTTTAATAGTTCAGCCCGCAGTTTACAACTTCTTTCTTGTATCCAGTTGGAAACGAATGTCATGTCACAAGGGATTATCTTACCCGTGTTGCTCGATTGTTCTTGTTCTTATCGTCACGACTTGAACGCTGGGCTCTTTCCCACCCACAATGCATGTCGATCCCTAAGGGACGCATTTTCATTATATCAGGTGGGAAGAGCTTTAGCTATACAGGTAAGCGCTTAATCTCATATCTAATATCAGTCCCCTTGGCAAGAGTATCATTTGTGAAATGAGAAAATCAAAGGTGAGGGATTTTTAATATTTCAATGTGAAATATACCTTGCTCGTCACTTTTGTGAAACTAATTGAAATCAATGAGCCACAAGAACCATCAGCGCGCGTGCATACTCTCCGCCATCTGTTGACACAGAGTGAGCATCTGTGTAATGTGATCCTTTAACTAGCGAATACCTATATTTAAATTATATTTACCTATAAACAGCGGGGGATTTAGATTTGATAAGGCCCTAATTTATTTGAGATATGGGGCCCTTTATAAGTCCAGATATTATTTGTCAGCGCCAAATATGATTTTTTGGGGCCCCCCAAGAAAGTAGGGGCCCTAAACTATAGCTTGTTTAGCTTATAGGTAAATCCTGCTCTGCCTATAAAGGTGGATTTGTTGGGCCGTTGGCCAAACATAAAACGAGAATACAACTGCATGTATTTATGAGACTTCGTCTATTTATTTTATCAGTTTGTGAGTTTTCGACAAATTCTGTGCATGAGTTTGTGAGTTTTCGACAAATTCTGTGCATGCGTTTGTGACTTTTCGTCAATTTCTTGTTATATTTCTATATCGCTATTGGTGACTGCTGAGTTTTATCTCTATGAGTATGTGAGTCTTCGTCTATTTTTGGATGAATCCTGATTCCAGACAAACACGGGACCTGGTCTACCGTTTCTTGTCAGCGCTAGCATTCTTTCTTAATGTCTTATTCCATTGTCTCTAACTTGGATCTTCCCATCATTGGTTCTTCACATCATTGGTTCTTCACATCATTGGTTCTCTTATTAGGTTATTTCCAACATTGGTTCTTCCCATCATTAGTTCTCTAACTTGGTTCTTCCCATCATTGGTTCTTCCCATCAATGGTTCTTTATATTTTTAATCCCGTGGTCCTAAAATAAGACAATCTTTTATCCGTGATTCCTGAATTTCCAGAAAAAACTTGAATTTCTCGACCTGACACACTTGACTTGGCTTGTTGTCACTTTGACCTATTGGATGACACAGCTTACTTTGCTACCTAACTTCCTTAGTCGCTTTCTACAAAGGATGGTAAGATATAGAGTTGATATTATTTGCCCTCAATTCGGACTTGGGTAACAGTAGCCGAAAAGCATTGCATTCTAGTGTAGGAGGTGGAGGGTGTAAAATAAGGCCCGCCAAGCCATTTCTACTGGCCCACCAGAATTATAAACAATTATTGTATGCGCTGTCGTCTGGTCTCAGAAAGCACTTACCTGAAGCAATAATATAATTTGTGTACAGTGTGTTGATGTCTTCACACAGTTTGTTGATGTCTTCACACAGTTTGTTGGTTTCTTCACACAGTTTGTTGGTTTCTTCACACAGTTTGTTGGTTTCTTCACACAGTTTGTTGGTTTCTTCACACACCTTAGACTAAAGAATGGTTTATGGTCTCTTCGCACAAGTAAAAGCGTAATCAACCCACACAAGGTAGACTAAAATGGTTTTGAACCCTTCCAACACATAAAGAGACTATCGGTTCTACCAAAACACGAAGATTGACCATCTGTATACTAGTGTACTCTGGAATATACATCAAACAAACATGTTTCCACTGCAGAAATCCTGAACCAATTGACGTCAGAAACATGGGAGAGAATTCTAACAGAAAGCTGTCCCTTGAGACGTATTATCGTTACTGAATATCAGGTTGACGATACTGTGATACTTTCTGTCAGGAAGTTCAGTTCCATTAGAAGATCAACATAACTCAGACCTACGGGCGACGTTCTCCCTTCCCCCTCACCCCAGCAGTTATTTATCTCACCAACCAGAGACAATCATCACAATAGTTCAATCTTCACTCACTTTCATCTCAGTTCCTTCTTGCCTGTTCATGCGGACAGACCCGGAAATGGATTCAGTCTCTCATCTGCGCAGAATCTGAGCGGGAACAAATAGTAACACTTTAAATTGTTACATTACTTCTTCAGATGACCTCTCTAATATTATTCTTCCGACACTATCAGCATGGAGTCCTGGATCTAGCATGCATCATTTACAGCGAAGATTGTCCGTTGTGATAGCTCTTGATTTAACTTTCTAACGCAAACATCAACTTTGACGTTGAAATAAATACATCTTTAAGCTGGAAATGACAAAAAATGGTGTTTTTGAAGTTCTGGTGTAGAAAACATTACATTAACTCACCTGTATTACAGGTATTTGTTCACAACCGCATCTCTCAATTTTCTGAAGTAATAAGTGACTTTCCTAAAGTAAAATTGGAGTAACTGTAAATAGGTTTTGTTCGGAAATGTTAAACTATCTTGGAATAATGTCTTTCTAACCGAAAGCTCGATGTTAATTTGAATCAAATTAGGAGATACATATGTCATTAGACATGATCACAGTGCTTGGGCCTTCACAGCTCAGTGCGAAGGCAAAACGACAGGGAGGAGAGTGGGACCTTTGCTGTGACTACGAGTAGCATGACTATGGACATTATGGAGTTGACCAGGACATTTGAGTGGGTAGGCACACAGAATGTAGCACTGGTCTGCATGTTGAGTGACTCTATGAGTATGACTAGGAAGGTACAAGTTGGTCTTGTTCGCGAACTGTGCATTGAGGCCTTGAGAAAGGCGAGGTTGAAAGTAGTAACATCTATTTTCGTACAGTGACATGTGGATGTTCGAGGCAATGAAAGAGCGAATCAACTGGCGTCATGCGCGATTGTGATACAGGGAAGATTACATACTTACCTACCTGCCTACCTATCTAATCTATCTCAGCTACCTATTTATCTATCTACCTACCTATCTATCTACCTGACTGCCTGCCTGTCTACTTACTTACCTACTTACATACCTACCTACCTACCTACCTACCTACCTACCAATGGCCCACTAGACAAACAACCTATGCAAGAGAAAACCTTAGTAGAATACATGCGGTTTTATTGAGGCTCTGTTATGGAAACTTTGTAGCATGTAATCTATACAATTATAGACACCCCCCCCCCCTTCTGAGTAGGTCTCCGTCAATAGTCTCCATTTCACTAAGCCGAAAGCTGAAGTCCCCTGTGTATGAAAGAAAGTTCAGAAAATGCACCCCACTGCACATAGGAAGTAAGATCTGATTGCTCGCAATTCCTGGGTTCTCAAACAAACAACAAACCTACTCACCTAACTGCTCAATTCCTGGGTTCTCAAACAAACAACAAACTTACCTAACTGCTTAATCTTATCTACCGATTTATCTATCCATCAATCTATTTTTCCATTTATATAAAAACCTATCTGTCTGTCTATCTATCTTTATCTCATCTGTTTAATCTGTTCTATTTACATATATCCGTTTATACCTACCTACCCATCAACATCATCAAGTGCCATCTCCGCAACGAAGGTTGGTTGCGTCCTACCTACCCACCTAACCTAAATACGCTGGCTGAATTACGTGAATTCTGTAAAGTGGTGTATCGTGGCGAGCCAATAAGAAGCCATATATCTGCTTGTTGAAGAGATTACTCGCACGTATCAGTGTATTTATTATTTGCAAGTGACTCCGACAGAGACGAGAACTTCTCGCATGACTTACACAGATTCAAAGCAAGTCGCAGACACGCATTTGCGCACGACATACGCACGTGCTTCTGCCAGTAACAACAAGAATTGTTCCTCAACTGAGTGTTTCTATTTTTTAATCAAGTACTAATAGCAATAATTATAGAAAATTGCGCGCTGCGTGACCAATGGCGAAATTTAACATTGGAAACCAAATGCGTATCGTATTGTTGAACTGCAGCCTACAATTTTCTGCAACGTTAAGATTGTGTAAAGCATCACACACATGGCTTGTTGGACATAGTCTGAGATCAAGATTGGCTCCCTCCCAGGGGGGGGGGGGTTGGAGGGGGAGGGGGTCAGCAGATTGTGAATGGGGACATAAGACATTGTTAATGTGCATTAAAAAATATGAATCTGTATTGATAGAATAAGGGGAAAAAAGAAAACAAAGTGTAATTAGCGGATATGTACACAGGGCGTCCCCCTTAAGTGATGTGTCCCTTTCAATAAGATGAAAGTGTCAGCTGTTTATACATGATAATTATGTGGCATTTATTTTCAATAACTTAGAAGTTGAGTACCTTTTTTAACGCTAGCCTCAGGTGAAGTTACTGCATATGAAAAAATACCGTCCTATTGTGACGCATGTCCTGCTTTGAAGTCGTCATAATCCTAAAATATTAAACAGGGCTCAAAGGCGTAGGCGATTGACTTATGTGTATTCCAGTTTCCCCATAATTACTATGGCCTCTCAAGGAAGAGGCACATCGCCTGCCGAGAGTATCATAGCACGTAACTCCGGTGATCGAAAGAGATAAAAAAATCCACTTTGTAAACAAAACTGTCAAGATGGATTCGAACCCGCGACATATTGTGTAGAACGGAACACTACGTTACGTAGATCCCTTATCTGGATCTGTGTGGTGGAGAATGAGATTTCAAACATATCCGTTCAGTCGAGAATGGGTAAACAGCCTTCTAAAATGACTAAATTGACTTTTCCCGTGACTTTCATTGGCTACACAAGGTATAATCATAGTGACCAATTTATTTGATCATTGACAGATATGAATTACATATGTGAAAACCCGTGTACAATTATTTTAATTCTCTACCACCTTGACAGGTATGAATTACATATGTGGAAACCTGTGTACAGTTATTTCAATTCTTTACTTCATGTGAACCCTACACAACTTAAATCATGACTGAAAAAAATTAACCTTTCTAAACTGAGAGGTGAAAACAAGACTCTCTAAACTGAGTTGAAAGAATAAGACATTTCCATTTAAACCTGTAGTACTTCTCCGGTAAATCCTACGCACTTAATCATTCATCTTGGTTGACCTGATTACTCATTAATCACTGAGTATACTCTGCGCCTGCAAATTTAAAAGCAAGAAAAAAGTCTGACACGTCACTAATCTGAGCTGATCCGAGATCAGCGGAAATGACTATACTCGTGGTGGACTTGTCTGTAGTTTCAAAAAACAAAGTGAAGGTAGGATACCTAACCAATCAGAGCGTTGCAAACAAGAAAGTGAAGGTAGGATACCTAACCAATCAGAGCGTTGCAAACAAGACTGGAATTTTATCTCCTCTTAACGACTGATGACAAAGAATGAAAGTGGAACGCTGGAATAAATACTCTGATCGCCTTGATTGAATTACAACAATTTCTTGTTAATCAAGGAACCTTTTAACGACACTGCAAACATAATAGATTAAGTTAAACTTTGCAACTTGAGTAGATACATTACAAACAGAAATATCCTTGCTTAACTGACGGGCACAAGAATCGATGGTTTCTATTTTATTGCTATGTTTGTTACTGTTTATTGCTATGTTTGTTATTGAATGCTAGGATGCTATCGACTTTACTTTCGCTCCGGTTTCTTGTTATTGATCAGATACTGAAGTTATTTTATATAAGTCCCAGTCTGCTGGAAACTCAGTGTGGTTAGAAATCAAGTTGGTCATCTTTATTTCTTTCTTTTGGTCGCTACTTGATGTCTACACCGTCAGACAAGTCTTATGTTCACTACATGATGTCTACACCGTCAGACAAGTCTTATGTTCACTACTTGATGTCTACACCGTCAGACAAGTCTTATGTTCACTACTTGATGTCTACACCGTCAGACAAGTCTTATGTTCACTACTTGATGTATACACCGTCAGACAAGTCTTATGTTCACTACTTGATGTCTACACCGTCAGACAAGTCTTATGTTCACTACTTGATGTCTACACCGTCAGACAAGTCTTATGTTCACTACTTGATGTCTACACCGTCAGACAAGTCTTATGAATGAACTCCATCGTTGTCTGAAGTTCTTCTTTAGTTCCATATATCTTTGCTTGTAGAGTTGCTCTGTTGGGCAAGTACGTCTCTCTTAATTGTTCATACTGGTGACAGTTTTGCAGAATATGTTCAGAGATCTTTTCTTCTGTTCCACTAGTGCACAATTGTGTGGCACACAGTCGCAGCACGTGCAAGTGTTTGTTCAGTCTGTTGCGAATCAGACTGATGCGATTAAATCAGTCTGTACTTTTGAATCGCACAGGCCAAGTATGGTGACCTGTCCCTGTCGATGTAGATAGTGGTAGATGCCAATTGTTATGCTATATTCACTTCTGATGGTTCGTGTATATCTCTTCTTTTCTTGATATGTGACTTCCTTGTCTTCCTGCATACACTCTCCTCTCTCTTTGACCAACTCTTCGGCCCACTCATTTTCCTGGAAACCACAGTGTGATGGTACCCACTAAAGTACAGTTCTACTCTTTTTGCTTGCTGTGTTGTTTAGTTTATCTCTTAGATGTTGTAGTTTATCTCTTAGATGTTGTAGTTTATCTCTTAGATGTTGTAGTTTATCTCTTAGATGTTGTAGTTTATCTCTTAGATGTTGTAGTTTATCAGCTTTGAGCGCGTGTAGAACAGATAGTGCAACTGTGAAGATAATTACTTGTTGACATTCAAACAGATTCAGACAGATTCAGACAGATTCAGACAGATTCAGAGATGTTACTCAAAATTGCGGGAAAGATTAAAATATATGGGAAATATTCAAACATGTGGGAAATATTCAAACATGTGGGAAATATTCAAACATGTGGGAAATATTCAAACATGTGGGAAATATTCAAACATGTGGGAAATATTCAAACATGTGCGAAATATTCAAACATGTGGGAAATATTCAAACATGTGGGAAATATTCAAACATGTGGGAAATATTCAAACATGTGGGAAATATTCAAACATGTGCGAAATATTCAAACATGTGGGAAATATTCAAACATGTGGGAAATATTCAAACATGTGGGAAATATTCAAACATGTGGGAAATATTCAAACATGTGGGAAATATTCAAACATGTGGGAAATATTCAAACATGTGGGAAATATTCAAACATGTGGGAAATATTCAAACATGTGGGAAATATACGAATATTTTTCGACTAATTTTACATAATCGATATCGATCTACTCAATGTGTTCAGCAGAGCACGAAAACAGAATTTCCGGCGCCGATTAAACATGTTTCTATAATTCAGAAAACCTAACAGTCAAGTTACCCACAAAAAAAACCTAACAGTAAAATTATCAAAATAAAACCTAACTGTCAAGTTACCCAAATAACGCTTGCAGGTCGTTTCATGATCAGTTTATATATCCTATTATGTTACATATGTTCATATTTTATAGAGAGGTACAGAGTGAGGCTTTGTGGCAGAGGGGTACAGAGCGAGGCTTTGTGGTAGAGAGGTACAGAGCGAGGCTTTGTGGCAGAGAGGTACAGAGCGAGGCTTTGTGGCAGAGAGGTACAGAGCGAGGCTTTGTGGTAGAGAGGCACAGAGTGAGGCTTTGTGGTAGAGAGGTACAGAGCGAGGCTTTGTGGCAGAGAGGTACAGAGTGAGGCTTTGTGGTAGAGAGGTACAGAGCGAGGAAATGTGGCAGAGAGGTACAGAGCGAGACTTTGTGGCAGAGAGGTACAGAGCGAGGCTTTGTGGCAGAGAGGTACATAGTGTGCCTCGGACGTCTAAGGTACTACGTTGAAACCCTGCCACGGGCAACTGTCACCCGTACCATTCAGAAAATAATAGCAACCTATTCAACATATTTCTGTTGTCTAAATATTGATTGCAGTCAATCATTGGTTGATTGCTGCGTCCCGAATAGGATGTGCTACCAATATGTTGTATACTTGCAAAGTAGGGGTTGTACCCCTTCAAGTACGCCCCTATCGCTTTTCCTACTCCCTGTATCTGCGTTCTTTAACTTGGCCAATAATAATTATTCCTATCTTTCCAAAGAAATGTTTGTTGCGATGGAAACACAAAGACAGTATCGTATACAATTTTTAAATGATTATCTATCAAGAAACATATTTACCTGCGTGTTATATTTCAAACAAGACAACTAACTCTTGTCTTTAACACGTGATTCCATGATCGATGATTATCACCGCCTTTGACAATTCTAGCCCTCGAGTTGCTGTCGTTATAACTTCAGGTGTGCTTAGCTCAATGCGAGACACTTCTCACATGACCTGGAGTGCAATTTCTTTAACGAACTTATCAATAATTGACGTGTTAGCTGCATGACATCACGCGAGCTGCACATAGGGGTAATCTGTTTAATGGAACAAGGAACTTATCACTTAACGACGAGATACACTGACCAGGTTGCCTTTCTTTCGATATTACTACGTTTTTTGACCAAAACGAAGGATTGAATCAGGAGATAGGTAAAGTTTTTGAGCTTAACTGCCACAATTAAAAATGCAGCACATTAATAGGTTGGAATATCTACACACAAATACGATATAAGTTGTCAATTCAGTTTGGCCTTTACTTGCGCGAACCGCTTAAATTTTATGCAGAAAGCATACCTATTCGAAAGTGATTAGATGAGACATGCCTAAATTTCTAAATCAAATTTCAATACAAATATGGTCAAAAAGTAACCAAATTTTTAACTTTTAATATATTTTCAAATCGACCAAATATACACAAATGATGAAAACACAAATTTCATGGTCAGTACATTTAAGGATTTTAATATTTGTGAAGCTTCGCTATGAAATGACCAAATTCTGGCAATCACGAGATATGGTTCCAAGTTTTGAAAACCTGACTCAAGGTAACATCACCTGATCTTGCGAATCTAAGTCGCGTGATGTTTTATTTGTTTTCATTATCTCTCATTGTTGCTTCTCGAAATTCTCTTTCTAAATTCTCTTATTTCCTTAATATCATCAACACGGCTGGCTTGATGCTCTGATTAAATGGAAGCTTGATTTATTTTCGTGACTACAATTTCATTCCGTCCTGGCAACATTATTGGAACGTGAAGCCAAATTGATGGATCTCTCTTGTATAGTTTGGTACAACTGGCAGATCTGGAATAATGGATAAGGTGTAACGTCCCAGTTGGATCAGACAAGATTTACTTACGTCCAAATTATCATCCTAAGGGACAGTTATAGCAGCGTGCCGTTCTATTCTTTGTAGAAAGGTTGGCGTCTAAAAACAACATCAAATTCTTAAATCATTGATGGCAGCTTTGAACGAGAACAAGCTAGGACTGTCTGACTGATTTATTTTGTTTACAACAAGGGGAGACAAAAGTAGATGGTGTACTTTTTGATGCGAGTTGTTGTTAACAATTCTTGATTTAACGGGGGAATGGATTAGAAGAATTGGGTGAGTGAACGGACGAACGGTGTCTGCACGTGCATAGGAGAGCGCTTGAAGGGAATGAGTTCAATATGAGAGTAAGGTGGAATACATTATTAAGGAAGAGCTGGAAGCACGCTATCTAACCTCACCTGTTTGCTAGTTCATGTGATATAATTACATGATATATTTCTCGTGTACCTTCATTAGTTTTCATGTTAAAACGCGCTGATAAAACCAAATTGCACTATTTCCGCGGTTGAAGGGATCGTACATCACCGTAAGAGGTATTTTTAAAATTCGAATAATAATATGAGAGAAAGAGAGGAAATAGCTAATTAATACATGAATTATAAACTAGGTATAGCCCCTATATATCCGTGCCTATCTACTAGGCTTGCAGTTTAGTAGGAGTTAAAGTAAGTTACTGGACAAGCCGAGTACAGAATTTACTCGAAAGTCATTGTGACAGGATTACATGAACCACGACCTCCATTTACCCATTTAAACATATTATTATTACACGGCTATGATATTACTTAGATGGACTGATGGCGTGGTTGAAAGTGAGTGAGTGCCTGACCCCCAAAGAAGTTTTTGCATCTTCTAGTCATCAATCAGTAAAGGGTATTAGTTATTCACTCGAACCATGTTGTGGTACAACATGAAAACCCCCCCCCCTAACCTTCACTATGTTTAAGTGCAGTCTTCTTCTTCTTTCGTTCACTTGAAACATGTCTATATCTGTAATTCTGTCTCCTTAATAAAACTCACTGTCTTTTGTAGTTCATACAGTGTCCCATATAGACTTTTTATAGATACAGACATGTTTCCATTGTGTTTTGTGCGTGGCATCCTGATTATCTGTGCGCCTTTTGGCTGGATGCCTCCGTCTTCATCACTCTGCTTACTTGGGCAGGACTATGGTCCTGCTCGAATGAGACTGCCCGACCAGTCTTAGTTTCCAGCCCCTGATGGCTGAACTAAGCCCCATCACCACTGCACGGTGCTGGCCTTGATGGGGTTTAAGTGCAGTGATATAGTCAATTTGAACTTGTATTCGTAGTTGAAAGGGGGGGGGGATATGCTACACAAAAATTGCCTACTCTTCTACTTATCAATCATACAATTAAAGTAGTTACATTTTGCGCCACTCATTTTTTTTGGGGTACATTGAAGATTATAGCGTTTGGCCTGTATTTTATAGATTAACTGCAATTATAGGGATGATAGTTGCCCGTACATGCGTGTAACCAAATTAGATCAGGATACAAAGCCAGAGGAAGACCACGGAAAAGATGGATAGAAAACAGGGACATCGTGTACAGACACGGTCATAGCACAGCCGAGGCCACATTTCTGGCTTTAGAACGCAAGCTCGAGCTCCAATCACCCCTAGGCTTAACGGCAAGAGTGGATCACAAACCACCTGGGGAATGACAATAGACAAAAATAGGGATGATGTGGTCAGAGCTGATCCAGCTGCATTTACTTTCCCTGAAAATCTGGTATCCATTCTCTTAGGCTGAATCAACCTAAATTGATGGGGGTTTAATATGGGGGAGGGGGTGTCTATAATTACGTCAATAAATGAGGGGGGGGGTGGTCTAAAACAGTTTGACAGTTGTTGAAATGAGAATAGGGGTTGACAAAAATTTATATATAACATAATGTCGCCAATATGGACAAATGGTATATCTGACTGTTTAAACATGTCGCTAGAGGAGGCAGATCAACTCGTCCAAGATTGTGAGATGGTCAGATTGTCCATAAAGAAGACTACGTTCTGGAATGAATACGTCACACGATGATTAGTCACGTTTTCCACAACGTAGCCATGTTTATACATGTTCTGAACTGCTCACGATTCTGATAGAACTAACCTGCCACAAAGAATGTTCTGAACTGCTCACGTGTCTGAGATTCTTATAGAACTAACCTGCCACATGAAATTTTTTTAATACAAACAATTAAATGATTTGGGTTGAAATATTTGTCTGAAAATGTAAAACTAACAGAGCACGTACTTTTTCTCCTACTTTCTTTGCGAATTTTTTGGTGGGGGTGGGGTTAAAAACATTTCAATTGACTTAATTCAGCAGGGGTGGAAGGGGGTTTGAAGGCTTTATGGATTCTTGACTATTGTTGTCATGAAAAAGAAGGGGGTAACAAACTGGCGGGGAAAAAACAAACTACAGTTGGCGTAATTTATTGACATCTCTAGGAACCATTGGGGGTCAACATTATTTTTCTACATTTCACTCTGGCCCACAGACTGGGAGAACCGACTCTGACTCATGTATTGTGACAACCAACTCTGACTCATGTATTGAGACAACAAACTCTGACTCATGTATTGAGACAACAAACTCTGACCCATGTATTGAGACAACAAACTCTGACTCATGTATTGAGACAACAAACTCTGACTCATGTATTGAGACAACAAACTCTGACTCATGTATTGAGACAACAAACTCTGACTCATGTATTGAGACAACAAACTCTGACCCATGGATTGGGACAGTCAACTCTGACCCATGGATTGTGACAACCAACTCTGACCCATGTATTGTGACAACCAACACTGACCCATGGATTGGGACAGTCAACTCTGACCCATGGATTGAAACAACAAACTCTGACCCATGGATTCGGATAACGAACTCGGAACCGTGGATTTGGTCAATAAACTCTGACCCATGGTTGGACAAGCAACTCTGATCCATGGCTTGGGACATCAAACACCACTTCAAACCTCACCTCTAACAATGACAAGCAAGATGCAATGATTTTAGTATTCACATTCTTCTTCTTCAGCGTTCATTTTCAAACTCCCTTCTTGTAACAGAAGAATGACCCAACTAGATTTCCAGCAAGATGTAGTCCAGAAAATGAAATTGCGTTGTGTCACCGTTTTTTTTGCGCCAATGGTCTGACACCTTCGTCTTCGGCGGATATAAGCTATTCACAATTAATAAAATGAAAAACTAGCAGTAGGAGAAAACAAACTGAGGAAATTACCTGAACCAGACGGCATACCAAAACTGAACCGCTAACCCACCTCGGACCATCATCCAAAAAATGTAATTTAACATTTTTTAAACAACTGTTGGTTATATTTTTATATGGTTATATGTTATATGGTTATATGTTATATGGTTATATGGTTATGTTATATGGTTATGTTATATGGTTATATGTTATATGGTTATATGTTATATGGTTATGTTATATGGTTATGTTATATGGTTATGTTATATGGTTATGTTATATGGTTATGTTATATGGTTATATGTTATATGGTTATATGGTTATATGTTATATGGTTATATGTTATATGGTTATATGGTTATGTTATATGGTTATATGGTTATGTTATATGGTTATATGTTGGGATACAGTGCTAGTATCAGGGCCGTAGGTGCATCTTCAGTAAGGAAAGGGAGTTCACATAAAAAATGATCCTTAGGACCTCTCTGTAGAATGTCGTTTCAAAAGCTGAGATGTTTTTGTTTTCAATTGTGCATGTCATTGCGACGTTACACAACCATATGTCGCCATTGGAAAAAGTATAGCTTCTTAATAGCTCTTGTTTTCTTGTTTGCGCCTTGCCATAAATTATTTATCTGTAGAGCCATTGCCAATCTCTTTGTGATTTCTGCTGAGAAATCTCTTGTGATGTTAATGGTTGACTCGGGGTATTCAAAGCTGTTGGTATTTTCAAGTTGTTCTTTGTCAGACTTGTATGTATGAGTCGATTCCTGTTGGTGTGCATTAGTTTTATTTTCTTTGCATTGAGGAAAGCCTCTCTATGATGCTTAACTGAAATAATCATGTGTTCTAGACCTGTGTATTTTTTAAAATCATGAGCATTTTGGCATCGAATTTAGTCTCACTAGTTTACCATTGATTTACAAGACGTGTTTTTAATACAGTCGAATCCCGTTATAACAACATGGTCCGGGCGGGCAAAATATGGATGTAATAACAGAAATTCGCTATATACGTTACAAACTATATAGAATAAATATAATTAGGAATTTTGAAAGTGTTATGGAAAATTTGTTATAGAAGAATGCGCTATAGAGGAATTAAACTGCATATAATTCCGTTGTTATAATGCAACCATTGCTTGAAGACCAATGCCTCCCCAATAAAGTGAATGTATTAATTTAAAAAAATGAACATTAACCAATCAATGAACATTGAACATGGAGAATTATTGATAGGAAATCTTTCATCAAAAATTCCATGATATTCTAGTAGATAAAACATCAGATTAATGAAATACCTTACATGTACAAGAGAATAACCGGAAGTTATACAGATTAAAAACATGGATAAGATACTACGATAACAATGATGTATTGGGAAAGATTTCAAACGGAAAGCAGACGGTATCTTTACCCATTAACACGCGACGCCTGGGAAATAAACTAAAATTGTAGTAACTAACAAAATTGTTTCATTTTCTCTTGAAGAATTTATGACTTGTTTTGCATTTCACGTCACATTTAAAAAAAACCACACACACGTAACAGAATGAATAGCTCGCAAGTGTAAATGTACACGTAACATGTTGTACATAATTTCTACACATTGTTGTGATCAACATTGGCAAGTATAATATGCCGCCGTTGTTTACCATCTCTCGTTTTGGTGAAGTGTTATAGTCGAAGTCACAGCACTTGGTGTCTTTGTAAAACTTGAAGTCTCATTTTCAGAGGTAAATTCAAGCTAAGTCATAAAGTCATCAACTGCACCTAATCGTATTCAATAAGGAATCAGCTGCAACTATAGGTAGTTAAGAGGGATGAATTCAGTGGCGTAGCGAGGGGGGGGGGAGAAGGTGCGGACCGCCCTGGGCGGCATCATCGGGAGGGCTGCAAATATTTTGTTGTCTTCTTTCACAATCACTGACATTTTTTAATGTCACAAGGGCGGAAAATTATGATTCCTGCCCGAGCGCCATTGACCCACGCTACGCCACTGGATGAATCTCAACTATACGAAATCAGGAAGGGTTAAAATGCAATTAGACGTAGACAGAGGAGAGGCAATTGCAACAGCAGTAGTCGGGAAAGTAGGCAATGCAATTAGATGTACTGAAGAGCTGGTCAGAAACAACCGACGTCGTCTGGAGAGGATCAATTTCAATTAATAATAGTTGAGGGGGGGGGGTCAAGGTCAGTTTAAACTTGACAAAGAAGGAAGTCAATTGCACGTAAATATAGTCAGCATCAGGGAAAGGAGGTCAATTGCACGTAAATATATTCAGCCTCAGGGAAAGGAGGTCAATTTCACGTAAATATAGTCAGCCTCAAGGAAAGGAGGTCAATTGCACGTAAATATAGTCAGCCTCAGGGAGAAGAGGTCAATTGCACGTAAATATAATCAGCCTCAGGGAAAGGAAGTCAATTGCACGTAAATATAGTCGGCCTCAGGAAGAAGAGGTCAATTGCACGCAAGTATAATCATCCTCGGAGAGAGGACTCATCATGTGGCGTATTCTTCCCAGAACGTGGTCTTCCATATAGATTCTCTGAACACCGCGATTCAGGGCGAGATGACTTGCCGCAGCTAGAGACATGTTTAAACAATCTAATATATCACTGCACCATCGTCGTCTTTGACGTCCTGTTCCTCTGTTGCCGTTAACGCTACCTTAGGTTATTAATCTTTTCATGCTGTTATTTCTCTTTATATGACCCCTAAAAAATATTGTAAGGATGTTGTTAAGGAACCAGCCCTCTTCGGCGTTTATTGATCTTAACACTTCTTGATTTGTCGTTTTAGCTGTCTTCTGTATACGTAAGGAGGTGAAGTGCACGTAAGGAGGTGAAGTGCACGTAAGGAGGTGAAGTGCACGTAAGGAGGTGAAGTGCACGTAAGGAGGTGAAGTGCAGGTAAATATAATTAGGACGAATTTTCTTACTTTCTGTATTTTCATAGGTGCAATGGGCACCTTTTCCATCCAATAACACAGTGGCACCTCTCTATAGCGCATCCTGTTATAACATATTTCCATCCAATAATATATTGGAATATCTTTATACTGCATCCTTTTATAACAAAAAATATGTATGTAATAACAGAAATTATATATCTATAGTAGATACAATATTCATTCATTTTCCTTTTGCGCTGAAGTTAGCGCATAGGACAGAGGTCAGATCTCTCCAATTCTGTATGTTCAAAGATATTATGTGCAGTTCTTGAATAGTATAGATATTTATTGTTTTACGTTCTCTAAGTATTGTTCTTCTGAGTGTTTATTTTGGTCTACCCCGTGCTCTTTTTCCTGTAGGTATCCATTCAAGAGATTGGTGGTGTATTCTGTTGGTGTCTGCACGTAGGACCAGCCCGATGTAGGACCAACGGCGTTTTCTGATAACATCTGTGATGAAATTTTGATGTCTCTTCTCCGATTTTATCATTCGATTTGAATTCACTCCAATGTTTGAATGAAAAAGAATTGGAATGAACTGACTTCTGTTACACAAATCGGTCTGGAATTTACGATGTTGGTTGATTAATCCAACGATCGACGGAATGACACAGAAGAAACAATATAGAATAAATATAATTAGGGTTTTGGAAAAGTTTTCGTATATTAGTAAATTTACTATAAACGAGGAATTTCACTGTATTTATGTAGCAGATGCGCAAACAGATGCGCAATAGAACTCTGGTCATGAGAACACGCATCATTTTGTGCGATTGCGTGACCCTAAAAGGCGGAGTAGCTACCTGGATCAATGCGTCTTAGAAACCATCTGCTGTACAATGATTCTAAGGGCACCAGTTTGGGTGCTCTCAAAACTGTACCGAACTGGAAGAGTTAGCCCGATCATCGTGTATTTGATTGAAACGCATGTCAGATTGTTACCTCTTGCGTTTGGTTGATTTTACATATTCGGAGATTCTCGACGATGGTGGGAGTTTTACACAGGCCGCATTCACCCAAAAGATTGACAGTTGAATCCTGGTGTAATTATAAATTACAATATAACGTATGACCGAAAGAAAGAGTTTATGAATAATCCATCTCAACAGTATCAAAGAAATAAAGTAATCGTCACAACGTTAATATTTCTTTATACAATGAACCCCTCTATAGCGTATTCAGTGGTGTCCCTCTATAGCGTATTCAGTGGTGCCCCTCTATAGCGTATTCAGTGGAACCCCTCTATAGCGTATTCAGTGGAACCCCTCTATAGCGTATTCAGTGGAACCCCTCTATAGCGTATAATTTTATAACAAATTTCCCTATTTATCAACACTTTTCAAAAATCCCCATTATATGTATTCTTTATTGTTTGTACAGTTAAATCAAATTTCTGTTATTACGTATGCGTATATTTTTCTTCGGTTTAGACTTAGCTGTTATAACGGGATTTGGGTATATTATTCATTTACCCATGTCACATCTGAAGCAACCTTGTTTATGTATTAGTTACGTTTACACACCGACTTAATTAGTTCTTATAACTGAGACCTTCTGGCACGTGTTGATGTTAAAATGTGTGTGGTTCTCGGTAAATTTACATACCCGTGCAGTGTCGTTTGGCTGGTAGATATTCATAGTAGATTGAGAACATGCACGATGGAAGTCTTGACCACCATCACATTATTTTTAGGGATGCTGTGTAGTTGAAGATGGAAAACGTGTTGACACAAGTTGCGATGCGAGTAGGTGCCATGTCAGTGGAAACGTTTCAGATCCCCGTTTATGCATGTTTTTTTATTTTACTTTACTCGCAGTCCTTACTTTACATTACTATTTTTTTTAATCCTCCCATCCCCCTTGTCAAGAATTCAGAGACGACCCCCCCCCCCCCCAACCCAAGAATTGTTGGAAGAAAAAAGTGTGAAAAGGCATATTTTTCACACTTATTCGAAATTATTTTTCAAACTCAAACAATGTAACTGGTGTATACAAAAATGAGAATCGATTTATTTTTTAGATTGGTTCCCTCAATCCTTTTGGACTTATCTCCGAACATTCATTTGTTTAAATTTGTGTTGATGTGGTCCTTATTGTATTGCTATCCATGTTGTATTTGGTAATAATTTGTTATATCTGTTATCATATGCTGTCAAATTTTCAACAAAACCCGCATCCATGACTACTGGTTTCCATATACATCATTGTCACCTTGAACTTCGTATTGTTTACATGTTAATAGTGTATCTAGTGTCTCTGTGGTGGTAACGTTATTTTTACTGTTTTCATTGTTTTTCACTTTTATTTTATATATTCTTTAGAAACATTGAAACGGTTCAATGTTCAAACGTTGATAATGTCCTGTAAGTAACTTTTATGTTTCCGTGTTTACACCTCATAACCCATTAGCGATAGTCTGTTGTGTTCAAGTAAAACTTTCAAACACCTATATAAGTACTATTGTTGTACCCTTTTACGCAGTATTACCTTATATTTATTGTCATTAAAAAATGTGATGTATTGTTGACATTGACTTTTATCAACAACATATTCAGACACACTCCCCTTCCCTCCCAATTGTTGGTATAATTTATATCAACATTCCCTTAACAACACCTCTCACAGCCTTCATTTATATTCATTCTCTATTGTTGAGTGAATTTCTGTTGCATGTCGTTGGTTTGTGCAAGTTGTTATGACATTTTACATGAATCCACTTGTTCAATTAAACACACAAACAAACAAAAACATACGACGTCACATATATATAGACAGACAAACATCAGACTTCACATATACACACAGATTGACATCACTCGTCACCAGCACACACACTAACATCACATTTCACCAACACACAAACTAAATCTCTCACATGTATACAACACAATAACAGACACATCTATCTATGTTCCTTCAGCGCCGAACACGGTACATAGGTCAGAAACCAGAGTTTGAGTGTTGTAATGCTACTATGTGTAATTATTGTACTTTGTTGAGACACATAGTCATACCCTTATTGATAGTTCTGCACAAAAAAAAATTTCTCGGTCGTCCCTTGTTTTGCCTTCATTAACTCATTTTACTACTTGTCATCATCAAGTGCCGTCTCCGCAGTGAAGGTTGGATGCAACAGATCTCCAACATCCCGTCTCGTTTTGGTGGTGCACTCTGCTAGACTGTAACCTGACCATCTTGTGATTCTCCATTTGTATCTCTGCCTACCTCTTGCTCTCTTTCTTTTGACTTTACCCTCAAGTTAGGTCTTCGATAAGGTGTCATGTCTTTTAATGTGTCCAAAATATTTTATTTGCCTGATCTTTATTTCTCTTAATAATTCTTTCTTCATATTAAGTGTTGCTATAACCTCTGTTTGTTTTCTTCTCTTTCCATGATGTTCTCCCTATTCTTCTAGGTGTCCACATCTCAAAGGCATCAATTCTGTCTTCTAATTGTTTATTTAGTGTCCATATTTCTGAGCCATACATTAATATGGAATAGATGTATGTATGTACTTGTAGTAGCAGTCTAAGAGTCAAGAGACCGGGCCGACTTCTGTCGTTCTCCTGGAACGTGCTTATATCTGAATTTTTGTCTCTTCTATAAACTTGATTGTTTTGTCTCTTCTATAAACTTGACTGTTTTGTAACTTGTACAGAGGTTCGTAGACCTGATCCGACTTAATAATGGCAGTGGTTTACCAATGAGTGAAGATGATGACACTAGCTGTGATCACGTGTACATACAAAAAAATGACACAGGAGACCAGGGGGTGGAGGGACGGAAGAAAGTGTCTACTCTCTAGAAAGATCAGATCACATAATCAACATATAACTGGAGTGCAGAGACGTTGAAGCGAACGGAAGGCTCATAACAGGACTAGGACTCGCACTTTGTCCAGACCTTGCTACTCCTCCTCGCGGAGTACCCCGGGCAACAGATTATTCTGGTTAGCTAGCAAGAATTGCACAATCTCCAACTGAGGTATGAATCTGCGGTGGACTTGGAAACATCCAGGAGAAATTCGACTCTTCTCATCTGCAGATTGTTCAGGGGTTACAAGCAAGTCTCAGCAACTTTCGACAGCCTTTTCGCCAAGGCTCAAAAACTTTTTGTTAGTTCCCCGTCCGTACCCAGTGTCGTGATATAACCAACATAGTCCGGTTTACGGCTTAGGTTGAAAGAGCATAAACATCTCGAGATGGCCTAGTCGAATCCAGCAATTAACAAAGCATATAACTGGACGTCGTCGAATCTGCAAACTCTTAGATGGCAGCCGAGAAGCAGAGCGGAACACTTATGGGAATGCCCTATGTATGGTGATACTGTTTTGAATCAAGATAAAGAGGTAGTCTACGTTTATTAATTCTGAGTGCATGTATGATATAAATCCACAGTCTTCCTTTCTCTTATTGTTCTAGGAACATGTTTGCTGTCTTCTCTTATTTGCTTGATTTGAATTCTTCCCAATTCCGCCGAGAACGTATGTGTCGGACCATTGTCACAAATAAAACAGCGACACAACGCATTTCCAATCTCTGGACTACATCCTGCTGGAAATCTAATAGGACAATGGTTCTGCTACAAGGGAGCTCAAGCGGGAGTTTGAGAATGAACGCTGAAGAAGAATTCTTCCTAATCAATATTTAACTTTCTAAGACATTTATTTTGTGGTTGTATGCACTGATGCCAATGAAATTCAAGTAGAAATTTATGGCAGATAATTACTTATCTGATCTCCCAGGGTTGCAAGCTGTGACTCTTTCTTCCCTAGGCTAGGTGGTGGTATGTGCATGTCTTCTTCAGCTGTGTTGTGTCTGTATAAAGGGTGTTAGTGGTAACAGTTGTTTTTGTAGGTCTTGTAGTGCAGGGCATTCAATAAGGTGGTCTTTGTCTGCTTCCTCTTGTTGTCTGTTGCAGTGGTTACAGTATGGTGTATGGTCTGTGGTTATTCTTTGTAGATGTTTGTTAAGTTGTACATGTTCTGTTCGCAGTCTAAATACTGTAGCTTGATCTTTGAGGTGTAGTCTATTTATACTGTCATGTGAATTTGGTTGGAACATGTCTGCATATACACTTTTCCTTTTGAACCAGTGATCCATTCATTGTTGTTTACAGTTGTGGATGTGTTAAGCTGCTCTGAAGTTGGTAGAAATTCCTGGTTGGGACATGCTCCGTTATTTGCCAATTTTATCACAACTTTCATTCCCGCTGATACCTGTGTGGCGTGGTATTGACTGTAGTGTAGTAGTGATGCTTGAATTAATGTCAGATAGTAAATAACATGCACAACATAAAACAAATCTCTTGTTGTCAGACAATGAAATTTACTTATAAATAAAATAAATGATGAAGAGAACTACATTCACAAGAATCACTCACTCACGCTTGTTTGCACGCACACACACACACACAAAATAAATAGCTAAGGGTTAGAGAAACACAGACCACAGACAAGAGACAGTCAAGGATCACAGACAAGATAATCAAGTCAAAGTTAGACACAAAATGACCACAGACAAGATAATAAAATCAAGTCACAGACACAAAATGACCACAGACAAGATAATAAAATCAAGTCACAGACACAAAAGGACCACAGACAAGATAAATCAAGTCACAGACACAAAAGGACCACAGACAAGATAATAAAATCAAGTCACAGACACAAAATGACCACAGACAACATAATAAAATCAAGTCACAGACACAAAATGACCACAGACAAGATAATCAAGTCAAAGAAACTAAAGGACCACAAACCAGAGAATCAACAGTCAAGAGCTTGAGACAAAAAGGACCAGAGACGGTCAATATTCTCCCTAATGTGTACAGCCATCAATATATGTATACGTGAATCCTATGAAATGCACCACCCCCGTACATAAAGAACGAGCAAATTACTTTTTAAAAATTTAGTAGAAACCTTCACAGTGAAATATTAACTGCTCAGTTATCTTCAGATGTGCTCACATGAAATGAAAATTACAGGGAACATTGTAGACAGCCATAAAACTCAGATACCACACAGAAGCTCTATTCTGCACCAACATTCCAAATGTGTTTTAAAAAATGAACAAGTCAAAAGTCTATATTTCTGTGTAATAAATTATGTTATATTTGTCCAGCTACATTTCATAATGACAACACATAAATCACACCTCAACACAGTTCTCAAACTCCCTAATGTATCCAAACATGTTAGCATCCATAATAAATAACAACAGGCCTGATTAACCAACCAGACACACACATCTAAGTGAAGGTAGAAGGTCTGATTAACCAACCAGACATACAAACACACACACACACATATCTAAGTGAAGGTAGAAACATCTGACGAAATATGACGAAATTATCTTTTGGAAACGAGCATTTTTCTGAGATGCGATTAGCACTACAAATGCACAACTGATCTTGAGAACAGTTCTAATCTTAGTTCTAACTTCACATACAGTGGAATACCTGTATAGCGCATTCTTTTATAACAAACTTATCTATATAACAACACTTTTAAAAAATATACCCAATTATATTTATCATATATTGTTTGTACTCTATATAGCAAATACTGTTATTACATACATATTTTGTTGGTCCGGATAAAGTTGTTATAACGGGATTCCACTGTGCTAAGTTATCTATATGTAGTTGTCAAGGTGGTAAACGGGGATTTGACTTCTAGCTCAGGAGCAAAGAATAAGACCACTGTCGTCTTTCCAGGCATGTCATAGGAGATGACTAAGGAAAGTTTGGGGATAGGCTGACAATTTGTCATCTGTTAAAAATCATCGTTGTCCTTGCATGTCTTGTCTCGATTGATTAATTTTTTCTTCTGACAAATGGTCGCAAAGGATGACAATGAGAAGCAGGGCATTGCGTCCTTTTTGTGACAGACCTAAGTGGCCAGGAATTCTGGGTATGCCATCACTGCAGATGGGTCAACAGATCTGAAAGAGGAATGATGAACTAGTTGGCCCAGAAGTATATATTTCCCTCCTCTCAGTACATGATAATCCTGCGATATTGCTGCACTGAAATGCCTCCCTGGGGGGACTAAACACACATCCATAAACACCCTCATATAACCATGCCATCGAGACAACCTTAAACAAGCCCAGGTATCACGACGATTACTCAGGTGAGGAGTACCTGTACTTTTGTCAAAGACTATGGGACATCACGGTCTACCTTCTCGCAGTAAAAGGGATTATTTCATCATCATCATGTTGTCGCGGTGAAAGTCTTACATAACAACATTATAGAATCTAAACAACAAATTTCTATACACTATATGTAGCAAATTAGTATATATGAAATGATTCCATGATTCTTGATGATTTGGTCTGCTGCATCTGGCTGAGGACATGCTCTGAAATGTAATTTCTCCACTGTTGTCTTGGTAAGTCGTGTTACCTGCAACCATGCTTTCCATTACTAGTTTTCCTGAGACATTAAGTCTATTTATATAGCCAAAATAAAAGTTCAGTTTTCTCGTTGTAATATGTAACAACTAATAGAAATTGTATGTCAGTAGGCCAGGGGTTACGAAACGTCGATAGCTGATGTCAACCTTTCAGGATACCGAAAGGCTATTATTAGATTTCCTACATGTATGCGTGCTGCCATAGTCTGAAAGGAAAGCAAGGAATAGCACTACACATTTGCCTATCATGCATGTCATAAGAGGCGACTAAGGAGGATTTTGGGGTTGGAGATTGCTGTCACATTCCATGGAAGGTCAAAATAACCCAGAGACTATGCTGATGCAGGTAATGTCAGGCGGAAAGTGACAAATATCGCAGCTTAGCTGTAAACAATGGAATGACACATTCCGTTCACCGAAACTACATCCTGCTAATCTGTAGGAGTTTAAGAATGAACACACAAGAAAACTTTCAACAGACTGAAATAATGGACAAATGTGTTTATTGAGATGGAATTAAAATTTCAGAAAATAAAAATATCAGCCATTAAATTTTGAAATATCTCATAGCACACCTTGAAACCATCTTCATGCCCTGAAATTGCGGCACACTCCTGTTTGGAGACCGCCGACGTAGACAACGAAGATCTATATAAAGAAATGTTTGGGAACTGCGCAACAGTGTCATAAGGTCTGGACCATCATATTCTTAAAAAAAAGGTTATAGAACTAAACTCACACCACACTGGTCTCAACATTATTCAGTGTTTCCACTCAAACAATTTGGAATTACATCAAGCAGGAGCACAACTCTTGAAGGGTAGTTAAGGAGTGTATACAACCAGTTATGGGAACCATCAGCATGCATACTATACTATTCATCATGTGCTGGGAGATACTAAGCAGATGCGTTACTCTCACATGCGGCAACATCGATTTAAACAATAAACAATACTTATGTGACGACAACAACAATAAACTATCCATCAGATAATATATTTGTGAGGGGAGCGTTTAAAACATTAAATCAAGGTGGAAAAAATACTGCCAGTGGGCTGAACCCAGCCCAACAAGACATTTTTTTTCCTGGCCCGCCAGGCAGATCTAAAATAATTATACGAACCGGCCCCAGGGGTCTAAAAAGAAATACTACTTTGAGCTCCAAGAGACTTACACAAGAAAAAATCTGGCAAACTTATGCAAAATGGATGACCACTTCTGCATTAAATCACACATAACTGTTTAGTTACATGTATTCTGTGAAAACACAAATTTAAATATACAGTGATACAAACAAGCCAACCTGTGATACTACACATCACATTGTAATTACAATACCCCTCTTTCTGAAGTCTCATTCAGGCATGACATTTTCTCTTCTGTTCTGACCACCACACTAATAATAAGCGTAATATAGTCACTACAAGCACAGAGCTTCCATCAGAACAGCTACAAATTCAACCTAAAGTTCAACCTGGCAGTAGCCATCTGACTTACACTATATTCTACAAGTTTAACAAAATTGTCCTAGGGTCTTCCACTGCTGATTTAATCTTTCTCAGGAACGTGACAGCTTCACGTCCATCAACCAGTCTGTGGTCATACGTCAAAGCTACATACATCATGGGTCGAATCTGAACCTGGTAACAAAAAAGTTATAGCAATAGCTGATTACCTGTACAATGGTTTACTGTCACGATTCTATCCTAGCCATCAGCTATATCACAGTTCACAGCAGTCTAGACTAAATAAATGATTATATCCTAGCCGTCAGCTATATCACAGTTCACAGCAGTCTAGACTAAATAAATGATTATATCCTAGCCGTCAGCTATATCACAGTTCACAGCAGTCTAGACTAAATAAATGATTATATCCTAGCCGTCAGCTATATCACAGTTCACAGCAGTCTAGACTAAATAAATGATTATATCCTAGCCGTCAGCTATATCACAGTTCACAGCAGTCTAGACTAAATAAATGATTATATCCTAGTCGTCAGCTATATCACAGTTCCCAGCAGTCTAGACTAAATAAATGATTATATCCTAGTCGTCAGCTATATCACAGTTCCCAGCAGTCTAGACTAAATAAAGGAATGATAAGATTTGGAAAACTGCTGCAGTTACTGTGTTCACAACTATTGACCAGGCACTTCAAATGTGTCAAGTTAAGGTGCTAGATTTAGTTTGTCATATCTCACAAAACACCATCTCTAATAATTAATGACACAAAATTAACACAAGCTGAAAAAGTGAAATATCATGGCACCCTGTTAACATCAGAAGGTAGATGCTCAAGTGAGATAAAGAGCCAAACAGCACAAGCCAAATCAGTGTTCCAAAAAATGAGATCCATTTTGTTTAATGCAACAATATCACTGCAGACCCAAAATAGAGTGCTGGGATGTTGTTATATAGAACCAATTCTTTTTTATGGATGTGAATCATGGAATGTAAACAAAAAAATTCAAAACGTACTGGAGGCTACAGAGATGTAGTTTCTGAGAAGAATGATGAAAATACAATGGACAGCTAAGAAAACTAAATGAAGATGTTCTCACTGATGATGGCATAAAAATATCAATCATATCAAACATTAGGGGCAGACAGTCAAAGTTTCTAGGGCATGTGCTGAGAAGAACACAGCTTGGACACTTAACCACTGGAAAGATGAAAGGGAGAAGAGACTGGGGATGACATAGAAAGAAGTTGCTGGGGAGAAGGTCACCAACCGAGCTTATTGACAACACAAGAGACAGAGTTGTGGAGAAACATTGTCGTCTATGCGATTTGACATGGTAATTGATTGACCATTACCAATCAGCAATACCTCAACTAAATATGCATGTGACACACAAACAATGTCTGCTCTCATTACTACCAGGACCTGAACTAGATTCTACTTCTTCTTCTTCTGGTCCATGTCGTGTATGGCGGTTATCATTCTGCAGCCTTATATTTCGTGTGCATCATTTCTGATACTGATGTTCTCCCATGACACAATGCTAGGTTGATAAGCATCTTTTCTCTTGGTCTTCCCCTACCTCTCTTGCTCTTGAACTTGCCTGCTGTTACATGTTCCATCTTTCCTCTACTCATGATGTGTCCAAAAAATGTGTACTGTCTCTTTCTGATGCGGGTCAGCAGCTCTTTTTTTGAATTAACATCTTGTAAGATATCTTCATGATTCTGTTTATCTTTCCATGGTCTTCTTAATATTCTTCTATAAAACCACATGTCTGATGGCTCAATATAATTTTTCATTGCTTTTATTTTTGAGTGTCCAAGATTCACTTCCATACATCAGAATTGGTTCTATATAACCTTAAGAACTCTCTCACTTCAATTGACAAAGATATATTACACAGGTTTTACTTCTGGGACAGTATATCCGCTTAAAATCCAGAATACTGTCAGAATCTACATGATGATGATAGAAACCAGAGGGAGTGTGAGTTTGTCACACTCTTGTTGCCTATGCCAGGCAGTAGAGTTTTACTTTTTGCTTTAGAATATTGTTTCTTCTAGCATGTTGGTCTGTAAAGAGGTTTTCCAAGTATCAGACAACTGTTTGCCTTGATATGGCTGTAGGATGTAATGATATGTGATTAAGTTTTCTTCTCCAATGGGAACTTTGCTATGACTTTCTTGTATTCTCAATATATTGTGTAAGTCAAAGGGTTTATTCCTACCCAGCTGTACAGGCATACGTTTTCAGCAGACTTTATCAGCAGAATTCATGGCGTGGAGTAGCCAATTCCATGCCCAACCAAGTTAGTCTCCTCTCACACCTTTGTTTGCTCCTCATTTCAGGCCTGGCAACACAAGGACATTAAGCCGCCCATAAGACATATCAGCTCACATAATATCTGGTTATTTTTTATCTTCTGGCAAGAAATCTGTATCAATATAGCAAACAAGGCCTGAACAAACTTACGATAAAATGAAATTACAAATGACATCTACAAGCTCACGACAGTAAAACAATTAGTGTAAGGGCAGATAGATGAAAGCACAAATAACGTAGAGATGGAAATGATTAAAAAAGTGGGAAAATATAGAAAAGCAGAACTGACCTGTCCTTTCACTGCTACTGGTCTGTCAAAGATGCCATGCATGCCAAGAATTGCAGACTGAGGCGGGTTGATGATAGGGGTACCAAACATGGAGCCAAAAACTCCACCGTTACTGATAGTAAATGTTCCTCCATCCATGTCTTCAATAGCTAGTGAACCAGCTCGAGCCTGGAAGTTAAGAGTTTCAGTAAACATTCAGAACCTATGCACTCAACATTCAGAACCTATGCACTCAACATTCAGTAAACATTGAAATCAATGCAGAGTCAACATTCAGCAGCAACAATCAATGTAAGCAGTCAACAGCAACAGAAACATTCAGGAGTAATAGTCAACATTCTGCATCAACATTACACAGCAAATCAACACCAAAATTAACATTCAACCATAAGTCAACATTCCGCATCAACAGTCAACATTCAATAAGTAATGTGAACAGAAATAGGTACTAAACTTTGATAACAATAGCCAAAATTAAATGGAATAAAAGACAACAATAAGCAGAAGGAAAAACACACAACAAATATATATTTCTAGAATATGCCAGTATCAAGAACAGACAGCAACAATGACAAAAAAAGGGGGTAATATAATAGAAAATACTTGTCTAATTAATCACCAAGTGTAAACATATCTGGCTACGTTTATAGCGATGCATGACAGGTTGGTAGCTTTTAGCTTGTTGACCGGCGTGTACGTACAAGAATCAGTTCTCTCGTATGGCTGGTGTACTCCACTAACGATGTTACAAGAATCAGTTCTCTTGTACGGCTCGTGTACTCAACTAGCAATATGGTTACAGACATCCACCAATGGAAGTGGTAGAAACACTGAACATATTTGTTACCAACTGCAAAGTTGGATGTGTCCAGCCATTGGCGCAAATAAAATGATGACACAGCTGAAAATGTTGACGGTATAGAAGACCTTCAAACATAATTAACTAGGGCCCCATTCATTAAGTTTTTTTTATTATTGTTGAGTTTTCTGTTGATCACTATGTATATACATGGAGTCACCTTGGCTATATTTGGTATGCGATTCCAAGTAGGTAAATAGTGACTAACCTAAAGCCCAACAATAATTAAAATACTTAATCAATGGGGTACTAATTAATTCTGTTGGAAGGTCTTTATTGGACACCATCGTGGAACAGCACATTTCTGTTCTTTGGACTAAATCCTGCTGGAAATTTTCATAGGACCATTCTCTTGCTATAAGAGAGATCCAGTGGGACCATCGTCCTGCTATAAGAGAGATCAAGTGGGACCATCGACTTGCTATAAGAGGAGATCCAGTGGGACCATTGTCCTGCTATAAGAGATCCAGTGGGACCATTGTCCTGCTATAAGAGAGATCCAGTGGGACCATCATCCTGCTATAAGAGGAGATCCAGTGGGACCATTGTCCTGCTATAAGAGAGATCCAGTGGGACCATTGTCCTGCTATAAGAGAGATCCAGTGGGACCATTGTCCTGCTATAAGCGAGATCCAGCAGGAGTTTGAGAATGAATGCAGAAGAAATAGTAGTACTACAGTATAATTTCTTCATGCACATACATTCTATGGTTGTACATGAATAAAATAAGATGCATTGTGGATGTATTAATTTTTTTAAAAATCAATGCGGCAAACAGGATTCGAACCAGGTCTGCTCAGTTGAGACCCACTTGCCTTGCAACTTGAGTCAATGTGTTTTCCATCTTCGACCACACCTCATCCCTAAAGGTCCTTGGTTCAAATCCCATTTGCTGTATTATAATTTGTCTATATATTCTATGAGGATTTGAACACTTACCCTTTCACCTAGATCTGCAATAGTTCTTTCTATATCTGCATAATTCATCCTCTCCACATTTCTGATTACAGGAACTACCAGACCCTTTAATGTCAAAGACGGACATAATTTAATAACAAGAATGAATCTAACTGTATATTGTACAGGGTGATCTACACTGTACTGTAAGACATAAAGTATGATGGTCAGACATAAAGTATGATGGTCAGACATAAAGTATGATGGTCAGACATAAAGTATGATGGTCAGACATAAAGTATGATGGTCATACATAAAGTATGATGGTCAGACATAAAGTATGATGGTCAGACATAAAGTATGATGGTCATACATAAAGTATGATGGTCAGACATAAAGTATGATGGTCAGACAGATCATATACAATGTTGTTGGACCAGTACCGCACATAATGACAACGTAACATATTTCCATTCTCTGGACTAATCCTGCTGGAAATCAAGTAGGATAACTCTGCTGTTACAAGAGAGAATCAGCAGGAGTTTGAGAATGTGTCCTGTTACAAGAGAGATTCAGCAGGAGTTTGAGAATGTGTCCTGTTACAAGAGAGATTCAGCAGGAGTTTGAGAATGTGTCCTGTTACAAGAGAGATTCAGCAGGAGTTTGAGAATGTGTCCTGCTACAAGAGAGATTCAGCAGGAGTTTGAGAATGTGTCCTGTTACAAGAGAGATTCAGCAGGAGTTTGAGAATATGTCCTGTTACAAGAGAGATTCAGCAGGAGTTTGAGAATGTGTCCTGTTACAAGAGAGATTCAGCAGGAGTTTAGAATGTGTCCTGCTACAAGAGAGATTCAGCAGGAGTTTGAGAATGTGTCCTGTTACAAGAGAGATTCAGCGGGAGTTTGAGAATGTGTCCTGTTACAAGAGAGATTCAGCAGGAGTTTGAGAATGTGTCCTGCTACAAGAGAGATTCAGCAGGAGTTTGAGAATGTGTCCTGTTACAAGAGAGATTCAGCGGGAGTTTGAGAATGTGTCCTGCTACAAGAGAGATCCAGTGGGAGTTTGAGAATGTGTCCTGCTACAAGAGAGATTCAGCAGGAGTTTGAGAATGTGTCCTGCTACAAGAGAGATTCAGCAGGAGTTTGAGAATGTGTCCTGCTACAAGAGAGATTCAGCAGGAGTTTGAGAATGTGTCCTGCTACAAGAGAGATTCAGCAGGAGTTTGAGAATGTGTCCTGTTACAAGAGAGATTCAGCAGGAGTTTGAGAATGTGTCCTGCTACAAGAGAGATTCAGCAGGAGTTTGAGAATGTGTCCTGTTACAAGAGAGATTCAGCAGGAGTTTGAGAATGTGTCCTGTTACAAGAGAGATTCAGCAGGAGTTTGAGAATGTGTCCTGCTACAAGAGAGATCCAGCAGGAGTTTGAGAATGTGTCCTGCTACAAGAGAGATCCAGCAGGAGTTTGAGAATGTGTCCTGCTACAAGAGAGATTCAGCAGGAGTTTGAGAATGTGTCCTGCTACAAGAGAGATTCAGCAGGAGTTTGAGAATGAACGCTGAACAAAAAGGAGAAATAAAATGTAATAAAAATCGTGTGAAATCTGTCACATTTATTTGATTGATACTGTAGGTTTCAGAGCTGTTGTTAGAAACGTATACGGTCAGCACCCAGACACATCTTGAAATATGCTTCATATTTGGGCGAATTATTCAGCATTGTGGTGTTGATGGCATCAATTTCACGTTTGATATTGTTTTAAGTTCATCAATTAATCGTAGTTAAACAAGCTTTATGCCAGCAACGAGAAGGAACATGGTATAAGAGAAACAAATTGTAGAACTTGTAAGAGAAACATTCAAGTGTAGAACTTGGTGTAAGAGAAACATCAAAGTGTAGAACTTGGTGTAAGAGAAACACTCAAGTGTAGAACCTGGTGTAAGAGAAACATTCAAGTGTAGAACTTGGTGTAAGAGAAACATTCAAGTGTAGAACTTGGTGTAAGAGGGACAAAGTGTAAAACTTGGTGTAAGAGGTTCTGTTTGACTGTCTACTCTTATCAAAGTGTAGAATATGTAAGAGAAACATCCAAGTGTAGAATATGTAAGAGAAACATCCAAGTGTAGATGCCTGACGAGAAAGACAATTACGAGTAGTGACATAGAAATAACAACATATCCTTACATGCATGCTGTTAATTACATTCTGTGTGTTTGACAAAATCATCCAAGTCATTACAGCTTGGCTTTCAACTTACCTTTGGTGTGGCTACAGCAACACTGATATCAATATAATCCCTGTACACAATCTCTGATTCATCAATAACTGCATTCACCACAGGTTGATCTGCCAAGGCAAATGCTGCAGCTTTCACAAATGCAGACATGAAACCAAACTTGAGATTGTATTTCTTCAAGAATGGATCCTTATAGAGGTTTCTCATCTCCATTACATTGCTGCAACATGGACATGTAACAGGGTTGATAACAGTTACTGCAACATGGACACGTAACAAGGTGGCAACAGTTACATCACAAGAATAAACAGTAGAGTTCGACTTTTGAGCTGTCCGCATTTGCTGGAACACATAAGACGCACACAAATTAATAATATTAAAAGGCAACAGTAAGCTGAGTTATGAGCCAGCGTCAAAGCACAGTTCTCTCATAAGTTCTCAGCAGCCTAGTCATTGGCTGACCAGAAACTGCCTGATTAGCTCAACCTTCCATTCTTGTTTAGTAGTAATGGCGCCAGTCATTCAGCTATCTCAAAGGATATCCTTACTTTCTTATAGCTAATTGAAACTACCCAAATAATTGTTGCTAGACAAAATGGCACAAATTTCACAGCAAAATTGTAAACCGGGCCTTTCAATGGCTTTCTAAAGGTCCCATGGCAGCAACTTGCCATCAGGAATTTTGTGAGCAGTCAATGATAACAAATCATGCAGCCAACACTCACAAATGTTATGTATCCTTATGTAGATTACCGTTACAAAGAAATCTGCTGGGTCTAATCATTTAAATATTACATACATTTAGTTAATTTGAGGCTGTTTGTGTCTCTTGATTTCCCATGATTTTAAATGCACGTTAGAGCATGACCCTCTGTACTGAAAATGTGTTCTCAACAGTCTGTGGGGCATCTATGTGTGGTGCTACGCTGCACTACTGTGTGCTAGTGCACACATTTTCATCTATACCCACACAGAGTTTGTACTTGGTGCACAAGTTTTCATCTATACCCACACAGAGTTTGTACTTGGTGCACAAGACTTATGTATATAAATGTGTGTCAAGTTCTATAATTACAAAAATAGAACCGACTTAAATGGCACATGCTGGTGAAGATTCACTTTTTTTAAGTAGAAAGATTTGCACATATACAGCGGTGTTCGAAATTTATGAGCTCACGAAGATAGATTTGCACTCTTGTCTTAGAGGGAACATTGGTTGCTAGTGGTCACTATTCTTGTACATCCATCTGCAACTCTGTGAGAGACATCCATGTCCAGTCTCTAATTCTGACATATTTTCATTTTGTCTTACAATAATGATTATTGCACACACAAAAATCATGCTCCACTAATGATAGAATTAAGTATGCCCCTGAGATTTATTATTTGCAGTTTGGGAAATTTTTTTCCCCAAATAAAATTAATTCATATGTCTAAATTAATGTTTTGTTAAGGTAAATTTAGAATGGCTTAATTTAAACACATTAAAATGACTAATGACATTAAAATGACTGGCACTAAAAATGTCTGAATAACACCAAAAATGACTGAACGACACTAAAAATGACTGAGTGGCACTTGACACTAAAAATGAATGAATGAATGACACTAAAAATGAATGAATGACACTCGGTCTAATTTAGTGGTAGAGTAATAATGAAATATATGACTTAAATTACTGTTTCACTAAAATAACTGAATAACACATCTGTAATGGTATGGTGGAATGCTTCTATTACACATCTGTAATGGTATGGACTGTGCAGTTGAAATTAAGAGAAGAACAGCAATGGCGCTGTAAAAATTAAAACAGCTAAAGAAACTATGGCAAGGTACTAACATAAGAACCAAGTTGTGTTTACTACGAACATGCATGTTTGCTGTGGTGACATAAGGATGTGAAGCATGGACACTAAATAAAACAGTGGCCAAGAAAATAACATCATTTGAATTAAAGTGTTATAGAAGAGTTCTGAGAATACCATGGACAGCAAGGAAAACAAACCAGGAGATGTTTTAAAAAAAAAAGGCTGGCTTCTGAACACCATGATAGAAAGGGGATGATAGAAAGCAACAGAAACAAAAGAAGCCCAAGACGCAGTTAGACAGAAGACAATCAAGAATACCTGGTATTCTTGAAAGAATAGGAAAGGCTACGTTCTGGAAAGGATATGCCACGTGATGATGAATGGTATGGTGGAATCCCTCTATAGCATATACATTTATAACAAATTTTCCTATATAACAACACTTTTCACAATCCCTAATTGTGGCCACATTGAAAGCAATAATCATTGTAAAGTGCCATCTTCGTAACGAAGATTGCCTGCAACAGACCAACATCTCCGGTCTCTTGTCTTGGTGATGCACTCTGCCATCCTGTCCATTTTGTGATATTACTCTCCCACTTAGGTATACCTCTGCCTATCTCTTGCTCACATCCCTTCAAATTTACCTTCAAGTAAGGTCTTCTTGATACCTCCAAAATATATGATTTGTTTGATCTTTATTTCCTTTAATAATTCTTTCTTCATACAAAGTGTTGTCATTCCTGATTCCTTCTTTGTTTTCTTCTCTTTCCATGATGTTCTCCCTATTCTTCTATATATCCACATCTCAAAGGCATCAATTTTGTCTTCTAATTGTTTAGTATCTAATAGTTGAAATAAATTATTGCTAATGGACAGTGATACAGACAGCAGCAAAAACATTGAGCATGTTTGATCTTTGTTAGCTTTGAACATGGTGAACAGTGTTGATGTACAAGAACCAGAGGAGTGGAGTAGGTTCGAAACCATGTCGAGACACAAAAAAAAATCAGAGTTGTGATTTCTCGCTTGACACGACTACTCCTCCAGTCGACTCAGCTGTAAATGAGTAGCTGACGCATAAGTTAGGGGAGGTAAAGACAGCAAGGAAGGGAACTGGTCACCCCACCAAATAGTTGCTATGGCTTAGTAGATGAAGAGTTATCTTCATCCCCAATGGTAGGTTGCTGCCATAGGACATACCTTTACCTTACAAAGACTACTTCTTTCACACATCTGACCTACTTCTAGCGATATGGTTACAGGTGTTCACTGTTCGATGGAATTAGTAAAAACAGTGAATGTATTAGTTGCAAATGTCAACGCTGGATGTGTCAGGCCATTAGCACAAATAACACGGTGACACAACACATTTCCGTTTTATGGACTTTGCCCTCCTGGAAATTTAGTAGGCACATCCTGTTACAAGGGAGATTCGATGTTCGATGGGAGTTTGAGAACGGACGGGAAAAAATAAATTTCCTATTTAGTTTATTCTTTATTAAAATTGTGCTTCATACATAAATATCTCATCATTCTGGACCAATTTGTTAGTCTGGTCCAATTTGTTAGTCTGGTCCAATTTGTTAGTCTGGACCAATTTGTTACAGTCAGGACTAATTAGTTATAGAGGGATTCCACTGTATATTCTGAAAAGTACCACTAACAGAAATGCCATGTTTTACTTACCTCATATCAATCTCATTAAAAGTTGTCAGCATTGCACACGTGTTCTGTGCATCCTTCAGGCGTTGAGCTATTCTCTGACGCATGCGATTCATTTTCACCTGGTCACAGACAATCAATAAACCATCTTACGCAAACATCAGCCAAGACTTGGTGCACAATTCAAGCAAAGCCTCAATTTGAACTGACAACATTTGAAGTCTGGCTTTACAAAACTCAGATGTTAAACTGGTCTATACAACCATACATATACTTGGCATACATCTTATACAAGGTGTATTTCTAGTGATTAACTCTGCATGTTTTGGTTGCAATGTTTACGTTCAGTAGATTGTCATTGCTTTCCGACTCATTTGTTTGTTAAATTGGGGATTAAAGCCTCTTGCCGAGGCATGGCCCTCTCAACCTGAGACCATCTGAATATCCACCTGCATGCAAGTTTATTTATAGCCTAGTCTCACGATTGTCAGACAAACGCACTATCAGCCTCAGTGCCAGACAACTGAGTATAACATAACATATTTCTCTTACCTGAATATACCTACAGTTTTTCTAACTGGTTAGTTAGTCATTAGACATGGCTAAATATAATGTCAACCCTTTGCAAAAGTGGTTCTTCATTGTTCAATCTAAACTTATCACTTGAGTGTTGTGTGGCCCACAGAGACAGCAAACAATAGGGATACTTGAGTTTTAATACATAGCATACTAAGGATGTTTGAGAGTGGAATTGGTATTCCCATCAGATAAATCAAGGTGACCAACAATCAGATCACAAGGCACAGATCTTGCAGCCAAGCTGTAAACTTTCACAAAATGTATTTCTTTCTATAGACTAATCCTGATAACTGACAAAATTATATTTGTTCAAATCTGAAATGACTAAACTCTTTGGTCTATCCACTTGACAAAATATGTAATCCAACCGGACTAAATATGAAATCTAACCAGCTAAATATGTAATCCAACCTGACTAAATATGAAATCTAACCAGCTAAATATGTAATCCAACCTGACTAAATATGAAATTTACACTGATTAAATATGAAATCTAACCTGACTAAATATGAAATCTGACCTGACTAAATATGAAATCTGACCTGGCTAAATATGAAATCTGACCTGACTAAATATGAAATCTGACCTGACTAAATATGAAATCTGACCTGACTAAATATGAAATCTGACCTGACTAAATATGAAATCTGACATGACTAAATATGAAATTTAAACTGACTAAATATGAAATATAACCTGACTAAATATGTAATCCAACCTGACCAAATATGAAATCTAACCTGACTAAATATGTAATCCAATCTGACTAATGATTAAATCCAACCTAATTATGAAATTCAACCTGATTAATATGAAATACAAAATAATTATAAAATTAAAACTGACTAAATATTAAATCTAACCTAATTATGAAATTCAATGACTAAATATGAAATCCACGCTGACTAAATATGAAATTCAATATGACTACTAAATGCACAAATGTTATCTGACTGTGTGTTTCCAGGTCCTGAAAGGCAAGCAAAGAAGCAAGCTGACTAACAACTAGGCTACAGTGCTGCAACTGTCTGTGCGGTCAGTGTAAAGTTGATTGATCTTGTGTTTTATGTAAGTACTATTCTGCTAATTTACACCAGTGTTAGAAAGTACTATTCTGCTAACCTACACCAGTGTTAGAAAGAACACAGATAGTAAGTAAAGAACAATAAGCTTAACTGACTAAATAAGGAAACATTTGACAGAAATGAACAAGAAAAAGGACGGATTCAACCATGCTTGGTCTGTTAAAAACAAAAACCTGTTCGGCAGTTTTGAAGAGATGGTACTTCTAGCTATGTGATTACGGCCGCATGTTCTTGCTGTTGCCACGTCATGTACAGGTGATCTTTTTAATTTACCTTCAGACAAAGAAGGAAAAAAAATCTGTCCTTGCCTGGAGCTGAACCAAAACTCTATGCTCTTTGCCATGGATATTTGATCATTTCATAGATTACTTATATTTTCAAAACTTTTTTGAAGTATTGTCCTGTGACATTTCTATCTATTTGTCCTGTGACATTTCTATCTATTTGTCCTGTCTTTTCTATCTATTTGCCCTGCTTTATTTATATCTATTTGTCCTGTGTTACTTCTATCTATGTGTCCTGTGTTATTTCTGCCTATTTATCCTGTGCTATTTCTATCTACTATTTTACATGATCTCTTCTTCTTCAGCATTCATTCTCAAATTCCCACTGGATTTCTCTTGTAACAGGACAATAGTCCTACAAGATTTCCAGTTGGATGTAGTCCAGAGAATGGAAATGCGTTGTGTTGCCCTTTATTTTCACCAATGGCCCAACACATCCATCTTCTGCGGATTATCTCTTCTGACAACGTTCATAGACTGAGACCTCAATCAATTTCATTATCTTATTATTATGATGATTAGTTTTATGTCACACTTATTGTATACGATATTTACTTTTGTCATGGAAGAACCCCCCCCCCCCCCCCCCCCACAGCAGTTAATTTGCACAATTCCATTTTAACTGGGTAGAAAGCTGATTTTACAGCATTTAATACCACTGAGAGTTGAAGTCTTCTGTGTATAAGACAAAACTCCAGAAGAACCCATTTCCTGATTATACAAAAGGAAGAAAAAGCTTAAATGCTCATAATTTATTGGGATCTAATGAAAGAAACAAATTCGGTTTTTTTTTTAAAGTAACCCCTTCTGCTGCTTAGTTTTTAAAGTAACCCCTTCTGCTGCTTAGTTTTTAAAGTAACCCCTTCTCTGCTTAGTTTTTAAAGTAACCCCTTCTGCTGCTTAGTTTTTAAAGTAACCCCTTCTGCTGCTTAGTTTTTAAAGTAACCCCTTCTGCTGCTTAGTTTTTAAAGTAACCCCTTCTGCTGCTTAGTTTTTAAAGTAACCCCTTCTGCTGCTTAGTTTTTAAAGTAACCCCTTCTGCTGCTTAGTTTTTAAAGTAACCCCTTCTGCTGCTTAGTTTTTAAAGTAACCCCTTCTGCTGCTTAGTTTTTAAAGTAACCCCTTCTGCTGCTTAGTTTTTAAAGTAACCCCTTCTGCTGCTTAGTTTTTAAAGTAACCCCTTCTGCTGCTTAGTTTTTAAAGTAACCCCTTCTGCTGCTTAGTTTTTAAAGTAACCCCTTCTGCTGCTTAGTTTTTAAAGTAACCCCTTCTGCTGCTTAGTTTTTAAAGTAACCCCTTCTGCTGCTTAGTTTTTAAAGTAACCCCGTCTGCTGCTTAGTTTTTAAAGTAACCCCGTCTGCTGCTTAGTTTTTAAAGTAACCCCTTCTGCTGCTTAGTTTTTAAAGTAACCCCTTCTCTGCTTAGTTTTTAAAGTAACCCCTTCTGCTGCTTAGTTTTTAAAGTAACCCCTTCTGCTGCTTAGTTTTTAAAGTAACCCCTTCTGCTGCTTAGTTTTTAAAGTAACCCCTTCTGCTGCTTAGTTTTTAAAGTAACCCCTTCTGCTGCTTAGTTTTTAAAGTAACCCCTTCTGCTGCTTAGTTTTTAAAGTAACCCCTTCTGCTGCTTAATTTTTAAAGTAACCCCTTCTGCTGCTTAGTTTTTAAAGTAACCCCTTCTGCTGCTTAGTTTTTAAAGTAACCCCTTCTGCTGCTTAGTTTTTAAAGTAACCCCTTCTGCTGCTTAGTTTTTAAAGTAACCCCTTCTGCTGCTTAGTTTTTAAAGTAACCCCTTCTGCTGCTTAGTTTTTAAAGTAACCCCTTCTGCTGCTTAGTTTTTAAAGTAACCCCGTCTGCTGCTTAGTTTTTAAAGTAACCCCGTCTGCTGCTTAGTTTTTAAAGTAACCCCTTCTGCTGCTTAGTTTTTAAAGTAACCCCTTCTGCTGCTTAGTTTTTAAAGTAACCCCTTTAAAGTGCGCATATACTGATTCATGAATAAACTTAGCAATATTATTACTTACTCGTATCTCGGTGCGGCTACCAGTAATTTCTGTTGGTGCAGAAACAGATTGGGATGGAGTTATTGCTGGTTTAGGTTTTACAGAAGATGTTGGGACAGCGGCCACGGGTATGGCAGGGGGTCGAGCAGGTGGCGGGGCTATGTCCTGTGTGGGCCCTGGTGTCGGTCGCGGTACCGCTGAGTCTGGTTTTGAGACTGGAGGAGCTGTATCTGTCTTCGGTGCTGCTCCTGCTTTAGCTGCTTAGAGGAAACCATAAGTTTACCATCAGAGACTGCTTGTTGACATAAACACCAAGAAAATATGTACAATAAAGCTCAAATACTTCAATCTGAATATCTGTGTACATCTAGAATGTTCTGAGAACACGATATATCGTAACGAACAACATACTCCCATCTGAACAGAATACAATCACAAAACACTCCCAATTGAAAACAACAGAAATACACACTCTCACCTGAACAAAATACAATCACAACACACTCATCACCTGAACAGAATACAATCACAACACACTTCCAATTTAAAACAACACGCTCCCACCTTTACAGAATATAATCACAACACACTCCCACCTGAACAGAATATAATCACAACACACTCCCACCTGAACAGAATATAAACTCAGCACACTCCCACCTGAACAGAATATAAACTCAGCACACTCCCACCTGAACAGAATATAAACACAGCACACTCCCACCTGAACAGAATATATTAACAACACACTCCCACCTGAACAGAATATAATCACAACACACTCCCAAATAGAATTGAGAAAATTAACAAATTTAAATTTAGAAAATTTTGATTTTTTTCTCACAAATTCAACATTTGAAATATATAATTCTGAATAAACAACAAATTCAAACTAGAGATACACAGTTCTGAAGCACACATTTATATTCATAGCTTACCTCCCACACGAAGCTTGAAGAGATTTTTCCCAGCTTTGACTGTCTCTCCATCCTTCACCAGAAGCTCCTCTATGACACCAGCTGCTGGAGAATGGACTGGCATGTTGGTCTGGAAATGGAAGATAACTAGTTCTATCATACATGAAACGCATGCAGTTGTGTCTGTGGATCTCATCAGTGACCCACTAGACAAACCACCCATGTAACAGAAAACTTTAGTAGATAACATGCCGTTATATTGAGGCTCTCTTATGGAAGATTTGTAGTATGTCATCTGTACAATTATCAACCCCTTGTGAATAGAAGGTTAAGCACAAGCTGAAGTCTTCTGGGTATGAATGAAAGCCCAGAAAAAAAACCCATCCCACTTCACATAGGAAGTAAGGAGCTGACCACTTACAATTACTCAGGTTCTCAATCAATCAATCAATCAATCAATCATACCTGAATGCCCACATTGGGACTGTCAACTGTGTTGAAATATTACACTAGAAGCTAGGGTTACAATGAATGACATAAGACAGACAGTTTCCCACCAAATAACAAAAATATTTGTCCAGATTTGGACATTTGAAGTGACTATAGCATCTCTTATGACAAACACTATGGTATCTCATTACTACAAATAGTATAATATCTCATTACTACAAATAGTATAATATTTCATTACTACAAATAGTATATCTCATTACTACAAATAGTAAAAATATCACATTACTACAAACATTTCATCACAATATCTCATTAGATGTAAAGCTTCATGTCCTGCCCATAACTTAGCTGGTAGTTGAGTGGATCAGCAGCGTTTTCATCCAGAAGAAACAAAGATTTCATCAACAGATGTTGACTGTCACCTGTGACACAGCCGTTTGATGAATAGAGGTAACAATGAAGACAGGTGTCAGGGTCCAGGATACAGTGTATGAACTTGCCCAGCTACACTCGAAATCACAAGACATAATTATATACACAGATGACTTCATTAACAGAAACACGAATAAAGGCGGTTGGGGTCTTGTTGCCTACAGAAACGGCGTGAAGTTGGTTGAGAGATCTTCCGCATATTCTACTGTCACATCGAGCATGAGGATGGAGATAGAGGGAGTTACAGCAGCTCTTAATTGGTTGATAACTGATACATCAACACACTCGGTAATACAGACTCTCAAAGCATGCTGCGCAAGATAGAAAATTTCATGCTGAGAAAGAATAGTGGAAATTATTGAAAACTCAATTGTCCAGAGCATTACATGATATACTTCCCTGGTCATGCTGGTGTAAAAGAAAACGAGAGTCGACTTATTGGCAGGCAATATGGTGATAGACGGCACATTGCTGAGAAGAGATCAAATAGACTTGATCGATGCAGTAATAAATTCATTTCAAGATGACGATAATGTCAATGAGGTTGAAAACTTACACATACAGAGAATGTTAGATATGGGAGTATCTTGAGGAGAGGGAAGGAAAAGTAAATCTTTTGGAAGGCCCTGAAAATCACGCAATCAACACCTGACTGGGACTCTGACTCTACATACACTGGGATGACTGCTGGAATGGTAATTTTATATACGTTCCAGGACATGAGGGGGTTGAATGCAATGAGCAAGCCGATACACTGTTGAGTGAATATATCAGTGAATATATGGATCGATCTGACATAATTAATACGTTAAGGAATCCCCGACTGCTCAGATTTTCAACTGTGGATCCTTTTTGCTCTCAAGAGTGTTGGAGATTGGAATAAAGATAAGAACAGCATGTAAAGAGAGAAATAATAGGAATTAATAAATCAGTGCCGCACTGGAACTATACTCTGATGGATTTACTGGGACGAGGATCAGAGCACTTATGAACTTGTCCATTGTGTGCTCTTTATAACCCAGTCATCATAACTTTACAATTCATGAAACTCTCGTAATACGGCAGCTGAGAAGTACTGATATAGACCAGTGAACATGAAAATTGTGTGGTTAATGAAGGCTACTCAAATAAATATACTATTTTATATCAAACCAGGCAATATTTTATTTTGCTGAAATGTTTACTTTGGTGACAACAAATAGTCAGCTTCAAGCAGAAGTAGATACAGCATACATATTTCCACCTATTAACTAAAGGGGTAATAATGCTGCCCCAAAAAAAAAATTGAATTTGGTGTGATAGACGAAAATCTAAATATAGATGAGGATACTAAACAATGTCAAGTGAAAAAGTCAAACAAAATGTGTGACACACAAAATGTGTGACACACAAAATGTGAAATGTTGAAACTGACCTTGTCTGTCTCAATCTCTGCAACAACTTCATCTACAGCTACTTGATCACCGACACCTGAATGAAACAGAATTAAATAGTGACTGCACACCTCGGTACATAAATCAGTACATGACTCGGTACATAAATAGTGCATGACTCTGTACATAAATCAGTACATGACTCAGTACATAAATTAGTACATGACTCAGTACATAAATTAGTATGACCATGTATAGGAGGGCAAAGCTGTTTAACTATTATTCAATTTTATAGACACTACCGGTACTTCTAGACTGAATCACATTACCCAACATGAATGGTATTGTCTGTGTTTTGACCCACGAGCGAGTTCAGAGTTTCTTAGACTATCCCATTAAGAGCCTTACTACTAATGCTGGTATGCCTTAGAACCTCTCATGGTAGTAGTGAAATGTCACATCTCATGGTAGTAGCGAAATGCCACATCTCATGGTAGTAGCGAAATGTCACATCTCATGGTAGTAGTGAAATGTCACATCTCATGGTAGTAGCGAAATGCCACATCTCATGGTAGTAGCGAAATGTCACATCTCATGGTAGTAGTGAAATGTCACATCTCATGGTAGTAGTGAAATGTCACATCTCATGGTAGTAGCGAAATGTCACATCTCATGGTAGTAGTGAAATGTCACATCTCATGGTAGTAGCGAAATGTCACATCTCATGGTAGTAGTGAAATGTCACATCTGATGGTAGTAGTGAAATGTCACATCTCATGGTAGTAGCGAAATGCCACATCTCATGGTAGTAGCGAAATGTCACATCTCATGGTAGTAGCGAAATGTCACATCTCATGGTAGTAGTGAAATGTCACATCTCATGGTAGTAGTGAAATGTCACATCTCATGGTAGTAGCGAAATGTCACATCTCATGGTAGTAGTGAAATGTCACATCTGATGGTAGTAGCGAAATGTCACATCTCATGGTAGTAGTGAAATGTCACATCTGATGGTAGTCGCGAAATGTCACATCTGATGGTAGTGGTGAAATGTCACATCTCATGGTAGTAGTGAAATGTCACATCTCATGGTAGTAGTGAAATGTCACATCTCATGGTAGTAGCGAAATGTCACATCTCATGGTAGTAGTGAAATGTCACATCTGATGGTAGTAGCGAAATGTCACATCTCATGGTAGTAGTGAAATGTCACATCTGATGGTAGTCGCGAAATGTCACATCTGATGGTAGTAGTGAAATGTCACATCTGATGGTAGTAGCGAAATGTCACATCTCATGGTAGTAGTGAAATGTCACATCTGATGGTAGTCGCGAAATGTCACATCTGATGGTAGTGGTGAAATGTCACATCTCATGGTAGTAGTGAAATGTCACATCTCATGGTAGTAGTGAAATGTCACATCTCATGGTAGTAGCGAAATGTCACATCTCATGGTAGTAGTGAAATGTCACATCTGATGGTAGTAGCGAAATGTCACATCTCATGGTAGTAGTGAAATGTCACATCTCATGGTATTAGCGAAATGTCACATCTCATGGTAGTAGTAAGCAGAGCATATATGGGAATGCCACCAGTGCTGTGACGCTTGTTCCTAATCAAGAATCAAGTGACCATGTTTGTATGTGTGTTGTAGCTTGCTATCTATCAGATGAAACTGCATTATAAGTAGACTTATTTGTGATAATAACATACCTTTCTCCCACTTGATGTCGCCTTCTGTGACAGATTCTGCAAAATTTGGAGCTGCCACTGTTCTAATCTCATCGGCGCCTGGTAAAATGAAAAAAAAATAGGATGTCAAATGATGAGAAAGTTGAACAGAGTTGTGAAGTAAAGATCACTTTGTGAGGTATAGATAGGTGTAGGTCAGGGGTGGGCAAACTTTTTGTGCAGAGGGCCACATTGAAAATTGTCAAGCTATTGGAGGGCCACATATAATATTATGTATATTTTTGTTTAAAATTCTCGGTAAGTAATCAATTCAATATTTTTATTGTAAAGAAAGGTAGTTTTACATAATGTAGATAACTTCTGAAATAAATTACATTTCTAACAGACTTACACTATAACAGTATATTTTCTAATATGGATAAAAGGTTTTGCAAATATTTTAACAATATTTGAAAAATATTATGTTGCATACAGTTATAATATGGATAATATAAAGTCGAATTAAAATTCCAATGGATTTCTGCATAATATTGATGGAAAAAATCACTTGTGGCGATCGTTCGTTTATTTTAAAATGTGTTTGAGGGACGCAAAATATCCAATGGCGGGCCGTAGTTTGCCCACCCCTGGTGTAGGTGATGTGTAGAAGATATACTAAGAGATGAACTGGAGAAGAAGAAGAAGAAAAGGAGATGAGAGATGACAGAGAGACATGGAGTACAAGGGCGGTATGTAATACGACGACGGAGGTGATAGCGGTGACCAGGAAAATGATATGGCTGGGGTTGCAGAGTGCCACATGTGTCCATTTTCTAACAGATTCTATGACTCTGTTTTGAATGACTCAGTTAGTCTATTTATGACATCAGTGGTTGGAATCAAGGATGAGTCTGTACTGAAGAGAATTACTTTCATTTTTGTCCCTGGACACATGGGTGTTAGGGGAAATGAAAGAACCAAAAACCTGCCAGAGTGGTCACAATGACGTAGTAGTTCAATGGACTGTGCTGTTATTTTGAACACAATCGAGAAGTAAGACAGCTGGAAGGTGTAGTAGGGTGTATCTCTTCTTCCGTGTCCAAAGCTAGAGTGCTGAATCTGGGAGTGAAGTGTGGTGTTTCATGAAACAAGTGTGTGGTGTTTCATGAAACAAGTGTGTGGTGTTTCATGAAACAAGTGTGTGGTGTTTCATGAAACAAGTGGAATATAAGAATCAAAAGAACAGTGTGATCAACCAACACAGAAACAGTGCAACCAGTTGCCACATGCTGAATGACATAATACGAGATCGCAGCATCTACGGACGTGTCCGGGAGTCAGTGATGACCTGACGTCTGACTAACTAACAGAGGCTGAGAATAGATCGGTATGCGTGTGTCGTAGGAAACTGATCATAATAAAAAAAACAAGAAATTGTTATATGAATAAAGTAAGATATTGCATAAAAAATATATCATTATTAATACCGACAATCAGTGGTGACATTCAATCTGGTGTGGGTCAACATTAACAAGAGAAACGAAGTGGATGGGGTAACAACAGATTAGTAGAGAGGTTGGGAGTGAGATCTTTCTTCTATACCTGCATTTATTCTCAAACTCCTACCAGTGAGCACAACGTTTTCTGAAGCGTATCGTAGGGTTATATATAGGATGCGATATCTAAACATATGGACCCAACACGCCCTACTTCAGCATGACACCTTAGGTGACTTTGATTTATATATTAAGATAGCTTATCCCGCTTCCAACACTCCTTAACAGCCTCTTATGATATCCACGACAATTCACAGTGTTGCTATTCTTTTCTCTCCCATCATCAGACCCTGGCAAGACATAGACGGCCCAAAATTCTAACAATCACAGCTCATCTAGTGAAAAACATCCTGCAATGTACATGGAGAGCTTCTTTTTATGTCCTTTTTTTTAAGTCCTTGTGGCCATGGAAACAAAAAGGTTCAGGTCTACAGCCTCAGCCTTAAGAAACGAAACCTAAGAGATATGCTCCTATACTTTGTTGGAATATCTCGCTAGAGATTCCAACAATTGAAAGGGCATAGAGGATTGACTATACTCAAATTTCTCCATATGTATTCCGCCCTTAACAAAGTGATACACAGAATGCTGAGAGTATCACTAATAGCACGTTTTTCCGTACCTACAACGATAATCTACATTGATGTACAAAAAAATATTTTAAAAAACGTTTTTAAACAGAAGCCATGAGTCAGATTCAAACCATCATCATCAAGTGCCGTCTTTGCAACGAATGTAGGCTACAAGGAACCTGTGACTTCTTAAGCACATAATATCCTGTACTATATAACCATTACACCAAGGAGGCCGCCAAATAGAAACAATGAATTATTGTTGTGTTACAATGTAACTCAACAGATTGCATATATCCAGCTTCATTCATGATGACGGCAAGAAACAGACATCAATCTGCATTAATCTGCCCATCTTGATAGGGCCCAAAAGGGGAGTAAGGAATAGCAATACCCTTACTTGTCATGCAAATCATACCAGGAGACTAAGAAGCTTAACGGGTTAGATATGTTGTCCCACCCCAATATAATGTAAATGTAACCAACAGTCATGCTGAAGTCAGATGTGCCAGACGAAAGGATGTAGATATAATAGCAAAGCAGTAACGCACAACACGAAGCTTTCCGTTCTGCAGACTGCATCCTGCGAATGTGCATTGCATTAATGAAGAGAATAAGGCTTTGCAGTGCTACAGGACTTACAGGTTAATGGGGGGGGGGGGGGGGGGATGGGGGATACTAGATTGAATTGTGACCGTCTTCAGCGTACTAACTCTCCTGAGTTCACAAGGGGCTGCCCATAAATTATACAACCAATTTTGACCCTTCACTCCTTTTACACAACTGTCAAAAATTCAGGGATCCTCCCTCCCTGCTTATTTGTGCAACACACACACAATTGTAAACCCTCACCTGAAACATTTATAAAAGCGGACAGCGTATGGTAAAAACTACATTTACTTTTTCAGATTTTTAGAAGAATGTAATAAAATGGAAAACAGCTTAATTGGTCTATAAAACTCTATTGTTGACGTTAACTTTTGTCAATGGGACACCCCGTCCCCGTCAAAAACTAAAACTTTTTTCCAGACCACCAATTATTGACATAATTTATAGATAGCTGCTACGGAAAAACATCGTATGGCAAAGCTGGCCGCCACCTTTTATAAAATGCACATCACTGTGGTCGTGGGCCATGTGGTCGTGGGCCATATTAAAATAAGAAGTACTAATGATAGCACCGGCAGTCTTAGGGTACTATATTCACGTGGATACAGCACACCTAAACAACATATCGACGTGCTTCAACACTTATGTTAACTCTGCCATCATAACATCCCCTATCAAGTCTTGACTTCAGAGTTGCCAGATTATAATTGTCATTGAAAGCCAAACAACATTAGAGAAAAAAAATGCCAAAATTGGAAACTCTTACTTCGATGCAGCGGTTTCTCTATAATTTTACGTGGTGTTGGAGTTTTGTTGGAATTTTAAAAAAATTCTTTACATTCTTCCGCAATGCCGTTTATATGATTACATATCGCTCACGTAATATTCTGTGCTCCCTACCTCAATTTAATTTTCTTCTTAGCTGCCTCATCACGGTAGATGAGAACCGCTGCTCTAATGGGATGTTTACATACACTTTCATCTTGATCCCATCCCTTGATCATGATTGTATGTTCTCGAATGTTCATATATCATATAAACAATTGGGGGGGGGGTGGGGGGAGGGGGGATATGGAGTCTGAAATTGTTTGAGTAGTTAACGGGTTGGAGGAAGGGCGAGGGAGCGAGGGGATTCAAAAAAAGTTGACGTTAAAAAACTACGTTTATATACTAAAGTGACTGAATTACAAAATTATATACACAATTCTGAAAAAAATGTTTAGCACTTTTTTGGCCATTTGGGGATTTGGGGGGGGGGGGGGGGGGGAGAGGAGAATCTGTGATTTCCTGACACACTGTTGACATGGAAGAGGGAGGTGGTCAAAAATTGACCGAAAAAAAACCACTGTTGACGTAATAAATAGACAGCACATAAATCTTATTGACTCATTAAATTGTCCTGGTATTTTATAGAAATGTTCATAGTAGTGGGTATTTTGTAGGATGTTGTCATTGCGTTATGTGTGTGCGACTTTGAATTATATCAGGCGATCACGGATCTCCATTTCCAGTAGAACATGAAAATTAACGTAAAAAAAAACATTTTAAAAAACCAGACGTTATGAAAATCGGCAAGTCTGCAACACTAATGGATATAACAATAGATAACACGAAAGTGAAACAAGCCAAAGAATGTAAATATCTAGGCATCATTTTTTGCGAAAATGGAAGACTAGACAGAGAAATAGAAACAAGGTGCCAAAAAGCAAACAAAGAGACCTACCAACTTTCATCATTACTTCTTCACCCCAAAAAAATCAAGATGGAAATAAAAATACAGATAATATCTACAATTTTTCTACCAATACACTCTTCTACCAATGTCAAACATGGTCTTTAACAACCTCACAGATGAGGAAAATCGTTACATGTGAAATAAAGTGTCTGAGAAAAGCTGCAATGGTTACCAAACTAGATAAAATAAAAAATTAAGAAATTAGGAAAAGAGTTGGTATAATAACATGTATCGAACATATTGAGAGACAGCAAGTAAAATGGTTCGGTCACCTTATGAGAATGAAGCCAAACCAAATACCAATAAGAGCATATAACGAAAGAATGTCGGACGTAAGGCCAAAGGTAGACAAAGAAAACGGTGGATAGAAAACATCAAGATAGCCTTGAACAAACATGGACTAAATGCAACAACGGCCACACATCTGGCCTTGGAACGACAGCGTAAGCTCCTACACTACGCTTAACGGCAAGTGCGAATACTATAAACCATCATTCACCTGGGAATAGACAATAGAGTAAGCTGTAAAGTCACATGTCTTTATTGTAACATTGTTTACCGTGTCCTGTTCGTTATTATTGTTTCTACTTAACTGTATACACAAACATAACCCGTATTTTCAATGATCAGGGTAGAGAGAATTAAATAATAAATATATGTGTTGTGGTAATGATAATGCTTTAGAAAACTAAACTCCACTATTTGCTCAAAAATAAAACTGAACATGTCCAATAAAAGGGCCACCATATAATTATCAAATTTCGAATTACATTACATGAACCCCATTACAGGGTCACAGGGATGCAAAACTGGAAACATTAATACACACATTCCACATTGTTTCTCTGTTCTTATTTCCCTGTATAAGTGTGGAGAATATTATTCCTGTTATTCCTAATTCTTGCTTCTAAAAACATGACCGATGTAAATGGCAACCTTGTCTCGATACCCAGCTGTTAAATTTATCGCCGCCATATTGCTGTTAACACTTTTGATCACGGCAATTATCTAGTTAATGTAAGTGTAGCTCTTTCAAACTAAAACTACGGTGTGTCTACATGAATATTCCTTGTCACTATTTAAACTGTGGATTAAAAGTTACTTGTATTCTACAATATTTTCTAAAGTAAATAAAAAATCAAATTAACAGTCAATATTTCGACAAAGATCAAACTTCAACAGATTTGTAAATTTAGTTATAAAAAAGGCCATTGTGGCAACCCTGCCTCACACCATCCTTCTGACAAGAAAACATTTGTAATTATGATAATTGACGAGATGAAACGTTTCATAAGCCAGCCGACAGCAGATGTTACCATCACCAAACATCAGTACAACTGGGCTAATCTATTAACACCATTTTGTGCAAACAGAACTCTAAATATTTTTTTAAAACGCATTTTACACAATGTTAAATAATGTTCTATTTTGAACGATACTGGTTCAACGACGTTTGACTCGCTCCAACTTACTACAGTGTGTGTGTGTACACCATTGCTAAAACATCAGTACACACGAAAACCTACATTAACACAACCGCATAATGCACTCACAAACGTACTATAACAGCACAGAACGCACACAAAAACGATAACACACCATTGAACGCACACACATGTATGATAACACCACAGAACCTACACAAACATGCGATAACACACAGCAGAACGTACGATAACAAACCATATAACGCACATAAACGTAAGATAGCACATCACAGAACCTACACAAACATGCGATAACACACAGCAGAACGTACGATAACAAACCATATAACGCACATAAACGTAAGATAGCACATCACAGAACCTACACAAATGTAATGTACGGCAACCGCTCTGACAGAGAAAACGGGGAGCTTCGTTCTTACGAATCGCCTGAAGATTTAGTAAGACACAAATAATCCTGAACGCAGAAGAGGAACAGAAGAATTCATGGTTCTAGAAACAGGAAATAATATAATCTAAGAAGATGACGGGGGAAAAAATATCTGGGTGTTTTGAGCATCTTTGTTGCTGAAGGCCAACTCACCCAGACAACAAGAGAGGTTAATCTATGTTTCTTCTGAGTAAAATATGGCGCATAGGGCAGAAATCAAGAGCTCTCCAGTTTGAGCGATGAGATGCTACGGTGTGGAGATCTTGCATGTTGTTGAGACCCATAGTCATACCCGTTTTGCTGGTTGTTCTAGAAAGATTCTCCCTTGGTCTTCATCTTTATCTTTTGCCATCTGGTACCCATTTTAATGATTGTATTTGCATGTTGTTTTCATTCATTCTAAGTTCATGTCGGATTTAAGTCCATTGTTTTCTTTTTATTGTTGTAGAAACAAATTGCTGTTTGGTGTCTTCTCTTGATTGTTTGACTTCAATTCCTCAACCATATATGAAGAATTTTCTAAGACATTTATTTTTCAATGAATTTAAATTCATTTAAAGGGTCAATTTACAGACTCAAATCTTCAATCAATCAAGTGTCGCGCCAACATAGGCGATAATACTGCTCCACAATTCTCTGCCTCTTGAGTTGTTAATAATTTCAGTTGGTGACTTCTTTTTGTGCCACTAGGATAACTCATTCAGAAATTTCTCTCTTTGTCTTCCTCTGTCTCTTCTCCTCTTGATCTTTCTGGTGGTTACTAAATGTTCAAGTTTTACTTTTCTCATCACGTACCCTAAAATCTTGATTGTCTGCTTATAATTTTTAGCTATCATTTCCTCCATTTACTCCAACATATGTGATAACTTCTGCATTAGCTTTCTTGGCTACCATGGAATTTTCATTCATACTTCTTAAACCACATCTCAGTTGCCTCCAGCTTATCTTGGTACAAAATAGGGGTTCAAAAGTAGTAGAGGATTAACTTCACTGTACTCGGTTTCCCATATGTGCTCCGTCACTCTCAACGAAGCGGCACGCCGCCTGCCGAGGGTACCACTCATAGCACATAACTCCGTAGCTTCAAGTGATAATCCACAGGGATCTCCGAAAAAATCCACCTTATAAACAAGGCGACACAAGCCGGATTCGAACCCATGACCTCTTGAACACAAGGCGAACAGCTTAACCACTACGCTAGGGAGATCCAAAAACGTAAGATAGCACATCACAGAACGTACACAAATGTAATGTACGAACTTTGGACTATATACGTTCTTATAAACTTATCTTGGTCAATTTTGTTTACTGTCCATGCTTCGCTTCCATAATGATGAATTAGCTCAATATAACATCGTATCACTCGTGAATGCATTGATATCACGCCATTGTATAGAATGTTTCTCATTTTTTGAAATGTTGATTTGACCTGTTCTATATCTCATTGGAGCACCCGCTATCTACTGTTAAAATGTTTCCTCCTGAAAGCAATGGCAAACTACAGCAGTAACGTGCCAAGAATAATGTTTCAAGATGACACAGACCGCATTCCGGTTGCGGTTAACAAAAATACAATCAAGATAGCCACATGGAACCCAAATATTAATTAGAGTAAACACACACACATTACACATATACATTAGAGATACAAATATTAATTAGAGTAAACATACACACGCACATAAATTAGAGAAAAGATACAAATATTAATTAGTGTAAACACACACATATTATAAACACACTGAATATTTCAGAGTGTTGGTTACTAAACACAATAACAAAAATAAAACTACGCCTGTTTGGTCATATAAAGAGACATAACTGTTTAGAAAGACAAATAATGGAGGGAAGAGTACCTGGGAAGAGGAGAAGGGGCAGACCAAGAAGACGATGGACTGACGACATTAAAGATAACATGAATACATCGCTAGAAAATGCAAGCCACATCACCCAAGACAGAGAGAGGTTCAGAGAGTTCATTGGGAAGACAACGTTCTGGAAGGAATACGTCACATGACACTACAAACACACACATATATATAAATTAGAGAGATACAATTATTAGAGTAAACACACACACACATGAATTATAGAAAATATACAAATATTAATTAGTGTTACACACACACATATATATATATATATATAAATTAGAGAGAAGATACAAATATTAATTAGAGTAAACACACACACACATAAATTAGAGAAAAGATACAAATATTAATTAGAGTAAACACACACACACATATAAATTAGAGAAAAGATACAAATATTAATTAGAGTAAACACACACACAAACATATATAAATTAGAGATACAAATATTAATTAGAGTAAACACACACACACATATATAAATTAGAGATACAAATATTAATTAGTGTAAACACACACACACATATAAATTAGAGAAAAGATACAAATATTAATTAGAGTAAATACGCAGACATATACATTTAAAAAAAAGATACAAATAACATTTTGTGCCTATAAAGTTGCTGTGAGCAGAATTCACACAGATCAGCACTGAATATTCACACAATTCATATGACATATTATCATCAATAATGTTAATGAGTTGACAGTGAATTTGTCGACACCTGGTACAAGCAAGACTAGACACAAAACATTGACTATACAACTTCAAGACACAGTATACTCACAGTGATATGCCGACCGATGAAGCGATCTAGTGCTTGCATAAACGCTATATAGTCGGTCATCTTGCCTGTAGAATTACAGTAAATGATGTGAAAGAAAATATAATTATTCCAGCCATCATCATTCAGTTATACGAAATACATGCTTGCCAGCCTTGTAAAAATAATGATATGTACCGAATCAACTATAATTTCAGCATGCTTGAGATATCACTAATAGTCAAGGTTGCCATCTAGTTGAACAATCATTATGGTTATATTTCAGGTAAAAAAAAACCCCAAAAATTCCAAACATCTAACTTTTAATTATTTTTTTAAAAAATTGGTAGCGTATCCTATTCAGGACGTAGCCATCAACACACAATTTTTTGACTGTAGTAATTTTTTTAATACATTTTTGATACATAAAAATGCAAAAACTGCCAAAACATAAAGTTCATGGCCAATTAGATTTATCAAAATAAATACAAAAAATAAACAATAAATATTTTGGACATATTAAAATATATGACACTTTATTGAAGAAACTACTTGAGGGTAGAGTTGAGAGGTGGCTATCAGGAGGTAGGTAGAGATACAAGTGAGAAGACAACATTATGAGATGGAAAGATTACACTTTAGTAGAGTGCATTAACAATTCAATATATATGGGAGGTCTGTTGCAGCCAAACTTCATTGCGGAGACGGTACTTGATGATAATGATGATGACATTTTAAAATGATCAAATTCTAGCAACCTCGCTAATGTTGCTCCATCAATGATCAAATTCTAGCAACCTCGCTAATGTTGCCCCATCAATGATCAAATTCTATCAACCTCGCTAATGTTACTATATCAATGATCAAATTCTATCAACCTCGCTAATGTTACTCCATCAATGATCAAATTCTAGTAACCTCGCTAATGTTGCTCCATCAATGATCAAATTCTAGTAACCTCGCTAATGTTGCTCCATCAATGATCAAATTCTAGCAACCTCGCTAATGTTACTCCATCAATGATCAAATTCTAGCAACCTCGCTAATGTTACTCCATCAATGATCAAATTCTAGCAACCTCGCTAATGTTACTCCATCAATGATCAAATTCTAGCAACCTCGCTAATGTTGCTCCATCAATGTTGTGATATATGACTATTATTAACACACAAATGCACAACTAATTGTTAGCTATACCAGTTTCCACCACAGTCCAATCTGGTTATATCTGATAACTATAAAAGACGTAACTATAAAAAAATGGAGGGTGTGGTTCAGGTAAATCGTAACCTTCTATGTAAGAATAGCAAACACAGATATCGGAGTATTGCAGACATCCGCAAAGGCACGAACATAGAAGAAGACTGGCTCCCCAAAATTATCACAAAAACAACGCAAGCTACTGTATTTTGTACATGTTTGTTTGATATCTCCAAGAATTTCCAGCAAGTTAATCGTACTTCCTATATGCAACATGGTAGTTTCTCGGAGATGTCTTTCATACCCAGGAGGCTTCAGATTTCGACTTATTGAAGAAGCCTTCTACTCGGAGGGGATATGTGTGACGGGACGAGCTGATAATTTGTCTGCGTCGCCTACTGTTTGTCTTTACTCCGACGAGACGTTTCGCAGCCAGCGAACTGGTCATCGTATAGAATGACAACTCCATTACCACCCTTCGTATCCTCGAGTCCCAGACTTAATTTTTTGTTTCTGTGTGCGCCGTATTGGGCAACGACGACATTCAAATTAGATTCAGTGTTGATAGACCTTTTTATGCGAGATGTTGCTTCTTCAAACACGTCTAGGGTGTGCGATAGGGTCTGTGCATTTCTCACTCACTCACTTGGTCTGCTTGTGGTGGCCTTCTAATTTATCACCTGGCGTGGTCCGTAGTTTGAATCTTCGCCATTGCGTTTATCACCCTAGGAAGTAGGTAGATTGCACATATCCTGGACAAGGAGCTTCGCAGTCGGCTAACAAATCTCGCCAAAGACATCCCTGTGTCCTTGGGTATTGAACCCAATTATCTCTGTATGAGCCGTGTTGGATTTTTGACTTATACAGAGACACAATGGTTTAGTTAGATTAATAATGGAGGGACAGGTTTAAGGAAAGAGAACAAGAGTCAGACCAAGACTACGATGGTTACCGGACATCGAAGACCTTATGAACATGACAATGGTTGAGGCTGGGCAGCTTGTACAGAAACGATTGTAAATGACACGTCAAATAGTCAGATAGACAGAGAAAGAGGTTGACTAAATACAAATATGGCTACGTCAGAGAGAACTAGCCCTCTTCTTTCATTAGAAGTAGTCAAAGCTCCCCTGTCATGTTGACTTGTATATGTATAATATAATATGTATATAGTAATATCGGTGCATGTACAGTGCTTCTTAGCGCGTCTCATGAGCCCCTGGTGGGCGGGGGGGGGGGGCGGGGCGGCACGGATAACCTTCTGAAACTGAGAAGTGGGGGGCGTGCACACGAAGGAAACTATATGAACGGTAAACAATCATATTTATAGTGATAAAACTTAAAAGAATTAATGACTTGCAATGAAAGTAACAAATCTTTTTTTTTAAGAACGAGAGGGACCACGTAATTAAGTATGTCCCATAATGGGACCACGGACCAAAAAAGGATGAGAACCACTGCAGTAATGTACACTGACAACAGTTTACGTATCACAACAGAGCTGCTGCCAAAATAATCATTAGTCCGTTTTCACTGTTGCATATGGGAAAAAACGATTAAGACCCGTATAGGTGTGGTTAGTATTAAGCCCGCAGCAGGTGATCCAGTCGTGACCATATACCGTACAATCAGGCCTCTGAACAGAAAGTAAACATGACATGAAAGGCTCATTTTTAATTATTTCCTAATTGTTAATTTTATTGGTCTTCCGTACCTTTTTTTGATACGCTACTTATCTCAGAAATATTACTTGAAACTAAAAGAGATCACACAAAAAAGATTATTGCCCTCATTCCGCGTAATACAAAGCTGAAACATTCCATCACCCGAAAAATGGTTGCCAACAGCTGCTCTATACTCTCAACCACTGCCGCACACTTGACCTTAATTACGTTACTAAGATATCTCTCCACACACGAGAAATAAACCACAACCACTGCCGCACACTTGACCTTAATTACATTACTAAGATATCTCTCCACACACGAGAAACAAACCACACAATCATATATTTTTAAAAATTAAAAAAGCCGAGGACACAAAAAATGTACGGAATTCAAATATATAAATCAGTATGGCACCAAAACTATATATATATAAGACAATAAGACAGACAATACCACTCCTGAACTATTTCAAGCGGATAATAGCAAGCCAGAAATATATCAGATAGAATCAAGTCAGAATTGTATTGATTCTTGATTACCAACCAGCATGATGTTACACTGTGCATTCCCATAATTTATTCGCTCTCTGTTCCAACTGCCATCCTAGAGTAAAATAAATAAATAAAATGGTAGCATATCCTATTCAGGACGTAGCCATCAACCCAGTATTTTTTGGCTGTAGTGACTTTCTTAGTTATTCCTCTAGGGCCAAAGACGGCACATAGGGCGGATGTCATAGATTTCCATGTCTCGCGTTTTATTGAAATTTGTCTTATGTCTTCGTTGTTTCTGATACCGATGGTGAAGAGCTTTCTTGTAATAGTTCGACGTAAGGTCTCTCTTGGTCTCCTCGTTTTCTCTTTCCCCTTGGTGCCCACATCAAAGCTTGACTGGGGAGTCTTTTGGTATCCATTCTCAGCGAGTGTCTGATGTAATTCCAGCGACGCCTTCTATTATAGGTGGATACATATTCTTGTTTTGATTCTTGCCTGATGACTGTGTTGAATTTAAAGTCCAACAAATGGATGTTCAGTAGTCTTCTAAGACATTTGTTTTCAAAAGTTGTTTAGTCGTTGTTATAATTTTGATGTTGCTTTCCAACATTCACATCCACAAGAAATCACTGAATCCGTTTCAGTAACACAAATAATAATTTTTACGATATTAATGTTAAATTGCCTTCATGTGGACACCAGACGGGAAAAGACAACAGGGAAGACCAAAAACAACGCTCAGAACATTTATGAATGAATTAAAATCAACAGGCATAAATGCACAACACCTGCAATCCCTAGCAACTGACTGACCTGCATGGAGAACTATAAAATCCGCCCTATGTGCCAAACTGACTGACAGAAGAGGAACTGACTGACTGACTGTTAAATTAATGATCCACCAGCTCTTGATTCAGCGAGAAGGAAAAACATCCCTTCATTACTTAAACCGGAACCATTTATTTGTGATTTTCTAGGCAATATAAATACGTTCAGTAGTTTGCCATTGCATTCTGAATGGTCCGGATACTCAAATGCCTGAGATCGAACTCTGTACCTTGGCCGTCACAGACGCGCTTTGTACAACTTCGACACAGTCGAACATCATAGAGTAAGCAGAGACAAATTCCCAATCAGATGTTGCTTATGTGATCTTCGCATCTTTCCACAGATAAAACACCACCTCTCATCTCACCGTGATCTTCGCATCTTTCCACAGATAAAACACCTTCTCTCCTCTCACCGTGATCTTCGGATCTTTCCAAAGATAAAACACCTCTCCTCTCACCGTGATCTTCGGTCTTTCCACAGATAAAACACCACCTCTCCTCTCAACGTGATCTTCGGATTTTTCCACAGATAAAACACTTTCTCTCCTCTCACTCCGTCACTCTTCTTATGTGTACTTTATTACCTCCAGCATAAACCCCCTAATCTTTTTTTCTTTCTTTCTACAGCAGTGATAGCTTATTTACAGCCAAAACAGTGAACATGCCTTCATTCGTGACATGTTTGATTATTGTATTGTCGTGTTTATTGTTGATCACTATTTATATTACTTGGAGTCGCATGCCCCCCCCCCACCCAAAAATTTTTTTTGAAATCCAAGCCGACCAACAAAATGTACGGGCATAATAAAATATAAGTCTGTCCTGTGAACTTTCTGTACCGAGGTCTTTACTGGAACCCGATCTCGCTACAACTCTAGTCCCTCTGTCGCAGTGTCCAATTTCTCAGGCAAATTTCCAATTTCTGCTGGGACAATTGCCTTATGTCTATATATATATATATATATATATATATATATATATATATATATATATATATATATATATATATATATATATATATATATATATATATATATATATATATATATATATATTTTTATACCGTAATTAAGGTATATATATATATTAACACCCGTCTAATAAGATAATTACAAAACAATGAGCACGATGGAATATCAAATACACACATATCAAACTACCTTATTCGCAGGTCTCTTGGTCCGAACAATGAAGTCGTTATTGAAAATGTCTGACAAATCTATACGCGTTATCATGCATATCCGGACTGTTCACACACTAAGTTAATCATCTTTCATCACTTTCACCATACTGCTTTTTCCCCTGATCTAAATAGAACATGTTTCCCATCTCGGCAGCTCGTCCTGCGTTATGAGTACATGCTGATTTCGCACGGGACAAAAGATGGAAATGGAGGGAGTGAAGAAAGACTCGCTAACCGTTCACAAAGAACAGACATGGAACAAAAGTTCGGGGATACTATAACAATGGAGTTGTAGCAATGAAATCTACGGACGGAACAAATTAACAACAGAAAACGTTTAGAACCAAAAAGGTATTCAATGAGAAGCGATAACTATGTCCTACCCAATTGTGGTAGACTTGGTCTGTGAACTCAATCAGAACCAAATACCGGTGGAAAACATATTTGATTTGTACACGTGAGTAAACAACTCATAATAGACAGGCCGATATGAAGGTAGAAAGACAGTGACTGGAAATTGCAATAGTTATAAGTGGACGCTACTAACATCTAAGCAAATCACTCACTGTATGTACGTGAGGGAGGGAGAGAGAGAGAGAGAGAGAGAGAGAGAGATTAACAAGAAATAATTACAACTAAATAAATAATACTAGCCAAATTTCATACAACTAAACAGGGTCGTAGATACATCTCGGTTGATAAACTGCGGGGAAAGAGAGTAGATATATCTTGGGTCATTTTTGTGTTGACTGTGTTACGATTAATGTCACGTAAAGTCAAGTTTTCTGATGAATACTTCAATGTTTCAGATGATATATGATTTAAAAGTTATTCTGCTTATATTTGAACTTGTGCAAAAAAATGTTTGTCTTCTTCTTCTTCTCCTCGATCGCAGTTTGACATGTCTACACAGCAAGTCCTGTTTTCTTAGTTTTGCATCAGAAGGAGATTGCTCACATTTTGAGAACACGTCATGAGAAGAGGAGAAGGAGATTGCTCACATTTTGAGAACACGTCATGAGAAGAGGAGAAGGAGATTGCTCACATTTTGAGAACACGTCATGAGAAGAGGAGAAGGAGATTGCTCACATTTTGAGAACACGTCATGAGAAGAGGAGAAGGAGATTGCTCACATTTTGAGAACACGTCATGAGAAGAGGAGAAGGAGATTGCTCACATTTTGAGAACACGTCATGAGAAGAGGAGAAGGAGATTGCTCACATTTTGAGAACACGTCATGAGAAGAGGAGAAGGAGATTGCTCACATTTTGAGAACACGTCATGAGAAGAGGAGAAGGAGATTGCTCACATTTTGAGAACACGTCATGAGAAGAGGAGAAGGAGATTGCTCACATTTTGAGAACACGTCATGAGAAGAGGAGAAGGAGATTGCTCACATTTTGAGAACACGTCATGAGAAGAGGAGAAGGAGATTGCTCACATTTTGAGAACACGTCATGAGAAGAGGAGAAGGAGATTGCTCACATTTTGAGAACACGTCATGAGAAGAGGAGAAGGAGATTGCTCACATTTTGAGAACACGTCATGAGAAGAGGAGAAGGAGATTGCTCACATTTTGAGAACACGTCATGAGAAGAGGAGAAGGAGATTGCTCACATTTTGAGAACACGTCATGAGAAGAGGAGAAGGAGATTGCTCACATTTTGAGAACACGTCATGAGAAGAGGAGAAGGAGATTGCTCACATTTTGAGAACACGTCATGAGAAGAGGAGAAGGAGATTGCTCACATTTTGAGAACACGTCATGAGAAGAGGAGAAGGAGATTGCTCACATTTTGAGAACACGTCATGAGAAGAGGAGAAGGAGATTGCTCACATTTTGAGAACACGTCATGAGAAGAGGAGAAGGAGATTGCTCACATTTTGAGAACACGTCATGAGAAGAGGAGAAGGAGATTGCTCACATTTTGAGAACACGTCATGAGAAGAGGAGAAGGAGATTGCTCACATTTTGAGAACACGTCATGAGAAGAGGAGAAGGAGATTGCTCACATTTTGAGAACACGTCATGAGAAGAGGAGAAGGAGATTGCTCACATTTTGAGAACACGTCATGAGAAGAGGAGAAGGAGATTGCTCACATTTTGAGAACACGTCATGAGAAGAGGAGAAGGAGATTGCTCACATTTTGAGAACACGTCATGAGAAGAGGAGAAGGAGATTGCTCACATTTTGAGAACACGTCATGAGAAGAGGAGAAGGAGATTGCTCACATTTTGAGAACACGTCATGAGAAGAGGAGAAGGAGATTGCTCACATTTTGAGAACACGTCATGAGAAGAGGAGAAGGAGATTGCTCACATTTTGAGAACACGTCATGAGAAGAGGAGAAGGAGATTGCTCACATTTTGAGAACACGTCATGAGAAGAGGAGAAGGAGATTGCTCACATTTTGAGAACACGTCATGAGAAGAGGAGAAGGAGATTGCTCACATTTTGAGAACACGTCATGAGAAGAGGAGAAGGAGATTGCTCACATTTTGAGAACACGTCATGAGAAGAGGAGAAGGAGATTGCTCACATTTTGAGAACACGTCATGAGAAGAGGAGAAGGAGATTGCTCACATTTTGAGAACACGTCATGAGAAGAGGAGAAGGAGATTGCTCACATTTTGAGAACACGTCATGAGAAGAGGAGAAGGAGATTGCTCACATTTTGAGAACACGTCATGAGAAGAGGAGAAGGAGATTGCTCACATTTTGAGAACACGTCATGAGAAGAGGAGAAGGAGATTGCTCACATTTTGAGAACACGTCATGAGAAGAGGAGAAGGAGATTGCTCACATTTTGAGAACACGTCATGAGAAGAGGATGGATGGAGCACATCGTGACACAGGCAAATTGAAGAGCAAGAGGAATATGGGAAGATCAAGAGATGACGATGATGGACAACTTGGGATTGTAGCATGGGAGAACATCGGCATCGGTAACAGCACACCAAACAGAAGGCTGTGTACATGATAATCAACACCAGGCGACCATGAATATAATAAATTATCGACAGCAAATTATTAAGGATGTGGACAGACACGATAACCAGTCACAAGACATAGACTATAAGAAATGACACAGAACACATAAAAATAGAAGGACGTTGACAGACATAGCCAACGGCAGAGAACATGGACTATAAGAATAACTGATTGACAACACACGAAACGGAATGCCGTGAACAGACATGACGGTCAACGCCAGATGGACTATAAAATAAATAAACCTCCACCAAAGGTAGCAGAGCTCTAGCAAATTCTCATGAAGTCTTTGGATGTGATGAGCTAGAGAAAACCACAGAATTACAAAATCAATAAAATATAATAGTAAGTCACACAAACAAAACATATAAACTATCTGACATAAAGGTAGGTCTCATGCTAGCACCTGCCGTCATGGATGACGATAACTGTTCATGTACTAAGGCGCAGGATGCTTTAGGTAGGGTGGCTGGTTCCCCTGCTTGCTGCGTCTACCTTCCCTAATTCAGGCGTTAGACACCCATTTTATAATTACTATGTGTTTTCAGTGACTACGATAAGTTCAGTACCCTGTTCGAAGATTTGCCTGTTGGATTTCAGTTTTTCTGCAGTGAGTAATTATTATTGATCTTACCCATTTTACAGCTGGGTCGAATGCATGTGTGATTGTGCCAGGACAGAAATCAAGACCATAATTATTTTTTTTTAACCGGAAAAGACGTGGTTTCGAACCTGGTACTCTGTAACCTGGTGATAGTAAGTAAGCTCACTATCAACTTCGCTATCGCGCTTCCCAAAAGACATAACAGAATACATTCTTCTTTGCATTTATTACCAATAGTGTTAAAAACACAACGACCATACCTGTGCATACTGAAAAACAAAAAACAAAATAACCCACGCTCTACACCATTAATCTTGCCTGATCCGATTTTTAAAAAAAGTTTAGCCATTGGCGCGCAGTTGTAAGGCCGTGATAATTTGGTGAAAGTTGTGATTAAAAAAGGCTGGTCCAATTAATGATTAATAGGGTGTCTACAAAGAAACTGTTCACTCAATTATATTTGTAGTGACACTACGTCATATGAAGTGTATTTAGTGCGGATCTGTGTGACGTCAGTGTACAGCGATTTTATAGACACCCTGCCCACAGAGTAACAAAAAAACATCAAGAAGGAAATTGAAGAAAACGTTGAATGAAGAAGAAGGAATCAAGAACCAATAAAAGAAATCTGCAGAAGTTCAAGATGCGAACGAGATGCCGGATAACATATTCAAAGTAAAAATTATTGGTAATTACTCAAATGGAAATATAATATGCAATGAAAAGGCTAAGAAATCATATAGGGGTGGTGTATTTTTATAAATCTTTGGGTTTTTTTAGCCAACCGGGGAAAATGATTCACGCTGAGTCAGACAGTAGAAGTCAAGAGATAGTAAAATCAATGTACAGTTGTTAAAATAACAGGTGTTGCAGCGATTACCGACGTAAGCTCATGATTTCTACGTTGGTAGTGTTAGCAATGAATTAAGTCCAACCTGACACGTTCTTTCATGCAGTTTTCCTATTAGATATCAGTGCAAATTCGTCGGATAAATCTCGACTATTCATTTATTTCCTTGTTTAGCGTGGCTTCCATTGTAAATGAGCTGATATGTTTTGCTGATTTTTCAATGCAATCTAGTTACCAACATGGACCTGGAGAAAAAATACATCTTTTGGAACTTCAATTTCACATCTTCAAAGGGTTACATCTGATTGACTTGGGTGGCGAAATGAAAAAGCAGATATGCTAGAAAAAGATGGAGCAACACAGGAACAAAAAGACCAAGAAATCACCTGCCAAGAACAGAGGATTCTCATCACAGCTGCCAAGAAAAGAGGATTCTCATCACAGCTGCCATGAAAAGAGGATCCTCATCACAGCTGCCAAGAAAAGAGGATTCTCATCACAGCTGCCAGGAAAAGATGATCCTCATCACAGCTGCCAGGAAAAGAGGATTCTCATCACAGCTGCCAAGAAAAGAGGATCCTCATCACAGCTGCCAGGAAAAGAGGATCCTCATCACAGCTGCCAGAAAAAGAGGATTCTCATCACAGCTGCCAGGAAAAGAGGACTCTCATCACAGCTGCCAGGAAAAGAGGATTCTCATCACAGCTGCCAGGAAAAGAGGATTCTCATCACAGCTGCCAGGAAAGTCGACTACCCAAAAGACGATCAAGATCTCAACATAGCTTACCAAACTAGCTAGCTTCCGCAACAGGACAAGATACAACAGATTAAACATCCGCTTAAACATGTCACACATTGTTTCCACTTTCAGTGGCGACCTATAACTGTGTCCAGTAACTATTAGATCAACTAAACACTTTCAGTGGCGACCTGTAACTGAGTCCAGTAACTATTAGATCAACTAAACACTTTCAGTGGCGACCTGTAACTGAGTCCAGTAACTATTAGATCAACTAAACACTTTCAGTGGCGACATGTAACTGTGTCCAGCTGTATGAACATTGAAAGCCATGCTTCATGAGAAGATAATCCTGGCATCATATCTGAGTCTACTAACCTAGTGATCTACTGATGTGTCCCCGACATGTTTAAATGGCTGAATTTGACATTTGTTCTCGGCAGGAGCTCTCCTGACAGGATATCTAATTTCGATCATAAATTCTGTACTTACTTGGTCGAACCATCTGCTTCGTGTTGCAGGCTACAATTTGAACCACGGCCTGTTATTTACAGGCACAATTCTCAGAAATTCCTGTAGATTATATTTCGAGCAACAGAGTTCCATTCTCTGAGAAGCTCCCTCCGCAAAAAACGTGCTGCTCAGTTGATAGGGACAGGATATATATGGGACATGACACAATCTGCACTTATCTACTTTCCTTGTGTTCTAACAGAGACGGACAACTGGCGAAAATATATGGATGCAACAACTGAGAAACAAGAGATGCACCGCGGAAAGATCGTTCAGAATCAAGCCCGTAGTTACGGTGAAAGTATTTCACCACCCCCCCCCAATAATTAAAATGGCCTTTAGTATTAAAAAAAAAATAAGTAGAGGGTATCGCTCCCCCTCGTTGCCAATGTCATATCTACCAGCAAGTCCACAATAACTGTAGTTGACTACGCATGAATGAATTTCTATAACACAGCTTTGTATGCAAGAGTATGCTGGTTCTTGATGCCCACATATTCAAATGTGCAATATTAATTAAAGACCTTGCTGAAAGCCTTTGAAATAGACCAAGATACATGGGAAGAACTTGCACACAATATAGCTACATGGCGCCCCACAGTCAGGTTTGCCTTGCGGCGTCAGGGGTGGAATAGTTCTCTGGAGATGGCCTTCTTGTGCGCTGTATGTAAGCTTGTTCCTGTGGCTTCTTTGATTTCTGTGATCCATCTTTTACATGGTCTGCCTCTGGCTTTGTAACCGTTATGTCTATGTGTCATTGCCATTTGTGGCATGCTATATGTCGGTAGTCTGGAAGCGTGTGAAAACCACTTGATCTGTTGTCTTTTGATGTGTTCCAATACTGGTATTGTTGTGGTTATCTGTCTGATGTTATCGTTTCTAATTATATCTTTTAATAACACTCCGAGTATTATTTGTATACATGTCATTTCTGCTGTCACTATTTTTCTTTTGTCTTGTGCTGTCTTTGTCCAGGTTTGGCACTGGTAGCACAGTGATGGTATGATAATAGTCTTGTATAATGCAACTTTAGTGTCTATGTTTAGATTTTTGTTCTTGAAAATACGTGTCATCTGTCCTAGGATCTGGTATGTTTTGTTGCATCTATTTTGTATCTCTTTACTGGTTTTCCCTTCACTCGTTATAATGCTTCCTAAGTAAGTGAACTCATTTACCTGTTTAATGTGTTTATCATCGATAGAGATAGTGATATTTCTTTCTTTCTTTGCTATTGTCATTATTTCTGTCTTTTAATATTAATCTTCATGCTGAATTTTTGACATGTTATGTGGAGTTTGTTCATATGTTCTTACAATTGTTCTTCTGATGTCGCTATTAGTACTTGGTCGTCTGCAGAGTAGTTCATTCAATTTGTCTATTATGTTATCTTCTTCGTTGATACTTGTTATTTTACAGATGTGGTCGATATATTGTAGAATATATGGAGAAGAATCTTGTGAAAAGATATGAAGTGCAGCAGCTCAACAGCGGAGAGTAGCTAGAAAGTCACCAAAAAACCATCGGCAGTGGTCATCCAATGGCCAAATTGTCCAATGACATTTGTGACCAGAATCGGGTATATTAGCTATCATCTAACTGATGTTTTACAAAATGTATGCAACAAATGGCAATCATCACTTGTGATGGACGAACAACAAATGACAAATGGTCATCATCACTTGTGATGGACGAACAACAACTATCAATTCAAGAAACTGTATTGACGGACTGGAAGACGGTCCGTGTGAAGACAGATGCTTCTTGGAGAGAAATTAAATACCTAATTACACAAATAAATTATACAAGGTTGCGGCAGCTACGTGAAGAAATTAAGATGGTATTACTACAACTGACGCGTGTTTTTTTAAGATCACAGAATACCCAAGCATAGTTCCGTTTGAAAGAGGCTATTTAAGTTGAAGTCTCTCTGCAACATGGGAATAAAACACATGTAGTTTTGATGCACTAACCATCCAAACGATTGAGGTACGTTCTATTCTAAACGATATTTTTATAAGACATTTGTGGAAAAACGAATGAGGGCGATTTTATAACCTTAGCGATGTTCATTTGCACATTAAAATAGCGAGCTGCATCCGCTCAACCACGATAAGAATCAGGCAAGGGTTTCGCAAATATCAAAGACAACGTTGACAACTTAAAAGTCCGTGTGTTTGAACATATCTATGTTTCGCTCCACGTGCAAGATGCGGGCTCGGAGTCATAAATAGACCTCCCTGGCTGCTGCTGTTGTTGTTGTCGTGAGTGAGAAGTCGTCCCTGGTCTTTCTAGGCGGCTGTAGCCCGCATCCAGCAATGAAGTAAACTTTACCTGATGAAGACAGAATAGCGCCTCTATTCTACCGCCCTTGTTCTTACCACGTTATTTTTTTTTTTTTTACTTTTCTTCCTTCTCTCCAAACGGTTTTTATATTTGAGAAAGTGCATTAATTATATTTGAAAATGTTTTGTATATTTTAAGGTAATGTTGTTATTGAATTCTCGAAATATCCTCGAGTTTTGACATTTAAACACACGAGTTTGGGCGTGCTGATAATATCTTGTTGAAACATGGCCGCAGACACGTGTAAGCCCTCTATACTGGCACATTTGTTCACCGTTTTTTTGGTCATCCAGGCTTTGATCTTCAACTTGCAAAGTGCAATCGCTTTGCTATGCATCAGCCATACTGCTAGGAGTTTGGGGACGAGACAAAAACTGAGCGATCTGTGTCAACGGCGCCCATGGCTCTACCGGAAGAAGGATGGTTTATGTGCACGTAATGCGCAGACATTTGCAGCTGGCATTTTCAATGCACGCGCTGATGGTGTCTTCCTGCCACGATCGTAAAGCTTATACACAATGAAGTCATTATTAATATTTCAAGATATCTGTAGCCTCATTACAATGTTATTTATTAGAGATCATGGACTAGTTCACACTTTAGTCACGTCATATAAGTATAACGTATGCAGACATACTCGTATTTAGCCACGACGTGTATGGACAATCTATGCAGACATACGCGTATTTAGCCACGACGTGTATGGACAATCTCTGGAGACATACTGTATTTTCCTATTTCTGTTGGAATGCACTAAATCTATTATCCACAGTGTAACTGAATGGCATGTGGATTTTTTCTTTATGTAGATGGGGGTGCGACCAGTCCTGCTAAGACCAAAATACAAGTCGGTAATAAGACAGTTCCCAGTTTAGTTCAGTTGATATGAGACAGTAGTGCTCTATCTATCTATCTATCTATCTATCTATCTATCTATCTATCTATCTATCTATCTATCTATCTATCTATCTATCTATCTATCTATCTATCTATCTATCTATCTATCTATCTATCTATCTATCTATCTATCTATCTATCTATCTATCTATCTATCTATCTATCTATCTATCTATCTATCTATCTATCTATCTATCTATCTATCTATCTATCTATCTATCTATCTATCTATCTATCTATCTATCTATCTATCTATCTATCTATCTATCTATCTATCTATCTATCTATCTATCTATCTATCTATCTATCTATCTATCTATCTATCTATCTATCTATCTATCTATCTATCTATCTATCTATCTATCTATCTATCTATCTATCTATCTATCTATCTATCTATCTATCTATCTATCTATCTATCTATCTATCTATCTATCTATCTATCTATCTATCTATCTATCTATCTATCTATCTATCTATCTATCTATCTATCTATCTATCTATCTATCTATCTATCTATCTATCTATCTATCTATCTATCTATCTATCTATCTATCTATCTATCTATCTATCTATCTATCTATCTATCTATCTATCTATCTATCTATCTATCTATCTATCTATCTATCTATCTATCTATCTATCTATCTATCTATCTATCTATCTATCTATCTATCTATCTATCTATCTATCTATCTATCTATCTATCTATCTATCTATCTATCTATCTATCTATCTATCTATCTATCTATCTATCTATCTATCTATCTATCTATCTATCTATCTATCTATCTATCTATCTATCTATCTATCTATCTATCTATCTATCTATCTATCTATCTATCTATCTATCTATCTATCTATCTATCTATCTATCTATCTATCTATCTATCTATCTATCTATCTATCTATCTATCTATCTATCTATCTATCTATCTATCTATCTATCTATCTATCTATCTATCTATCTATCTATCCATCCTAATCTGATCTTCTTTCTTCTTCTGCGTTTGTTCTCAAACGCCTACAGATTAGTAGGATGTAGTCCGGAGAACGGAATGAGTTGTGGCATAGTTTACAGCATTGCTGCGATATCTGCGTCTTTCGGTCTGACATATTCGACTTCAGCATGGCTTTTGGTCACTGACCCTATATGGGATGGGACAGTCAACTCCATCCCATAACCTCCTTAGTCGCCTTTTACGACATGCATGGAAGGTAAAGAGTGTTGATATTCTTTGCTCCCCTTTCGGGCCCGGCAATACACGGGCGATAATCTGATATGATCTGATCTTCCATCCATGGTCTATGTGTCATGGCCATCTGTGGCATGTTCTCTGTTGGTAGTCAGGAAGTGTCTGAAAACAACTTGATCTGTTGTCTTTTGATGTGTTCCAATGCTGGTATTGTTTTGGTTATCTGCCTGATGTTATCGTTTCTAATTCTATTAGTGGAGCTCGATGTGTGTGTGTAGCTGGATTTGAGTGTGTGTAGATCGATGTGTGTGTGTGTAGCTGGATGTGTGTGTGTAGCTGGATATGAGTGTGTGTAGATCGATGTGTGTGTGTGTAGCTGGATGTGAGTGTGTACTACTAGAAGAGAGGTAGTGTAGCTCGATGTGAGTGTGTAGCTGGAATTGACTGTGTAGCTAGATGTGTGTGTTCCTCGATATGAGGCAGCGCAGCTCATTATGAGCGTGCATCATGACGTCCTGACACATACAAAATAAACACAAAGTACTTATACAAAATAAACACAAAGTACTTATAAAAAATAAACACAAAGTACTTATAAAAAATAAACACAAAGTACTTATACAAAATAAACACAAAGTACTTATACAAAATAAACACAAAGTACTTATACAAAATAAACACAAAGTACTTATACAAAATAAACACAAAGTACTTATACAAAATAAACACAAAGTACTTATACAAAATAAACACAAAGTACTTATACAAAATAAACACAAAGTACTTATACATAATAAACACAAAGTACTTATACAAAATAAACACAAAGTACTTATACAAAATAAACACAAAGTACTTATACAAAATAAACACAAAGTACTTATACATAATAAACACAAAGTACTTATACATAATAAACACAAAGTACTTATACAAAATAAACACAAAGTACTTATACAAAATAAACTCAAAGTACTTACCGTGATAATGAAGTACATTTCTTCACATACTCTCTGCTAATAAAGGCACCTGAAAGTAGACAATACAGTATGGTAAAGTAAGTCACATGCAAATACACTGAAATTCCTCTATAACACATAGGTTTGTAATAGTATCTCCATATAACAACATTATACTGTTTATAGCGAAGAAATAAATATTCTGTCGACACAGACCAGGTTGTTATAATGGGACTGGACTGTATTGTTTAAGGATGATACTGGATTTCAGTAATAACCGACGACATTTTCAGTTCCGCTCCAGCAGATGAGGAAGTGTATCAATACCGGTACTTCTTGTTGTTTGCTGGTTAAATACATGTGTGGTCCTTGAGGTGCCAAGTTCTCGTATATTGTCTTCAACCAGGTGGATTGAAGACACTACCGATCCAACACTTGTTGTGTGCTGGTTAAATACATGTGTTGTCCTTGAGGTGCCAAGTTCTCGTATATTCCAGGTCGATTGATGACACTACCGATACAACACTTGTCCATAAGCGTAGAGGTGGGAGCTGTAGTTTTCTTTCCAATGTCAGATGTGTTGCCTTGGCTCTGCTATATCCACATTTGTTCAGAATGGCTTTGATCTCATCAATCCATTTCTTTCTTGGTTTTCTTTCTGGCTCTATGACCTGTTTTAGCGTGTGTGTTTGTAGGAGAATCGGTTGTATTCCATTCTCATAAGATATCCCAACCCAATACATGATATACCCAATACATGATATCCCCAATACATGATATACCCTATACATGATATAATATCAATTCCTAACCTGTCTAATCTGTTAGCTACGACAGCTTTTCTCAAGCATTTCATTTCACATGTTATTTGCTATCCCGTGTGTGAAGATCTCAAGTAATGCATTGGTAACAGATTGTTGGTAGAAAAATACTCTTGTATCATTTCCTTTTTTTTGTTTTTGTTTAGCTTCGATCTTGATCATCGAATATTGAAGTAGTGGTGGCAGTTGATAAGTCACTTAGTTTGCCTTTTAGCATCTTCTTTCTATGTAGATTTCCATTCTCGGCAAAAATACTGTCTAGATTAGTGTTTCAACTTTTTTTTTTTTAAACCATGCCCCCATCTAAATCTTTCTAAAATTCTGATCCCCCCCCCCCCAACCGGTGTAACATATACATATTTGTTTATTTTAATAATATTCAAAAATAGAATTATTCCCTGAATGACGACTAATTTCCCTGAATGACGACTAATTACAACTTCTTCAAATTGTCCCCTTGCACGGTCAAATTGCCTCCCTGTGGGGAGTGGGCACCAGGTTGAGAAACACTCGTCTAGATATTTCAACTCGGAAACTTGTTTCACTTGGATATTATGTAGTTGTATGTTAAATGTTGTTCAGTATATACTTGTGTGACAATAAATACCAACTTCTCTTGTTCTGTTTATACTTGTGTGACAATAAATACCAACTTCTCTTGTTCTGTTTACACTTGTACCTCGCTAGTCATAGTTACTATTATTGTACTTCCTCTTCAGGGAACCCGTACCAACATGGGCGTATTCTTTACTTGCTCAATATATATATATATATATATATATATATATATATATATATATATATATATATATATATATATATATATATATATATATATAAATTGGTTGGGGGGGGGTGCTTCAAATGAAAACTGTAAAAGTGTGATTGAAATTACTATAACCAGGATATTGTCTTTTAAGCTGTTAATGTTATTATTATTGACGTGATGAGTGCTCTGCACTTATCTTGGCGCAGACGCACGACATGACGTCATAATGTCAGTTTAAAGCCCAACAATTGGCATGCGCCAAAGAATAGTAGCGTTCTTATATATTTTTGGTTCTGGTTTCGACGCGTAACCCCACCTCTTTCGGTGTAATTATTAATTTGATTATCCCCCCTTCGCAGTGTCTGCCAATTGATATTTATCACTTATTAATTTAACTTAATTTTGTATGGCTAGGCTTAGGGTTTAAGTTCGGAGAAGTTTTGTTTTATATAAATAACCCTAACCCTAATGATACACTAAAGTTGCATTATACAGGACTATTAATATCCCATCACTATGCTACCGGTGCCAAACCTGGACAATGACAGCACAAGACAAAAGAAAAATAGTGACAACAGAAATGGCGTGTCTACGAAGAATACTCGGGGTGTCATTAAGAGAAAGAATTAGAAACGATAACATCAGACAGAGAACTGATTTAAAACCAGTATTGGAACATTAAAATACAACAGATCAAGTGGTTTCTCACACGCTTCCAGACTACCAGCAGACAGCATGCCACAGATGGCCATGACAAACAGACATCACGGCTATAAAGCCCGACCGTGTAAAAGATGGATCACAGAAATCAAAGAAGCCACAGGAACAAGCTTACAAACAGCACACAAGAAGGCCATCTCCAGAGAAATTTTCCATCCCTGACGTCGGAAGACAAACAAGGGCCACAGCGTATGGATATTTAGAACCCTCACCCAAAATAAATTTATATTAAAATTAATAAAGGATAAAAATAAATTGACAAACATTGCAAAGTTAAATAATCAAATCGGAAAAAGGGAGGGGGTATGTGTTACAAATAAGAACCTTTTTTTTAAAGGTGAAAATGTTAAACCGTATATTTATGAATGAGGGATTGAAGATCAGGGACGGTGATATATGCTTGCTAATCCAGCACGTGTATGAGTTCTGTGACAGACTATTCACGATCGTGTCTGGTCCACCAATTGTGACCCCAGAATCGATTGTAGCTGTTGAACACTTCCGTACATGAAAAACCCCAAAATTGACCGTGAGTGACATTTCAGCACATCTATACATCAGTCAATGTTCAGTATAGCACATCACCCATGCCTGCAATGTCACAGCAGCTTGACTTTCAATTTCAATGGAAGAAGTACAACAGGCACGAGACACTAAGAGAATTTAGTTTCATATAAATTCAAGAACTTTATACGCGTTGGAGAACTTTTACCGAATGCAATGATGACTGCGTCCAAATATAAGAGCTTTGTGTTTCTTTTTCAAAATATACTCGCCGAAAAACATAGCAAAGTTGTCATCTGAAGCAAGATCATATTGCTTTCATTTTCTTCTACGAGTTGTAAAACAATCGGGTAATAGCCGACCAAATTATAAGGTGATTAATGTGGATTTATAAATCAGCGGGTGTTGATAAGACTTAGTGCCTGGAATACCAAGTATATGATGAAAACGCACTGAAACTTGCCAGACACAATGCCATAACAACTTCACTGTTCTCGTAGTACTGATTTTGGAGTCAGAGCTATTTGCTAAACCGGTTTATTTACACTTATTCAATTGTTCGTTGAGAACATTTAACCGTCTGACATTTGAAAGAGTTTAGAAAAAAGCACTTAAATTCATCTTGCTTAGGGTCTGGTGGACTTAAGGGTTGACAAAAGTGTAACCAAGTTTTAATCTGTCATTCTGTGCGAGTAAATATTTCAAATGATTGCAATGGGTTTTGGCGAAAAGAAAATAACAATTAAGGAACAAAGAATACTGGCCATTATTTTCTGTTGCTGTGATACCGGGTAAATACATGTCTTCATTATGGTAATGGATACACACGGGCGAAAACAATTTGGTTGATTGCGATTTATGTAGGAAACAACACGGAATGATACTTCTGAAAAAAAGGAGATTGGTGAAAAAGAATCCTTTAATCGGAGAATATATTGAAAGCGCTGGGATGGGTACGCATATCGCGCTGCAGCTTTCCCGATCCGCATGAGAAAGCCCATTAAGTCATCGTCTTTATCTTGTCTGTTGTGGACATCTCCAGGGGCTCATTTGTCAGACCGTAGGCAAACCTCACAGCGCGTGCAAATTGTGCCAGCAAGAGAACTCACGTACTGTTGGTAGAGAAGGATGGGAAGGGGGAAAGGAGGAGAAATAGGGCGTGGTTGGATATACAAACATTTTCCTAATTCTGAGAGACAGTCATTCTGCCTTTGGAATTCCTTTTCATATTTCAAAATCTCAGTAGGTACATTGTACTCGTTGGTAATAGCTACTATCTTTTGTTAAACAAAACAGGCAATGATTCGCAAACTTGTTGCATTTCCCAAAAGTTTACTGTTTCGTACTAACTTTGCTGTGTGTTTTCCTTTTTTTTCTATTATTTTTGTTTGTTTTCCCATTAATTTTGTTTGTTTTCCCATTATTTTTGTTTGTTTTCCCATTATTTTTGTTTTACTATTATTATGTTGGTTTTCTTCTTCTTCTGCGTTCGTTCTCATATAACCATAACGAATATATCGTGCGATTTTCGCCGGGGAGCGTGAAGTACGTTGTACTGCAAGTTTCACAGTAGAACTGTGTTGTTTGCACCTCGGTTGGCCACTTTGTCGTCTGGACCCCGAGACCCAACACATCCGTTTTCGTCATGTCTTTAATTCGTATAGTAGGCTTCCCTAGTCCGTAACAGCCTGCCTATCTGTCGACGGGCACGCGGGTGTCTAGTGACTCTTCGCCGAGACGATTGTCGTTCACGTCTATCTTGCACGAGGTGTTCCACCGTCAATGAAGCTTGTCTCGTGTAATTAGACGTTCTGTGCATGTGCCCATCGGGTACTGAAGCTTTCCTCATCCGAAATCCTGGTTCCGGATGAGGAAGAACTCGACTGAAGAGTTGGACCATGGCTCTTTCGCCTTCTTAGCCGAGGTGTTTTTCACTGACATCCTGAACCCCTCAATTGTTGAATGTAGACACTACTATAGATGATACATCCTGAACCCCTCAATTGTTGAATGTAGACACTACTATAGATGATACATCTAAGATAGGATGAAGAGAATTTGGTATTCAGTGTGACACTAGTAGGACTGGGCATCTGATGGGCAAAATTAGGACTTTGTTCTACCAGCAAGCCATAGGAACCATCAGCATCCATACACTCCATAGTTAGTTAGTCATCAGATCATCATCACTGCAAACTGGAAATGTCCATAGTTGTTCCGATCTCTCCCAGAGTGTATCCGCGAATACACTTCTGCTGACAGTAACGATTCTCTGCTGGTTAACCATCTGCACCCTCCAAAATGTTCACTTCTAGCAACACCGCATTTTAATCCCTGATATTTAATCCTAGACAGTAAAAAAAGGAATCATCATCCACATTAGTCTCACTCTCGAGTGCTATATCTCTTATGGAGTTAAAAACGTCAGCTCGATCCATTGCCCCCATCGCCCTGTGCCACAATCACATATGACGCCAGTTGATCTCTTTTATTACCTCAAACACCCACATGGTCCGGCACGAAAATAAGTGTAACTACTTTCAACCTGCCTTTCAAGGCCTCAATCCGCTGTTCGCGAACGAGAGCCACTTGTACCTTCCTAATCATAATCATAGTCACTCAAGATGCAGACCCGTGTTTCCTTCTGCGTGTATATCCACTCAAATGCACTGCGCACCGCCATAATCTCCATGGCCATGCTGCTCCTAGTCACATCAAAAGCCCACAGAGTTGTTTGGAGAGACTGACTATCTACTGGCTTGCCCAGTCACTGTCTACGACATGCATGGCAATGAAGTCACAATATTGCTATCATCATGTTCCATTTGGATCATGGCAACATACAGGCGCGCCAATGCATATCAAACAAATAGAACCGATTAAAGCACTTACCTCTTGCTAGAGATTCCCATTGAATTCCTATACTCTGAAAATAAGAAAAGGGAAAAATTAATGAGATTAGATTACAAACTTCCTATATGATGAGGATGATGATGATGATGAAATAATCCCTTTAGCTGGTGAGTAGTACCCATAGTCTTTCTGACAAAAGCACAGGTTCTTCTTAGTAGTGTACTGTAAACAAGTCATGAATAGGTAAGGAATGTGTATGGATAGATCTGTGCCAACTATCTCATTATTCTTCTGTCAGGTTTGTTCACTCATCGGCAGTTTTTTATTATGTCCAAAATATTTGTATTTGCTTCATCATTATTCCCTTTAGTAATTCTTTCTTCATATTAAGTGTTTGTTAGAACCTTTTTATTTGTTTTCTTCTTTTACTATGACGTTCTCCCTATTCTTCTATATATCCAAATCTCAAATGCATCAATTTTGTCTTTTGTTTTTTATTGTCCATGTTTCTGAGCCATACATTCATATATAATAGATGTAGCATTTTATAATTTTCATTTTTTAGCTTGTTTGTAATTTGTTTAGATGTTACTATTTTCTTCATGTCATTGAAGGTACTTTTAGCCATTCATATTCTCCTTTTAACTTCTGTTTCACATCTGACATCTTGTGTGATACACACCGTAGACTCAGCGCTTATATCAAGCAAAGAACACACACGCAGTCTGCCACAAAAGGACAAAGATGTAATGTCCGCTGGTCTACATCTCTGTCATACAATGGGGATTATTTGATAAGGGACAAAAGTCAGAAAATGAGACAGAAAAACAATGATGATTGGTTTTTTTTTTAATAGGGGTAGAGGTTGTTAGTTAGTCCCCCACCTTTCCTTAGTCGTCTACTACGATATACCTGGAAAGAAGACAGTGGTCTCTTTTCTGTACACCCAGAACCAGATGTCAAGGCGATGGTAATAAATCATCCAGATGAATAACCGATACAACATTTACACGAAAAAGTATTCCTGAAACTGACTGGCGACTCAGATAAATATTTTTAATAGTTTTGTTTTAAATCCAAACATACATTTTCAGTATAATATTTCACTATAATTTCTAAAAACACTAATTAATAACAGATCAATCAACTGGTGTGACCAGTGGTTTTTTTATAAACAAAAAAAAGGGGTAATGAATAAGCTAACACTAGATTTTTGTCTATAACTGAGAGTAAACAGGCGTATGTTAGTTCCGCACTGGGTCAATAGTGTATCAAAGAAATGCATTTACGATAATTGTGTAAAATGTGTATTATTGAAATCATCTGCCTGTTGGGACACGTTATATTCATAGAACCAAGGTGACATAACCCATCATAGTCTCTCGACAATACCGTGACCATCATCTTTTAAGACTTGTTAAATAATTGGAAAACAGCCTTCTAAAATGACTCATGACATTTCTCGTGATTTTATATAAATAACCAAATGGTTGGAGGGTGTCCGACAAAATGGAGGGTGCCGCAGTAACCAAAAGAACAAATGGTAATGCAAGTAATGTAGTTAATCAGGTTAATCAGGACAACCTAACTATGATTAAATATAGATGAACAAGTATATACGAAAAAACATGCAATAAAACAAAACAAGAAAGCTGAGATTTTTGGTCATATAAAGAGACATAACAGCATGGAAAGATGAATAGCTGAAGGCAAAGTTAATGTCAACAGGGGAAGAGACGATGGTGCAGTCATATATCAGATTGTTTAAACATGTCACTAACTGCGGCAGGTCAACTCGCCCTGAATCGCGGAGTGTTCAGAGAATCCATAAGGAAGATCACGTTCTGGCAAGAATATGTCACATGATGCTGACACCAGTTCTATGGTTTTATACTAATATATGATATATTCTCCACAATAGTTCTATGATTTTACATTGATAAACATTTCTAGAAGGTGTTCTCTCGTATTTTCGTATTTCTAGAACAGTAACCACTAATCATTTTTTGATCGTAGACCCACAATAACTCAGCAAAAAAATTACGGTTGCCATAGCCCCCTCCCTAACCAGCACACCTAAGCATAATAGTCAACGAGTTCTTAAAAAATGCATAATATACATAATCTCTGTAAATAACTAAATAATACAAACCATAAAACCCCGGGGTGAAAGCATTTGAGAAACATGAGGATACAAAGACGTGGGATTTTTTGGCCATGGTTAAAAAAAAGGCCTGACTATAACGTAGAAACAAAGATTGAGAACACATTTTTTAACGTGCTCTGAAAAGAGATATAAGCTGAAAAATATGTGATACTAGTGGATGGAGAATGGAATAATACGCAAGATTTCATTCCTGCATCAAATAATACAGCTCTTCTATTTAATATAATAATCCAGGCCCGGGTAATGTGTCGGTGTGGCAGGTAATGTGTCGGTGTGGCAGGTAATGTGTCGGTGTGGCAGGTAATGTGTCGGTGTGGCAGGTAAGTTCCACATAAACAATCATGTCCTTGTTTAATTTGTCCGTAATAGAAAACCTGAACTACTCATGGCGTCCGAATGTGTTTTGCCATTGATCGTTCCTTGTCGTCATCTGGGCAACACCCGCTGTCGCCACTTTCTCAATCACCGCTCTAGTCAACAATGGTCATCAACTCCTTGGGGACCTTCAGTTGAGAATAAGACACTGATGATTCACCACAGATTTAATCTCCGTCCCGTTGGCTTTATTCGGTCCCTGCAAGACACCTGCTTGATTCTTATTGATCGGAACTCAATCAACAACACCGACGCTCTTTGTTTGGTAATTAAGCACACACAGGATTAAGAGGCATGGTAATGAGGACGGAAGGTCGGCGAGCTGAACGAATCTCCCTCATTGACTTGTACCCCCCTCCCAATGCCCAACCGTAGACATCCTAGATATCTCAATAATAAACGTCTCCGCAAGATGATCAATGAATCTTGCAGAAAGGTAATTGAATCGCAAGGTGTATTTTCACCTTTTGACACCTCAGAGACATTCATACCGTAAAACAGCGCTGCCACGTTTGGAAAAAAAAATCAATAATGAGGGAAACGTCTCTCGAGATTTAGCAGAATATAACAAACAGAACGTTTCCAACTAGCACTGCAGCACAATAATACCTTGACACTTCTAATAGAAATGAGACACGAGTCCATTAATATTGGGGAGAAAACAAGCGAAGATTACTTCTAAATGAATAGCAGTCCGCATGTACAAAGGTGAGCCCAAGAAAATCTAACGAGTCATGGCAAACAGCTGGTTAACGAAGCGATAGAACGTTCTTTCACTTCTATTTTACAATCAATCAACACTCATGATTATACAGACATATTCTTGTCCATATTCCCTTTATTACTTCCCGCACCCTCCTCAGTAGCAAACAATAGTACTCACGAAATAATACAACTATATATACAACTGCAATTATGAAAAGAGTTGGACAACACGCTGTGTGACTGCTCTTCAACGGTCACCATCTTTAAAGGCTTCAATTATTTAGATCTGTTATGTCCAAAGACTACAAGAGGGCTATTATTCATTCAGACCATAATGCTGAAACCGTCACCGTGTCGTGACGTGGCGTCGATGGTATATGTTACCCAAAAGGTTATTTTGTCCACGCGTGTAGGAACTAGAATATCAGAATGAACGCTCATCCACGATCGGTTCTGTTTTAATGTTTCATTCATGCAGGTGTCAACAGGAGCAGAGGCACAGTACAAAACATGAGTTTGTTTTTTTGCATGTTCTATTTTGTGAAACGTTTGTTCCAATCTTTCCTGATCATTTTCTCAATCAAAAAAATAAATAAAATGTGCAAACAAGAGATGAGTCACTAAAACTAGACCCACACGACATGAGGTTAAATGTGTTAAAACTAGACCCACACGACATGAGGTTAAATGTGTTAAAACTAGACCCACACGACATGAGGTTAAATGTGTTAAAACTAGACGCACACGACATGAGGTTAAATGTGTTAAAACTAGACCCACACGACATGAGGTTAAATGTGTTAAAACTAGACCCACACGACATGAGGTTAAATGTGTTAAAACTAGACCCACACGACATGAGGTTAAATGTGTTAAAACTAGACCCACACGACATAAGGTTAAATGTGTTAAAACTAGACCCACACGACATGAGGTTAAATGTGTTAAAACTAGACCCACACGACATAACGTTAAATGTGTTAAAACTAGACCCACACGTCATGAGGTTAAATGTGTTAAAACTAGACCCACACGACATGAGGTTAAATGTGTTAAAACTAGACCCACACAAAATGAGGTTGTTACATTTGTTAAAACTAGACCCACACAATGAGGTTGTTACATTTGTTAAAACTAGATCCACACAATGAGGTTGTTACATTTGTTAAAACTAGACCCACACAATGAGGTTGTTACATTTTTTAGATCCAGACCCACATGAGGTGGTCACATTCATTAATAACTAGATCCACAAAACGAGGTGGCTACATGTGTACACATGTCACTACGGATAGATAGATTGGAGGAAAGACAAAGACATATATCAAAATGTGGCATCTGAGTGTCTCCCCCCCCCAGTAAAATAGAACCTGATATTTAGCACCATAAAACAAGTAAAATAGAAAGACAGCCCCTCCCTCCACCACTCCCCATTTGGTGACACAACTATTACGGATTTAGTTTTCAATAAAAAGGTCCACAAAAGTGAAGCAGAAAAGTGTTTTTTTGGACACTCATACCACCAGCTACAAGCGCGAGATTTTCAGCATTCGTTATCAAACTCCTGGTTAGCGGGATGCTGTCTGGAGAATGGAATGCCTTGTTATGGTTTACAGATTGGCTGCAATATCTGCACTTTTAGAACGGTCATCCAACTTCGGCACGGTTTATTGGGTCAAGATGATCTACAAGGTGGGATAACAAAACTCCACCACCAAACCTCCTTAGTCGTCACTTACAATATTAATGACAGGTCATTTGTGATTAGTCCAGAGGACTTTGTGATTAGCACAGGAGTAAAGCAGGGATGTGTATTATCCCCACTACTTTTTATTACATACATGGACCATATAAACAAAACAGCAAATTCTAATAAAGCAAATGAACTGCTTTTTGCAGATGACCAGGTGTTATTCCACAACAGCATTAAAAACCTGCAAGACCACCTAAGCATAATAGACACAGCAGGCACGCAATTTGGAATGAAAATCAACATAGACAAAACAGAAGTAATGAATATTGCAAGAGAAAAGGAGAACATCAACATACAGATAAATAATAAACAACTAAAACAAGTAGATGAATTCAAATATCTGGGCAGCACATTGAGATATGACAACAAACAAGAAGCAGAAATAAACGCAAGATGTAATAAGGCCTGTCAGGTCATTGGTCAATTAACACCTTTACTAAGAAACAAAGATATTACACTAGAAACAAAGAAAGCGCTTTTCAACACCATTTTCTTACCAACATTGTGTTATCAGTGTCAAACGTGGACATTAGATTCTAGAACAATACATAAGATTAACACCACTGAAATGAAATGTGTGAGACGTATGATTGGAGTTAGCTTGAGAGACAAAATCAGGAATGAAGCACTAAGGAAACAATTAGGGATAAAGCCAACAATAGAATACATACAGAAACAACAAGTTAAATGGTACGGCCACATAACCAGACAGAAAGAGCAAAGTATTATCCAAAAAACACTTAACAAACGATACGAAAACAGGAGACCTATTGAACGCCCTCGTAAAAGGTGGATAGATAGTGTATTAGAGACACTCGGAAATATAACAGCAGTGAAGGCAAATAGAAGGGAAAAAGACCGTACACTCACTCTCCCCTCAACACCGAAAGGTACATGAGGACAGAAAGAAGAAGAAGAAGAATGACAGGTCAGTATTACTATTCTTTGCTGGAGTCCCCGCGACAAATCTTTGTAACTTTGTAAACTTCACATAAAATATAACTGAAATTTACGAGCTTTGATGGGTAAGAACAAATATCATTAGATTTGAGGTGATGTTGTTGTTTGCAAGATATAAGCATTGCCTCTACGTATCCACGGCGTGTATCACACAAGATGGCAGATTTGTAACAGAAGTTAAAAGGAGAATAGGAATGGCTAAAAGTACCTTCAATGACATGAGGAAAATAGTAACATCTAAACAAATTACAAACAAGTTAAAAATGAGAATGATAAAATGCTACATCTATTCTATATGAATGTATGGCTCAGAAATATGGACACTAAACAAACAATTAGAAGACAGAATTGATGCTTTTGAGATGTGGGTATATAGTAGAATAGGGAGAACATCATGGAAAGAGAAGTCTAACAGCACTTAATATGATGAAATAATTATTAAAGGAAATAAAGATAAAGTAAAGAAAATATTTTGGACACATTAAAAGACATGACACCTTGTTGAAGACCTTACTCGAGGGTAAAGTCGAAGGGAGGCGAGCAAGAGGTAGGCTGAGATACAGGTGGGAGAGTAACATCACAAGATGGACAGGCTACAGTCTAGCAGAGTGCACAAGTGTGTGAAAGAACAAGAGATCAGGTGTGTGAAAAAAGAACAAGAGATTAGGTGTGTGAAAAAAGAACAAGAGATCAGGTGTGTGAAAAAAGAACAAGAGATCAGGTGTGTGAAAAAAGAACAAGAGATCAGGTGTGTGAAAAAAGAACAAGAGATCAGGTGTGTGAAAAAAGAACAAGAGATCAGGTGTGTGAAAAAAGAACAAGAGATCAGGTGTGTGAAAAAAGAACAAGAGATCAGGTGTGTGAAAAAAAAAATAACAAGAGATCAGGTGTGTGAAAAAAAATAACATGAGCTCAGGTGTGTGAAAAAAAAATAAAAAGAGATCAGGTGTGTGAAAGAACAAGAGATAACACCGGGTTTGTTTACTCAAAGGCATTCAGTATAAAACACCAACAGTAGCTTATAGCAACGGGTTCGTTTACTCAAAGGCATTCAGTATAAAACACCAACAGTAGCTTATAGCAACGGGTTTGTTTACTCAAACCAATAATTCATTAATCATCATCAGGTGCCATGCCGGGTGGCGTAGGCGGTCATGGCTCTCCACAGCTCTCTGTCCACAGTATTATGTATCAAAGTCGTTGTTGTTTCTTTGCCAGGTAGTCAAACTGTCTAATATTTTCTCACGTTGTCGCACTCTGTCTCTGGTGCCTTCAATCTTGCCTGTTGTGATTATGTTCTCTAAACCTGCCTGTCTCATGAAGTGGCCAAAAAAAAGAAGATTGCCTTTTTCTTATATTGTTGATTAAGGTCCGTTTCGCATTTAACTCTTTTAACACATCTACATTAGTTTTTCTGGCAGTCCATGGTATTCTCAGCATTCTTCTGTAGAACCACATCTCTGTTGCCTCCAATCTCCCACTTTCCAGTTTGTTTATTGTCCAAGACTCGCACACATATGTTAGTATAGGGGTTATATAGCACTGCAGAACTCTCTTTCTCACCGCTAATAATCATTAATGTATTGAAAAAGAAACAGCCAGGACTACAGAAAACAGGTAGGACATGAAATTGAAATAGTCCCCTCAAAATATATATTCTCTATTGTTGTGTACATTTTTTGCACAAATCATCAGCAATACGTTATTTCCTTCGTTTCTTTACCAGCTGTCATTTTTAATTGTTCATCAATTTCATAAATGTTTTGTAAAGCTTTTGTTTTGTCGACATGTATCCAAAATGTAAAATCAACAATTAAAAAAAACTGCATGGGCACTAGTGAACAAAATAATGAACTATAATCATCGGCAACAGATGTGTGAAGGACAAAAAGATTGGAGAAATGTTTCTATTTCCTGTGTCGTTCTGCGCATGGGCAGCTCTTTGTTGTAGAGAGTAACAATGAGATCAACATTCAGAGATGAGCCTAAAGTGATGAATCTGGCAACAGATGGAAACTGCCTCAAACGGAAGTACTAATGTTAACTCAGTCTGATCAAATAAAATATGGGTAATATTTTCTAGAAGATATGCGTGGTAATATCGAGTCAGACGAACACACAACTACTGTTTGTTTGAACTCGGCTTCCTAAAAGGGTGGTTATTATCACCGGGTTACAGCGTGATATGTTCGAAACCGCATCCGGGCAAACAATTAATTCGGATCGTGATTTCTCGCCCGACACAAATGGCAAGACAATCTTCTAGATACCACTGTCTTTGACAGATCGGATTGCATGGGCACTATTCTGATATAGACACAGATTCGTTGGGCAGGTCATCTGGCATGTATGTCAGATCACCGCTTGCCAAAGATACTTCTCTCTATGGTGAGCTGGAGAAGGGTACACGATCTCACAAGAAGTGCCAGAATGACTCGTTAAAGACCTCACTGAAAACGTTTGACATAGAACAAGATACATGAGAAGAACTTGCACAAAATAGATTCACATTGCGCTCTATTGCGAAAATAGCTGCATCATCTTGTGAAAATAGGAGAAATGCAGCAGCTCAACAGCGGAGAGTAGCTAGAAAGTCACGGATAGACCAAGAACCGTCTACAGTTCCAGACTGTCCAAGGACACTTGTGGCCAGATTATGTCTTATTAGTCATCTACGAAATGATAGTAATGGACATACTCTAATTGAATTTCAGAAGTGGATACAACAAATCATCATCAGTATGTGTTAGACGAACAACATATCACCTGCAATATGTAAACCACAACAAGTGATCCAGTTCTACCAACTACAACCTGTTGGCCTGCAGGAGTTTGAGAATCAACACAGAAAATATGATATAACACAAGCACGTAATGTATCAGCTTTACGCACGTACCGTACACTAGAGGTGGCTTCGGTGGACTAGACTGAGTTCTCTGTGTATGAAGGGACACAAAACTGTTTTGTCCCTTGATGTTTCCAGAAATGTTTTATGGGCTCAGAGGTCAATGTAATCTAGATGTTTTTAATTAGTATTGCTAGGTAATTAAACATGACATGAAGGGTCGGATATGGTCCGCAGGTTTTTGGCCACGCAAGCTATGATAATAACAAGTTCAGACACCGCTTACCGCTGTGATAATAATCATATCAGACACCACTTGCTGAAGCTATAACAATCATCTCAGACACCACTTACCGCTGTGATAATAGTGAAAAATGCTTTAAAAAATCAACATTCCAAACAGCACTATAAATTAAGTAACTTGTCCCGACCAGATGTCATAATGATCCAGGCGTGAGAAATTAGTTGTACAACAGAGTAACAACACAACTCGAAATGTTCTATTGCAACATCTTGTTTCTAATTAAAAACTGGTCGATGGATATCACAATGGAACACTGAACAGAAACCACACAAGTACAGGTGTTTTCATAATACAGACCACTTGAGAATCCAAGTTCGCTTGTTATGATAGGACACGGCACGTTCGGGAACTGAAAGGAAGGATAGAATATATCTTTGAATAATGTTTTTACCCAGACATTACTGCCCTCGCTCACAAACATAAACAAACAACTAGGAGATGTGGATATACACAGAAAAATGGAGAATGTGGAAAGATATGAAAACCAACAAGGAGATTATTATAACATCTCGCTAACAAAAATTACAGGAAATAAAAATCAACAATATTTTGGACATAAAAAACCTGACACTTGTTGAAGACCTTATTTGAGGGTAGAGTCAAGCGGAGGCGAGCAAGATGCGCTGTCCATGCACCTCAAGTGATGATAAACATCTTTTATGTGCACTTTACGAAATTCAGTTAGAGGTATGACCTTGTACATGTGGCTGTAATGTATCTGTGATGGATATGGTACTGAGTTCAAATCCCACCGAGGGAATTTCTGCATCTGGAGTGTTCAGAAAACAATGGCAAACTACTGAATATGTTTATATTGGCAAGAAAGATCGATATAGCCAAAAAAATGTTGAGTTAGTGGCTACATCGTGAATATGGTATGCTACCAAAGAAATGTTAGTTTGACTTCAGTTGGTACACTAAAATGTTAGTTTGACTTCAGTTGGTTTCCTAAAATGTTAGTTTGACGATAGTTGGTTTCCTAAAATGAAATATTCAGTATTGATATAACTTTAGTTTATTTATGCATTCAGTCTTCGGCCAAATAAAATCCTCCTCTAAACAACACATAGATAAATGGGTACCACGTCAATAGAAACATAAATATACAACTTTCTCTAATTAAAAAAAAAAGTCTGATGTGTCAGGCAGAAAGGCCCAGATGTAAGAAAAAGCTGTGTCACAACGGATTGTTTTCTCGGAACTACATCCTGATTCTTCTGCGTTTGTTTTCAAACTCCTGCAGATTAGCAGGATATAGTCCGGGGAATGGAATGTGTTGTCATGGTTAACTTTGCTTACATATGCGTCTTTTGGCTGGACACATCCGACTTAATCACGACTTATGGGTCACTTAACACTATATGGAATGGGATAACCAAATCCACCTCAAAACCTCCTTAACCACCTTTTACCACATGCATGGACGGCAAACGGTTGTTATTCTTTGCTCCCATTTCGGAATCGGTAACACACGGGCAGCATCCTGCTAATCTGCAGGATTCTGAGAACGAACGCAGAAGATTATATTATAATAAAATGTTAACTTTTGACATGACATTTTTAAAACAATGATTGAAAATGTAACATTAGTTAACTTCACAAATTCGCTAGTACGACTCCGTGCCATTCTCTCAAAGTTTAATTTGTTTCCTAGTTTGGTTTTCAAATGAAGAAGTGATAAATATCCAACCTCAAATAAATATGTAAAGAAAAAATGAGGAAATCGATAATAGTTAATAATAACGGCAGAAATACGGTAATCCAGCAGGCAAAATGTGGAGTAGATGTTTTGTTAAAATAAAAAGTAACAATTGCAGAAATTCGGTAATCCAACAGGCAAAAGGTGGAATCGAGTAGCGGTAATGAAGTTTCGTTACAATAATAAGTAATAATTGCAGAAATACGGTAATCCAACAAGCAAAATGTGGAACAAGTTTCGTTAAAATAATACGTAAACGTGCAGAAATACGGTAATCCAACAAGCAAAACGTGGAACAGAGTACAGTAATGAAGTTTCGTTAAAATACTAAGTAATAATTGAAGAAATACGGTAATGCAACAAGCAAAACTTGAAACTAAGTAATGAAGTTTCTCTACTATAACAGTTAATAACAGCAGCAATGACTTTCGTTTCTATCAGTCTACATTTTTCATCAGTTATACTATTTCAGATTAATTCCGTCTAGACTTAAAGAAGTCTAGAAGTAAACATGGACTGCAGTTTCCTTACACGTCGTCAGTGCAGGATTTACCTATAAGATAAACATGCTATAGCTTAGGGCCCCCCAAACAAATCATATTTGGCACTGACATATAATATCTGGACTTAGTAAAGGGCCCCATATCTCAAATAGCTTAGGGCCTTATCAAGTCTAAATCCGGCGCTGCACGTCGTGTTATGTTGTGTTCGTGATGAATGTCTTTAGGTCGAAACATCGATTTGTACGTGTTATTATGTGTGTTACCAGTGATTAATAAACCCTTGGCGGAAGATGCAGGACACTGTTTTTTGCAGACGATATAATATATAGACAGGGAAGGGTCAGAATGGAAACTGTCGCAGCGATGCAGAATGAGCTAGACCATATCGTCTCCTGGTGTAATGATTCCTGGGGCACTGATCAATCAAACGAAGGAAGCAGCGGTAACATTGTTCTCTCTTAGTAATCATATCGACAAGACTGCGATACCGACGGTGTAGATGAGAGTGCATATTGTAGTCAGGACTTCATCTCTACAATTCCTAGGTGTGCGATTTTATCGTAGTGTGTACTTTCGAGACCACGTTATCGCGCAGGCATTTCAGCTCTGAGAGTGATGGCATCGGCAGAACTACACAATCACAGCTCGTAATCATATACGAGGCTTGTGTCCACCCTGTCTTATGCGCAACTATCACCGCCATTCACACACATATTGAGAGACTGGAGAGAATTCAAAACGAAGCTATGCGAATCATCCTTGGTTGCACCGGGGATACAACTTGTGTGGCTACGATGTTCCTTCTTGATTCCTCGAGCATATCTCACAGAATTGATATGTGGCCTGCCTGTACACACCTCAGTTTCTACACAGATAACCCACTACCCAGTGAGATCCCTCGTGAGAAGGGAAGCAGGCTCAAGAGAGACAGATGGTGGACGAGAAGCGCAGACGATACCGTTAAACAGATTTGCGTCCCAGAAGTCATCAATCCTGGCTAGGAATTGATACCTATCCATATGATCTTCCAGGAGGCAGTCAGGACAGTTATTACACACAAACTAAGGTGAAGGAAACGTAGTTCTGTGAACGTGGATGCTGAGGTTCCTGGGAACATGCCAATGATACAGATGTGATTTACACGGATGGGTCATCCTACATCAGTGCTGCGCAATGACCTTTACCGGAAGGTCACATGGAAGAACAGTAGACGAAATCAGAAGAGCCTTTAACGAAACAAGAAGCAATCTACTTAATGAATATGATAAATAAACTGCGGGGAACCCACAAGCACCTAAAACAAACCGCGCTATATATGATAAATATCGGACTAGATGTATAATAATTTATTGTAAAAGTTATCTAGTAACAAAATACATTAATTGTTGTGTAGTAACAGTTTATGTGCGTCATCAATTGTTGTGTAGTAACAGTTTATGTGCGTCATCAACTGTTGTGTAGTATCAAGAATACAGAACGACCTAAAACAAACCGCTCTATACAAGACCAAACTCAGTCGTATACTAATTGATTGTAGAAGACAATCTAACTAATTTTCTAACCAACATAGGAAAGTGCGCAAAATGTAGACTGTTGAAAGAGATCTTTTAGTTCGCAGTTAAACATGTCTATACAGTAAGTCCAATTTTCTTGATCAATGTTGCTGTATTTGAAAGATCCTCAGTGCTTCCATACAACTTTCTGTGAATACCCCATCTCTGTGGGGCAGTGTTCCTCGCTCAACTGGTTTAGTGAAATGCAAAACAAGATAGAAAAAAACAAAAAAAAACCTCCCCTTACAAACTCTAATCTGGAGTTCGTATTACAACAGTACGGCTTTGTAACAGACCCACATCTCCGACGGCCTGATTGAAATCGAGCAGCAGGCAGTTGTGCGTCAGGAGCGTCTATAAATCAATTGCAGCCTCATAAATTGGTGTTTGTCATGTGATGTATTCTTTCCAGAACTTTGTCTTCCCAATGAACTCTCTGAACCCCTCTCTGTCTTGTGTGATGCAGCTTACATTTTCCAACGATGTATTCATGTTATATTTAATGTCGTCAGCCCATCGTCTTCTTGGTCTGTCCTTTCTCCTCTATCCCAGATACTCTGCCGTCCATTATTTGTCTTTCTAAACAAAAATTGTTAGCATACCCTACACAAGATGTAGCCATCAACCCAGCATTACTTGGCTGTGGTGATTTTCTAGGCAATATAAATACGTACAGTAGTTTGTCATTGCTCTCTGAACGGTATGTATGCACAATTGCATGTGGCGGGATTCGAACCCGGTATAGTGTCCTACCCGCTCAGTATTTCAACCTACTGATTATAACATAGAAAAATATTAGTCACAAATGTTGGGTTGACGACGCACAAAATAGGATAAGCTGCTACATTACAACCCAAGAAACATCCTGGAGAACTCGGGTAAATAAATAATATAAATAGAAAACATCAAGGAGGAAAAAAATAACAAGGCAGTAGACCGTATCTTAACCAGGTCCATTCAATTGGCACCTATTCGCCTCGCAACTTGAGACAACACGTTTTCCGCATTCGCCCACACTGCTCATCGCTAACTAAGATGTGATTTTAATCCAAAATGTATATGGTCAAGTTACTATGAAGATGGACAGGTCGATCGAAATACAGAAGACAACAATACACACAGTTAAAAGTATGTAAATTCCCAACGAACCACAATCATTTAACATTAGTACGTGCAGCCATTAGGATCCAGCACTACAATGACCTTTAGGTTTATTTGTAAACATAACTAACACATAAACAGAAACAAGATTACTTCAGATGCCACAGTGGCAATTGAGTAATGTACATAGAAAGAAGCTTTCATGCATTCTAGAAAAACATCAGAAGGCAGTAGACGCATTTGTAAAAAAAAAAAAAAAAAAAAACTGGAACTTGCTTACATAAAAAGCGGGAAATTGCTTACATAAAAAGCTACGTTTATTCTGAGATAAATTCTCACTGTCAGAAGAATAACCCAACTCACTGTAAATATATTCGCTGCGGTAACACGGGACAAATGCGAGAATGAATGGAAAAGGTACATTAAATATTACCAATAGTAACCGAGACACTATCAATGAAACACAAGAATTTGCGTTTTTGTTCATTCTGAGAACGAAGAAAAGATTAGCGACCGACATAAAAACCGAAATCTCAAACAAACCAACAAACAAATCAACAAAAACCTATTGATGATCGTAGTAAACTTGCTGAAACACTAGTAAATTCATGCACAAAATTTGTATTAGCCAATCGAATAAATAACAGATAATGATCAACGTGGAAGCTGGAGAAAAAAAAAAGTTCTAACCCTTAAGAACAACTGTTCAACTAAACTGGAAGTTGGATAATTGAAAACAAGACTGTCGGACGTTTAACATAAACCACAGTTAACATTGAGCAGAAAATAAGACAATAAATTCTGACAAAGACGTACAGAACAGATGGCGCAGCGACACTCAAAGGGAACTAAAATTGCGAATGAACTGATACACGGGAAACAAAACAACTGCTAGGAACCAGCTAAAGAAACGCACCGACTTTTAAAAAAATGTAATGTTTGAACGTTAAAACAAGAGTTTAGACAGAAGGTACAACAACTAGAGATGTTTGCTGAGCATGTAAATAATATGCATGTAATTCGTCCGCTAAGAATCAACACTGTACAGCACGCAGATGATCTAGCTATACAGGATTTGCCAGAGAATCACCGCCAATAAGAAATGTTAATATTTCCTCATTCATGTACGCTAGAACGTTTTATTTATGGCTACCTCCTATAGAAAGCATTTACATTTTTAGGAGTAGTGAAGAAAATAAATTGTCCAATAATGTGTAGATAGCGCAGGCGTGGATCGATAGTCCTAAACTTAACGTGTGGTATGTTTAACGTCGAATTCTGTGATCAGACCATTCTTCTTCACCGAAGCCAGTCAGAGGAGCAACATACTTAACATGTTGCAAAATTGTGCAGTTCCTAGAATACCAGAAGTATTCATATTCCAGAAAGATGGAGCACCTCCACAGCATGCCAATAAAATAGGAAACAACTTTTATCAACAATTTCCAGGCTGATGGATTGGAAGATTATGTTCCATTGAATGGCTACCAAGATCAGCAAATAAGACCCCCGTTAGATTTCTTTCGATGGGCTAACGTAAACACGTGGATGGGCGGATCAACAACGAAACCTGTCGCAAGTGCCAGAGTTGTGCCCTGATGTCGACGCCTATTTCGGCAGCATTAGACCCGAAACACCATCGAGTCGAATGGCTGCTGGAACAGAGGGCGGAGCACTTATGGGAATACCCCACGTGCTGTCAGGCCAGTTTGTAATCAAGAATCAAGAAGAACGTAAACAGGGAGTGGATACTCTTCGGCAGCGAATAATTGATGCGTGTACCTCCGTCACACATCAGATGCTTCACAACACATGGAGAGAAATTGAATACCTCTTGGCATATCTAGTATCATGTGACCTTCAGTATGTCCTAGATTTGCGCCACTGAAGGCGCTTATGTTGAGATATTCTGTAACTCGTTGAGTTGCTACTAAAACGTGTTGTGTTTACCCAACAGGAAATCAAGAATCTGTTCAGTCTGCCATTAATATAAATACTGACACGTGTTATTGCTAGTGATTATGTCGGACACACGAAAGGGAAACTCATATGTGCTCAATCCCCTTAGAAAATGTCGAATTCTATGTATACAAGGACGACGTGACACGTTAGCATACACGAGATGTTATTGGCAAGTCTGCCTTCTCTATCATTCCCCTAGCGCCCACGTGTTAGTTACATCAGTCATAGAATCGTAATGGACTAAAAGTAATATTCTTATATCAATAGTATGAACAGGCAATTGACTATCTCCAATAATTAGAAGACAATATGAACATTGATGGTAATTAGCAACAGGGAGGATGAATATTTGAGACAAATGTCTACAATATACATGTTTGTTCATCTTAGTTGGCGATGACCATTCAGCTGAACCTGGATGATGATGATGTCTGCGATAAGCCTGAGACTAGTGAGTCCTGTCTGCACCTGGGATTATCTACCATACTCTGAGAGCATGTGTGGGAGGAGTCTGCTGGGATTAGCTACCATACTCTGAGAGCATGTGTGGGAGGAGTCTGCTGGGATTATCTACCATACTCTGAGAGCATGTGTGGGAGGAGTCTGCTGGGATTATCTACCATACTCTGAGAGCATGTGTGGAAGGAGTCTGCTGGGATTATCTACCATACTCTGAGAGCATGTGTGGGAGGAGTCTGCTGGGATTATCTACCATACTCTGAGAGCATGTGTGGGAGGAGTCTGCATGGGATTATCTACCATACTCTGAGAGCATGTGTGGGAGGAGTCTGCTGGGATTATCTACCATACTCTGAGAGCATGTGTGGGAGGAGTCTGCTGGGATTATCTACCATACTCTGAGAGCATGTGTGGGAGGAGTCTGCTGGGATTATCTACCATACTCTGAGAGCATGTGTGGGAGGAGTCTGTGGAACATCGCGCAGCTCCTGCCTTTCTTCTAGTTCATTTTTGTCGCGCAGCTTATGTCTGAGGTTCTCTGCAGCTGCATCATTCTTGATTCTGGACGCCAGTCAGATCTGTCTTCCTAGTACTAAAAGTATATTCTGATAACAAGGGGGGGGGGAGAATTCCAGGCTTGAGCCCCCCATCCCCTCTTAAGGTTTAGAAATGTATTTGTGCTATTCTTAATTTCCCAACTTTTAGATCAGAATTTCATGGCACGGACATTTTGATTTTTATTCCTGAACTATGTTTGCTGTAACACCCAGTGTGTAAATAAGAAGCAATCTGGATCCGCGAGCAACCCGTGTGATCTGTACAATGGTAGGATTGTGATACCGATCAGCATGAGTCAGTATCGAGAATGTGCGAATTTGGAAGTAAGGTTAGGTGTAGCATGGAGAAAAACACTTCACAAAACAAAAACTCAACCAACACAAAACCGGAACCATCAGCCGCTATACCTAAGAGATGTACAACAATAGATATCTGAGCATCTATGGACATGTTCAACAGGCAAAGAGAATGAACACACATAAACTAACATGGAAGCTATATTGCGGCGAAGGTGAGGTGAATGACTCACTGAACTTTAAAAATGTCGAATAGTTTACAGTTGTGGCTTGTTCTAAAAATATAGCCACGTATAAACAAGAAGATATTCAAGGTACATGTATATTCAATGTTATTCTCTTGCTGATAGCATGACCCCATTGACAGACACAACAGGACAATCAAGTCCTAACATGTTGTGTCTATTTTTATGGCAAGTACTATTATAGGATGTGAGACTCAACTGCATGTGCTAGTTTTATGTTTATTACAACTAATAAAGAGATCACAGTTGTTGCGAACGTATTTTCTTACTACTCTTTATGTCCACTGAGCCGCTAATATCTACATTTTGAAGACCCACTATGCCGAAAAGCAGCTCAAATCTACATTTTAATATGAATTTACTGTCGTGTTCGGCATAGCAGAAAAACCGTACGGAGACAAGGAAGTCATCGTAAGTCCTAACAACTGTCTCCGATCTTAAAATTGGTGTCTTTGTTACCTCTAATATTTTATGGTAGTGTGTCCTGATATAGTCTAATTAGACTTTGTTGTCTGCTAATTGAAAGCGGCACGCCTCTCCAAAAGAGAGGCAAACTAACAACAACTGTCTCTGTAGCAGTAGCATGATCTTCACTTATGTGTGACAGAAACAACTTGTTACCGAAAACATATAGTTGACTGTCTGTCCTGGACAGACTAGTGTGACAGAAAGAAGATCTGGAGTGTCACAATAATTTGTGACGGAAGAAAATGCCTTTTAGGACTTACTGGAATACTGGTGCTGTGACCAGGTCTAAATCTCTGAAATACTGCTCGACATCAATCAGTTAATCAAAGCACTCCTTCACAATAATATGAGGTTTATTTACACAAGTTGATATACATCAATTAATAGCATCATACTCATGAGAGGCAAATAAACACAAGGCACAAGTCCCAATCTAGTCTTATTCGAGTCCGTCCTCAACTCTGCAGACTAATCCTAAATTATCTGCAACTGGGCAATAATATAATCATCTCAGATTACAAATTACGTTAACACATCCAGGAATTTCTTCACTTGGGTTATAAGGTAAGTCTTAGAGAGTATACTGACTAACTATCTGGCTCTAACACTTCGTCTTTCCTGGGAGACCGAAGACTCTGACTGTCTCAGCTGCGAGACTAAACTAGGACTTGCCTCTCCTGGGAGACAAGTACTGACTGTCCGAGACAAGCCTGATAGGGACTGACCTCTAACCTGGGAAGTCTCTCCGGGGACTGTCTCCTCAGGAGTGCTCTGGTGAGATCCTCTACATCTATCTCCTCTACATCTATCTCCACTCCGCCTCTACATTATCACCTGTCAAACTCCTGTATGTGATTATTAAACCATGCGTTACGTTAGATGTTCCTCTCTGGTAAGAGGCTATGCCCCTAGCGTTACGTAACTTAATCGTCTTGCCGATTCTATTGTCTGCTTGTTGTGCGTAGCAACAATTTCAGTCGGACTCTGTGTGAGTTTGTAGACACTCGTCTATTCCAGTTCAAACATCCCATTGTCATTCCTGATGTATGGTATAGCAGCGTCACAATAGTTTTTCTGCTTCTGTAGTTAGTCATGTCTACCTCCCGTGTTTAGAGTGCGTAAGATGCAGACTTGTGATAAATAATATTGCCTTTAGATAGAGCGTACTAGCTAGTCTCAGACTTTCTGTCTGACATGTGTGCGAACAACTCGTCTGCCGTTCAGTATTAGTACCAACATTTACACAAGAGCAAAACATTCAATGTGTTGCATTTCACGCCGTCCATCTCTTGCTATCTGTGAAGGGTTCTCACTTCTTACTGTGAAACCCCCTGCCTGTGAAGGGTTCCGCAACCAGATACTATCACATCTCCACACCACAGATGACACAAATCGCGATAAATCTAATCTTGCAAACTTTAAGAAAGCAACTTGGCTAGTTACAGTCAAGTTACTGATGCTGGGTTCAGTGAAATCAGCAGAAAAGCTAACTATGAACGTAACATAAAGCAAAATATGCACCATAATTTTAGCAACCGATAAAACGTGTATCCCACGAGGAAAGGTCAAGAAATGCAAACACTATTGGACACCTGAACTGGATGAAGCAGTGAAAGAGGAGAAAGGTTAGGAAGAAGGCTCAGAAACACTCTACCACCTTAAACAAAACAGGATACAACAGATGGACAACAAAAGTAGGATACACCAAAAAGGTAAACAAACGAAAGACATGGAGAGAAAAATGTAGCTAAAAAATCTAAAATGGAAGGAAATAAAGCCTGGGGACTGAGGGAGAATATACAAAGACCAATCCACCCATAGTAGATGGCTGGGGTAATGAAATAACAATACATGTCAAGAAAGCATTCAACAATTTCTATATAAAAATGTTAAGTCACGGCAAAGGAAGACATTATAAAAAATACTGAATTCATGACCTATTCATCATACAAGAACTGAACATGACAATACAGAAACTTGCCGGAAACAAAGCTCCAGGAGCAGATCAAATTAAAAATGAAATGATATGTTATGCTGGGATCAAAGACAAAAGTAATACTCCTATGGTTTATTAACAGAACAAGGAAGGGGGGACAGTTACCATCAACATAACTCACAGCAACGATCAACCTCATTCTTAAGAAAAGAAAACTGGCAGGAGCACCAAGAAGTTATAGGCCCATATTGCATACTTAATACATAGGCAAACTGGTTGAGAGAACGGTTAACAACAGACTATACTGGTGGCTGGAAGACCATGAATGTCTAGGCAATAACCAGGCAGGCTTCAGTCGCAAATGTGGTACAGATAACCCTACCTTTAGATTCACACAAAATGTGATGGATGGTTTCCAAGAAAGAAAAAGCACACTGACAGTGTTCATTGATCTTGAGCAAGCCTATGACAAAGTTTGGAGAAATAGACTCTAAGGTCAAGTATCCATCACATTAAGGTAATGAGATATATACACGGTCAAGTATCCATCACATTAAGGTAATGAGATATATACACTGTCAAGTATCCATCACATTAAGGTAATGAGATACATACAAGGTCAAGTATCCATCAAATCACAGACACCTATTTACCCAGACCAAAACATACATTGTGTGATGTCAGTGCTAATAAAAAAACCACTTTACAGAAACTACAGTTTTAGACGTAATACGTGAATGTCATTAGTTCCCAAGCAGATGCAACTATTACACTTGTGGCATCAACCGAGTCTCAGCATCATATCCTGGGACATGTAAGATTGGTGTTCCGATACTTCAAATGAATGTGTACTCATAGGAGTACATTAAAGCGTTTCCAATTCTCATTTAAAAACCAAATATATACAATTACGCAACGATAGATTGAGTTGGGGGAAAAACAGTCCCTGAATTGTTCACATTTTGATTTAAAGGGTTAAGATCATCACATCATATCTACTCTCTGCAGAAGATGGATATGTCGGGCCAATGATGCAGCTAAAACAGCAACACAACACATTTTCATTCTCTGGACTGCATCCTTCTGGAAATCTAGTAGAACCATTGTCCTGTTACTACAAGAGAGATACAGAGGGAGTTTGAGAATGAACGCTGAAGAAGAATATCTACTCCATAGGTTTCCTTCTGAAGAAAATAGAAAACAAGTCCAACAGAACACTTTACTTTTCTTTATGCAACCAGTGAACCATTCCATCGTTATTATAACAAGCTGTTGAAAAGTGGTGTGTGTATACTTCGGTTCTACATTTATGTAATGTTTTTAGGAGTAGTAACTCGGGACTAGAACATTTAGTAACCAATAGAAAGATATGCGACCAGAAAATGTAGTAACCACTGGAAAAATCAGGGATAGAAGAGACAGGGTAAGACAGAGAAGTTGCTACATGTATTGGAACTATGGCATGAGAGAATGTAACCAGCTGAACTTACTAACAACACAAGAAACAGACAGTTGTAGAGAAACATAAATGCCTACGCCACTCAGCAGGCACTTGATTCACTGAACTCAGGACAAAGTCTACGCCAGTCAGCAGGCACTTGATTCACTGAACTCAGGACAAAGTCTACGCCACTCAGCAGGCACTTGAGTGATTGAACTCGGAACAGAGTTTACTATTACTTACAATGGTCATTTCATATCTTAGTGAAAGAAAATAAATAATATTACATACAAATATTGTCCAGTACATGTATTATGGATCTACCGGGGTCTATTAATTATTAATTAATAATAATTAATAGTCTTAATTAATAATTAGTTTATAACATGAAAAAAACTTCATACTTGGTGGTTACTCCCCAAAACTAACATTTTTGAATAATACAAAGGGAAATTGCACAGGTTCACTCTTGTGTAGGATACTAGGAAAAAGAAAAAATGAAAGTTACTGTAGTCAGAGAACATCATAGGTTTGATAGCATCAACAGGCCACTGCAGACTTTTGGGTCACCTATACTGACTGAGGATCTTGAACACAAGTGAAAATCCATGTGGATCCAGAACCCAGGACCATGAACACATACTTCAGAACTGCCCAACATACATAGAGCAGAGACAGCAGACCTGGCCAGAAGGTACAGATTTGAGGCAAAAGTTATGGGGCAGTCGCTCCGACCTTGAGAAGAAAGTGGACTTTGCCTTACAATATAACATAATCGCAGATACTAATGGCAGAAGGATACAGCATCAAGGAGTGGACAGGATTTTGTTGTTCTAACACACTCATCCTGACTGCAGACAGCAGAAGAAAATGGAGAATACCCGTTGACATATACTTCACAGCACCCCTACGCACTTATTCTGGGATATCTATACTGTATGTATGGCCTTTTGTGTCTTGCAGATGGTCATTTAGCATGACTTTTCATGTCACAGCAACAGAAGATTTTACTTCTCTCTTGACGATTACTGTTAAGCCTGGGCGCCTTGTATGTAGAAAGTTCTCTGTACATTTTGTACTCACCCCCTCTGGGTTTCGTTGATGAAATCCAAGGGAAAGCTGATATGCCTGGAATCAAGCAACAATGCTGGAGATGCCAGATGATGATTTTTACTTTACTGATACTATTTCATAATGAAATATATATTAATAAGATGTCCTTTTTCCGCCAAAGACGGATGTGTCGAGTCATTGGTACAAATAAAACGGCAACACCAAGCATTTCCATTCTCTGGACTACATCCTTCTGGAAATCTAATAGGACCATGATCCTGTTAGAAGAGATATGCAGTGGGAGTTTGAGAATGAATTCTGAATAAGAAGATGGTCTTTTGTGTCTTTATAGATGGTCAGGAATCAAGCCAGAATAAAAATGATGCGGCTGTGTAGCGCAGTGGTTAGCACACTGGCTTCACAAATGAGTATGTTCCTTCCCCAGTTGAGGTGGAAATGTTTTCCAGACCACAGTGGCTCCTCAGTTGGGGCAGCCTTAATTGGGTGCCTGATAAGTTCGGGAAGCAAAGACTGCGAGAGAAAATGGCTGCCTATATACCATATTTATATATATATATATAAATGACTCTCACATAGCAGTCATTGAAATGTGAAATTACTAATATCTCACACCCCCCCCCCTTACTGCAGTTAAATGCTATGGGTTACCTTTACCTGTCGGTCCTACTTAAAATGATAAATGGACTAAGCCCACAAATTGCAACCTTTCGTCATTGATTTTGCCAACTTTTGGTCCACAAAGGCAAGAACAGAATGTAGGTCCTACATGACAGATCTGTCTTTAAGGATAGTCCTACATTCTTTTTTCAATCCATTTGCAGACGAATGTATTATATTGCAGTTAACTGTTATTAAAGTGGCAGGAATGTATTTATCATCATCATATGCCATGCCGGTTGGTGTAGGCGATCATAGCTCTCCATCTCCAGCAGTATGTATCAAGATCATTGTTGTTTCCCCTGCCGTGCCAGGTTGTCAAACTGTCTAATATTTTGTCACGTTATCGCCCTCTGTCTCTGCTACCTTCAATCTTGCCTGTTGTGACTTCTCTAAACCTTCCTGTCTCATAAAGTGACCAAAAAAAGGAAGATTGTCTTTTTCTTATATTATTGATTAAGGTCTGTTTCATATTTGACTCAACACCTAGTTTTTCTGGCTGTCCATAGTATTTTCAGCATTATACTGTAGAACCACATCGCTATTGCCTCTAATCTCCTACTTTCCAGTTTGTTTATTGTCCAAGACTCACATCCATATGTTAGTATAGGAGTTACATAGCACTGCAGAACTCTCTTCCTCACCTCTAATGACATGGTCATATTACACAATATATTTATTTTTCTGAATGTTGTTTTTGCTTGCCCTATTCTGCTTCTTATTTCTATTGAACTTCTTCCATCTGCTGTAATCGTTGTACCTAAATTTTTGAATTGGTGGAATATATCAATCTGTCAAGTCAGTTCCTCTTTTGCCAAGTTTGGCACATAGGGCAGATGTCATAGTTCTCCATGCCTGTCGATCAGTTGCCAAGGATTGCAGGTCTTGTGCATTTATGCCTGTTGATTTTAATTCAATCATAATTCTTCTGAGCGTTGTTTTTGGTCTTTCCTGTTTTCTTTTTCTGTCTGGTGTCCACATGAAGACTCGTCGTGGAACTTCATTCTAAGTATGTTGCCAATGTATGTCCAGCGGCATTTTCTGATGTTCATCATATAATCTTGTTTTGTTTCCTCTCTTAGTATGTCGTTTGATTTGAAGTATTTCCAATTAGTATTTGCGATTCTTCTGAGGCATCTATTCTCAAAGGCAACTAACTTCTTATCCATTATTGCGGTAGATTTCCAACTTTCACATCCATGTCAATGATGAAATCACACATTTAATAGTCACAGTTTGATGTGTTTACATGCGATCTTTGATCTCCAGATAACTGAAAATTTGTTAAAGGCGGTGGAGGCTAGAGTGATTCGAGTCTTGATTTTGGAGTAGCTATCACTGTTATCTTGCTTCCCAAATATACAAAATTTGAAACGTTGTCTAGTATATTATCATTTAGTTTAATTGATTTTGTCAAGCCGGTAAAGTTCATGATTTTCATTTTATGTGTGTTTATTTGAAGGTCTATCTGTTGCGCAAAATATGTGAGTCTTTCTATTTTTTTCTTGGAGATCTTGGTGTGTTGAACTCAGTAGAACAATGTCATCTGCGAAGGTGAGATCTTGCAGGGTCTTGTTTACCTATTTGATTCCAAGTTGTTTTTGGTCTGTGCATTTCTTCATCACCCAGTCAGGCAAAACAGTATTTGAATAAGCCTTGATAATTATGCGAAGAAAAATGGCCCAATGCATGATTACAACTTTGACTACAACTCAGTCAATCCATGTAAACCACCAAGAAAATGTATTTTTTAAAAACATATTTTATTATTTAGGCCCGGTAAATTTGCTGTTTAAGTAACCAATGCGCTATAAGTAACACACTGTTTACATTTTTAAATAGCCGACGTCACGGATTTCCATGTAACACCAATCAAATTGAAGGATGCCATGATGTCACATCCCTCCGACATAAACTAGTTTTTGTGCCGAGTAAATGTTTGTTAGGTGGTTTGCTATCGCTGCATCTCAGCATCCATCAATTTGATGCGTTTTACATGGAAAACCAGTTGGTTAGTTAAAAATGTTAACAGTGTTATATTAAATGAAACAGTTACCTTATTTATCATTGCGAAGCGGATAAAGTTGTTTAATTTCACACAAGAAATCCATTAAAATATCTGGCAATTTTTTTATCCACATATATTCGCACAGATAGTTGGGAAATTGTCCTATGCATCTCCTATCCTGATTCCTTAATTATCTTTTTTCACTGAAGACAGACACACATAATAGTTACATATTAAACCTTCGCTCACGCACCAGTCCAAACACATTTATTTTGTTGCAATCTTCGCACATCCACCTGAATTCCCACCTGCAATTGCGCAAATATAACGAAAGGCAAGATCAACTCTTGATGCAGACTCGAGATTTATTTGTCTTACAATCACTTTATAATATGAAATAATAATAATTGGGCGATTATTTGTGATCGTGACCCCCCCCCCTCTTTGACCGTACTCAAATCACATATTACCTTGCAAAGGTTAGGAAATTCCTCGAAACTAGAACAAAGGTCACAGTGGTTCCTTAAACAGCAGATGCGCCCTATTATTTATGTTGGCCAGTCAGTCATTCTTATTCCTGACAATTTTTATTCTGAGGTTATCTGGTGTTTTTCCCCCATAAAGGTTCTTTAGAATTGAATAATCTATATTCATTTCATTATGTATATACATAGCATATCCTAGGATGGAAAGTACCTTGGAGAGCAGATAAAAAAATCAAAAAAAATTGGATAAGCGACGCATCTAGTTTCGTCCCTCCCCCCTCTGACCTTTGTTCTACTTTCAAGGTATTCCATAACCTGTGCGAGGCAGTATGGGATTTGAGTATGGTCAAAGTTTGAACATACCAGTTCCTGGGGGGGGGGGCGTTGGTCTTTGTTTGAACTTAGTTCCGTGGAGGGGTGGTTGGTTTCAAAAATGTTTTTTAAGGAGGGGGGGGGGAGGCTGTTAAATCTTTTTAAAAGGGGGTTGGGGGCACTTGATTCCCCCCCCCACAACAATAATGAAGTAATTGCAAAACACATAAATCTCGAGTCTGTGGCCGAGACTTGATCCAGTCAATTGCGCATGCATAACAACAGAGGAAGATACCACTGGACAAATATTCCAGTGCGCGACTATTAGCAGAAAACATTATGGACAGGAATCATGACCGGCTGTGAGTTGCGCTCGTAAATTTGGATGCGGTAAGTGTTTCATTTAATATAACACAGTTTACATTTAAAAACGAGCCAACTATGTTTTGACGTGTAAAACTAATAAAATTGATGGATTACGAGATGCATCAGTGCAAAAAAAGGTTATGTCTGGGAATGTGACGTCACGACATCCTTCAATTCTATTAGTGTTACCTGGAAATCTGTGACGTCAGCTACTTAAAAATGTAAACGTGTGCTATTTATAGCGCAGTGGCGGACAAAGTTTAAGATTTACGGATAGGCCTATTGATATTAATTTATAGTAGCAATAGTCCACATTTTAAAGTTAAGAAAGACAATAGTAAGGGAATAGGAGATAGGACCTAGTGATCATTATAAAAATAAAACAATAACTATAGTAGGCCCCTGAATGTGTCACTCTTCTCAAAAACGTGCAGAGCCATTACATGGATCTACTGTCCAGGTCATACTAGGGTCAGAGGAAACGAAAGAGCTGATGTATTGGTTGGTAAAGCCTTGGTGAATGGCACCGAGATAAGAAAAGACGGCGCAACTACGGATCAACTCTTCACTGTGACCTTTGTTCTGGTGTCGAGGTATTACCTAACCTTTGCAGTGTGATTGCAGAAGTTGTAATTAAAATTAAAGTTATTTGAAACAGAATACTAATTTGGCATTGGGGGGGGGGGGGTAGGATCAGTTATAAATTAAAAAATGAATTAGTTATAAATATAAATGTGGTTGATATCGTTTGCGTCAGGAGATGTGACATCACAGTATCCATTAATTTTATACGGCATCCATTACTTTCATTGGTGTTACACGGAAATCCAGCACAGTGAAGAGTTGATCTTTACTAAAGAGACAGGATTGAATTGATTAGAGCAGTCATGGAGACCCTACGAGAAGATGAAGTCTTCCTCGAAGGAGACAATGTTTACTCTACTGTGTATGACGTTATTGTACTGTACTATGCAAGAAATAGGAGTGACTAGAGGTGATGGGAGAAAGTGTTAATTCTCCGGCGTACCAATTCTCCTGAAAGATCAGAAGAACGCTCAATCAGCAACTACTGGGACACTTATACACTTTTAGATGGCTGACGGAACGGAAAGCTGAGATGTGAATGACCCGGAATGCCCCCAGTGCTGTGACGTTTATTCCTAATCAACAATCAACTTAGGCCCCTTACTAAATGACATGTCGGACAGATTGATAAAAATGATTGCTGTATGTTTCTTAGAAGAATGAGAATATAGAACATCATCATTTCATAAATCGTGGAGGGAAGATACAACTATAAGCTAGTAAATCTGAAATCGTTACTTAAAATGTTGACAAAAATCGGTTGAATCAGCTGACTGACAATGAATGATCGACAATGCCACTGAGGTCGTTGGAAATGAGATGACTGCGTAGTGAAAATTGGGGGAAAATGCATGCAAATTGTTCCTCTGATATTTAAATATTGCATATAACTTAAAATATTTACCTTGTGTTTGATGGATTTGGAATTCAAAGCAGAAAGCCATCGAAAGTGGCTTAAATGTCGTAATTTCGACGAAGCAAGCATGGCTGCCTTCAATGAGAAAGGTCACCAGTTCACGCAAGCGCAACAGAAATTTACTTATGACATCCTGTGCAATGTTTATACTCAATTTTATGGTTCATATTCCAAATATCAGTGATAGATCAACGGAAGCATTCAGAAGAACAAGATATTCAAACAAACAATATTCAAACTATTCAAGAAATAAACAGAATGGCTTTGAACGGACAGAATTGGAGAGATCTGACCTTGCCCTACACGCTAACATTAGCGCTAAATGAACATGAATGAATTCCATCATCATCCTCATCTAGTGCCGTGTCCTCAACGAAGGTTGGCTGCAATAGATCTCCAACATCCCTGTCTTATATTTTGGTGCACTCTGCTAGACTGTAACCTGTCCATCCTGTGATGTTACTCTTCTACTTGTGTCTCTGCCTACCTCTTGCTCGCTTCCCTTTGATTTTACTCTCAAGTAAGGTCTTCAATAAGGTGCCATGTCTTTTAATGTGTCCAAAATATTTTATTTGCCTGATCTTTATTTCTCTTAGTAGTTCTTTCTTCATATTAAGTGTTTTTAACACCATTTATTTGTTTTCATCTCTATCCATGATATTCTCCCTATTCTTCTATATACCCACATCTCAAAGGCATCAATTCTGTCTTCTAATTGTTTATTTAGTGTCCATGTTTCTGAGCCAAACCTTAATATAGAATAGATGTAGCATTTATTATTCTGATTGTTAACTTGTTTGTAATTTGTTTAGATGTTACTATTTTTCTCATGTCATTGAAGGTACTTTTGGCCATTCCTAATCTCCTTTTAACTTCTGTTTCATGTCTGCCATCATTTGTGACTTTGAGTCCAAGATATTAATAATGTTTTACTTGTTGTAGTTTCTCTCCATGTATGTTTATGTTTAGCTCGTGTTCTTCTGTGTCCTTGTTGATTATCATGGTTTTTGATATTTATATCCAGTCCATATTCGTTACTTGATCTATTAGTCTTTGTAGTTCATGTTCACTTTCTGCTAAACAATGAATTTCACAAAGGACGAAATAATGTGTGTACAATTGTCTAATGTCTTTCCCATGTGGTTTGTTATCCACTCTTGCCGTTAAGCGTAAAGGGGGGGGGGGGGGGTGATAGGAGCTCGAATTTGTGTTCCACGGTCAGATGTGTCTCCTCGGCTGTGCTATTACCGTTTTTGTTCAAGATGTCCCTGATATTTTCTATCTATCTTTTTCGTGGTCTTCCTCATGCTTTGTGCCCTGATCTCATCTGGTTACATGCCTTTACGGGTAACTTGTGATGCATTCTCATAATGTAGCCAAACCACTTGATCTGCTTGCCGTTCTATGTAATCTGTGCAATGTATTATGCCTATTCTTTCCCTGATGTCTTGATTTCGTAACCCCTGGTGACCCCTGCAGTTTTCCTCAAGAATTTCATCTCACATGTCCCTATCTTTCTGTAATGTAAAGATGAGAGAGACCAGGTTTGGCACTGGTAACACATATGAAAATAATGTGAATCGTTTGTCTTTTTTTTTACTCTTCCATCTCGATCTTGGGATGAAGAATTAGTGGTGACAGTTGGTATGTTACTGTATTTCCTTTTTGACATCTTGTCTCTATCTCTCTATCAAGGCTTCCATTTTCTGTGAAAATACTACCGAAATATTTGAACTTCAATACTTGTTTTACTCCTATGTTGTCTATCTGTATGTTTAGTGGGCTCTGTGTTCTTCATATTTTAATAATTTCCGTCTTTTGTGTATTGATTTTCATGTTATATTTTCTACATGTTGCAGATAGTGAGTCAACATGATTTTGTGGTTGTTCTTCGTATTCCTATATAAGACTCTGGTCGTCTGCGAAAAGGAGTTAATTTAGCTCATTTTTAGTTGCTCTGAGTTATCTTGTTCTGAGTCGTTGATGTTGCTCTCTGCCATTTTTTGTTTTATTATTCTGTCTATGTATACATTGAAGAGTAAGGGTGAGAGCACGCAAACCTGACGCACTCCCGTTTTTGTCCCAAATGCGTCTGTAGTACCATCTGATGTTCTTACCACGCATTGGCAGTTTTTATACAAAGCGCTAATACTTTCTAACAATTATCCTTTGATACAATACATTTCTAGAGTTTCCCATTGTACGACTCTGTTGAATTTATCAAACGCTTTCTCTTGATCTATAAATATTGCGTTTAGTTCGTCGTATTCTATTGTTCTCTTACTTATTTGTCTCAGCGTGAACAAGACGTCTGTGCAAAAAACCCCTCTTCTGAAGCCAAGTTGAGAGTGACACAATTGTGCTTTGCCTATGTATCTTGTACATTATTCTATTATCTTTGCATATATTTTCCCGGTGTGGCTTATCAGTGAGATGCCTTGGTATGTTTGTCATTCTATTTTTGTGTGTGTACAATCATCATTACAATTCTACCAATGTTTTTGTTGTTGTTGTTTGTCCATCAGATGACATGATGGGCTGACAATCTGTCACATGTGATACAAACTATTGCCACTTCTTGTTTTGCCTCGGTTTCTTAATTTTACCATCTGTTAAGAAGAAGAATTATCCCTGTGGGTGGCGGATAGATGCAGGCCAGCAACATTGTATTTATGTGGTGCAATGGTGGACACCAAAACAAGAGACAGGGTATGTTGGAGGTCTGTTGCAGTCAAACTTCGTTGCGGAGACGGAACTTGCTGATGATGATAATGGTGGACTCAAAGTTGGCATAAAATACTAGATGTGCAATCACTACATATATGTCAACAAATATGACACCTGGCTGGCCCAGAAGTGTATACTGCTCTCCTGCCAGGACCTGATGATCCCGGTATGCTGCCAGGACCTGATGATCCCGGGATGCTGCCAGTACTTGATGATCCAGGAATGCTGCCGTACTGGAATTTATTCTTTTAGAGACTAAATATGCATCCATAGATGCACTCCCCAATACACTCATACATTTCGGACGGTGGACCTTATCCAAGTTCTGGTGCCACCAGTTCGGGTTACTCAGCTGCTGAGGCCATGTGTTTTTGTCAGAAAGAATATGGACTGGCACGTACTACTTGTTCACAGCTAAAGGGATTACTTCTCCATCATCATAGTAATCATCACCACCAACATCATTATTACTATAATTTTCATCGCCATCATCATCATCAGCATCATCATAACCACCAACATCAGCATCATCATAACCACCGACATCACCATCATCATAACCACCAACATCACCATCATCATAACCACCAACATCACCATCATCATAACCACCAACATCACCATCATCATAACCACCAACATCACCATCATCATAACCACCAACATCACCATCATCACAACCATAATGACCATCACAACCATCATCATCACCAACAGCCACATGCACATGACCACCATTACAGTCACCGCCATTATCATAAATTACTGCCACCAGCAACATTAATGAATGACACATCTGGAGATTTAATTATCTGCTATGTCAAAACTAAATCTTATGTTGAGAAACAATTGTACTTACGTAAAACACAGGTTATTTTTAGCGTTCCACTTAGACAAGACGGACTATCACTAAAACTAGGGGATTATGATTTGTAAACAAGAAAACATACAAATTACAACACACAAAACATTTTCAACGTTTAAATCAATAGGTCTTTATCAAGATACGCACAAAACAGCAAAAGACGACTAATAGAAATGATCATAACACACAAACCTGTCCAACCGAAATATGGAAATGAGGTGCCGGAAGGACAGGAAGTAAATAAAAAACATACATATGGAATTGAGGACTATGGAACGTTCTAAAAACCTGTGTTTTACGTAAGTACAATTGTTGTTACTTTTCACGCAGTATTACCTTATATTTATTGTGGAAAAGCGGCTTAGTTTTGGCGTGAGGTTCATTATCACCAAGTACCGTGTTCCCAACAAATCGAAAATATGTACTCACTGCGCAAAACTGAAATCCAACAGGTAAAGTGTGAAACGGGTAATGACGTTTCGACCGAAAGTCCTTTATTAAAGATAACATACACGTATATATCAAAAACGACAAGTAAGGACGACACAACTTGTGTTCTCGTGTCTAGTGAAATGCAAAACTTCGCAATAAACGTTGGCAGCAACGGACCTCCAAAATTCCGTCTCTTGTCTTAGTGGCTTACTCTGCTAGACTGTAACATGTCAATCTTGTGATGTTGCTCTCCCACTTGTACCTCTGCCTACCTCTTGCTCGCCACCCTTTGATTTCACCCTCAGGTAAACTCTTCAACAAGGTGTCGTGTCTTTTAATGTGTCCAAAATACTTGATATATTTCATCTTTAATTCCTTTACTAGTTCTGTTCTCACACAAAGTCTTGTTAGAACCTCTATATTTGTTTTCTCCCCTTTCCTTGATGTTCTCCATAATATCCACACCCGAAAGGCATCAATTCTGTCTTCTAGTTTCTAGTCCATGTTTCTTAACCATACATCAATATAGAATAATCAAATCATCAACACGGTCTTCATCATCATCATCATCATCATCATCATCGTCATCATCATCATCATCATCATCATCATCATCATCATCATCATCATCATCATCATCATCATCATCGTCGTCGTCATCATCATCATCATCATCATCATCATCATCATCATCATCATCATCATCGTCGTCATCATCATCATCATCATCATCATATCATAGCATATCATATAATCATATCATCATATCATCATCATATCATCATATCATCATCATCATCATATCATCATCATCATATCATCATCATCATATCATCATATCATCATATCATCATCATCATATCATCATATCATCATATCATCATCATCATATCATCATCATCATCATATCATCATCATCATCATATCATCATATCATCATCATATCATCATCATCATCATATCATCATCATCATCATCATCATATCATCATATCATCATCATCATCATATCATCATCATCATATCATCATCATCATATCATCATATCATCATATCATCATCATCATATCATCATATCATCATATCATCATATCATCATATCATCATATCATCATATCATCATATCATCATCATCATCATCATCATCATCGTCGTCGTCGTCATCATCATCATCATCATCATCATCATCATCATCATCATCATCATCATATCATCATCATCATCATCATATCATCATCATCATCATATCATCATATCATCATATCATCATATCATCATATCATCATCATATCATCATCATCATCATCATCATATCATCATTAACATCAACGAAAATGTAAATGCTGAAGTTAGACAAAGATAAGATTAGATGTGAATTCATTATATGGAAACCTGATTTAAAACAAATAATTAATATTGCGCAATTTTTTTTACTCAATTTTCCCGCACGAAATATGCATAAAGCCACAACCACATGGTGCTCGTGCACAAATTCAAATGTATTATTCAACAATAGACAGGAAATGGAGACACTGCAACAAAAATTAAAAAATTAAAAAAAAAGTGAGTGAAAAACAAGACGAAATATCATATCACAAATCGTATTACGGTTCATGGAATTCACATAAAACCTTTCGTTTAAAAAGTCGGAAAGGCCACAAAAACGAATCACAAAATTTTAAAACAAAGACTGTTATAGGAAGTCATTTTTTGGGTAGTAAGACAAGTAAATTAGAACAAATGGCACGCAAAATTCGTGTTGAAATTATTTTTCTTTCTTCTATGTTCGTTCTCAAACTCCTGCAGATTAGCCAGATGTAATCATAAGAAAGGAATGTGTTGTTGTTTATAGCTTTGACGTGATACCTGAACTTTTCAGTCTGGCACATTCGATTTCAGCATAGCTTCTGGGTCATTTGACTTACTATGTGATGAGACAGTCAACTCCACCCACCCAACCTTATTAGTCGACTCTCACGGCGTGCATGCAGTTAAGAAAGCAAAAATGGCACGAAATGGGAAACTTTTAAAAAAAAACAACCCAGATAATTTGAAACTATTGAAATAAATGCGTGCGTTTTGTTTGTATTTTTGCGTCATCAGTAGTTTACTTCATGCGTTAACCATGTTGGCTATCTGTTTCTGCGTCCAGGTCTGTGGTTGTGCTAAATTGTTACAACCTGCCAATAAGGCGAAATCCACTGTCTTCTTTAGGCCATACGTTCAGGTCTGTGGCTGTGCTAAATTGATAAAACCTGCAAATAAGGAGAAATACACTGACTTCTCTAGGCCATACGTTCAGTCTGTGGTTGCGCTAAATTGTTAAATCCTGCCAATAAGGAGAAATCCACTGTCTTCTCTAGGCCATACATTCAGGTCTTCTCTAGGCCATACGTTCAGGTCTGTGGTTGCGATACATTGTTAAAACCTGCAAAAAAGACTCTGTCATACATCATCGTCATCATCAAGTGCCGTCTCCGCAACTAAGGTTGACTACAACAGGCCTCTAACATACATGATTTTTGTCCTGGTGGAGCACTCTGCTAGAATGAAACCTGTCCACCTTGTGATGTTACTCTCCCACTTGTATCTGCCTACCTCTTGCACGCCTTCCTTCGACTTTGCCCTCAAGTAAGGTGTTTAACAAGATGTCATGTCTTTTAATGTGTCCAAAATATTTTATTTGCTTGATCTTTATTATTTCCTTTAATAATTCTTTCTTCATATTAAGTTTTGTTAGAACCTCTGTGTTTGTTTACTTTTTCTTCCATGATGTTCTCCCTATTCTTCTATATATCCACATCTCAAAGGCATCAATTCTGTGTTCTATTTGTTTGGTTTATTGTCCATGTTTCTGAATTATACATTAATATAGAATCATCATCATCAGGTGACATTCTTTCCAGAAAGTAGTCTTTCCTATCGATCTCTTGAATTCTCCGTGGTCTTGAGAAAGTTTCCCCGCTCATTTAGTGACTATGCGCAGGCGCAGGCATTCTTAGACATCTTTTGTCCAACGCCGTCTTGATGGCCTTTTCCCCTGTTGTCTTCTATCATCCCCTCCAGTAACACTTTGTCAATGTTGTCGTGTCTCTTAAAGTGACCGAAACAAAATTAGCAAGTTTTCATATTTTTATTCTAATTTAATTGTTTTATTGGTGTATACAAACCCTTGTGATGATGTCACATTTCACCCCCCCCCTTCCCACATCTCCGTCCTTGTCAACAACTGACAAGCGTTTTAAGACTCCCCTTACGCTAAAATTGTTGAAGTAATCCATGGACATCCATTTACTGACCTGACTTGCAGACATGTTATATGGCTTTGATATCCAGTGACCAGGAACACATTCTTCTTCTTTATCTTCTGCAACAATAAGTTTCTTATGCATCAATATCTATACTGTCAGGAGGACGTCCTCCATAAATTCATTCGTTAGCAGGACGTTCTATTGTTACCCCTAGCTTCAGATCCACTTATGTCTCATTTTTTACTAGATGTATTTCCAATCCTGCGTCATGGAGACGTGGTTTTATGTTTTTGAGACGTGGCTCTAGACAGGCTAAGTCATCTATTCTGTTTATTATATTGTTGTTTACTGTTGTTTGTCTCTTGAAAAAGGTTCCATTTGAGCCGATACGTGGAGAATTGTCCTGTTTAGTTTTATTGTATGTTTTTTTATATATACTTTTTTATATATTTTTATTCATAGGCAAGGCAAGTGTTTTTAGTAACCTGTATAATTCATTTTGCTTTACTATTTGTTCATTCGGTTACTGCGGCACCCTCCACTTTGTCGGACACCCTCCGACCATTTGGTTATTTATAATTGTCTCTTGTGGTTAGGTTTCAGTTTTGTAAGTTGCCAATGAGTGGGCATTACATACTATGTTCAGGAGTCTGGGGGCACTTTTGACATGGGCATTGGGCATTTTGGACAGCCTTTATTTTGTGATGTGCTTGTCGTCTAAATATTCCTGTGTCGTGCCTAAATAATCTCTATATTTTATTTTTGATGAGAGTTTTAGCTTCAGCCAGTGATGTTCTATTGTAGAATTCTTACTTTTTTTGTGTACCTGATTGTGCCAGTTTGCCAGCTGCACCATTCCCTTCGAATCCGCAGTGTGCATGATCCACTACAGCCCCACTTTATTGTCAGTAGACAATTGATTTAAAAGTTGGAAGATTGTTTTTGTTAGAAGATCTTCGTATTAATCTTGAATGATCTGGAGAACTGACACGGGATCGTACTGAAACATATGCAACTACAGACGGCTTCCAGGTTAGCATAGTCTCAGAAAATGTATTGTTTTCTTATCACTATATTTCACATTCTGTTTTCTTATCACTAAATGTCATTTGTTTTCTTTTAACCAAATGTCATATTCTGTTTTGTATTACTAAATGCCATATTCTGTTTTCTTATCACTAAATGTCACATTCCATTTTGTTATCACTAAATATCAGATTCTGTTTTCTTATAACTAAATGTCACATTTCATTTTGTTATCACTAAATGTTAGTATGTTTTCTTATTACTAAATGTCATATTTTGTTCTCATCACTAAATGTCATATTTTGTTGTGATATCACTAAATGTCATATTTTGTTGTGATATCACTAAATGTCAGAATCTGTTTTCTTATCACTAAATGTTACATTCTATTTTTTTATCACTAAATTTCATATTCTGTCTGTCACATACTGATCAAAAATAATATTTATTTATAGAATAAATGATGGCGTTGCACAGAAAAGATATTTGTAACTGTGTGATAAATGAATGATCTTGCTGTGCAGGGTGAGTTTTGTAATTTCTCCGTACAATTTACAAAAATCTCCGTACAGAAGAAAAAACAAAGTCTTACCGGTAGTTGAATCCTGGACCTCACGGATGTGGAACCAGCACTCTAACGTTTCGTCCATGCCTCCCACAATACCATATCCAATTTGACTTATTTGAGAGGCAGTTTTAAGCCCTCAATGAGAGCTATAGATATATCTTCTATTATGGGAGCGGACACTTTTTATCTATGTAAGGTATTTTCTTCGTTTACGTAGCAGCTATTGTTACCGTGATGTTTAGAAAAAACGTTATCGGCTAGGGGTTGGGGGGTGGGGGGGAGTTTCTCCCATGTTTTGCCTTGTTTCCAAGTACTAAATGTCATTTTCTAATTTCTTTAAGTACGGTTTACACTCCTTCCCCATGCCCCCTCACATCATAATACAAAGTAATATTCAACAGCCCCACCTACCCTGTTTACTCCATCTGAACTCCGGGACTGTATATAAACGAAGTTCGCTTCTCTTATCTTGAGAATCTGTTTCACACTCATCTCGAAGTCAACGACTGCTTTTCTTGGTTGTTCGTCCATCACACGATTACGATAACCATTTGTTACATCGGTTTTATGAAATCAACAGACTGTCAAGAATTGAAGAGTCTCTCTCCCCCCCCCCCCAGTTTAATTGCGGCATTAAGTTTAGCCTCACCCCAACTAAACTGAAAAACAGTTGTTTTTTGTTCTAAAATTACAAAAATACTACATGACGTCATCATATTTGTCGAGGGGAAAAAATTATTAATTCAGGCAATATAGGTGATTTACAGTACCAGATTTATCTATAAGCTAAGCAAGCTATATCTTTGGCCCCCCCACTTTCTTGGGTGGGGCCCCCATATTTTTTAAATTTATTTCCCTATCTATATATTCTTAATCGTTAAAGGGCCCCATATCTCAAATAGCTTAGGGCTATATCAAGTCTAAAGCCGGCCCTGCTGATATATGCATTTTCTTGTCAACACCCCCTTCCCCGTATCAATATAGTGGATATATACATTAGTTTTGTCATGCTCCACTTCCCAGTGTCAATAACTGTCCAATTTGTTCAGACCCCATCCGCTAATTGTTGATGTACTTTATGGACAACTACTATAGTATATGGGTCTTACTCTACTGATCCAATGCCTTCAGACCCAGACCCATAGATAAGGGGTAACAACTCAACTCCCCCCTCCCCAAGCAAGTCGGAATGGCTTTTAGTACTCGTAACAGCCAAAAGACAAGTACACAAAGCTAAATCAAGACCCCCCCCCCCCCCCACTATTAGCAATATTAAAAAATGTACCCCCCCCCTTCCAACCATGAGGAGAACATATCTATGGTCCGAATCTGACCCAACAATGCTACCTACTATTATCATATTATATTTGAGTCACTCCCCCCCCCCCCCGAAATATCGATCGCTTACGGCAACAAGGACACCCCGTCACTGAAACATAAACAAATAAATATAGAATGTACTTGAAGCACAAGTGTAACTATAAATGCGGGCGTCCCACGTGATCATACATCGCAAACTATATCAGCATTGCTTTCACAGCACGCTAACCGTTACAGTCACACAGGCCCGTAGAATCACTCCCACGTGATCATACATCGCAAACTATATCAGCATTGCTTTCACAGCACGCTAACCTTTACAGTCACACAGGCCCGTAGATTAGGGGGGAATGGAGTGTAGGATGTTCCCTTAGCAAACTGAACACGGGTGTTAGTACTAGGAACATAGTAAAAACGTCTGTAAAAGCCCCCCTCCCGTAGCGACTATTCAAGCAAATGTCCCAAATTTGCACTAGAAAACAAATCAATTAACTTTTTTTAAACAGTTGTCTGTGTCAATATCGACTTGACCAGCGTTGCCATTACTTATTCTCTTATTATACACTTAGAGACGCAGGCTACTTGCAACAATGTTGACAGTTGGTTTGGAAATTGAACCCAAGACATATTGACACGGAAAGCAGTACAGTAGAGATTGAATTAATGAGATTGGGAAAAGTTATATACAAAGTAGAAGACCTCCTGAACATGACACTGGAACATTCTAGGCAACGGACACAGAACTGAGCGTCTTACAGAGTGGCGTGAGAACAGCTTGTGCACCGGATACGTCGTAGAAATAGATGTAATACTTGAAATGTTTAGAAAGATTATGCAATGTATAAATAGACAAAAGAGGTTTGTAGAAGGCCTTCGTTCCGTATGTAGCTGAATAGCATGATCCTGATGCAGACACAGATTCGTTGGGCAGGTCATTATCACTTGTGATGGACGAACAACACATAGCTGAAAAGCACATATGAAATATCAACTAAATCTCGGTTTTACGGAGGAGTATAGAGAGGAACAGGAAGATACGTTGAACTTTGAAGGGGGGGGGGATAAGGTAGAGGGCATCAAGGAGAGAAGATATTACTGTGACATTGTGGTGATAGAGTGTCAACAGGAAAGCTGGTGTACAGCACAACGGATATAATTTTGTGCCTCATATCAATGGCTGTTTGTACAATCCGGTACGGCGCATGATGATGATCTGTTACAGGTTCTTGATATGTTAACAAGTTCATTTATTCGAAGCTCACTGGAGATTAGCGATTGAGCTACGAAGTTACGTGCATTGGGCGCTACCTCGGTAGACATGTGGTTGCTCTAATGAGAAAGAACTATAATCATACACAATGGGCAAATAAAGTTAAAATAACATCGTGCCCAGCTATTCATGTCATGAAATTCGAATAAGAAAGGTTGAACTACCACTCTTTCAGAAAATGACTAAAAAAATCTGAACTACAACTCTGCCAGAGAGTTCAAATCCAAATATACAACAAACACGTAAACATAACTCATGGAAAGACAAGATAGTAGATTGTCGGCCTATACTTTACTAGAATTCTAAAGATCGATATTCCTCGATTTGCAGACCACACAATATGGCAGCTCTTGTGTGTACTGATAGAGAAACTATAGGCCTATCGTTAATAGATAATCTGTAAACACTTCTCTGAATATATCACACTATTTTTGTGAAAGGCTTCTCGTACAAGTGTTCATTCGCGTGTCTTTTTCCGTGAGTAGAGCAACCGGTTTCATTGAAGACGGATTTTTCCTTCTGTCGCATCTTGAATGACAGCAATCCATTTTCTCGACTCGGAAAAGCCTTCGAGGATGGTCTTTATCCAATGATGCACCGACTTCAGCGCGTCTTCTAGCCAATGGTTGGGCGACATCTCCAATGCGCGAGGAAAAGATCTGTCTGCGAACTGTCTTGGTAGCGGCTTGACTCCGCCCCTTCGAGGTGACTCGTGCGTCTAAAAGCCACCGTTACGTGCTTTCAGAAAGACATAAGTGATAAAAGGTGTGAGAGTGAGCCTTGGAGGTTTAACACTTGGCGCAGATGATGACCATTTGACCAAGGACTTTGGACACTTCCATAGGAGTTGACACGTAGTGTGTATCCCTCTATTCTGGAGTAGTGTTTTCACAAAACCTGTGTATTTCTTGATATTCTCCAGGAAAACAATACCAAGAATTATATTCCTACTTTAGAGAATTAACGTTTCGGCCACATAGCCTACTTGTATGGATTCTTATTTTATCCGTCGTTAATTTTTTTTCGGAGTTGTTTAATTCGAAGATTTAAAAAAAATATATTTACACGGACTAAAATACTCAAGGGCCCAAATACATTCTGTGTTTATTTCTTGTAGGATTGTTTACATGTGGACGTGTGTTATCTACAACCGCATGCGCCTGTTTCTCATACGATTGAATTTATCAGTAAGTATTTTTAAGTTAGATTATGTTGAAATAGTTTGATTACGAAATCATTCCTCAATCTTCGTTTTTGTTTGTAACATTAAACTTCATAACAAGTTCTGTCATTCTTGTTACAATTTGAAGGGCAAAAAGAGGGTTAAAAAGCAGAGGATTGACTTAATTGAACTTAGGTTACCCCATATGTACACCGTCGCTCTCAACTAAGCGACACCTCTTCCGAGAGTACCACACTTAGCACGTATTCCGTAGATTCAAGGGATCCCCCCCCCCCCAAGGATCTCCGAAATAAACTAATTTTATAAACATAGGACGCAAGCGGGATTTGAACCTGCGACCTCTGGAGCACAGAGCTAACGAACTAATCACTGGAAGTAATTCGTTGGTAGCCCAAATTAAAAACGGGACAATCATGATTATTAAAGCATGCCATAAAAAATTTCTGGATGGGTTGTCACTGTGGCACAAAAAGAAGTCACCACCTGAGTTTATTAACATTAACAAGACAAGAGACTGAGAGTTGTGAAGCATGATCGCCTACGCCACTCGGCATGGTACTTGATTGATTGAATTCGTTTGTCGGTGGTTTAGTAGACTTTCTATGTGGTTAGTGGCTAGTAGACTTTCTATTTGGTTAGTGGCTAGTAGACTTTCTATGTGGTTAGTGGCTAGTAGACTTTCTATGTGGTTAGTGGCTAGTAGACTTTCTATGTGGTTAGTGGCTAGTAGACTTTCTATGTGGTTAGTAGACATCCCAGTTGTTCGGTAGTTAGTAGACTTTCTAGATTTTCGGTGATTAGTAGACCATCTGGAGAGCGTAATGTCCTGTGTTATGCTTTATAGATTTGCTGAGATGTCTGTACCTTTCGACCCGACATATCCGACTGCAGTATGTATTCTGGATCACTTTGACAATATATGTATGGGGCAGCGAACTCTACCCCACAACCTCCTTGCTCACATATTACAGAAGTGCACGGAGTTTAAACAGTTTTGCTATTCTTTGCTCCCTTTTCGAACCTGGCAAAATCTGGCGAAAAATATATCCTCACCGGACTCCCTGTAAGCCTCCAGTTTAATCTGGTTCAATCTGTCCTGCCTCCTATAGTACTATATTCACAAGATCTTTGATACCCCGTGTCCATGGCACTCATTGTTTATTCCTCCTCTACCCGGATCCTTTCCTTTCACAATTATCCTTTATAAACCATTGTATCTTTCTATCATCATCATTAGGTGCCACGCCGGCTGGCGTAGGTGGTCATGGCTCTCAGCAGCTCTCTGTCCAGAGTATTATGTATCAAGATCGTTGTTGTTATCTTTCTATATATCCAAAATATGTTGCCTTGTGCTTGCTTTCTTTTTGTTTGCAGTGTTAGAAAATTAATCATATGTTCAGGCCTTCCCGGATATCTGTTTTAGATCGTCTTTCTATCAAAGATATTCTAATGATATTTTTTTATCATTTCATTTGGAATCTGGTATTAGCTTTTCCATTTCGCATGTCATTGCTGAGTCTCGCAATCATATTTTACAACTGCAAAGATATAACGTCTTAATTGTTGTAACTACATTTTTCTGTCTGCATTTTTTCGGAACAGTATATCGTGGGAGTCGCTTTGAACTCAATCCTTTCGTCAGAATAGTCCAAAGAGTAGATTCCCAAAAATTTCACGTATTTTGGCTCATCCAACTGGTCACGTATCGCTCTGATCTTTAATTTGATGGCAGTACACAGTAATTGGTCAGTCCAGGAAACTCAAGCATATACCCTTTGTCTTCTTTAACCAGTGACCTAACTCTTTATCAAGATTCCGAGAGTTTACCGGCGTCGGTTGAGATGTCCTTATCAAGCATTACAGCAAATCTCGCTCCTGATAAGACAAAATAACTAGTGGTTCGACAATGCCATCTTTCACAATAAATAGGGCTTCAAGTTAACACTCTTCAAGTTAACACTCTTCAAGTTAACACTCTTCAAGTTAACACTCTTCAAATTGACACTCACAAGGCTAAGATCATGAATGTTATCATCTTAAATGACAGTAACACTCTCAACGGAGAAACATTGCTTTCTATTGATACAATTTTCCAACTTGAAAGCAAAATAACACAATTTGGGTTTATACCGAAAGATATTTCTACTAGAATTGTTGTGATAATATCGTACATTCACACAATAAACATCTGCATATTTAAAAAAAAAAATGTAAGCAAATATACACAACTAGGACTGTATAACTTCAGTGTAATATGCGTATGAATAAATGGCTCAATAAAACTAAAATTAATTTAAAATTAAATGTCTTATAAAACTCTTGAAAATTGTCTTTAAAAGTTTCATTTTAAACAAGCAAATAAGATAAAACAACAAACAGCAATGTGTTTCTATACCAATCAAAATAAAATAATGTGCTTCTATCGGGCATGTACTTTGAAGGAATACAAATACTCAACCCCGAGAACACTGTGTCCGTCCTACGCAATGAAGGAACATAGATATATAGACTAATCACAGATCATAACAAAACACATCATGTCAGAACAGCATTGTATGCTTCATGTCAGAACAGCATTGTATGCTTCATGTCAGAACAGCATTGTATAGAACAGCATTGTATGCTTCATTTCACATCATGTCAGAACAGCATTGTATGGTTCATGTCAGAACAGCATTGTATACTTCATTTCACATCATGTCAGAACAGCATTGTATGCTTCATTTCAAATGGTTTGTCACAGTTTAAAAAAAACCCAATTGTTGCAATTTGGTTCCGATTTTCATGATTTGAAAGCCACGTTTTTTGTGTTATTTCCAACGCATTTAGGAGCTCAATGTCCAATAATTGGAAGTAGTTGATGGAACTGTTGCCAGTTGTGGGTACAATACAATGAATGTCAAGATATTTATTACTGCCGGAATACACAATCAAGAGACTAGTCAGTTCAGCCACAGCTCAAAATTTTTAAACCAATCCTTAAATGACCGTAAATTACATTTTTTTTAAGAGATGGAATAACTTTAAAATATGCAAATTTCAAAGGAATTTGCCGATGTAAGAAGACGGCAATAATTGTATAATTTTAAATTATCTGTCTATTGTTCTTTTTTCTGCATTTTTCACCCAAGGAATCACATAATAATAATTAAATTTATGATTAAATATATGTCTTCCTAATTGGGATAGTAGATTTTAAATTATGTAGTGCCATAAAATGATGTTACTGCCATTGTGTATCCTCTATGACACGGGTGCATGTAGGCAAAAATATATTTCCGTCGGATGATACATTTCAAACACCAAATTTGCTGTCCATTTTCTATCTTTTTTCTACCTTTTCTACATTTTTTCTACATAAAAAAAATCCCTGGAATCTTCTTTGTATTTTCAACTGACACCAGTTATATATTTTATTATATGAACTTTTACACATAGTTATATACGTAAGTATTGTGCGCAAAGTCCAAACTCAATGCTCCAGTTGATAAAAATGTGTGCGCTAGTGCACGGTAGCACAGCGTAGCGGGAACAGCCCAAACTGCTAGTACTATTTGTCGAAGTATTAATTGAGGTTTGATGGCAAGTACTTTGAAACGATCTACAATTTGGAAGCATTAAAGGAGAAATTCTTATTGTTAGGAAACAACCTAACGTACTAAAGATGTGATGTCTGGCGCAATACAGAGCAATGAGGGAGAGAACATAGATATGTAAGGAGTTACAGTAAATGCAAAACACACTAACGACATCAACAGAAACACACGACGTCTCACTAGAAAGCCTTCATTAGGATAAAAACAAACAGCAACAAATGAATGTTACAGAGAATCATAATGTAAGAGAGGGGCACAAGAAGATGATTTAGAAGGTAAATTGAGAGATATGAAAAAAAGGAGAAAAAGTCAAATATTGCAAGAACAGAAGAAGAAGAAGAAAGAGAGAAAGAGAGAGAGAGAGAGAGAGAGAGAGTAAAAGGAACAACAACAGAGCAAGTATAATAAAGGAAGAAAAAGTGAAGTAATGTAAAAGTAAAAAAAACAACAACTACTGATCTGAAATCCAGTGTAGTAGAAGATAATGTCTGAAGTAATTTGCTTTGCTGCTTTCCCTTTTCTCTCTCTCTCTCTATCTCTCTCTCTCTCTCTCTCTCTCTCTCTCTCTCTCTCTCTCTCTTCTGTTCTTCTCATATTTTCATATTTCTCTCTTTTTCTTCCTCTCATCATATCCCCATTATCATCTTCTTTTTGTTCCTCTGGTTAGATTATGATTATTTCTTTGTAATATTGATTTCTTGTTGTCTGTCTTTCTTCTGATGAAGGTATTTAGTCGAAATGTCGTGATCTTCTGTTGATGTCATTAGTGTGTCTTGTATTCTGCTACAACACTCCCTTCGTATCTGTCCCCCCCCCTGCAATATAATTTTGAAGCAAGCTTTTCATCTTTATGATAATGAGAAGTCGACATATCACTGTTAACGTATTCAGTTTTCATGGTCAGTGCAGGATTTATCTATAAGCTAAACAAGCTATAGCTTAGCGCCCCCACTTTCTTGCTCCCCCCCCCAATTTTGTTTATTTCACTGTCTATATACTTCTTGTTAAAGAGCCCCCCATATCTCAAATAGCGTAGGGTCCCCACTTTCTTGGGGCCTCCCATATTTTTTATTTCACTATCTATATACTTCTTAATTGTTAAAGGGCCACATATCTCAAATAGCTTAGGGCCCATATCTCAAATAGCTTAGGTCCCCATATCTCAAATAGCTTAGGGCCCCATATCTCAAATAGCTTAGGTCCCCATATCTCAAATATCTTAGGTCCCCATATCTCAAATAGCTTAGGTCCCCATATCTCAAATAGCTTAGGGCCCCATATCTCAAATAGCTTAGGGCCCCCATATCTCAAATAGCTTAGGTCCCCATATCTCAAATAGCTTAGGGCCCCATATCTCAAATAGCTTAGGGCCCCCATATCTCAAATAGCTTAGGGCCCATATCTCAAATAGCGTAGGGCCCCCATATCTCAAATAGCTTAGGGCCCCATATCTTAAATAGCTTAGGGCCCCCATATCTCAAATATCTTAGGGCCTTATCAAGTCTAAATCCGGCGCTGTGCATGTAAATCTGTCGTTATCTCGCAAGAATGTTATCAGAAGATAACATTGTTGTTATTTTTGCTTCAAAGTATGTGTTATCATTTGTCAATGTCTAAAGACGTGATAACTATAGATAAACTGTTCGCGTGCCGTAGTTTGTTAAGTATCTTAGTAAAGTTAATATATTAGATATACCCAAGAGTGTATTCGTGAAGAAGTCCTCATTTAATGGCTCTCACAGTTGGTCATGTTTATCTCCCCACTTGTATTTCCTCACGTGCATCTCCTCATGTGTATCTCCCCAAGTGTATCTTCTCATATGAAAGAACCAGCAATTAGTGGCTCTCACAGTGGGCTATATTTATCTCAAACACGTGTATCTCTCCAAGTGTATCTCCTCAAATGAAAGAACCAGCAATTAGTGACTCTCACAGTGGGTTATATTTATCTCAAACACGTGCATCTCCCCATGTGTATCTCCCCAAGTGTATCTCCTCATATGATGGAGTCAGCAATTAATGGCTCTCACAGTGAGTTATGTTTATCTCCCCACTTGTATCTCCCTATGTATATCTCCCCAAGTGTATCTCTCCATGTGTATCTCTCCATGTGATTACGAAGACAAATGGAAATAGGAGCGGGAGAGGGGGGAGGACTTTATGGATACATCTAATTCGGTGACAAAAGATAAGTATTTACATTATTTTTCTCTTTTTATATTATTTTTATTTTTGTGTGTGTCTCGATGAAGACATTTTTTATTCGAAGCGTCGTCTGTTTTTGTTTATCTTGTTAGTGTATTAGTATTTTGTTGCAACACCTTTTTAGGCCCAGAGGACAACGAAGGAAAATTTGTCTCAAAAGTTATCTGACGTGAAAAAAAAAGTTTTGAGAACCTTTGATTTTGTTGACATGGATGGTGATAATGTTTAGCGTGTCCGATATGGACCACGGTGTCTTTGTGATATGTGTATCTGTATCTGTGTATGTGCTGTATTGCAATAATGTGTTATGTCATTACTGCGTTTTCTGTCAGAGAGTTGAGGGGGACTGAGAGTTGCTTATGTGATAAAGGCCGTCGCCATAGCATTTTCAGGGTGAATTTTAAAAAAAAATATGTACAACCGACAGAAAAAAACCTTAGTTCTTACTGGGAATCGAACTCTTGACCTCACGGAATATGTTATCTAGAAGTATTAAAACACGGTTGTGGTATGTGTTTGTAGAATTGCACATCTTACCCGCATATAGTGTGATGATTTCAAACAAATTTATTGTTTGCCGAATCTCCCAGCAGGTAATTGTGCATCCAGACAGTTCAGAAAGCAATGGCACACTGCTAAAGGTATTTAGATTGTCTAAAACATCCCTACAACCAACAAGTGCTGGGTTGATGGTTACGTCCTGAATCGGATATGTTACCAATGTTGTTTTATTGTTTGCTTATGATTTCCAGAAATTAGGACCAATTAGCTCTTGTTTCCTATGTGTAACGGGGTCGTCACTCTAGAGTTTTCTCTCAACAGCAGCAGATTTCATCTCTGTCAACAGCAGGAGATTTCATCTCTATCAACAGCAGGAGATTTCATCTCTGTCAACAGGAGATTTCATCTCTGTCAACACCAGATTTCAACTCTGTCAACAGCAGGAGATTTAATCTCTGTAAACAGCAGGAGTCAACAAGAGATTTCATCTCTGTCAACATCAGTGGATTTCATCTCTGTCAGCAGCAGGAGATTTCATGTCTGTCAACAGCAGAAGATTTCATCTCTGTCAACAGAAGGAGATTTCATCAATCGGCGTTATGCAGTTCATAGTGAAAAAACCATCCACCCAGATGGGGTGTGTGTCACAAGACGACCTGGTAAATGACTTCGGTCACCCACTGAGCATCTTCCGGCGAGGAGCGTCTCTATGGGTGAACAATTCCTCGTGTAGAAAGACGATTTCATTGTCCAATGTGCCAATGGTACTAAACATAGTTTTCTCTGAATTGGGCAACATCGACATACAAATTGGACTTTGGTTGCTTCGTCTTCTTCGTGACAGTGGTAGTAATAAATATGGTAGTAGTAGTAGTAGTAGTAGTAGTAGTAATAGTGGTAGTACTAGTAATTGTAATAATATTAGTGGCGGCGGTAGTAGTAATAGTAATGATAGTGGTAATAGCACTAATTGTTGTAGTAGTATTAGTAAAAAGAATCATAATAATAGTAGTAGTAGAGATAGTGGTAACACTAATGTAATAGTCTAGTAGTAGTAGTAGAAATAGTAGTAGTAGTAGTAGTAGTAGTAGTAAGCGTGTTAGCAGTAGTAGTGGCAGTAAAAATAGGATTAGTATTAGAAGTAGCAGTATTGATAGTAGTAGTAGTAGTAGTAGTAGTAGTAGTATTACTGGTAGCAGTAGTAGTAGGAGTTGCAGTAGCGGTAGTAGTAGTATTAAGAATAGGATTAGTATTAGTGGTAGCAGTAGTAGTACTAGTGGTATTGATAATAATAATAATAATAATAATAATAATAATAATAATAGTATAATAGTAGTGGTAATAATAGTAGTAATCGTGGTCGTAGTAGTAATTGTAATTGTAGCAATAGTAGTAATAATAATAGTAGTAGTAATAGCAATTGTAGAAATAGTAAAAAGAGTCATATAAAGAGTAGTAGTTGTGTCACTGGTGGTAATGTAATTAAGAGTAGCAACAGTATCGACCGTATACGTTCTAGGGTCAATCCAACTTCAGAAAAGGCGTACATCATATAATCTGTTTAAGCACAAATTACTCTGATGCAGACCACAACACTCCTAATGTGCTTTCTGTCTCAGAAAAACGTAATAATAAACCTTCATAATCTCCAGTGGTATGATAATTGACCTGAGTCTGGAACTGATATTTGAATGCGCTGGATAAGTGTTTCATTTACATACAACTATCTAATATTGGATTTATGGTAGATTGTTAACTTGTTGATTAAGACTTTGTAATATTGGTCCTTTGTTGTTTTCGCTATCTGCATAGTTAACTTATCAATTAGTTGACTGAAATGTACTTCTGTTGATTCTCTAGACCAGGCGTTCACAAGCTTTACCGCGTGTACCTAACGGTGCTCTTGTAATGAATTAGTGCTTATGTCGTGCAAGTACTAACAATTGCTTACTAGCACACATGGTCATGTTCCTCGTTGTCAACTGAGATTTAGTTGTTGAAAATTCTAGGTAGATCAAAGAGATTCCAAAGTGCCAAATGCTGAAGTAGGATATGTCCGTCTGAAAGGCGTATATATCGCAGCCATCATGTGATTCATGGCACAATCTCATTACTATTTACATATTTAATCAAGCAACTGAGACTCGTATTGCTCCACCCACATCATTCTTTTGTTATGTCTCACACTTTCTAGATTTTTCTAGTCACTGTTTTACCTCAGCTTTTTCCCCCTAAAATATAATGTGCACTGTTATGATTTATACTTTCTGTAATGTTCTACTTATGTTATGCGATACATATTTCTAAATGTTTCTCTATTGTCTATTGTCTATCCCCGGATGCATGCTGGTTGATAGCTTCCACACTTGCCGTTAAGGGTAGGGGTGGCAGCTGTAAGCTTCTGTTCATGGTCAGATATAACGCCTGAGTGGTATTACTAGTATTACTACTACAACAATTAATACTGCTACTATTATTACTACAACAACAGTTACTACTACAAATACTACAATTACTGCTGCTGTTACTACCATAATTACTACAACAACTATTGTCACTTGCTGCTGCTACACCTACTACTACTACTACCACTACTCTTACTACTACTATCACTACTACTTCTACTATTACTACTACTATTATAATTATTACTACTACTGCTGCTGTGGCTATTAGTAATGATATTGCTGCTTCTACTGCTACTATCACTACTACTGCTACTATCACTACTACTACTACTATAACTACTACTACTACTACTACTGCTGCTGCTATTACTACTACCGCTGCTGCTGCGGTTACTACTAGTACTATTGCTGCTTCTACTATTGCTACTACTGCTACTATTACTACTACTACTACTACTATTACAACAACAACTACTACTATTACTACTACTACTACTGCTTCTACTATTACTACTACTGCTACTGTTATTACTACTGCTACAACTACTGCTGTTGCTACTACCACTATTACAATTACTACTGCTGCTATAATTACTACAACAACTACTACTTCTACAACAACAAAAATTACTACTTCTATTCTTATTGCTATCCTGCTACTACTACTACTACTACTACTACTACTACTACTACTACTACTACTAGCACTACTATGTTTATGCCATACACCTGCTAATATATTTCACGCTGTCTCTTCTAACAGCCATACATGTGAGTGCCACTAGACATGCACGCAACGTGTACCTCCCTGGACACATCACAGCTTCTTCGTGATATCCTTCAGACCAAAGAGAATTATCAAGCCCAGTACGTAGACAGCAACAACAGCAGCGGTAGCATCAAGGGAGTCTACAGCAGGAACTGTAGCACTGAGATGATATCTCCGCTTCTGCATAGCAAGTCTAGTGACATGGCGTATAACATTAGGGAAACTGACAACGATTTTGATAACGATGGTGATACAGACATGGCCACGGATACTAATTCCTGTGCAAATGGTGGTGACCAGTCAGATGATCTTGATGAAAGGTCATTAGATACTTCTGGGCAAGAGGATAACTTGAGGAACATAGAACATGAATCGTGTGTAGGAGACAGCAAAGTTGCTAAACGTGCGCATGTTGAGAAAATCTTAAGTAGTATGAGGCAGTCCCCACATCAAGATACAATGGAGTCATCTACTGGTGCTTTTGCAGGGGACTTTAAGCGACAGAAAAGGAAGCAGCCTCAGCCTCAACAACACGAGTCCAGTAATTTACATTCTGAGGAGTTGGCAATTCAAAGGCAGATTCTACAATTGCAGGAACAGATGAAAGCTGTAAAGAGGAAGAGGGAGGGAGATTTATCCGTTAAAGATGATAACGACGACCTCATTGATAATGATGATGAGACGGATGATGAAGAAAGTAAACCAGATAGCCCTCATATCAACGATGTGGTTACCAAACGTGAGAAAGTTGAAAATGTTTCAGACAACCGGAGGCCATCACCTCATTTGGATATTAGTTTTGAGTTCAACAACAGTGTCTCGCCCAGTAGCGAAAGTGGGAAAAAACAGAAGAGGAAACAAACACAGCCTCAACAACATGATAACAGCAGATCAGAACCCAGAGATGAAAGCAGCAAACTGAAACATAACGATGCCAATTATGGTTTCAATGCTAGAAATGAAGACGACAATAACGAGGACTGTGCCAGCCATCTAAACAATTTCAGCAGACTTTACGATACCAATGTTATGTTCCGTAACAATTTATACCACAGTTTAGGAGATAAAGACTTTATATCACCACTACACAACGGGGTTGATCACCAGTTATATAGAGATAATTTTTTCAGACATAACTATTTTGGAATTAGACCAGACCTTAATCCTATGGCTGGATTTAGGAATGTGTCAAAGACCTCGCATCCGCGAAGTGAATTAGGGCATATATCGGAAGAACAATTAAAACTTCCAACAGCAGATTTGTCTAAAATAGCGGTTGCTCTCAAGGCAGAGCTCTCTCAAGCTGTCAGTAAAGCAATTGATAATGCTGTGAGCAAAGTCTTCAGTGAGAAGCAGACTACCATTAACAATATTCAACCTTCTTTCACAGCAGATTGTAATTCTTCACAACAGCAGCAAGATCGACATCAACTACAAGACCAGCAGCAACAACAGAAGCATCAACACCCTGCAATCAATTTTCCTCACTTTCTCCATCCTCATCAACAGCCTCAGCAACAACAGCAGCATCGTATACAACAACAACAGCCACCTTCCAGTCAAGCTTCTGAACGAGAGGCACTGAAAGAAACTGTGAACAACTCTCAAGGGAAAAAAAAGTCTGAACTTATAGTGCCTTTTAGTGATCACCTTCATTTTCTTGAACGTTATGGCAGTAGGTTCCACCAGGAAAAGATGAGTGCGTTTGATCCGTTGAACAAGCCACAACAAAGTGAGCTTATAACACCCCACACTGGTCCTTCTATGTCCTTCCATCCTCATTTCCCTTACTACCTTCCATCTCAGGTGCTATCTCCAGTCTATACAGGAGAACCGGAGCAAACCGAAGCACTGTCACTCATTGTGAATACGCCAAAGAAGAAACGAACAAAAGTCACCGACACAAGACTGAGTTCTCCACGAGGGAAACCAAGCGTCCTCCAGGACAACACACCGAGTTCTAGTATGGATCTTACAGATGCCCAAAGGCACTTGGCCGTCACGTTTCCTCATTTTTTACCCCCAATACTCCCCACGAGTGTGGCAATTACAAACCCCTCCCTTACACATTCGGAGTTCCTTGCTCTTAGACTTAGAGAAGCAGCATTCGGGGAGTCTCGAATCCCGAGCCCTCAGGATCATTCTAGAGACTCTCCTCGATCGCTAACTGATTCACCTCAGTTCATGAGCAAAATGGACCTGTACGAAAGAAGCAGCATGAGTCTAGCTGGTGACTTGATGGACGGCAGTGGGACAGGCAGTGGTCTCTTGATATCCTTTTCTGTAGTAGAGTGAGATATTATTTATAACTATAGCAATGATGTTAGCCATAGCAGTGATGTTAGCCATAGCAATGATGTTAGCCATAGCAATGATGTTAGCCATAGTAGTGATGTTAGCCATAGCAATGATGTTAGCCATAGCAATGATGTTAGTCATAGCAATGATGATATTCATTACAGTGATGAGAGTTATAGCAATGACAACAAGAGAAATAATGACAGTCATAGCAAAAATGATAGTCATAGCAGTGATAATAGTTATAGCAATAATGATATTTATATCAATAATGATACAAGCAATGAGGATAGTTATAGCAGTGATGATAATTACAGCAATGATGATATAAGCAAAAATGATGATATTTATAGCAATGATGATACGAGCAATGATGATGATAGTGTTAGCAATGCTAATAGTCACAGCAATGATGATAGTCATAGCAAGGATGATACGAGCAATGCTGACAGTCATATCAATAATAATAGTTATAGCAATGATGATAGTTATAGCAAGGATGATACGAGCAATGCTGACAGTCAATAGTTCACATGATCAAATATCCTGTCATCAAGAGCAAACCTGCTACAATATGTTGCTTGAGTCTGTTGTGGTTCTGTTTTGAATTTTTTTTTAAATGGTTATAGCGCCTGTCTTAAAAACATGCGGATGACATGGTAATCTTGGCTGCTTGAGTTAATTAAGGTCCAGTTCATTTCCATGGAGCTGTTAATTTTAAAGAAATTCATAGCGCGTTAACCTATTCTACACAGGACCTACAGTTCAATCCAGCATTTTTTGGCTGTAGTGATTCTTTAGGCAATCATGTTATTGTTGAAATTCTTCTTCGGCGTTCATTCTCAAACTCCCGATCTCCCTTGTAGCAGGGCCATGATTCTACTACTCGTAGATTTCCAGAAGGATGTAGTCCAGAGATTGGAAATGCGTTGTGTCGCAGTTTTATCTGCGCCAATGGTCCGACACATCCGTCTTCGGCGGTATTGTTGAAATAACAGCGCAGACATTATTATTGCATCATTACGAAATAAGTCATTATTGTTAACCTTGCATTGTTATGATTGTATTGTTTTAGTCTGACTTGTTAGGTAAAATGAAGTTTAAGATGGGGTTTTTAGGCAATATAGTTTTAAGTTCAGTCGTTTGTCACTGCTATCTGAACGGTCCGACTGCATATTTGCGTTACGATATATATCACCAATTTCGTGTATTTCTGTAGAATTGTATGTATCCATTATTTTTCTGAATTTGATTACTATCTCTGACAAGAATCATAATAAGAAACATAATTCGGACACAAAATTTGTAAACTAATACTTGACTAACAAGACTTGACTTTCTCTAAAATGAAATCATTTATATGTTATTACTTTTCCACCATCTGTTTAGTGTTTTCTTTCCTTTCATATACATTTTTAATTAGATCGACAGTCATTTTTCACTGTCTAGCCTTGTCTCCCGTTTCAATTCTTCATTTATCTTTAAAGTGGGAACATTTTGGCTAACGATATCTGATCCATTTCTCTGTCTTTTTCCCCCCAGATTCGATAGAAGATCAGGTAACTCTAGATTGTCTTGACGAAAGTACTGAGAGAGTTTTAACTCCTTAGCATTGTTGATGTGAGAATTATGGACACTATCGGGTACTGTTCGTGTTGGGAGAATCATATTTCGGAAGTAATTGTGCAGTACTTTCAAGAGCTTCTTATTTCTGAATGATTGTGAAATAAGTTGATCTGAAATGGTTTATAATGATCTATGTTCCTTTAGCGCCGAATGCTGTGCATAGGGCCTAAAGCAGAGCTCTTCAGTTCGAGCAGTGTGATGCTACTGGTTGTAATTCTTGCACATTGCTGAAACCCATAGCCATACCCTCTTTGATGTTTGTTCTGTGAAGGGTCTCTCTTGGTCTTCTTATTTTTCTTTTGACATCATGTCTGTTGTCTATCCCCAGGTGGTTTGTTGTTATTGTTGGTACCTGTCTATCCCTAGGTGGTTTGTTGGTGTCTATCCCCAGGTGGTTTGTTGGTATTGTTGGTACCTGTCTATCCCCAGGTGGTTTGTTGGTATTGTTGGTACCTGTCTATCCCTAGGTGGTTTGTTGGTGTCTATCCCCAGGTGGTTTGTTGGTATTGATGGTACCTGTCTATCCCTAGGTGGTTTGTTGGTGTCTATCCCCAGGTGGTTTGTTGTTATTGTTGGTACCTGTCTATCCCTAGGTGGTTTGTTGGTATTGTTGGTACCTGATAATCCTCAGGTGGTTTGTTGGTATTGTTGGTACCTGTCTATCCCCTGATGTCCTCTTGCCGTTAAGCGTAGGGGTGATTGGAGCTTGATCTTGCGTTCTAAATACATCATGTATTCGTAAATTTTCTAGTTTTTTTCTCCCCGTTCATTCTGAGTATACGTCTATAGTTTTCTTCTTATTGTTGTAGAAACATTTTACTGTTCTGTGAAATCTCTTACTTGCCTTTTTGACTTGAATTCTTCCCAAATAATATTGAAAAATATAAGTTTTCTAAGAAATTCAATGAGTGTTTATTTAGAACTTGTCATAAATTAGGGTAATGATTTATAAAATAACAGTGCAGTCTTCATTGTTTCGTTAAGAAATAAGTAATTAGATGTTGGGCGTATTTTTTGGGTTAAACATTGTATGGTGAAATGAAGTTTAAGATGGTGTTTTTCAGCAATATTGTTCTTCAGTATTGAGGCATATTTAGTTCCTGATAGGAGGAACTCCAGTGCCGCAGGATCGCAGGATCATTACGTCCTGCCAGGAGTGAAGCATATACATGTGGGTCAACTAGTTCATCATTCTTCCTTCAGATCTATTGAGCCATCTGCAGTGATGGCGCGCTTAGCATTCTCCGCTACATATGAGTCTCTCAGAAACTGACAATGGTGCAATGTTCGATAGCCTGTCTGTCAGAAAATGACAATAATGCAATTTGCAATGGCCTGTCTGTCAGAAAATGACAATAATGCAATTTTCAATGGCCTGTCTGTCAGAAAATGACAATAATGCAATTTTCAATGGCATGTCTGTCAGAAAATGACAATAATGCAATGTTCAATGGCATGTCTGTCAGAAAATGACAATGTTCGATGATCTTCATCTCTCTGTCATCCATAGGGATCCCTGGTATGGTAGCTGTTTCACGAGGGATCCCTGGTATGGTAGCTGTTTCACGAGGGATCCCTGGTATGGTAGCTGTTTCACGAGGGATCCCTGGTATGGTAGCTGTTTCACGAGGTATTCTACCTTTTACTATCTACCCTATTTGGTCGAAACGTCGAGTCTGTGTATCGTTCAACGTAATGCTTCTATTTAACCTCTTTTTCATTCACGTAGTGGCTCTCTCCATAAAATATTTCAACAATGGGGGGGGGGGCTGAAGATGTTAGACAGTTGCTGCCTGATCAATGGAGGGGTGTTGAAAACTAACGTCCACAGTTGTTGGTCAAAAGGGGGGGGGAGGTTTGAAGATAGTTGTTGATAGTGAGGGGTGAAGATTTGAAGATGTTAGTTAGACAGTTGTTGATTAAGGGAGGGGTGTTGAAGATGTTAAAAACAGTTGTTGGTCAAGGGTTGGGGGTCAATTATTTTTGACATAATTAAGCAAGCCCTGAATTCAGGACAAATTGTTGATAATGGGAAAGTAGTGGTTGGGGTAAAAGATAACCACAAAATTGTTGACGTAATTTGTAGACATTCCTTGACCATATGATGTACAGTTTTACTTCAGTTTTCCGTTCCCTCGTTCATTTACTTCTCCTGTGTTATGTTGTGTTCTTGATGATGACGTTTTGTACGTTTTCTTGTGTTTTCAGTGACTCGCAAAACTTCATTACCCCGTGTTTCCAGTTTTCGCCTGTTGGATCATAAGTTTTACTGCAGTTCTATCTATTATCAATTTTACGAATATTTTCAGTAAATTTTTAATCTTCTTTCGTGTCCACGAAATGCGGCCTACTTTTATGCTTATTCATCTGTCCAAGGCATTAACGTTATTATATTTAACCCTATTTTAACGGCATGTTTCCTCTACTTTTGATTTCCCCGCGATTAACACAAAAATTGTATGAATAAAGATTGATGGACGGGCGGTAATTATAACAGCCGTAATATATTTACACGGCTGTTCTAGTAATATATTTACACGGCTGCTCCAGAAAATATAAACAATATTGCAGCTTTATAGCATTTTCTTTCCCATTCAGTTTTTAAAAAAAACTCGTTTCTTTCCGAGATATCTTTTTTTCCCTTCTCCAAACAGAATCATCGATGCCGTGAAAAGATTCCAGTAATTGCAGACATAAAGACGAGATTAAATTAATTCATTTCTGCATTCGTCATTTACTAACACAAACCTGATGTCTTTGTGATAAAGGCCGACTCTCAGAAGCGTCCTTACAAACGATAAGCGCACTGTTACATGTAGCCAGGACAAGAATCACTTCACTCCGTCAATATCAAAATGTAAAATGTAATGGATTTGTCTTCGGAGTGTTTACTTTACTCTGTTTAAAGTCACTGATCGTATTCTGCGACATCAATTTACATCGATCGAGTTCTCCCGACTTATTAATCTTCACTTGGTTTTATTTTGTTTTCACATTTTGATTCATAAGTGATTTGAAAAATAAAATGTGAGATTTATTTGAACATCTGTGATAGTTGTAGCGTTGTATCACATATTAAAAGACATGGCATCTTGTTGAAGACGTTACTTGAGGGTAAAGTTGAGTTGAGACGAGCAAGAGGTAGACAGAGGTAGAAATGGGAGAGTAACATGAAGAGATGGATAGATTACATACAGTTCAGCAGAGTACACCACCAAGACACGAGAAAGGAGATAGTAGAGGTTTGCTGCAGCCAACGTTCGTTGCGGAGATGGCACTTAATGATGATGATGAGTATTGTATTAATAATATGTACTCCTGCAGAAAAACTGAAATCCAACAGGCAAAACTTGGAACACGGTAATTAAGTTCTGTTAATCACAACCTAAATAATAACACACAAATATCGATGTTCCGACGAAAAGACCTTTATCAAGAATACATTTTCCAAAAAAACGACCAATAAGAACGTCATATTGATGTTCACATGGCATAGATAAATATAGATATAATCCGGAAGAGTTAAAACTAGATGGTCAGAGGTGAAACACCACAAACAGAAAATAGACAAAACTCACTCAAATATAATTAAACAAGACTAATCGAGAAATGATGAAACAACAGTATACCTTTCATACGACTGACGGTAATTGATCCCAAAGGGTTCAGTCGTGTCCTGGTTTCAAGTATTGCAACAGTGGCACAAGCTGTTGCAAGACCTCTGTTCCTCTTGGCAGCCCAACGCGCAATATTCATATCAGTGTTGGTTTTCAAGAGAATAAAACACTGCGGGACATTTGAAGACGACAACATCCAAGGATGCATCAAGACAGATTTCCTTCATTATTCTTCATTTCTGTTAAAAATGTAACTGGCTTTTTAGAACCCAGATTGGATTCCGCGGTCATCTGAGGTCTAACATACATCTGAGGACTAACAAACATCTGAGCACTAACAAACATCTGAGGTCTAACATACATCTGAGGTCTAACAAACATCTGAGAACTAACAAACATCTGAGCACTAACAAACATCTGAGAACTAACACACATCTGAGGTCTAACAAACATCTGAGCACTAACAAACATCTGAGAACTAACAAACATCTGAGCACTAACAAACATCTGAGCACTAACAAACATCTGAGAACTAACAAACATCTAAGGTCTAACAAACATCTGAGCACTAACAAACATCTGAGAACTAACAAACATCTGAGCACTAACAAACATCTGAGCACTAACAAACATCTAAGGTCTAACAAACATCTGAGAACTAACAAACATCTGAGCACTAACAAACATCTGAGAACTAACACACATCTGAGGTCTAACAAACATCTGAGAACTAACAAACATCTCAGCACTAACAAACATCTAAGGTCTAACAAACATCTGAGAACTAACAAACATCTGAGAACTAACAAACATCTGAGAACTAACAAACATCTGAGAACTAACAAACACAAAACTTAATTAACTTTTTCGATGTTCTGAGCATCTTCGCTTGCGAAGGAGGAACAACATCCTACCATGATATTTAAAAATAAATCACACTATCATAATTCTTTGTCAAGAAAATGTGGCCCACTCAGAGGCTGAGGCTGAGCGACAAAACGGGACGGTGTCTGAATTGTATGACATTTAATTTGTTTCCTTGTGGTGAGGTACGCTAGTTTCAACCGAAGAAATGAGTCCAATTAGGTTACATTAGAGATTTATGCAGGAGAAGGTAGTGGACTGCGCCCTGACGACAGGCTAAACAATATAACATGATAGCTGACGCCGAACGGAGAAGAATGGAGGTTGTGATTCAGCGAACTACAACCTGCGAGGTATTGAACCAAGTTGTATAAGTACAAAACAAGCCCTTCTCTAGATGCAGGACCTTCGTGCTGTTCTCACAAGTGACTCATCTTGACTGATGCAAGACAGCAATACAGCGTATATACGACCTAACAAAAAGCACAGTACATTGTTCATCTTAACGGATTAAATTTTTTTCACAGCTTACCTTGTATATACTTTGTACCACCCGCCATGGAAACGCATGTATCAATAGAAGGTCAACAAACTAGTGTGACCATTTCTAATTTACCAAATCTGGATAAAACTGTGTCTGATGAGACTCATCATTGGTCAATTTTTATATACGTTGTTTCGCTAGCCAATGAAAACGCGCGGAAAATGTAGAATCAACAAATGGAATAACGCAGAGTTACGCGCAGGACATATTCTGAAAGCGGGCGTAGTAAAACATACATTTTTTTTTTCATTTATAAAATGACTCAAAATTCTGTTCATTTATTACACGTAGATACGGTGTTTTGTTACACGTAGATACGGTGTTTTATTACACGTAGATACGGTGTTTTATTACACGTAGATACGGTGTTTTGTTACACGTAGATACGGTGTTTTATTACACGTAGATACGGTATTTTGTTACACGAAGCTACGGTGTTTTGTTACACGTAGATACGGTGTTTTATTACACGTAGATACGGTGTTTTATTACACGTAGATACGGTGTTTTGTTACACGTAGATACGGTGTTTTATTACACGTAGATACGGTATTTTGTTACACGAAGCTACGGTGTTTTGTTACACGTAGATACGGTGTTTTGTTACACGTAGATACGGTGTTTTGTTACACGTAGATACGGTGTTTTGTTACACGTAGATACGGTGTTTTGTTACACGCAGATACGGTGTTTTGTTACACGTAGATACGGTGTTTTGTTACACGTAAATACAGTGTTTTGATACACGTAGATGTGTTTTGTTACACGTAGATGTGTTTTGTTACACGTAGATACGGTGTTTTGACAAACACCATGTTATTTTAGCAGGCAAGATGCCATTTGTCGCTAAAATACCACTATTTGATAAATCAATCGCTTTATCACAGGTGGAAATAATCGATTTTTTTCACCTTCTACAAATACTGTTCGATTGTCTTGAGTGATTTTCGAGGACAGTACTTAGTATTCCGTGAGGACAGGGTAAGGGTTTGTGATTCCATGCTCTTGTCATGAACGGATTGGAGGTTCCGTATAGTGTTCCGATGTCATTTTTTTTATAGCATTGAAAGGAGATTGCTGTTTGGATCAATTGAGTTTGATTTGAAATGATGATAACCTGATGAGAGATAGAGATAGAGAGAGAGAGAGAGAGAGAGAGAGAGAGAGAGAAAGAAAGAGAATATATTTTTTTATAAAAGAGAAATATAGAGTAATGGTTTTCGATTCTTTTTTGCTCATGTCCCCTTTCAGAACAAATAATCTTCCTTTGCCTCCCTTGAAACTAAAATAAAACTTGTATGAATTCTTCCATGTTTATCTTTACAGATCCCACTCAAATAATTATGTCTGTTGCTTCCCTAGGCTCCTCTAGGGTCTGTGGCTCCCCAATTTATCAATTTCTCTTTGTGGGCTCCACATTAAAAACAGCAAGTACCACGTTGAGAACATCAGTTGTAGATTTTGTAGTTCAATGGACCGTGTTGATATTTTCAATACAATAATCCTCTGAAGACGAATGTGTCGGGCCATGGCGCAAAAGAAACGGCGACACAAAGTATTTCCATTCTCTGGACTACAGCCTGCTGGAAATCTAATAGGACCATGGTCTTACTACAAAAGAGATCCAGCGGGAGTTTGAGAATGAACACATTGGTTTAGAGAGATACATTTTCGTTACTTCATGTTTACCTGTGAAGGAGTGAAGGGAGGCTTTCTATGGGCTGTGGAAATAAAGGTCGCTTTTGCCATAGCAGACGCCACGACATGCACATAAAGGATTTTGATTGTACCTCCGAAAGAAAAAATCCTGTCTCAACCATGTATTGAACCCTGGACTTCAAGGGTCTGAAAACGGCGTTCTAACCACACGGCCGTGCGCTCCACGAGGTATTATTCATGGAGGGAAAAGTCCAAGAGAAGAGAACAGGAGACAGACCAAGACTACGATGGAAACAGGTTATCGAGCACCTTCTGAACATGACATTTGGTGAGCGTGGACAGCTTGTAAAGAACTGTGAGGCTTACATATTTGAAGTGAGGACAACGCTCAATAAAGAACATGTCGCACAGATATATAGCTTATGTATTGGATATCCTTACATTTACGTCAATAATGACTAGACGCCACTGCACTGTCCTCAAAATCCTTGTATTGGTGCCCAGGCTAAACTTAATTGATGTTGATCATAGACAATAAATGGGTTCTGAGCTAACATAAAAGCTAACATAAGAGCTAACATAAAAGCTAACATAAGAGCTAACATATGCATCAGTTTGCCATTACAGGATGCCTTGAAATAACAACATTAAATTCTGAAATTTCATTTTTTTAAAATATAACTGGAACATAGAAGTACCTGTAAGGTGTGATTGAATGGAATCTAGAAAATAGAACTGTAAGATAGAAGTACCGGTACGCTATGATGAATGGAATCTAGAAAATAGAACTGGAACATATAGGTACCAGTAAGGTGTGATTGGATGGGATCTAGAAAATAGAACTGGGACATATAGGAACTAGTAAGGTGTGATTGAATGAAATCTAGAAAATATAACTGGAATATAGAAGTACCTGTAAGGTGTGATTGAATGGAATCTAGAAATCAGAACTGGAATATAGAAGTACCAGTAAGGTGTGATTGAATGGAATCTAGAAAATAGAATAACTCCTCTAGAAAATAGAATAACTCATTACAAGATTCATTTTCATCCCACGTTAATCGACCTCATTCTCACAATCTCATCAATACTCGCCCCATTTCAGTGCTCCGCTAATCTATCTTCAGCAGTCCTGACCGTACCTGATAATAGGACAAAGACGTGACTGGTGTCATTTCACTGTTATTTTTTTCCCGGATCGTTATGGAAGCTATTTCGCTAGAAAACGCTGGTTGTCTCTGAGGCTGAATTCTACGTTTGTGAATTATTTAGGAGGCATTATCACGTCCAAGGTAAGATGGATGGCTAGGGGGGAAAGGGAATGAGGAAGATTACAGAAGCTGAGGGGAGGAGAATGAGACAAGTGATATATTTTTTAGAATTTATAGAGATGGCAGAAGTGATAGATTTGTGAAGATCTAGAATATGTTGTAGATTGTTTATGTTGTGGAGGCATGGGGCAAATGATAGATTTCTATAGATTATAATAGATAACAATGACACTAAAATAAAACTTTTAAGATCATGTGTTTTGTAAGTGGCACCATATTGATGCGAGACTTGGACTTTCAACAAGACAACATCAAGAATAACACATTCATTTCAAATAAAGTTCAAAGAAGATCATACGAATATCATGGACAGAGAACAAGAACATAGAAATTTTGTAATTACTGAAAATAAATGAAGGGTGACTTCTAAATACAATCATATGAAGAAAGGATACAGTATTTTGGACACTTACAGAGGCATCACGGCTTGCTAGGCTGGTTATGCAGGTAAGAGAAAATAGAAGACATGGAAGGCGATAAACCAGCGACACAGAAAAATGTAGGAACATGTCACTGGACAATATAGGCTTGCTAGCCTGGGACAGAAAGACTTTCAAAGTATCAGTGAGGAAGACAATGGTTTGGATCGAATGTCACTTAATATATGATCGATTGTTTATGGTTGATAGAAATGGGGCATGCGGTGTATTTCCAGTAATCTGGGACATGTTATAGTGAGCTGGGACGTGTTATAGTGAGCTGGGACATGTTACAGTTTATTATTGTTACAGATTGTGTTTTCTTTTGTTGCACTCAAACTTGTAGATTGGGGGTGAGTGTATCGTACAAGCATACACCACCCCACCTCTTCCACGGAAAATGTTATATGAAATTAAGTACTAGAAAACAAAGTCAACAAGAAGATCACATCTCCAAATCTCCTGTCCTTTTAATGTTTACCTGCACCCAGGGGTCAAATCCCTATCCTTTTAATGTTTACCTGCACCCAGGGGTCAAATCCCTGTCCTTTTAATGTTTACCTACACCCAGGGGTCAAATCTCCTGTCCTTTTAGTGTTTACCTGCACCCAGGGGTCAAATCCCTATACTTTTAATGTTTACCTGCACCCAGGGGTCAAATCTCCTGTCCTTTTAATGTTTACCTGCACCCAGGGGTCATATCCCTGTCCTTTTAATGTTTACCTGCACCCAGGGGTCAAATCCCTGTCCTTTTAATGTTTACCTGCACCCAGGGGTCAGATCCCTGTCCTTTTAATGTTTACCTGCACCCAGGGGTCAAATCCCTGTTTCCGTTAACATTTACTTGTATACATAGGGTCAAATCCTTGTCCCTTTAACGCTTATCTGTATAGCGAGGGCCAAATCCATGTCCCCACCGAAGACGGATGTGTCGGGCCATTGGCTCAAATAAAACGGCGACACAACGCATTTCCATTCTCTGGACTACATCCTGCTGGAAATATAGTAGGACCATCGTCCTGTTACAAGAGATATCCAGCGGGAGTTTGAGAATGAACGCTGAAGAAGAAGAAGACATCCTTGTCCCTTTTAACGCTTACTTGCACTAAGAGGGTCAAATCCCTGTCCATTCCTAGCTTACCTGCATCCAGAGGGTCAAACCCCTGTCCATTTTAACAGTTACCTGCATCCAGAGGGTCAAATGTATCAGGATGTCAGGTCTTTCTGACATTTGTATCAGGATGTCAGGCCTATCTGATATTTGTGTCAGACCTAAACACTAAATTAAATACATTTATCATTTTTTTAAAAGAAACACTTCAATATTATCTGTCTTTTAATGCAAATTTATGATTTTCGAGTGATCTATGCCCAGCAGTCGACTGTGCTCGATAAAGGTCTTTTGATAGGATACATCGATCTTGTCTGTTGATGTACTTTGTAGAACTAAATTACTTTGTGTTTATCAATTCGAATTTGGTATACAATCGTATACCGGTCTTCCGTATACTTGTGTTAACTCCAGCATGACGGCAATAAGAACGCTATCGTTGTATTGCGTTGAATAATCTGTCGCTGCATACGTTTGTATGACAACGCTTGCTATCGTTCATTTGCATTTTTTAAATGATATTCGACCGTCAGGTCATATCGTTTATTTATCTAGATACATGTAATTCTAAGCACACCAGTTCGTATCTTCTAAGGTCAAATTAGCATTCGAACCATCTGTTGTCATTTTAAAGAACTACTTGACGATATTTGCTGGTTAAGGGTGTAAATAGGCCATGATGGCGGTTGTGTTTCTGTATAGATAATTTGATACCCTAACGTTATTGAATACATACGGGAGATAACTGGTTTAATATTACAGCAAAGAAGAAGTATTTGGCAGGGGAAACTAGTTTTTATTATAAATAATATTCTTCTTCAGTTATCATTCTCAAACTCCTGCTGATTATCAGGATATAGTCCGGAGAATTGAACGCGCTCAGAAATGATTTGAGCTTGGACGTTAGATCACATTGATTCTATATTGGATGTGACAGTCAGCTATAGCACCCCTTACTCGTCTCATACCATATAAATGGTAGGTAACAGTATGGCTATTCTTGGTCCCCCGTCCCTATAGACTCCATCGACATATGGGAGGATAGGATACCATCGACATACGGGAGGATATCATGACAATGTACTCAGTAGGAGGCAACTTCTGAAGACATTTCATTCAGTTGAAGGATAGAGTATTCTGTAAAACAAAACATTCTCTTCATAGATGGGGGATATAGTTTCTGAGTTGAATAAAACTGGAGAGTATTCCAGTTTTTCCAATTATTGTTTAACATTTTTTTTCCAATATCACTTTTGATCTCATTTCATAGAATTGAAACACACAATAATATGGGACTGTCGAGAAATAGCGTTATTTTCACGGATTAGCTGCTGAAATCGATATATCTGTAGATACATAAGTACTGTGGGTGTGGATATATGGTGGGTGTGGATGCGTGGTGTTGTTATGGATGAGTGGTGTGGGTATAGAATTCAACAAGGCGAATGTATTAGTAATATCCTTCCATCTTTAAAATGACTGTAACTATTATATAATAAAACTCATTACCACACAGGTTCGTAGGGGTGACACACTGGAGACATCAGGTTCGTAGGGGTGCCACACTGGAGACATTAGCATAAAGAGCTATTCAAACATTTCTATCCTCAGTCATACAGGGCCGGTCTTAGGCCATTGCATCCTATGCGTCCGCATTGGGCCCTGCACTTCATAGGCCCATAAATTCCTATTATAATTATTTTATTATCCTATTCCCTACCCAGACTGGACCCCGCGCAATCAGTTTCGCAATGGGCCTCGCAATTGTTAGAGCCGGCCCTGCAGCCATCCATAGGAATGTAGAAAAAAACATGCATAAACCATTTCTTTCATCTTATCAATCCATAATTTTCTTAGTCCGCCTCTTCACCTTCTACCACTGACTGTTCCTTACACAATAATTTGAGAAAGTAAGACGTGTCGCGTTACATGTCATCATCAAACACGTTAACTCGGTCTCATCACCTCCAAAATTTGGTCTTGATACAACCTGCAAGTTTGTTTATTTTCTGCCCGACGAATATCTTAAATTTATGATTTATATAGTTAATTCTTAACAAAAGTCTGTAGCAGAAAGTAAACAGGAACTATACAGACAAATAGATCAATTCAATAAATCAAATAAAGAATATGGACTGGGTAAAAACTGGGGAAAGTTACAGAAGAACATGTGCTAAACAGTGGGTCATCAATTTTGAGACTGGAGGATTCAATCTTGAGACTGGAGGATTCAATCTTGAGACTGGAGGATTCAATCTTGAGACTGGAGGATTCAATCTTGAGACTGGAGGATTCAATCTTGAGACTGGAGGATTCAATCTTGAGACTGGAGGATTCAATCTTGAGACTGGAGGATTCAATCTTGAGACTGGAGGATTCAATCTTGAGACTGGAGGATTCAATCTTGAGACTGGAGGATTCAATCTTGAGACTGGAGGATTCAATCTTGAGACTGGAGGATTCAATCTTGAGACTGGAGGATTCAATCTTGAGACTGGAGGATTCAATCTTGAGACTGGAGGATTCAATCTTGAGACTGGAGGATTCAATCTTGAGACTGGAGGATTCAATCTTGAGACTGGAGGATTCAATCTTGAGACTGGAGGATTCAATCTTGAGACTGGAGGATTCAATCTTGAGACTGGAGGATTCAATCTTGAGACTGGAGGATTCAATCTTGAGACTGGAGGATTCAATCTTGAGACTGGAGGATTCAATCTTGAGACTGGAGGATTCAATCTTGAGACTGGAGGATTCAATCTTGAGACTGGAGGATTCAATCTTGAGACTGGAGGATTCAATCTTGAGACTGGAGGATTCAATCTTGAGACTGGAGGATTCAATCTTGAGACTGGAGGATTCAATCTTGAGACTGGAGGATTCAATCTTGAGACTGGAGGATTCAATCTTGAGACTGGAGGATTCAATCTTGAGACTGGAGGATTCAATCTTGAGACTGGAGGATTCAATCTTGAGACTGGAGGATTCAATCTTGAGACTGGTGGATTCAATCTTGAGACTGGAGGATTCAATCTTGAGACTGGAGGATTCAATCTTGAGACTGGAGGATTCAATCTTGAGACTGGAGGATTCAATCTTGAGACTGGAGGATTCAATCTTGAGACTGGAGGATTCAATCTTGAGACTGGAGGATTCAATCTTGGTACTGGAGGATTCAATCTTGAGACTGGAGGATTCAATCTTGAGACTGGAGGATTCAATCTTGAGACTGGAGGATTCAATCTTGAGACTGGAGGATTCAATCTTGAGACTGGAGGATTCAATCTTGAGACTGGAGGATTCAATCTTGAGACTGGAGGATTCAATCTTGAGACTGGAGGATTCAATCTTGAGACTGGAGGATTCAATCTTGAGACTGGAGGATTCAATCTTGAGACTGGAGGATTCAATCTTGAGACTGGAGGATTCAATCTTGAGACTGGAGGATTCAATCTTGAGACTGGAGGATTCAATCTTGAGACTGGAGGATTCAATCTTGAGACTGGAGGATTCAATCTTGACTAGATAATTTCTTCTAAATACTGAAAAAAATGGATATTGAGATAGAAGAGTTAAGTTGTAGACTAAATTACATCCTGATTTCGAAAAATTGGACAATGAGGCTAAAAATTTGGATCTTACACAGGAAAATATACATCAATAGTGATGGGTCGAATTTATAAATAAATGGATTGGATATTGATCCACCACCGAAGGCGGGTATGTCGGACTATTTCTGCAAATAAGACTGCAAGACAATGCAATTCCCTTTTTCTGGACTGCATCCTGCTGGAAATATATTAGAAGCATTGTCCTGCTACAAGAGAGATCCAGCGGGAGTTTGTGAATGTACGCTGAAGAAGAAAAGAATATTCAGAGTGGAGAATTCGTTGTTACATGATTCTAACTGGAAACTGAGAATACATGATTCTATCTGGAAACTGGGAATACATGATTCTATCTGGAAACTGGAAATACATGATTCTATCTGGAAACTGAGAATACATGATTCTATCTGAAAACTGGGAATACATTATTCTATCTGGAAACTGGCAATGCATGATTCTATCAATCGCCAGTATACTGGCTTTATACTATGGGTCTACAGGACCAATCACCAGTATACTGGCTTTGATTTGATATTTGATTACTTCACAAGGCTAACTCTAACCTTGTGAAGTAATCACATACCATCAATGTACTTATATATTCATATTCTGTATCCATTCCCCTTTCCAATGATATATTACACATACACTATTTATCAATATTAGTATGTCAAGTGATACAATAAAAAAGACATATAAGGAAATTGTATAAAATTAATTTGGTCCAAACCTAAACATAATCAAGTCCTGAAAGAGTTGGAGCGAACGGGTAAGTTGGAATGGATCACTGTCAGAACTGACGGAATATCTACAGAAACCTAAAGTACAACAGTAACAATTTCAATACATACGTTCGATGTCTACATAGGTAGTTATGTACTTATACGGATACCGGTACTGCAGTGAGATTGTGAAAAGTGGGGGGGGGGTCAGATAAATATCTAACATTCACAAATCCATGAATGTTTACTGTTTGCTGCGATGATTGTGTTTGATAAGTAGGTGAATAATTTGTAGGGTTAATGGTGTAATGTAATGAGAGGTAGGGAATGACGTCAAAGTATTACATGACTGAGGCCAGCAGATCGTAGAAACGAGATGTTAAAGATATATATACATATAAATAGAAAATTTGTTTGACCAGACACACACGTTTAAATCTCTAGTTGTAGTAGTAGTAGATGTAGTAGTGGTGGTAGTTGTAGTAGTAGTAATAGTAGATATAGTAGTAGTAAATGTAGTAGTGGTGATAGTGGTAATAGCAGTGGTGGTAGTAGTAGTATATGGTGTAGTGGTGGTAGTAGTAGAGGTGGTAGTAGTAGTAATAGTAGTAGTAATAGTAGTATATGGTGTAGTGGTGGTAGTAGTAGTAGTAATAGTAGTAGTAGTAGTATATGTAGTAGTGGTAGTAGTTCCAGGAACAGTCTGTATTGCGACCTTGTTTCTGTCTGCTCTGTTTGCCTGTTTGGCTAGTTAAACATGTTATCCAGCATACAGTCAACAAAAAATGTACGACAAAGTCTTCGTTTCTCTTCACCTATCTCCCTTGCAATAGCAGCTAACATCATACCTTACACGACCTGGCCACGTTCTGTAATTACTTTTTTGTGGTGTTTACCGGGTAAGTCAACTCAAGCTGTTGATGGTCTACACTAGGAGTGTTCTTGTTGTCCTAACACCTTCATGAGCTCGTGAAGATGGTCTTTAAAACAGCTGGATCAAGTTTAGACCTTGTCACAGCTGGCAACACCGAGTGATGAAAGATATGTTGTATTAAGAATTGTCAAAGTCGATCAGTTAGGTATGTTCTTTGTTCGCGAGTGAGCTACGTCAATACTACATTTGCTTAATTATACATACTAGCACACGCGTAAATACACTCACACACGGTTGTTCAGATCCAGAAAGTAATATGTAGATTGATCGGGGAATTTGATAACCTGTTTAGAATTGGAAGTCATAGTTGCATCTGAAACAAGTGTATGCGACAGGTGTGTCGGTGATGTAGGTTGTGCTACACAAACTGTCCGTTAGTTGATCAAGTGTGTGGTTGTAGTTATGAGCTTGATCATAAAGTTTATGTAGTTGTCCATTAGTTTATAAACTGTGTGTTTGTGTTTGTCCGTTAGTTCATAAAGTGTGTGTTTGTGTTTGTCCGTTAGTTCATAAAGTGTGTGCTTGTATGTGTCCGTTGGTTCATATAGTGTATGAGCATTTGTCCGTTAGCTCATACAGTTTGTGTGTAGTTGACTATTTTAGGAAATTTGTGTGTTATCTTTGTGACATTGTCATATTTATGTATCATATTTGGACTTTTAGTTAGGTTTGTTAAGTAAAATATACCCATTATGTTGGAGTACGCTACTTTCAATCATAGACACTAATCAATTTTGCTATATCTCAGCTTTAGAACCATAAAAATAGTCGACGTTTATCACGAAATCTGGAAGTTAGATTAAAAATAGAGGTTTATCACGATCTATGGAAGTTAAATTAAAAATAGAGGTTTATTACGAAATCTGGAAGTTAGATTAAAAATAGAGGTTTATCACGATTTATGGAAGTTAGATTAAAAATAGAGGTTTACCTCGAAATCTGGAAGTTATATTAAAAATAGAGGTTTATTACGAAATCTGGAAGTTAGATTAAAAATAGAGGTTTGTTACGAAATCTGGAAGTTAGATTAAAAATAGAGGTTTATCACGAAATCTGTTAGTTAGATTAAAAACACAGCACTCAATACATATATACGTTAAGAAATAATATAATTTCCAGAAAACGACAACAGAAAATTTTCTGCACAACAATCATCACATCTTTGAACGACAGACAAAACGAAGATTTGAGAACTTTTATTAGATTGAAGCAAACCAATTGAATACAAAAAAGTTCAATTTTCTGTACAATTATTTTCTGTACAATTATTTTCTGCATTTATCCTTGCAGCTTTCATAACTTCCACACTGGTATACATTTAAATGGCTCAACCTGTAAAAACTGATACCTTGTGTTTCTGTCTATGGTTGATGACCCCGATAAAAGTCACAGCAAGGATATTGCCTACGCGCCCGCATCAAGCACGGTAGATTACTGCAGATTTGCCTTGTAAATCTTTGTTGTACTACAGAGATCATTTGCAAGGCCCTCATTATTCCTCGGTATATTACATCTAATCGTTCTATAGCAATCAATTTACCACCCAATTCGTTAACACGTACTATGAACAAACTGGTTCTCTCAGGCATAGAGATACGAGCTCTCTATCATTGTCTTTGTCAAAAATCATTGCCTGTGCAGCTGTCAATCCTAGTATTTATATATGTCGACTGTAACAGCTTCTGAGAGGGAGTTACTTTCTGAGTTAACTATTAATGAAATACTGTGATAGTATCAAGAGGAACTCGGAGGGCTAGAGTGCAAATGAAAGTGGAGTAGTCACTTTGTGTACCTTTAGGATGTGTAGGAGACATAGAATATTAGAGTTATATTTGTCCATTGACAAATTGTGTGTCTCTGACTTTGTTATTTATACAGATCTCAAAAATATTTCCTGACTCCCAGACGAAATATGAACTATTGGTAATGTATGATGTATTCCAACTCAACTAACAATGGAACCTATACCACTTCGAGAAGGAAGCAAGAGTGCTACCCACTGAGCTACTGTTCCTTCCACATGCAAGTCTTTATACTTTAAAATGTTATTTGTTATATGCTCTAAGGTCAGAAATTTCACTCATAAACCGACTCATTTTTCCTGCTAAACTACATACGTCTTGTAGAAACACTGCTTGCGGACAATGTGAGCAGTACACTGGATACAACCTTAAACATCGTCTGTCTCGTGTTCAAAGAGTATAAAATAGCGCAATTTCACGTTAATTGTATGGTAAACCAATCATGTGAAAATGATGTCTTATAATTGTATGTAAACATTTTAATAAATGTGTGTGAGATGTGTGTGAGATGTGTGTGAGATGTGTGTTGACATTTGGACTTTCTATATATATCGCAATAAACGAAAATTGAAACCAATGTCTGCATTTTAATTAAAAATTCAATTTATAAGGTCTATACCACTTCAAATTCACCACACAAAAATTCAATTTTATGTGTTATATATAAGTTGAAATACATCATTTTTCAAACCAGTGAAATGTATTATGGACCTAATTAAAAATGTTCTAACAGGTGAAAAAGTAAGATGAATAATATTATGAAAGTGTTACATCCTTAACTAACACGCACACTTCAACTTTGACACCTATGCACCTTCGCAAGGCCAAGTTGATGTTTTTCTTCACTCGCTATCCAAGCTCGTCCATCTTAAAGATGTATTTTCCTGATGTCATGTTTAACAAGAACAACACGGCACAACTCGTTAAATGGTTCTCTAATTTCAGGTAATGTAATAGTTTTCTTGTATGTTGTATGTTTGTTCTTCTGTATTTTCCCTCAGCGTTCATTCTCAAACTCCTGCAGATTATCAGGATGTAGTCCGGAGAACGGAATACACGGTTTACAGATTTACTGTAATATCTATGCCTTTTGGCCGGACACATCCGACTTCAGCGTGACTTCTGGGTCACGTTACCCTATATGGGATGAGACAGTAGAATTGACCCCTTAACCTCATTAGTCGCCTCTTATGTCATGCTTGTAACATAATCATTGATTATTGTATACTGTAAGTTTATCGTGTATTGTCTTGTATAAGTGCTCTTATATCAGTGTTTTAGATGATGTATTATTGTCTCCTTGTATGCGAAATTAACTTTAGAGATTTGTGAATTAGAAATACATGGTGTCTATAAAGTCGCTGTGCATTCATTATGTTACTAGCAACATTTCATCACATGACTTATAAATGTATACGTTACTAGTAACAATATGCCACATGAATTATAGACATTTAACGCAGATCAATGTATCGTCACTGACGCTACAATATTTATGAGTAAAAGAGCTACTGCCCATGTTAATGGCGTATTGGGTAAAGTGACTTCTAGCACAATGAAGTTATTTCTTTGTTAGCGAATAAGTTACCATTAAAGATAACAGAAATCTGCTGAGTCACACAGTACACTGGAGCATGAAAATACTCAACTTTCAATGACGTCATGTTGAGCACATATATTTCTGTTGAAATTCACTGCAAAGCGACTTTATAGACACCCTATATAATAATAATAATAATAATAATAATAATAATAATAATAATAATAATAATAATAATTTGAAAATCTAAAGGCTTTTCTGTATGAAGCGTATCATACACAGGACATTGTTATTCAATTATTGTTGAATTTGTAGGTGTTGCTTCTACACCCACTTGTATCATATACACAATGTGTATGGTGGGTTATAAAACCACTAGCTGATTGAACGATCCGGGTTTGTTAAGGAGAGTTGACTATCAACTCTGCTACAGGAAAAATTCAAACGATTCATTTTTAAAGGCTATTTTCCAATTAGTCACCAGATCTTATTTAAGTAGACCGCTATTGCTAGTATATATATATATATATATATATATATATATATATATATATATATATATATATATATATATATATATATATATATATATATATATATATATATATATATATATATATATAAACTGTCTATTGTTTGTATTCTTGTATGTGTGTATATAACCGTATGTGGATGATAATATATGTAAGATGATGTATATCATATTATATATGCTGTAATGGTTTCTGGGTCACTGACTGTTTATGTATGAAGCAGAAAACTCCACCCTCTAAAAATGGCTGAACTGCCTCTTACGACATGCATGACAAATGACTGTCGTCGTTCTTCGCTCTCCTTTTGGACACCAGAAACACACGATCATCAACCTTTCCACATCAAACATATACGCATACATCAATTACTAGAGTCCATCCGTATCAACGATTATATTCAGTAATATAATTTGTTATCGTTATTTCTCCATCTTCTAGAACAGAAACTAAACATGTTTTTATTTACCAATCCCGACACGAGCTACATTCCGTCCTGGCAACTCTGTTTACTTCTCTGATTTTATTTATTTTGCCTGCCGGAATATAAAAAAGATATTTATTCTAAAAACAACAATACGTTTAAGAGGACATAATTATTATGTAGTGAGTTGCCAAGTTGACGTTTTCTTTCCTGTAACACGGATGAAAATGGATAAAATATGCTTAAAAATAGCCCAATGTTGTGCCTGAAAGTAGTTATTGCGTATTTTGAGAAATCTCACATTCCGAGTGTGAAATCCGCTAATGTTTGTTGGTTAGGTAGCAAACAGTTAAAAAAACAACGGCAACCTGCTGGATATAATCCCGCATGAGAAATATCTGAATGCATCACGAGTGGTCCACCAAACTAGCTACCGTGCACCAGCAAGAACAGTACATAAATCAACGGACTCGTACTGAATGTAACCTTGCATGTGGAAGATCTGAAGGCCTCATGAGTGATCACCGAACAAATATTGCAACAGAAAACTCGTCAATTATGTCCCCCCCCCCCCCCCCCGAGTAGGATAATTCCTCTCAAACTATTGCAACATGATGATAGTTGGCGCCAAATCAGTGCTGGTTGAGAGAAAAGCAATGACAGTTGGGGCAAACCGATGATAGCTGCGGCAAACCGAAGATAGTTGGGGGTCGTCTAATTTTCAAAACTCATTGGTGAATCCCCCCCCCCCCTCCTCCAAATACTGAGCAGCAAAGGATATACTCTGTTGACTCGAAGAATGAAATGGGTCAGTGCTTCTGATTGGTTGTTGGACGCAGAACGCATTAATCGATTAAGTGCACAATAATATTGTTTTTAAATTGAGTCTTTAAATGTTTTAAATAATATTGTTTTTAAATGTTATCAGCCGCTTCAAAATTCACCTGTTGTCGCGGAGTAATGTGGGGGTGTGTTTTAACCCACTTCATTCTTAGAGTGAACAGAGTATACACTGACTTAATTTCTAGTAATTCATGTAGAATCGACACCAATTATACGTGAATATTCTAGAATTTGCGGTTTGGCAACATTATGAGAATGCATCACGAAAAGTTGCCCGTACAGGCATATAACCTAAATGAGTTCAGGGTACAAATCAGAGGAAGACCACGAAAAAGATGGATAGAAAACGTCAGGGACATCCTGAATATACACTTGCATAGCACACCAGAGGCCACACATCTGGCTTTAGAATGCAAGCTCGAGCTCCAACCTACGCTTGACGGCAAGAGTGGATAACAAACCCCCTGGCGTAAGACAATAGACAATTGTCTAGAAAAATACTATTGTCTGTCCCGAAGTGAACGATGGTTGACCGTATTGACATTTGCTCTTAATATTAGGAGCATAATTAACTGAACAATAAGTATGGGACTTACGTAACACCATAAGTACTAGATTTAAAAAAATGCTATACAATTATTGCAAAATGGTGAAGTAGCACAGTAATAAGACATTTTTGTTTCAAGCACAAACCAGAATAAATCTACGTTTCGGGATCGACATATTCGTGAGGCACATAATGAACAGGGAATTAAAGACAGCTTCTTTTCATCATTCCCTCACACCAAATAGATTACATCGTTTGACATTAACCGATTGCAACGAAATCGACTGACGACCATAACGTATATTAGTATTAGTAGTAGTAGTAGTAATGGTAGTAGTAGTAGTAGTAGTAGTAGTAATGGTAGTAGTAGTAGTAGTAATAATTGCTATTTTAGTAGAATTGTAGCAGTAGTAGTAGTAATGGTGGTGGCTAGAGTAGTAGTGGTAGTAGTAATATTAGTAATACTGAAGGTGTTGGTTGAAGTAGTAATAGTACTAGTATTGGAAATGGCAATAGTGGTAGTAGTATAGTAGTAAAAGTCGTCGATGTAATGGTGGTGGTAGTGGTTGGAATAGTAGTGGTAGTAGTAGTAGTAGTAATAGTAGTAATAGTAGTAGTAGTAGTAGTAAGAATAATAGTAGTAGTAGTAGCATGAATCGTAGTAGTAGATAGTAGCAGTAGATGGTAGTAGTAGTAGTAGTAGCAGTAGTAGTAGTAGTAAGTATTACATTACAAAAGTAATATATAGTTGGAAACATAGTTACAGAAGCAACAACAGCCGACACATGGACAGTAGCTGTAATATAACGATCGCGACATTTCTACAGATGCACAAAACAATCATCATTAGGTTCCTTAATGTACTCAGAAAATCCACATTATGTGTGTTTCCTGTGCCCTACATAAATTACGACAAAATGCTGTGGCCAATCAATAAACTGTCAAGATTTCTGGGCCCCCTTCCTGCATTAATGTTCTCCAAAAAATTATTTAACATCCTCCATCCAATGAAAAAATGGGATAGGAGATGTAACGGATAAACTACGTAATTCCCCCCCCCCCCCCCCACTGCTTTTTATAAATTTAAATAAATGTTTTGAAGTCAAATAATTTAATTGGTATATAGGAACAGTAATGTTGACTTCAATATTTGTCGAACCCCGTTCGGGTTGTCAACAATTGTCACACTTTTATCAGACCCCGACTCTTCTCTCCAGAAATAATAATTTGTGTACCCCTCCTGTACGTCCCATTTCTATACTCAAAAGACAAGCACGTTCCTGCTACATTTATAACACTACACAGCTATATATATATATATACACACATTACCTAAAGATTATCACCGGGTTGTACTCAGACATCAATCATTACCGGGTTGTACTCAGACATCAATCATCACTATCATCGCATCCTGCAACCTTTAGGTTTCATTCAATATCTCTGTCCGACTCCCAAGTGTGGGACACATGCCGATCGCCATGATGGCGTCCAATATAAATCACCCTCTTTCCCCCAACGTGACATTCTTAATCATAGAAAACCAATATTTGCTCCGAAATCCATCACGGCTCTCTACAAAGCTACTGCGCCCTTCCACTTACAAAGGGTGGTAATATTGCAAGCCACAAGGGATTTCGCGACTTTTAACGCTGTCCTAGCATCACTTTCTCCCTTGTTTCAAGTCTTTTTGTGTATCCTCTATCGGCATTTGCATAATCTTAATGGTCATTAAATTTTCATAGTTTCATATCTTTAATGGATTTTTGGCATTGAGAGTTATTAGCCGTCGATGTGTTGTTTCCCACGCAATCCCACGGGAGAATAGGATGTGATAGAATCCACAATTCCCTGTTCCAGCGCTCAAGAAGTCGGCAAGATGGTTATTACACACGATTCTTCACTGTTGCATCCAAGTCTGTTTGCCAGGAATGAGATGTTTTCCCAATGAGAATAAGAATCGATTCGGGAAGACGCGTAAAAGGTATCACGGAACAAATACCCGGAATAATAATGATTTTATGAAGGAATGTGGGAAGGAAGCTATTAAAAGGAAAAAAATAACCAGTTAGAAAGACAAGATTGCACAGTTCTTTATGATACAGCGAGGATAGATTTTTTAAATGTGAAAAATAGCCCCATAAATGTAATAATATTTTAGGTTAGATACATTTGAAATTGGGCCCGAAAAATATTCATAATATGGGATGCCGAAATGTCAACAATCATGATTATGATAACAAAAGCCGAAATACCGTTGTAAAACCGAGAAATCAAAATAAAAGCACAATAAAATAACGAATGAAACAAACAAATAGAAATAGCAATTATAATGTCGTTATAATATCAAGAAATAAAAGCAACGTCAATTTAAATACCGTTATATAATCAGCAAATCAAAATAACGAGAATTAAAATACCGTTAAAACGTCAGCAGATCAAAGTAACGATAAAGGAAATACCGCTATTTTCCGATAACTAAACTTAGATAAAATCTCACAGATTAGAGTCACTGACAAATTATTGGGTCTGACATAGGGCCGGGAAAAGAATAGCGACACTGTCACCTGCCAGGCATGTCAAAAAAGTCACGAAGGAGGTATTGTTAGTGGAATTTGGTCATATCCCATAGCAGGTCAAAGCGTCTAAGAAGCCATGTTGAAATTGAATGTATCCGACCGAAAAGGGCAGATATCGCAGCTGTAATCCATGGAGCAGTGCTTTCCATTGTATGCGCTGCATCCTACTAGTCTGCAAGAGTTTCAGAGCGAATATAGAAGAAGAGGTAGTAACATTACTTTGAATCATATACCGAGTATCAAACACTACTGTGAATCATGAGCTGAGAATCAGGCACTACTTTCAATCATGGACCGAGAATCAGGCACTACTTTCAATCATGGGCCGAGCATCAGACACTACTTTCAATCATCGGCCGAGAATCAGGTACTACTTACAATCATGGACCGAGAATCAGACACTACTTTCAATCATGGACCGAGAATCAGGCACTGCTTTGAATCATGGACCGAGAATCAGGCCCTACTTTCAATCATGGACTGAGAATCAGGCACTACTTTCAATCATGGGCCGAGAATCAAACTTCCATAGTAAGATTCCAGAAATGATGTTAGTATATGTTTGGAGATAACACCAGATGTCAGATCAGTTTCTTGATTCCTCTAACATTATTTCTTAGAAATAACAACCAAACTGTTGCTCACCCAGAGAGCTCAATTATCAAGACATTAGAAGTTCTAGCTCATTTCCTTAGACAAACGTGTGAAAAAATGTTGGAATCATGACAATCCAAGATTGAACGTGAGCAGACATCAAGAATTTAGAAGCTGGCTTGTCTCAAGAGAGCTATAATATGAAAATTGATGAGTAACTGTGAAGTGTTTCAGATAAAGGGAAATCGTTTGATGAAAAATCATAGTTGGAATGAAGGTGAGCAGGAAAGTGCTTCTAAAGAAAAAAGACACTTAAGTGATTGAATATTTAATGAAATAACAAAACATTGAAAATATAAAGTTATGTGAATTAAAACAGTTGAAAATGTTAGTGATTGTTGAGTTTACTGAATATTTTGTAGGAAAATGTTAATGATTGTGTTAACCCTTGTTTCGCGGGTTTGGGAGGAAAGCAAAGAATAGCAACAGTGATGACCGTCTATGCATGCCGTAAGAAGCGAGTAAGGGGTTGTGGGTTTGAGTTGGTTGTCCCATCCCAGATAGGGTCAAAGTGACCCAAAGCCATATCGTGATATCGGACCTTGTGATATCGGTATGATTCCCGCTGGTACAATCCTCGAAATGGTGTCACTCAAATACTACTTATTGATGAACGGCAGGCTGGCGGGATGAGCAGCTACCGAATAGGTCCATTTGTTTTAAACACAACATCAGGAGAAATGTTATTCTATTTATGCATACGCAGGACTTTATCCACGTTACTGGTATCGTGAAGCTTCGTGACCGGCTGATGGGTGGATTCATTGGAAATGGCTCGTTGGATTTCCTGATATAAAGCGATATTGTGGAGTCTAAAGGTGTCAGTCACTCCCTCACTCCACCATAAAATAGCGTCCCCATAACGTATGTTAAACGCACTGACTTTAACATCCTCCACGTTTAGTTTTTTAAAGAATTTTAAAAAACATACGTTAAAATGATTATAATTCTCTAGTGCCTTTGGCACTTTCCAGTTTTCACAAGCATATGTTAATGTAACCGGCTCTGTGGCGGAGTGGTGTAAATCTAGACTGTGACGACCAAGATACGGGTTCGAATCCCGACGAAGACAATTGTGCATCCGGAGCTTTCAGAAAACAATGGTAAACTATTGAACGTATTAGTCCCACGACAATCTAGCACAGACGTCAATAAAGAATTGAACATAGAAGACTTGGCTACTCAAAACTATAAAATAAACAAGAACATATTTTGAACACATGTAAAAACAACCAGGACAGAGGTGCGCTCACCTATTTTTTGCGTTCCCCCCCCCCCCCCAACCCCCCAAAAAATTTAATTTAAAAACCGCATAAAATTTAAAGGATTAAAAAAAGGTTACAAATGTCATATCTTCTGTCTGGAAACCACAGCTATTCGAATGAAGACTTCTGCCGAAGACGGATGTGCCGGGCCATTGACGCAAATAAAACGGCGACACAAAACATTTCCATTCTGTGGACTACATCCTGCTGGAAATCTAGTAGGGACATGGTCCAGCTATGAGAGAATTAAAACTTGAGTTTGAGAATGAACGCTGCAGAAGAAGAAGAAGAATGAAGTCTTCTTGTGCTGTATTTCCTAGCTTCAATTTTCTGCGGTGTATCATATGATTGACTTGTGTCGTGATGTACTGATCACTACCGAAACTAGGAATTTTAGAGCCCTGGGCAAGCTCCGCGCCCTCCATTTATACATAAATTAACTCCATTTTGGCTGTGTCGCCTCTGGATATTAAATTTTACGCTTCTTCGCCGCACCTGCCTATTTTCGCCGCTCTCGCTAAATCGCTTATATTAATCACTCGTATATAAAAAGGAGAAGCGGGCGGGTTGGGTATGGGAACGCCACCCCCTAAGAAAATCATAATAAGATTTTAATTACCACAAATTTAGCTAAAATGTTACTTAAATATCCCCCCCCCTCCCCGCATGTCTTCAAAGACTGTCCTCGAAAAAAAATCAATTTTCTTATGAGCAAGAGGGAATTACACGAAAATTAACGAAAGCTCTTTTTTAAAATGCACATTAGCTTTAGTTACACACCCCCCCCCCTTTTTTAGCGCCTAAACGAATTTGTATCTACATCAGTAACATCCCATCAATACCTATCCACAGTGCTGATATCAATACTTATGTAATGACGTGTCTTATTTCAACGCTGTCAATGAAACAGTAGAGCTAGGACAATTTAAATCGTCCCAAGAACACTAAACAGTATCAAAGGTATGCAAGAACAGTCGTCATACCCTCAGGCATACTGAACAGAGACCCTACTAATTTAGCGCTAAGGTCGATTGGTGCATTTGACGAGCGCCACGCGAGGTTCTAAATTAAGAGGAAACTCATTCCACATGTCCAACATGCAAGCAAACACGGGAACAAGCCAAGTTTAGTGAAATAATCGAAACTAACAGCCCACACTAGCGATGTGGTGAACACTCCCGAAGTGCCCGTTCTGCCTGATCCATTGACACTTTGTTTAGTTTAACTCTTTCCACATTGGTCGCGTTCTTTTCCTCCACCGAACCAACAAGAATTAGAATTCCCAACCAAGTTCCCAGTGGTACCACTCAAACAATTGCCTGTGACAAACTTGGCGGTAAATCCCCCAAGGTCTTCAACGTTTCTCCGTACAAAACGCCAGAAATGCTTGCCTATTTCATGATGTTTGTTTAATGTAGGTGGCCAGGTTACATTTGTTATTACTACTAGCAAATTAAAGTTTATTATAGATCTTCGCCGGATAATGTACTGTCGTGTTCTTTTTTTATCTGCTATAAATAAATAGAGGACACTCGGTTGGGTCGTAGATAAGTTTTTCGTAAGGGTGTGAGTGCTAAAGGAAGATCTAATATCCTCGTTATTGAGGAGATTTGAATGACATCTATTGGAGTAAAGATGGAGGGAGGGGTTACCCAAATTTTGCTGTCTAGTACTCGATGTATGGAGGGTTGGTTTTAAACCCCATAACCACTCCATTATCTACATGCTTTGGTTAATTAATTTAAAGTGCATGCTATTTCTATACAGGGCCGGATTTAGGCTTGATAAGGCCCTAAGCTATTTGAGATATGGGGGCCCCTTAGCCATTAAGAAGTTTATAGAATAATAAATCTTTAACCAAGAAAGAGGGGGCATTAAGCTATAGCTTGTATAGCTTATACGTAAATCATGTACTGTTTCTATATTGCTTGTATACCAAGCACTGCTACATAATAGTCCTGCATGCTGATTTCACGTTGCATCACCACACTTTGCTTATCCCACTTTTCCCGTACTTTGCATTGCCGTATGACAATAAGAACACACACACACACACAGCGACTAATAATCAGTTGCTTCAGCCAAGTTGAATGATCGTGTGAGATCAGTTCTCAGGAGTACACTGGGGAAGACCTTGGTATTTACTGAAAAAGAAATCCTAGCTATTATTGTTAACAACCGACTCTTTTTGTGACTTCGTATATATATATCTGTGCTTGAACAGTGACCGTCCGAGATAAAAATAACTATTGGCTAATGGAAAACAGGTCTTCATAATGACTAATTTTCTATTCACATAATTTTCATTGGGCACTATGGCTGATACTTTGTTTGACAGCCAATGAAAACCAAAGAAATAGTCAAATGAGTTATTATAGAAGAGGGACCGTACGGTTGGTGTTCTTAGCATAATCCAAGTCTTCGAAATGCCGCCCCACTTAAATTGTTTTTCTTCGAAATGCCGCCCCACTTAAATGGTTTTTCTTTGAAATGCCGCCCCACTTAAATGGCTTTTCTTCGAAATGCCGCCCCCAAAAATGTATAGTGATTGATGCCGTCTGATACATCGCCTCATAGGGCGCGTTATAACACGGCACTGTATGTCATGTGACGTATGTGTATGTCATGTGACGTATGTGTATGTCATGTGACGTATGTGTATGTCATGTGACGTATGTGTGTGTCATGTGACGTATGTGTGTGTCATGTGACGTATGTGTGTCATGTGACGTATGTGTATGTCATGTGACGTATTCCTTCCAGAACATTGTCTTCCAAATGAACTCTCTGAACCCCCTTCTGTCTTGAGCGATGGGACTTAGATTTTCCAACGATGTATTCATGTTATCTTTAATGTCGTTAGTCAATCGTCTTCTTGGTCTGCCCTTTTTCATCTTCCAGGTACTCTGCCCTCCATTATTTGTCTTTCTAAACAGTTGTGTCTCTTTATATGACCAAACAGGCGTAGTTTTCATTTTGCTATTGAATTTAGTAACCAACACTCTGGAATCTTCAATGTGTTTATAATATCTGAGTTTCTCTTGTGTCCCGTCCATGATATTCTAAGTATCTTTCTATAACATTTCATCTCAAAGGCGTTGATCTTTGCAGCTGACTTACTTAGGGTCCATGTTTCACAGTCGTATGTTGCAACCGGATGTCAGCGGCACTGTTTAGAAGGTTGTTTTCCAGTTAGTCAACATGGCTTCAATAGCTGAAGGACAGACAGACAGATATAATTCAGTTCCAGCCAGGGTTTGAGCCCGAGACCTTATGAAATTTGCATTCTAGCCATTCGGCTACACATTTGACTCTCTGCTAGTTAGTATAACTGATCTATATTTCCCTAACCCTCTCTCCAGGTGAAGTGTTTCTAATCCTTCATCACAATAGTCCAGAAAATAAACCTACACCCCTCCCCCAACTCATCCTTTACATACAGGTATTAAGTACCACGTAAAAGAGAACACCTAAGTTCTTACAGGCAGGTGAGAATCCTTATAGAATCTCTATCATTCAGTTTGAGAAGTCTACCAGACGATGTCAGGGACGTCAAGCACTTAGTGTCCCCACAATGTCAATGTTGACCGACAATGTCCATTAACGTTTTTCGCGCTCATTCACAAGCAACCCTGGAACATTCTTAAGATGAAAATCACAGGTAAAGTCAATGTTATAGTGTCGTAGTTATCTGCCAGACGGACAAGACAAGAACTAATTTGGCATTTCACTTAATAAAGTTGGCTTGTTTTCGTTCATCTTTTTGTGTGTGTGTAAGATGCAGTCAAACAAATTAGCAATAAAGAATTAAAACGATAAACATTACTATAACTATTATTACTACTACTAACAACAATAACTACTACTACTACTATAACAATTACTACTACTACTAATACTTCTACTACTACTACTACTACAACTATTATTACTACTACTGCCTCTGGCCATTTAGGTGTGATATGCATGCAAAAAAACAGAAAATAAAAACAGAACAATAGAGATAGCAGAAAACACAACCAGAGAAATACAGAGAAAACAGAAACAGATAAACAGAAAATAAATAAATTGAGAGAATCGAAAACAAAACCAGAGAAAAACCCAGAAAACAAAACCAGAGAAAAACCCAGAAAACAAAAACAAAACCAGAGGAAGACAGAGAAAACATAATACAAAAACAGAGAAAACTATAAAACCGAGGCAGAGATAAACATAACGAACAGAAAAATATTGAAAACAACATTAGAGAAAACATATAGAAACACACACAATCTTATGTAATATGAAGTGGGTAATGATTGAATTTCCGTGTCTTTAGTCAATTATACAGCCCTGCTAGTACATTGAAATTACACCTCTGATCTACAGTGACGCATATGACCTTTTCCCGTGATTTTCATTATTCATTTTGTGTGTACACTGTGCCAACAACCAATGAAAACGGCGTAAAGTCAAATTTCGACTAGTTAGAAGGCTGATTTCCAAAATAGCCCACATGTCTCATATAGTCGATGACGACACTGTAAGAGATGAGCAAATATAAACATGGACTGGACATACTATTTTGTTTGTTATTTGAGCCTCCCTTGTATTCAACTATTTATTTTCGTAATTTACCCCCACGTTAGCGTAAGGTAGGCTTAGACTATACGAGCTGGTAGCAGCTTGCTACCTGACCGTACCAGTAGCACTCCTCGTCCGATGTGTCTATCAACGTTAAGGCACTAGGTGACCCACACTTCAAGGGTTACAGATGCTCATCAATCGTTCACGTTGACAGTTGATTAAATTTGACAATCTCTTCCCAGTTATTCCCACCAACCACTTCCATCAACACGCCTCCTTATTTCATTATTTAGTGTCATCGTTTGGTGATATATGTCGAATAATATTAATTAGATTCACATCACCTGCCGAAGACGGATGTGTCGTGCCATTTGCGTTAATGAACTTGCGAATCCCTTAATTTCAATTTTCTGGACTACATTTTGCTGGAAATCTAATTAGACAATTGTCATGCTACAAAAGAGATCCAGTGGGAATTTGAGATTGTATGCTGAAGAAGATCCACATCATAGTTGGACAACTTTTTGGGTTCACAGTCGAACTGAGGTTTTTTTTGGGTTGGTGGGTCGAGGTTTACTTGGTTTGCGGGTCGAATTGAGTTTTTTTTTGGGATAAACGATTTTTATATACTCATGTGGCTCTGCAAGTAGTGTTGTTGGTTATAATCTTTACTCCAACCTTATGCAATCTTGAGAGCGATCATAATTAATAATAAGCCCCACAGCCCGTCAGGTACACACAAATCGACGTTCCTACCAAAAGACCTTTTTCTACTACTATCAAGAATACATTCAAAACAAAATACCACGAGCAAGAACGTCGCTATTGACCTTCATGTTCACATGGCCGAGCTAAACATAGATCTGAGCAGACTACAGAAATGTCATGTACAGAGATGTGTGACTAAACAATAGCTAATAATAACACGAGAACCAACACGAGACCCACTGTATCACTAAACTTCGAGGCCAGCACGAGAACCACTGCCAGCGAGAATCCAAATTGTTGCAAACTTTCCCAGGCTTCTCCCCAGTTTGGAAATGCCAAGCTTCTCTCTAAAAGACTCTAATTGAGGCAGCCTATTTTCTTAGGACAGAGTAACTACCCAATTTTCTGGAAATCCTCTACGAGCATTTTCTCTTTCCATGCTAAACGTTCTGATGACCTTTCCAAGATGACTGTGATCTTCTACATCTCTTCTGCGAATAAAAAGTGTGGGAATATACATAGCAGACTATAAATCTTAAGTATAAAAAGTAAACAGGCCTCAATTCTGTACGTTTTTGATAATTGTCAAGCTTTCTATTGGTTACTACTTACATACTTGGAGTAGCTTAATTATTTTTGGTATTCGATTTCAAGAATATAAATATTGACCAACCGCAAACACAGGGAAAATCAAGAAAAGGGGCGAATATGGGCCTAATTAATTCAGAAAGCAGGTTTACAATGAACATCCATGGGAAGTTTAGTCAGAAAAACGCAAGTAGCAAACACTTTCAATTATTTGTCCTAGGCTACTGACACACACACATACACGCACACACATATACACTCATTCACGGAACGATAAATACCGCCTCTACACTGCAGCTGACACACACATACACGCACAAATAAATATACTCAATCACGTAACTACCGTAACTACACTAATACATAACGACCGCTACACTGTAGCTATTAATTTTACTACTGCGACCACTATTTTTGCTCTTACTCGAACAAGTAGATAGGAGGGGGGGGGGGGGAGGTTAGGGTGTTCATTTCTGGAAAATCAGAAAATAAATTTTAGTACTAAGAATATTGCCGAAAGGCTGGTTCATCCATGCACCATTTAACAATTTTTCCGAAAATGATCTCCGAATACCGAATATCTAATGAAAATGTCATTACAAAAGGAAATTAACACTTACTAACGAAACTGAGAGATTTGACATTTTAAAAATTAGTTAACAACCTCAGGCACCCCTACTGAAGACATATCTACGACCCTGATCATACTACTGCTGCTTCTACTACTACTTCTACTACTACTACTACTAATGCTGCTGCTACTAATGCTGCTGCTACTACAATACTGCTCATGTATATATATATATATATATATGCGTGTGTGTGTAAAGTAAAAGTAAAGTAACTTATAGCCTTTATTAATGCCGTAGGGGTGTGAGATGTTAGCAATCTCACATTTCAGAGGCTCTGCAAATGAGGGCGGTAGCCATCTCCTCCCCTTCGCAGTCTTTACTTCACGGATTAATCCGGTACCCATTTAAGGCTGGGTCAACCCGGGAGCCGCTGCCATCTGAAAAACATTTCCGCCTCAACTGGGGAATTAACCCAGGATAACTCATATGCGAAGCCACTGCGCTACGAGGCTCCCCATATATATATATATAAAACAGAGAAGGACTTTCTGCTCTCTGACGTCCGGCTCTGTGGTGAAGTTGTACAGAGCTCGTCTGTGACGGACAAGGTGCCGAGTTCGATCCTCGCCACAGACAATTTTGCAATCTGACCATTCAGAAAGCAATGGCAAACTACTGAACGTATTTATATTGCCTAGAAAATTACCCCAGTCAATAAATGCTGAGTTGATATCTAAGTTCTGTAAAGGATATGCTACCAATTTGTTTTTTTTAGACAAGGACACGAAAATGACCGTCCCCAATAAAGACGTTTCAAAAGAATTAATTAGGACCCCTCCCCCCCCCCCCCCCCCCATTCGTTTCGTCTTTTAATTATTGTTGAGATTTTAGTTGTTTTCTATTTATATTCCTGAAATCGCATGCCAAAAATAGCCAAGGCAACTCCAAGTATATAAATAGTGACAAACGGAAACCCTACAATAATCATAAACTTAAAGGAATGGGGTAATAATTAATTATGTTGGAAGGTCTTGTATACTGCCGGCGTGGCGGTCTCAACAAAGAACAGATCATCGTTGTCATTTGACTTTTTCCCGTGATTTTCATTGATTTTCGACATAAAGTACAAATATATAGGCTTAGGAAAATCACGGGTAAATGAGAAATTATCAAAGGCTGTTTTCTATTAGCCACTCCAGTCGACGGTGAGGTCAAAGATAATCATGGGCAGACAATATCAATGCCTGGACAGGTCACGTCAAAGATAATCATGGACAGACAATATCAATGCCTGGACAAGTCAAGAATTGTCTACATTTATCCTTATCTCCGACGATATAAATGGCTAGAGTTATGCCCATCTGCGATATAGAACCTAATTGCAGAAAATAAATAAGCTTTCATTCATTACGTTTTTGCTTATTGTCTTGGTATCCGTTGGTCACTATTTATATATTTGTAGTAACCACGGTAAAATAGACAAGAACGAAATAAGAAACGCACAAAAATAATCAAAATTCTGCAAAATCAGCCTTCTAGGTCTTGAGCGCACAGGTCTGTCGAACACAGTCGAAGTTCTCGCCAGATGACTGCCTTAAGATATAGTACTGCTACTACCGTGACGGGTAATAGATTTATGGAGGAGTTGAGACTGAGGCAGTATAGAGGACCTTCAAACAGAATTAGTTTGGACCCCTTCCTTTATGTTTTTGATTATGGTTGGGATTTCAGTTGGCTACTATTTATATACTTGGAATCGCCTTGGCTATTTTTGACATGTGATTCGAAGTATATAAATAGGGACCAACCAAAATCTCAACAATGATAAAAAACGTAATGAATGACGTCCAAATTAATTCTGTATGAAGGTTTTTTTGAGACAGTCATTGATATATGTCCATAACAGCGTCAGATAAGGAGCAATGGGAAAGTTTAATCTGTCCCTACTCTCCAATAATCTAACCTTCCCAACTACCTCTCATAACAGTGTCAGATAAGGAGCAATGGGAAAGTTTAATCTGTCCCTACTCTCCAATAATCTAACCTTCCCAACTACCTCTTATACCACGGTTCTACCAGACTAAATTGTCCTCAATTATTGTATTTTCTCCAGAAATAAAGCCTGCCCCTGGCAGTGACATATACTTGTCCCCCCTCCCAGAGTGAGTATCTCCATCCTACGGGAGACATCTATGGTCTCTCATATGTCAGCCGAAATCCACACGGAACCGAGCAGCACGTGTTTTCGTAATAGCATGCTCATTTTTCGACCCCATTGCCATTTGAGTCAAAAGATGTAATTAGCCTGTGGCAATTGACCTTCGTTCTTATCGTGCTTCTCCTTTCATTAATATGGCATTTCAAGAGATGGCTAACACTCGTTCGGTTTATGTTAGCTCTTGTACTCTGTAGGGTAGTGTGTTTTCCTATAAGATCTACCAAGTAAGAATATATTCATTTGCTCAGTGTTACTGTAGCCTCTATATTTTCTGTCCAGTTTGGGTTTGTCTTAGCATGATGTTGAACATCACACTCATAGCTAAGCTCATATTTTTTTCATCGTTGGTTCTCATACTCCTGGAGATTAGCAGAATGCAACCTGGAGAACGGAACACGCTGTGTCATGGTTTACAGTTTGGCTGTGATATCTGTGCCTTTCATCCCGACATATCTAACTTCAGCATAATTATAGAACATTTTGATCCTATCCCCTATAGGATGAGAACGCCATCTTCACCCCCCCCCCAAAATAAACCCTTCTTAATCGCCTCTTACGAAGTGCAGGTCAACTTGCAATGTCGCTTTTCTTTGGTCCCCTTTCATGTCCCGTTTTCACAGCAGCTTACAATAATACTTAAGTTGAAACTAGGACCAATAGTAGTAATTACGTACAGGTGAAACGGGATGAATTGGGATAAAGCAATTTTCTATCTATCTATGTTCCTTCAGCGCCGAACATGGTGCATAGCTCAGAAACCATAGCTCTCCAGTTCGAGCGATGTGACGCTATTGTGTGTAATTCTTGTATGTTGTAGAGACCCATAGTCATACAGACTGTATAGTTGTTATGTGAAGAGTCTTGATCTTCCTCTTTTTCTTCTCATCCGGTACTCATTTTAATGCGTGTAGTGGCAATCTATTTTCATTCATTTTAGGTACATGTCCGATATAAATTCATTGGTTTATTTGTATTGTTATAGAAACATATTTCTGTTTGGTGTCTGCTTTTACTTGCATGTTTGACTAAACAGTGTCTGCTATTACTTGCATGTTTGACTTGAATTCTTACCAACCAATATTTTAGAGTTTTTTAAGACATTTTTATTTTCAAATGAATTAAATTTCTTATCCAGTGCCTTTGTCATTGTCCATCTTTCGCAACCATATGTCAACACGGATATTACTTTGGTGCTGAACAGTCCTAGTTTGGTATATTTACTTATTGTTTTTGATATTCAGTTTTTCGTAGTGGGTAAGCAGTTCACATTGTGCTCAGAAATTTGAATGTTTAAGTCCCTCTCGCGACGCCTTATTTATAAATTGAATTCTTTTCGTAGATTCCTAGGAATGATTACTTGTGACTACGGAGTTACGTGCCGTGAGTGTTAGTCTCGGTATGCGGTGTGTCGATTCGCTGGCAAGGACGAAGCACATATGGGGTAACTCGTGTACAATAACAGCAATCCTCTAAAGTGAAATAACAATAAGAAAAAACAATTACATCCTGCTGGAAATCTAATAGGACCATTGTCCTGCTACAAGAGAGATCCGTTGGGAATTGGGAAGCGATCGAAAAAATAACAATGCTTTAGTGCACGAAAATGCGAACCAGATATAGTTTTTAAAATCCTTGATCAGAAACAATAGTTCCATCCTTCATACGCTCTGCACATGATGATGGCTCAGTTACACGAGAAACGCCCGTGTGTGTAACACGTTTATACGCCGTAAGGTCTATTAATACTCTCTATTCTATATTAGACAAACGGAGATCACACTCACTGTGGATGGTAACAGACCGAATCAATACATCTGTATAAATGATTCAATTCTTTATCAGGGATTTCCAACTTTCTAACACATGAACACAAAAATGTGTTTTTCCACGTTGGATACATACATTTATTTAGGTATTTAATTCTTAACGAGTTAAGTCATCGTTCGATTTTTGGGTTTGTACAGAAATTACTAATATTTAGGTACAACGATTATATCAGATGGAAGAAGTTCAACAGAAATAAGAAGCAGAATAGGGTAGGTAAAAAAAATTCAGAAAAATTAAAAATATATTGTGTAATATGACATTGTCATTAGCGGTGAGAGAGTTCTGTAGTGCTATATAAACCCTATACTAACATATGGATGCGAGTATTGGACAATAAACAAACTGGAAAGTGGGAAATTATAAGCAGTAGAGATGTGGTTTTATAGAAGAATGCTTAGAATACCATGGACTGCAAGAAACACTAATCTGGAAGTGTTGAAAGAGTCAAATGCGACACCTTAATCAACAATATAAGAAAAAGACAATCTTATTTTTTTGGCCACTTCATGAGACAGGCAGGTTTAGAGAATATAGTCACAACAGGCAAGATTGAAGGCAACAGAGACAGAGGGCGACAACGTGAGAAAATATTAGACAGCTTGACAACCTGGCACGGCAGGGAAACAACAACGACTTTGATACATAATACTGTGGACAGAGAGCTGTGGAGAGCCATGACCGCCTACGCCAGCCGGCATGGCACCTGATGATGATAATGTAAGAATGAACAGATGAAGACAGAAAAAAAGACAAAACAAAAAAAGAAGAAGAACCAGACACAGATCTCATTAGTCGAGCAGACAGTAGCAACCTTAAACCAATGCTTGCCCACATTGAAGTTCATAGAGTTAAAATGACACAAGAAGACATGGTTCATGGCGTTAAAATGACACATGAGGACATTGTTCATAGCGTTAAAATGACACAAGAAGACATGATTCATGGCGTTAAAATGACACAAGAAGACATGATTCATGGCGTTAAAATGACACAAGAAGACAGGGTTCATACGCGCCATCAGCGGTATAGAAGACCTGTCAACATAAACATGAAATAGTGTCCGATTTGTGTGAAATCTATTGATTGACCGTGGCTATTTTTGACATGCTACTTCATATATGTAAATAGCGACCAATTAAAAGTCCAAAAAATAGTCAAAAACGTAACTAACATGGTCCAAATCAATTCAGCTAGGAGGAATGTAAGATCGAGAGCAACGGGGGAAAAAACAAAAAAACAAGCATGAGTGCTAAAGTGCAAGTGAAAAGCAAGTTATTCTCCAGAATGCTCTTGATGGAAGAACCAGCGTGACTTATTTTGACTGATGGCAGGGATCATCGAGATAATTTTACAAATATTTTATGTAGTAGCTAATGAAAAGCACAGGAAAGTCGGATCAGTTAAGGGACACTGTTTGCGATCATCGCAGGACCATGCTGATGAAGTACGTGCTCAAAGTAACCCAATAAATTGGAAGAGGAAATCAAGCGATCATGTGTACAGATTACAGTGTACCATCTTGTAAAGGAAAACAAACATACTGAATGTATTACAATCAAACTTCGATGCTCAGACGATTTTTAATGTCCGTTAATTACTGAAATCACACAGCAGTTGCGTGCATTAACAGGCAACGAGTCACAGACCTTGTAATTATGAGGGCAGCCCTTATGGATGCGGTCACATAAGCTTTCTTTGGTAAGGCATTGCGTGTGCCAGCTGACTAGATTCCTATATGTTGATACTTAATGGTAGCCACAAAAATCTGTCAACCGGGAACTTTTAATTTCTCATAACGTTTGGTAACAGAATTACGGGACTTTCACGATGAACAGTTTCTAAGCATTCAAGCGTTTCTGGCATAAACAAATTGGGAGTCGGTACAGCATATCAACAACAGACGTTACATCAGGCGTATCATAACATGTCTATGATTTATTATTACTGCTACCAGCAAGTCGTACTGGGTAATTATATAGTGAACTCTAATACACCTTTGTCAGGCCGGTGCACATGAGAAAGTTTTATAATAGGGATTGTTTATTTTGAGATTCATAACTATGGTTGTTAAGTTTGGAGATTTAAAACTTAGGTTGTTGGTTTGGAGATTCATAACTTAGGTTGTTGGTTTGGAGATTCATAACTTAGGTTGTTGGTTTGGAGATTCATAACTTAGGTTGTTCGTTTGGAGATTCATAATTTAGGTTGTTGGTTTGGAGATTCACAACTCACGTTAAGTTTCATATTCATGACTCAGGTTGTTGGTTTGGAGATTCATAACTTAGGTTGTTGGTTTGGAGATTCATAAAATAGGTTGTAGTTTGGAGATTCATAACTTAGGTTGTTGGTTTGGAGATTCATATCTTAGGTTGTTGGTTTGGAGATTCATAACATAGGTTGTTGGTTTGGAGATTCATAACTTAGGTTGTTGGTTTGGAGATTCATAACTTAGGTTGTTGGTTTGGAGATTCATAACTTAGGTTGTTGGTTTGGAGATTCATAACTTAGGTTGTTGGTTTGGAGATTCATAACTTAGGTTGTTGGTTTGGAGATTCATAACGTAGGTTGTTGGTTTGCAGATTCACAACTCACGTTAAGTTTCAGATTCATGACTCAGGTTGTTGGTTTGGAGATTCATAACTTAGGTTAAGTTAGAGATTCATACCTGAAGTGGTTAACTCTAAGATAGAGAATTGGTTACTAAAGTTTTATAACTGAGATTAATTGCATCTAATATTAAATCATCATCATCATGTACCCCTTCATAGGTTTCTGTCATTGATCCGCACGTGCAACATATTATATCTTCTGTAATGTGTATCAGCAATACTTCTGACTTTCTACCATGCCATCAAACTTTCCAGTATTTTCTTTCTTTGTTTTCCTCTGTCTCTTTTCCCTCAATTGTTTCCTGTTGTTACATTGTATTCCACATCTCCTTTTCTCATCATCAGACCAATACATTTTGAGCATTTTATTTCCTGATGTTGATAAGTAACATCTTCTTGGTGTCATCCTCACATACTGAATCTTGATTGTCATCCTCACATACTGAATCTTGTTTGTTTTTCTAGCTGCCCAAGAGATTTTCAGTATTCTTCCCATTAACCACATTTTTATGATTTCCAGTTGCCTACTTCTTTGTTTATTTATTGTCCACGATTATCTTCCATATAACAGAATTGTATGTATGTTACATTGGATGTCTGATACTAGCGTTAAAGAGCTATTGCACATGATGGTGCTTATTTTGCCAGTTCTATTATCGTATTTCGAAATTATGAAACGAGAAATACAAATCTATCACAATGGAATCCAAAAGACAAATCATAACATCAATCTCCATACCAACATTGTCAGACTGACTAAAGAACAAGAGAGACCGCTTATTACATGTGAAATGTGATGTCTATGAAAAGCAACAAACAGAACAAGAAGAGATTATGTGAAGAATGAAGAGACAACAAGAACTGTTGGAACAAGAAGAGATCGTGTGAAGAATGAAGAGATTACAAGAACTGTTGGAACAAGAAGAGATCATGTGAAGAATGAAGAGATTACAAGAACTGTTGGAACAAGAAGAGATCGTGTGAAGAATGAAGAGATTACAAGAACTGTTGGAACAAGAAGAGATCATGTGAAGAATGAAGAGATTACAAGAACTGTTGGAACAAGAAGAGATCATGTGAAGAATGAAGAGATTACAAGAACTGTTGGAACAAGAAGAGATCATGTGAAGAATGAAGAGATTACAAGAACTGTTGGAACAAGAAGAGATCGTGTGAAGAATGAAGAGATTACAAGAACTGTTGGAACAAGAAGAGATCATGTGAAGAATGAAGAGATTACAAGAACTGTTGGAACAAGAAGAGATCATGTGAAGAATGAAGAGATTACAAGAACTGTTGGAACAAGAAGAGATCATGTGAAGAATGAAGAGATTACAAGAACTGTTGGAACAACATCTATGGTCAAATATATTGAAAAATAGAGACCAAATTGTTTCGGCTACTTAATGGAAATGAACCTGTATTGGTCTGCAGCAAGAGCATACAACATGAAAGTGGAAACAGCCAGATACAGACGAAGACAAAGAAGAAGGTGGATTGAAGGAGTTAGCAACATTCTTAGACGTCACAAAAATTATTGCATAGCACGCGACAATACAGATATAGATTTTATTTCATGTTTCTGAGTACTTTTTTCCATCTAGTGTTAACACTGCTCCCAGGTATTTAAATTGATGAAAGTACTTTTTTAAATGATGAGAAATTCACCTTGATGTTACATTCTTGTATATTCTGTTTCTTGGAAATGGCTATCAGTTCTGTTCAGTGTTACCACTGATGTTTTTGAAATAACCACAGATCACCTTTAAAAAAAGACATCATTGCCACATCGTGTCTCAATTATTTTACTTATGTCTTATATCAAATAATGTTCATGGATGACGAAGACATGCAGGATTGCGGACATTGCACCTTTCTCATTTTTTTTGGGTGGACTTCCAGGTGGCGGGCAATGCTGGATGTGCAATCACTGTCAATGGATCAATAAATCTACAGAAGAATGATGTAGTTGGCGCAGATGTGTATGTTGTACCACTGGCACGTTGTGGTCATCCTGATATACTCGTGAACGGAATGCCTTTTTCGGGCACCATACATGCATCCATAAATCTCCCATACCCATCAATAACTTGGAGACCTAATATGCGACTTGGTGTATCCTGATTTACACAACTGAGTAAAACTTATTATTTTCTCAGAAAGGATATGGGCTATCAGATTCTACTTGTATGCAAGAGCTGTCAGATTCTACTTGCTCACAGGGGCTGTCAGAAGTTTCTTGCTCGCAAGGGCTGTCAGAAGCTACTTGCTCACAGGGGCTGTCAGAAGCTTCTTGCTCGCAAGGGCTGTCAGAAGCTACTTGCTCACAGGGGCTGTCAGAAGTTTCTTGCTCACAGGGGCTGTCAGAAGCTACTTTCTCACAGGGGCTGTCAGAAGCTACTTGCTCACAGGGGCTGTCAGAAGCTACTTGCTCACAGGGGCTGTCAGAAGCTACTTGCTCACAGCACAGGGGCTGTCAGAAGCTACTTGCTCACAGTGGCTGTCAGAAGCTAGTTGCTCACAGGGGCTGTCAGAAGCTACTTGCTCATATGGGCTGTCAGAAGCTACTTGCTCACAGGGGCTGTCAGAAGCTACTTGCTCACAGGGGCTGTCAGAAGCTACTTTCTCACAGGGGCTGTCAGAAGCTACTTGCTCACAGGGGCTGTCAGAGCTACTTGCTCACAGGGGCTGTCAGAAGCTACTTGCTCACATGGGCTGTCAGAAGCTACTTGCTCACAGGGGCTGTCAGAAGCTACTTGCTCACAGTAAAGAGATTATTTCATCATACATATATATATATATATGGTGTGAAATAGATATTGGATGTGAAAATATCTGCTACGGACTGCTGTTAATGAAAGACTAGACCTGCAGTTATACGTCTCTCTATACAACACGTTGATATAATTCTTGTTTTAACTGTGATTTGTTTCTTTCTGCTTGTTTCCAGGGAGTTCTTCTATATACAAATGGAGAAATATGCCCGCCAGGCACTGGCTGAAGGCTGCAAGCACTCAGATGACCTAGTCATTAACGGAGATTCGGAGCTGTTTCGACATTTGAATCTTCACTACAATAGGAACAATCAATTAGAGGTAGACAGTGATATATCGTTGTGTTGTTTACATGCATGCAACACACACACAGATGAACACGCATTTTTTATACTGGATTTATGTACACACTTATAAGTACACATACAATAGCAGTGTGTATACTGGTTTTGTGTACACATATACAAGCACACTTATGGGAGAAGAAGATACACATACTCATACATTAGCCGCATTCAATGTTTATAGTGAATGTCAAGTCACTAGATAACGAGGGGGGGGGGGGGGGAGGGGCGCTGTGGGGAAGTTTAATTTAGAAATTTAGTCACACTGCCATTTTGTACTAGCGATTATCCACATGACATTTAATACTAGGAGTTTAGTCACATGACATTTAGTAATAGGAATTTAGTCACATGACATTTAGTACTAGGAATTTAGTCACATGACATTTAGCACTAGGAATTTAGTCACATGACATTTAGTACTAGGAATTTAGTCACATGACATTTAGCACTAGGAATTTGGTCACATGACATTTAATAATAGGAATTTAGTTTGAAGACAAATAAGACTCCCCCCCCCCCCCCCGAATAATCGATTAGCCACAATAAAAAACAGTCATCAAAAATTTTATGAAAGTCATTATAAATCTCATCAAACAAAGTCATCCATAATCTTATGAAACAAAGTCATCCATAATCTCATGAAACAAAGTCACCAAGATTCTAATGGAACAAAGTCATCATAAATCTCGTAAAATAAAGTCATCAAAAATCTGATTAAACAAAGTCGCTAAAAATCTCACGAATCAGTAACAAAAAATCTCATGAAAACGAGGCAGTTATTAACACAAAAATGAGCGAATGAGTAAATATTTTTATATAACTCCAACCTCCTCTCCCAGTCCCTTGTCGGTTACTGACAACGTATCTACGGCCCTGCTAGATTGTATACACACTTACAAACACACATACATTATCAGACATCACATGTTTATATCATATTTGTATACATACACACACTCAGACACTAGTACTCATGAAGTGTTTTATATTACCTCTCTCATTCGAGGAAAGGGTACAAGAGACGTTATTGCTTGTAATTCCCTGGCATCAAAACAAACACACTGGAACGGTAGCGTATCCTATTCGGGACGTAGCCATCAACCAGGCATTTTTTGGCTGTAGTGATTTTCTAGGCAATTATAAATATGTTCAGTAATTTGACATTGCTTTCTGAACTGGAGTACAAGTGAATGTGGCGGGGGTCGAGTTCAGTACTTTGACCGCCTTAGACGTTTCCTGCACCACACTGCCACAGAGCTGGAATGAAGACACACTGAATAAGTGCTGTCAATCAACATTCAGCTTGCACAATGTGCCATTGTCAGGACAGACGTAGATGATATCCCATGAGCCAATGTTCCAGTGTCTTTCTGTTTGTCAGGACAGACTTAGATGATATCCCATGATCCAATGTCCCAGTGTCTTTCTGTTTGTCAGGACAGACTTAGATGATATCCCATGAGCCAATGTTCCAGTGTCTTTCTGTTTGTCAGGACAGACTTAGATGATATCCCATGATCCAATGTTCCAGTGTCTTTCTGTTTGTAAGTAGTATTTACCACTATAGAACATGCTACAGCCAACCTTTGGTTGCGGAGACGGCAATTAATGATGATGAGCGCTATAAATTAAAAACCCCAAAATTGCACAAAGGAAATAAGAGTTAATCGCTCGTAATTTCTGGGTTCTCAAACAACAAAAACAAACAAACATCACACTACTGTTACTATTCATGTTCAATGACACTGATGACTTTGATGCACGCAACATTCAGATCACTGCAAGAACATCTTGTTAAACTATCCATAGAGCTATTGAAAAATAGCGGCCCAAAAATGGTCAGGGTAGTAGGGTGACATACTGGAGACAGATATTAGCCTGAAAAGCCCCTCAAACACCCGTCCTCAAACACCCGTCTTTTCAGCCAATCTGATAAGTGTATAAAATCATGCCGGTGCCACTCTTTTCTTTTGTTAAATCCATGATATTTGTCTCAACATCTTTTCTCTTTCTACCCTCAACTGTGCCCTGCAAAATAGTTTTAGAAAGTGAGCCGTATCAAGTTATATCTCCAAACCAAGGACGTTTACGCAGTTTAATTACCAACAAAAGTGGTTCTTTATAGCTTGCAAATGTATTTCTAGTACTTACTGCGAAAAACTGAAATCTAATCCTTGTCCTGTGTCATTTCACCTCTTCCGGTCAATCTATTTTACACATACTAATGTGAGCGTCGTTGTTATTATTGCTCGTCTTCTGTTATATGTTTTAATTATGTTTCATTTGTTGTCTTGATAAAGTTCTTTTGGTCAAAACTTTGATTTGTGTGTGTTATTATGTGTGTCTCTAGTTATTAGCAAAACTTTAGCAAATTTTTATTTCGTATTCATACCGCGTGTTTTGTATGTCCGGCTCTGTGGCGAAGTGGTACAGAGCGCGTCTGTGACGGCAAAGGTACCGAGTTCGATCCTCACCAATTGTGCATCCGGACCGTTCAGAAAGCAATGGCAACCTACTGAACGTATTTATATTGCCTAGAAAATCACCACAGCCAACAAATACTGGGTTGATAGCTACGTCCTGGATAGGATATGCTACCAATTTTTTTACTGCGTGTTTTATATATATATATATTTACAGAAAGTATGCGTCGTTCGTCATCACTGCATGGTTGTGTTGTTGTTGTTGAATATCTGCACCATAGTCCATTTGCAATATTATCATTATTATTGTAAATTGTTTGGTCTCTGTCCTGTTTTTTTCTTGATAAACATGTGAAGCTCGAAACGTAGATTTAGTGTGATCTGTTATACTGTGAACTACATTCGTTCTTGTCAGTATGTCTGCTTGTTCACTGTATATTCTGTGTATTTTTTTTGTTATTACCCATTTACCCACATGACCGGAAGAACGCACTGCAATTGGAGTGTTGTCTTATTTTTTTAAACTCGCCCGTGCGTTGTCGGAACCCAAATGGGGAGCAAAAAATACTGTTTACCTTCAATGTATGTCGTAAGAGGAGATTAAGGAGGTTATGGTGTGGAATTGGCTGTCCGATCCCGTACAGGGTTAAAGTGGCCCAGACGCTATGCTGAAGTCGGACGTGTCAACCTGAAAGGCGCAGAAATTGCAGGAAAACTTCAAAACATGACATAACACATTTTGTCTAGACGACATCCTGAAACTTGCATGATATTGAGAACGAAAGCAGAAGAAGAAGAAGAAGAATTGAAAACCCAGGTAGACATGTAGGAAATATTACCTTTCGTAAATAGAAAAAAAAACCCAGGTATGTATATACTATTGTCTGTGTATCTCCGGTCACTGGATTGGTACTGAGTCCACCAGATAACCCTAGAAAGACAAATATGGAATGAATAAGGGACTGTGATGACATGGGAATGCTGGGTGAACTAGTTAGTATACGCAAACAATATCAGGAGCATACACGGTACACACAGATTATGCAGATTATTGTGGGCCTACTTCTGGACACGTCAGTTGGCTGGTCTTTGGTTGATCCTCGCTTTTTATTAGCAGGTTGTACAGAGACACGTACATGCGCAGTGACCAATGTGAAAATCTATAAGGCCCATTGAAAACATGTTTTCAAAGTGACTCATTCGAATTTTATCGTGATTTTCATTGGCTGGACACAGAGTATGTATAAATTGGCCAATGAAATTCATGGGAAAAGTCTCATATTAGACACTGTAGCAGGATATTTTCTAATGAGCCAACAGGTCTGATAATGAAAATTGGTTACGTATCGCATACATTTAAGAACCGTTAGGATCAGAAGTGTACATGTGTGGGGGGGGGGGAGGGGGGGGGGGTGTGGAAGACTATCTCTAGAATTTCGCAATCGTTCTAGATGATATGGTTTATCTCGCAGAAATGTTATTTGCGACAGTTTAACTATTGGGTAACATTTCATGGACAATAATGTGTCGTGTTAGTCAATCAAATTTTAAATAACGTAACAGTTTTTTGGTTTCTTTTTCTTAAATTCCCAACCAACAACTTGATTGAGATGTTCTAGATACACCAATTTTCAAATATCGTGAATGTATTTTTGAGTCAGTCAATTTCTCAATATCGTGAATGTATTTTTGAGTCAGTCAATTTCTCAATATCGTGAATGTATTTTTGAGTCAGTCAATTTCTCAATATCGTGAATGTATTTTTGAGTCAGTCAATTTCTCAATATCGTGAATGTATTTTTGAGTCAGTCAATTTCTCAATATCGTGAATGTATTTTTGAGTCAGTCAATTTCCCAATATCGTGAATGTATTTTTGTCTGTCAATTTCCCAATATCGTGAATGTATTTTTGTCTGTCAATTTCCCAATATCGTGAATGTATTTTTGTCTGTCAATTTCCCAATATCGTGAATGTATTTATGTATTTTTGTCTGTCAATTTCTCAATATCGTGACTGTATTTTTGAGTCAGTTAATTTCTCAATATCGTGACTGTATTTTGAGTCAGTCAAATTCTCAATATCTGACTGCATTTTGAGTCAGTCAATTACCCAAAATCTCGACTGTATTTGGAGTCAGTCAATTTCTTAATATCGTACCGGTGTTATTCTGAGTCAGACTTTCTCGATAACTTGACTATTGTTTTGAGTCATTCTGTTTTTAAATGACTTGACTTTCAAGTTTTTAGTAGCTGTCTCACAATGACTTGCCTGTTTTAGAATGTTACTTCTAGAAAACAGTCTCTCTGTCTTGATTGTGTTACACGCTGACATGCGCCATATTTGATTGAATTACGCAACGACATTACATTTTTGCTAATTTCTTTCATGTTTCTCACGCGACAGTTGTTTAAATTGAATCTGTTTACTTCTGCTATTACCAAAATTATTGTCTGCAATCGGTTAAAAGGCGGGGCATTTAATAAAAGTGCATATACCATTGTCTTGAGTATCGTTTGATGGTTGATTGCACATTTCTATAACAATAATACCGGCAGCTGTTAAAAATAGCAGAGCCCCTTTGATATGCAAAATCTTGGCTTTAAAACAAAATATTCGAAGTGAAAATATTGGCAAAGATCATGATGGAAAAATATGACATTTCCGTGGTTATGAATCAGCATCGCCATATTATGATTGGTCGCCAGCGTTGTCACGTGACTCGTGACGCATAAGTTGTTTTCACGATTGACGTTCAACGTCGCCGGTGATATTCGGAACCGGTTGCCATTTACGTTAGACAGGCAAGTGGTCCCAAGCTCTGGTGGTTGTGAGACACCAGGAGGAGGGGGGGGGGCAAGCGGCGCCAGAGAAATGGCACCAGATGAATTGAAGCTTAATTGTTAATCATCTGAGCGAGTTCCTGGTTTGCGGTTTCTTTGAAGAGCGTCCGTTCCAACAACAATGAGATCGTTGCTTCGCTCCGCTGTCGCATAAAATTGTCAACTGGCCATCGGGGAAACAATATGGCGATTTTCAATTCTTTTAAGACTCAAACTATTAGCCCTTTGTTTTTCTCATCCTGTTTTGGGTTGGATGTCATAGATTAAGATAATGAGGTCTCCATTTTGATATTACTTTTCATGTCCATGCCTTCTGCACACACTTTTCGAGCTATACACATAAAAGCTATTGCTGCAGCCAAGATCTTAGATAACATTTATTCCAACAATGCGATGTTCTTTTTAAAGTAGTGCAGCCTAAACACAGCGTAATATAATTAGATTACATCGTTTCTCTTTTCTGACGTAGCAAGATAGAAACAGCAGGCATAGAGAATAGAAATAATGGTTCAATAAGGAAAACAAAGGATGGTGTGAGTCAGAAGAAATCTAGTTGACATAGGAGGAGGGGGGAAAAAGAAATAATGAGAATAGATATGCATTCAAGTTGGGAGAGACTGATCATGCTCGATTTCTCATCTCCAAAATTAATATCTGTCGTTCCTGGTTTTCCATAAGTGATATTCGTTTTAATCAAATAAGGAATACAGACATCTACGGTTTTCCATAAGTGATATTCGTTTAAATCAAATAAGGAATACAGACGGGGGCGTATATATGATTACCTTAAGAAGTAGATCCAGGAATAGGGTAATAAAGTTTTGCTAATAAGTAGAGACACTCATAATAACACACACAAATCGACGTTTGGACCAAAAGGTCTTTATCAAAATAACAATTGATACCAAAATAAAAATATATACAGAAAACGAACTGTAATGACATCGACGGTCACATTAGTATGTGTAAAATATATTAACCGGAAGAGGTGAAATGGCACCGGACAAGGATTGGATTTCAGTTTTGCGTAGTAAGTACATATTATCGATTTACCTTAAGAAGGGTGTTTTGCCTAAAACAGAGAGGTCATTCGTTCACTTCGTGTGTACATTTCACTATTTGATGGAAAATTTGAAGACATTGTGGTGACAAATCGTCCAAGTCGGGGTTTTATACCGAGCTTTTGACTATGTTCCTAGTACTACCAGTCATGTTCAAATTTTTCAGACATTGAAATCTGTATACAGGCCCGTAGATAATGGGGGGGGGGGGGGGAGGGGAAGAGGGTTTACGCACCCACCTATTATCTAGGAACTGTATACAGATTTCAATTTCGTCTTTCTGTAACTCTTGTCTCCCCACCACTACCCCCCCCCCCTAAAATAATTAAAAAAAAATAAATAAATTATTAAGCAAAAATTAGTTTTGGATCTGGCCCTCTAGTTACATCTCAGATGTCTTCACTTAACAGATGAGAGAATGAGCGTCACGTGGCTTTCATTGGAAGCCGTGCGGCGTCCAGTCGAATCTGCAGGCTAGAAAGAATGTTGATCTACACATAAACGGTTTGTGGCCATCCCATGCGGTTGCTAATTTGTTCTTGAGTGATATGCTCTGCCAGTGGGGCTCTAGTGATCAAAAATAGATGCCCAGCAAGTCCCTCCGTTGGGACATCTTTGAGCTTCAAGGGCAGACAATTGACTTTATCCAATTTTGAAAAAGGCCCATAATTATATTTTTTGGGGAATGGCTTTCGGTTTTGTGCAATAAATGTGATTATCTTAAAGTAATCAACACGTGCTGGAAAGATGTTTGTTGTCACTGGAATCTGTCCAAAGGAGGCTAGTTCCGACAAAGAAAAATACTGTACACTTAAGGAGTTTTAGAACAGCCTGTAGAGAAGGTGCAACACAGAATTCTCAGAATATGGAAACATGTGATGACGAAATCTTGATGCAGACTTTGTTTTTACAGAATAATCTCTACTCTGAACTTCCGTTTTTGTTACGGGATAAGCTGAACTTTGAACTAAACATCTGTATATTTTACAGGATTATCTTGAACTTTGAATTGACGTATATTTTAAAAACAAAATTATTCACTGGAGTATAACCAAAATGAAAGAATGTATACAAAATAGAGAGAAATTTGCTTCACCAAATAAAGAGTTTCATTCACTAACCATCAAAAAATGTTAAATCACCGTAGAGAATGTATGAACGAAAATACATCTAAAGTGGAGATTATATGAAAAAAAAATATAAAATAGAAATTGTATGGACAAAAATACATATAAATTGTATTTAAAAAAATTAATTTATAAATTTATAAAATTACAATTTATTAAATATTTATAAAATCTAAATTAGAGATTGTATGACCAAAAAACATCTAAGTCAGAAAATGTGTGAACAAAAATGACCTAAAGTAGAGATTGCGTGAACAAAAAACATCTATTTATAACGATCAGTTTTTGTCCGTGTGGCGTCGTGGTCAGAAATGGGAGCAAAGAATAGCAACACTGTTTACCTACAACGCATGTCATAAAATGTGACTAACACGATCTTGGAGTGGAGTTGACTGACTAGTCCCGTATATGCTTACATTGACTGGCTAGTCCCGTATATGCTTACATTGACTGGCTAGTCCCGTATATGCTTACATTGACTGGCTAGTCCCATATATGCTTACATTGACTGGCTAGTCCCGTATATGCTTACATTGACTGGCTAGTCCCGTATAATGCTTACATTAACTGGCTAGTCCCGTATATGCTTACATTGACTGGCTAGTCCCGTATATGCTTATATTGACCTAGTAGCATGCTGAGATCGAATGTGTCAGAACGAAAAGCACAGTTTAGCGGCTAATAGGTAAATAATGTTACATGAATTCCGCTCTCCAGACTACACTCTGCTGATGTGCTGGAATTTTGAGAAGGATCGCAGAAGGAGAGGAAGACAAAATTGAGTGTAGATAGTTTTTGAAAAAATATGAAGATTCCAGCATGTTCCACACGTTTTTTTAAAATGTGATCAAATGTAGTTGTGAGAAAACAGAAGACAGACGGTCGTCGGTCGTGTTTGATACTTGTTATTGAACAGAAGACAGACGGTCCTCGTGTTTGATACTTGTTATTGAACAGAAGACAGACGGTCCTCGTGTTTGATACTTGTTATTGAACAGAAGACAGACGGTCGTCGTGTTTGATACTTGTTATTGGATATTTATCTATGGCTAGTGTGAATCAGCTTCACTATTATCACCATCATCACAATCACCATTACCAGCATAATCATCTTCTTCATTATCATCATCATAATAAAAATCATCACAATAATTATCATCATTTCACCATCACATTGTACTTGATGAAGTATAATGCTAATAAACAGAACACAATCGCACTTCACAGTTGTATTTAAAGCTGTATATAATGTTTACTATAAACTGGATATGGCCTATAATGTTTACTATAAACTGGATAGGGCCTTTAATGTTTACTATAAACTTGATATAATGTTTACTATAAACTGGATATAATTTTTACTATAAACCAGATATAATGTTTAATATATACTGGATATAATGTTTACTAGCAAGATTGATTATAATCTTAACCTAAAATCAAACAGCTCACAGTAAAAGTATACGCTCTTAAAGAAATTCTGAATATCTCTAATTCTCCTTCTGCATTTGTTCTCACATTCCTGCAGAGCAGCAAGCTGTAATCTACAGAACGAAATGCTTATGTCTTGGTTTACGGATTGAAAGTCCGGGTATATATCTACCACAAAATTAGGATACCTATCTAACAAAACGTCCGTGTACTTTCTAGCAATAATTCCGAGTATCTAACAGAAAGTCCGGGTAACTTTCTAGCAAAAATTCCGAGTACCTATCTACAAGAAACTTCCGGTACCTATTTTCCAGAAATTCTGAGTACATATCTGCCAAAGATCCGGGCACAATGTTTGGGATTTGAAGACAGTGTCCTAATAAATTGTCCTAATAAATTGTCCTAATAAATTGTCCTAATAAAACTGAATTACTCCGATCCATCTCATACAATATTTGAAAACTATTGAAGAATACAAGAATCCCATTGAAAACCGAAAGTTGATGTCTACATGTGTAAAATTACCGTTTTTCATTCCATGAATAAGAGGATGCAAATAAAAAAATAAAAACCAACAACATGGCCGCACAATTCCGGGAGCAAGTTGCAGGCAGATATAATGAACCCCATGTGAAGCTGTATGCATAATGCAATAGAATTATATTTTGCTTGTCAAAATCGCGCAAATGAGGAGTGACACAAAGTATTGTTTGATGTGAACTCTCGCCATTAATGAGAATAACAAAAAGTGTTTCAAGATATGAACATCGGGGAGAAAGGATGAAATAAAGAATATAATAGTTTTAAATAATGATAATAATAATGAGACACAATATTGAAAAGATGTTTGAGGATTGTGGGATTGACATAAATTTAGTTAATGTTGTTAGGTAAGTTGAAAATGGTGAGATAATCTGAAGAGGAATGACAAGATGAAAAGCCACATCCTTATTTGGCTAGAAAATGGGAAAGACGCCAATTGTCTGCGTCTCTGGCTGTTGGTGTTAAGATATTTCTTCCAGCGGCGATCAATAAAGGCGCGAGGCTGTAGAATTTTCGGGAATTGTAACTTAAACAGTTGCTAGGGGTGACGCGGCACGGCTTGTATGAGAAGGGGGAATTCTTAAAATCGATGAAGAAGTGCGATGCAATCTTGAAGAATTGTTTCAGCGACGCCACAAGTTTGTTTCTGATGAGCCAGTGGCGGTATGGCGTTTCCTTCCTGGTGGTTTGGAGATTCTTCTGTCAAATTTTGACGTCTTAGAGGACCGCCTCCTACAATCGATGAGACTTATTTTTTATGAGCTAATGGAAAATATTCGCGTTTCTCTATGACATTATTAAATTTTGTGAAAGTTAAGAAATATTGTAATTTAATATTCTGTTCATATTTTTCGATATTAAATTTGGTATCTTGGTGATATAAGACATTCAGTTCTAAATCTTGGTGATATAAGACATTCAGTTCTAAATCTTAGTGATATAAGACATTCAGTTCTAAATCTTGGTGATATAAGACATTCAGTTCTAAATCTTAGTGATATAAGACATTCAGTTCTAAATCTTTGTGATATAAGACATTCAGTTCTAAATCTTGGTGATATAAGACATTCAGTTCTAAATCTTAGTGATATAAGACATTATTGAGTTGTAAATCTTGTATCTTGGCGATGTTACCAAACATAGAATTCTGATTATCTAGCTGATGACTTCCTCAACGGGTATCTGATGTAAGCTTGTAATAACATGGAGAGAAGTTTTAGAATTCTAAGAAATTTCAACGTGAGCTGTGGAGTGCAACATGCAAGACAACTCCACCGCGAGCAGTGGAGTGCAACATGCAAGACAACTCCACGAGTGCAACATGCAAGACATCTCCACCGCGAGCAGTGGAGTGCAACATGCAAGACAACTCCACCGCGAGCAGTGGAGTGCAACATGCAAGACAACTCCACCGCGAGCAGTGGAGTGCAACATGCAAGAAAACTCCACCGCGAGCTGTGGAGTGCAACTTGCCAAGTATTTATTCAGAATAATTCTGTGAGTTGATTCCGAACATTACTAACTTACATTCGATGATCCAGCTTTGTGCAAACTTTTCATGGTCTTCCACCACAAACTATACCAAAAGTTACTAATGTCCCTTTCATAAGCCAAGAAGTCTCCCGTGTTGCCGATCCCAAAAGGGAAGCAAATAGTAGCAATAATATCTACCTTCAATGCATGTCATAAGAGGCAATGGGGTATCATAAGGAGTTTATGGGGTGGAGTTGGCTGTCCCATTCCTATATAGAGCCAAAGGGACCAAGAAGTCATGCTGCAGTCGGATCAATCAATCAATATCAATAAACCCATAACCCTTCAGGGTCGTAGGGGTACCACATTGGATGCTTCAGCACATAGAGTCCTCTAGCGAATTCTATCCTCGGCGATGCGGATGAGTGTGGAAATATCTAGCCCTGTCCATTCCTTGATGCTGTCTGTCCATGTCTTTATTTGACCTCCTCTGCTTCTTCCACCCTCGACAGTTCCCTGCAGTATTGTTTTTGACAATGAATCGTGCCTGCATACATGCCCGAACCATGCTAGTTTTCGTCGTTTCACTATTGAAAGCAATGGCTCCTGGACACATGCACACATCTCTACTTTATTTCTTACGTACACATTGGTCTTATGTTCCCTATAGGAAATTCGTAGAATTCTTCTATAGCATTTATACTCGAAAGCCTGTAATCTTCTCTCCATGTCCGCAGTGAGTGTCCAACTCTCACAACCATACAACACAACTCTCACAACCATACAACACAACTCTCACAACCATGCAGTCGCATGTGTGTTGCTGAAAGACGCAGACTCTTAGCACAGCTGTAAACCATGATACAATGCATTATTTTCACCGGACTATCTCCTGCCTATCTGCAGGAGTTTGAGAACGAACACTGATGCACGTGACTATTCTAGGGTAGGTCATACACAGGTCAACTAGTCAGAATTGTGAAAACATATGACCGTTGTGAAGAGGACATTTTGTCTGAATAAGAATAGGACAATTAATAGCAGGACACCTGAATCGCGAGAGGAACGCTGTATCCTAGTTGATACCGAGCCTGCTTGTTCTCACTAGGTTACAACGTGCCACGTTCGAAGTTACGTCCGGACAAAAAAAATCCGGGTTGTGATTTCTCGCTTGACACGACCACTCCTCCACCCGACTCAACTGTAAATGCATACCTGACGAATGAGTTAGGGGAGGTAAAGACAGCAAGGAAGGGAACTGACCACCCGACCTAATAGTTGCTGCGGCTTAATACATGAAGAGTTATCTTCATCCCCGACGGCAGATGCCATGGGACCTACCTTTACCTTTACACCTGAATACCACGTATTATATTTACCTGTATTGAATATTTCATTATTCTATCGCATGTCTAATCAGCTTCATCTTCTCAAACTTGTGCCACATTTCTGTCAAACTTGTGCCACATTTCTGTCAAACTTGTGCCACATTTCTGTCAAACTTGTGCCACATTTCTGTCAAACTTGTGTCACATTTCTGTCAAACTTGTGCCACATTTCTGTCAAACTTGTGCCACATTTCTGTTAAACTTGTGCCACATTTCTGTCAAACTTGTGCCACATTTCTGTCAAACTTGTGCCACATTTCTGTCAAACTTGTGCCACATTTCTGTCAAACTTGTGCCACATTTCTGTCAAACTTGTGCCACATTTCTGTCAAACTTGTGCCACATTTCTGTCAAACTTGTGCCACATTTCTGTCAAACTTGTGCCACATTTCTGTCAAACTTGTGCCACATTTCTGTCAAACTTGTGCCACATTTCTGTCAAACTTGTGCCACATTTCTGTCAAACTTGTGCCACATTTCTGTCAAACTTGTGCCACATTTCTGTCAAACTTATGCCACATTTCTGTCAACAATAAACAGAAAGCGTTGAATACTTTTCAACAGCGTTGAACAGAAACAGAAGAGAGAGGACGGGATTTAAATGCTGTGTGGTAGAATTCGGTAACCGTTTCCACGAAAGAATCTAGGCGAATAGCAACTGACCGGATCTGGCTTGTACATTTTTGCTGCTACATTTTATGTAATACTACTGAAATATTTTTATACACTCAACTAACTTCCAGTTTTTTTTTTTCTCTTAGGTACCCCACAATTTTTTGGCTGCAGTTCAAGCAGCTCTTAGAGAGTTCTTCAAGTCCATTCAATCAAACAAGGACTCTGAGCCTTCATGGAAGAAAGCTATCTACAAGGTCATCGCTCGAATGGATGAAACTCTACCGGACTTCTTCAAATCTCCAAACTGGATAGAACAACTAGGTGATCAGTAGACATTTAAACAAATCCTATCTAAATTTGTTGCGTCTGAAAAACATTTGTTATTCATGAGAATTTTTAGTTACATTTTTCGTTATCCACATCCAGCCGTCTCACATTATCCACAAAACATCATTGTTATCCAGTCTTTTCAATATGTATTGGAAGATGAGAATCTGAAGCGATGGAATGTCGTAAACTCAATTCGCGAGCACGTTATCAAATGGGATTATAAAAATGTGGTATGTAATAAAACAAGGGAACAGATAATAGACTTCTAGACAAATTCTTACACAAACAACACAAAAAGAAATAAAACAAGACCAACAATATAACACCATATACTGAACATGAGCGTACTGAATAAGTGGTTAAAACGTTGTTCTCAGACTCTTAGATCCCGGGTTCAAACCACGGTTGTAACAGAATATTTTTCTTTGAGGTACAATCAAAATCCTTCCTGTATGTCTATACATTTCGTGGCGTCTCCTATGGCAGAGCGGCCTTTATTTTCACAGCCCATAGAAAACCTTCCATCACTCCTTCACAGGAAAACACGCAGTAATGAATGGTTTTTTTTCAAATTAAAAAAAAAAGTAAAACATGAGAATAAGCTAAACTGAAATATTGAGAAAATCTTGCAGTTTACAATTACCAGCTAGGGCATATCTGGCTACATATTAACCGGTTGAGATTGAAGCTAGCAAAGACTCAATGTGGATTCAGGGTGGAATGTCCAGTGTGTCAGCTTGCCAGATGGTCGTGCATATTGTATGTTTCCCTAAATATTTGATATTATTTTTAAAATTTTTATTACCAAGTGTTGTCTCATGACAAGTCCTTCTTCGCAATATTCATGAGCACAGATCTCAAACACCTTCACTTGTTTTACTGTATTTGACATTTCCCATGCTCCTCATTTGCTGGTGGCACAAAATAAACATAAACAGGAAGTACATAAAAGTTGTACACAATAAACGCAAAGTTATGAATGATAAGATGGATAAGCCAAGATAACTGGTGTTAGATGTGGTCAGACTATTCTAGAGTACTTGCTCCTGGCAACCGTTATTTGTAGACACACGTCACTACTACCTGGATCTGAACATACGATTAACTTACTCTGTAGACAAACTATATAATCTAGTTTGAACATACAGCGTGTGAAGCCAGCAGTATGACAGCCGAAAACATGTTGCAGTCCTGCTCAACATACGATGAAGATCCTTGTCCAAAACAAGATAACTAGTTAGCAATATGTAATTTATTTGCATAAATAGTGAATGTATGAATAGGAAGAGGGAGACCTATGAATGAATGGAACACGATTTGTGGGCAATGTGGGCTATCTGTTAGAGGAAAATATAGACAGTTCCTAAACATAAACCTTCACTGTCAACCCAGATACAGAGTGACAGTATTCACTAATCTAGGGAAATGTATATCAGTTGGAAATATCTGCAATGGTACATAACGAGGGTGACATAAAGTGAGCAAGTCACGAGAGTAAATCGAGGGCAGATACTGAGAGTAAACTGATAAAATCTGAGAGCACAATTAAGAACACTGAGAGTCATACACATAGAAGTTACGAATAGGACTGAAATTAAGTGTAAACTGATAAAATGATTAAGTGTAAAACTGATAAAATTATTAAGTGTAAACTGATAAAATTATGACAAAAAACGTGATAGAAATTATGAGTTGGTGAGTAGAAATTCAGAATTGATAAAAAGTCAGAATCGGTTAGCGGAAGCTGAGAGCTTATCTATTGAAGCTGAGAATAGATTCATCATCTTCTTCTTCTAGTTCGAAGTGTAACATGTCTACACAGCAAATTCTGGTTTCTTAATACATGCTGCTGTATTTGAAAGCTCCTCAGTGCTCCCATACATCTTTCTATGGATATCCGTCTATATGGGCCAGTGCTCATCTGTTAATTGGTTTACTGTAATAGATTTATAGACGTTTTGAACAGATTGAAATAATCTGAGAGTAGATTGATGGAAGTTTAGATTGGTATACATGAGGCTGATAGCACAATTACAACATCGAGTGTATAGATTCTAATGTACCGTATACATTATAGTATACTTTTGAGATTCTAGAATACGGTATAGGTTCTAGCTTACAGTATAAATTCTAGTATACTGCATCGATTCTAATATACTGTTTAGATTCTAGTATACTGTGTAAAACAAATAAGCTTGATTTGATTGTTCTTTGTTTTATTTTCCAGATATTATAAGTAATAGAGCTTCTGTTTCTTTATATACACTGACTGGAGGGGGGGGGTGGGGGGGGGTCTCTAGAGCTGTATTTCATACCTAGAAGACTCCAAATTTCAGCAGAGTGCACTGCTTTGAGGAAAAAACATCCTACTCACACCGGATGACAACTGAGCGAGAGAAAATCTTGGTCGAGAAAAACTAAGTGGAGAGTAGAAGAAAATAGTGGATAAAAACTGTTAGTAGAGAAATAGAGAGTTGAAGAAAATAGTAGATAAAAACTGTTAGTAGAGAAATAGAGTGTAGAAGATGACTCTAACTTTAAACTGTGAATGGATTATAGAAGATGATCATAGATTGTAATATGTGAATATATAAATAGAGTGTAGAAGATTGTCGTAGATTTAGACTGTGAACACAGAAAAAGAGAGTAGAATATAATAGTAGCTATAAATTGTGAGCAAAGCGAAGATGGCGATAGTAGATTAAAAACTGGTAATAGAGTATAGAAGATAAGTGTAGACGATAATAGTAGATAAAACTGAGTAGAGAAATCGAGTGTAGACGATAATAGTAGATGAAAACTGAGTAGAGAAATCGAGTGTAGACAATAATAGTAGATGAAAACTGAGTAGAGAAATCGAGTGTAGACGATAATAGTAGATGAAAACTGAGTAGAGAAATCGAGTGTAGACAATAATAGTAGATGAAAACAGTGAGTAGAAAAGAATGCATCTAATAAAGGAAACAGCTCAAGGAGGAACAGAGGCTGCTGTGTCGTATGTCATCAGAGCACAGATGGGACGAACACAAGTAGAATTATAGACTGGTCTTTCGAGAATTGAAGGAACGCATCTCCTATAGGCTTGGTTCCACAGTCTATTAGCGCTATTATGTTGTTAATAAAGTTGATGGCGTCAGAGCCACAGATAATTATATTCTGGATAGTTCAAGTTTTCTCGACACTCAGGACCGATGACTCAACCAATTGCAGTTGACATTCTGTTTGGGTGGGGTTATTTTCTTTTTCTCCCACGCAGACGACGGCAGATGCAGAATTAGGGCGTTACTGCTGCTGTCTGGGTATAACTTGTAACGATGGATGCTAGAAAATCATCATATACGCCGCTGGAATAATTGGACGATATAAAAAGGAATATTTCTGTTGATTCTCAAGCGCGCAGTCCAATCCCATGTCAGAACAAAGTGTCGGTGGCGGCAGTAATTGTGTAGTCTGTAAGCTTCGATGATTAATTCGATGAGATGTCGTATCCTTGAAATATTGATGCTCTTCTAGGAGCAAGCGCTGTGTATGAACTTACGCATCAACATTTTCAATGCTTGGTTGCATGTGTTAGAAGACGCAGTGAGTGCATTAGACAAAAGTAATTTCGAAGGTCGCGAGACGGACAAGTGGTTTAAGTTAACTTGGTCGTTATGAACATTGTAGTGTGTCCGATAGGAAACTATATGAATCATTTGTCCTGCCTGAAGTTCCGTGAATCATCCACGTTTCGCGACTGACAGATCACAAGTTAAATTAAACTTAAGATTCTTCTCTGTTGTTGATGTGAAGCTAAATTTGGAAAAATCTGACTTTTTCCAGTCCAATCTTCATTTTATTTTGCCATCACGATGATGTATCACTAAAGTATTACATCAACGGGCACTCTATTTTGGAATATTCGGATAGAGTGCACGAGGGTTCCCGCTAGCTTCACAGCTACATCAAACAGTTTAATTTTATAAGACTGTTATACCATGCATTAAATCTGCACAGACACCCTTTGACGTCATCCAATTCTGAGTTCATGTATTTGTGCGTTCCAAATATGCAATCCCAGTACCCTATACAGATAAGCCTATATAATATTTTTTTTTTCTACATAGCATATTTGTCCGTTCGTCCACCCTGTGACAGAAGGAATAGTCAGTATCACAATCATAATTTCGAATACTCGATTAAATTAAAAGCAGAATGACACAAGCAGCTTACTTTAATTGTTCATATTATTGGAAGCATATGGGAGACTTAACATGGGAGACTTAACATGGGAGACTTAACATGGGAGGCTTAACATGGGAGACTTAACATGGGAGACTTAACATGGGAGGCTTAACATGGGAGGCTTAACATGGGAGACTTAACATGGGAGACTTAACATGGGAGGCTTAACATGGGAGGTTAACATGGGAGGCCTAGCATAAGAGACCTAGCATGGGAGACCTACCATCGGAGACCAAACATGCAAGTTCTAACATTTTAACAAATATATGAGAGAGACAACAATTCAACAAGCATATGGAAGACCTGACAATTCGACAAGTAGTTGGACCAAAGTGTCATAAATAGCAGTGGGTTTTCAATTCGTTTTCTTCATGTGCTGGTCTTTGAAGACAATTTCACCACCACCCCTTCTTCCTTCCCAAATACACCTAAATTTATTTTGTGGGGGTAGAAATTATTTTACCAAATATGGAATGTGTATGTAAACTAAAGTGGTTACGGTATTGAATATTTCAATTTAGAAAAAAAAAATTAAAGTTGAACTAAATAGAAAAAAAGCTATACCTTGTAAAATTGGACACATATTTATGCTGACGTCTTTTGGGGGGAAAGTAATGTTTTTATTTAAGGCGACAGGTCGATAAAGCAAAAGCTGGATAGAAAAAAGTCACGAATACATTGAACAAACATGGGTGTAATGCAGCACGGGCGACACATCTGACCTTGTAACGACAGCTGACGCTCCCACATCTACGCTAAACGGCAAGTGTGAATACTATCAACCGACACTCACCTGGAGATAGACAATAGATAATGCCTTTACAAATTTAAATAGACGCGAAATTTCATTTAAATCATGTCTCATCTTGGAAATTGATGGATTGGTGAAAAACATCTGATTTTACAGGAAAAAAAACACAACAATGCCTACAACTGCGATCACAAAAATAACCAAGATATATGAGTACAATTGGTGTGTTGTAAGACAACAACAACATCAGCAGCAGCAGCAGCAGCACTGTGCATACGAAATTCATAGATATGCGTATTCTTGAAATCTGCTTTAAATATGGAAGTTCCGGGCCCTGATATACAACATTGGTCATATGCTAGTTCCGGGCCCTGATATACAACATTAGTCATATGCTAGTTCCGGGCCCTGATATACAACATTGGTCATATGCTAGTTCCGGGCCCTGATATACAACATTGGTCATATGCTAGTTCCGGGCCCTGATATACAACATTGGTCATATGCTTGTTCCGGGCCCTGATATACAACATTGGTCATATGCTAGTTCCGGGCCCTGACATACACAATTGTTATATGCTAGTTGGATTAACGTTCTATATATTTCTCTAGTCATTTTATTACATAAATTTATTTTCATTACCTTTATACTTTTGCCTTTTGGCACGGATATTCGGGTTATCCTCTATTCCAAGTCCTCCAGAATATTCATGCGCGAAGATCCCAAACAGTATACCTTATCTTTGCGGATTCTACTTTTTCCGTGGTTTTCATTGGCTCGCGACACAGAGTACTCGCAAAGTGACCAATCATCAGTTGTATCAGCCAAGACATCCAACGATATTTGGGATTTAGATACATGACTATTCTACAGTAGGATTTGCCTATGCTCATTTAACATTTGAACGTTCTATTTCCAAATTTCATAAAAGTATGTTTCATTATATTTGCACATTTAGTATTCCACAATGGCACACCCAAACATGTGCTGACACGCACAGATTAACTCATTAAGTACAATAAGCAATTCTCTGCTCATGAAATATAGAAATAATCACCAAAAGACCGCAAAGAGCTTTATTTTAAAGGGACATACTATTAATTATATTTTATTTTTGTCCTATTATACATCCTTGTTTTACTTCATTAAATAAATTTCAGTCATAAATTGAATTAGATTGAACTTAAAGCAAAGTATAGAAATTTAAGATTGAAATAATGTCCCCACAAACACAAGATACGTACATAGTAATTTAAATCGGAAATTTTAGAATTCGTCCATTTCTACTGTGCTAAAACTCACCTCTTTATATTCGTATTTTAAATTGTATTTGCAAGGGTAAACAGCAATAAATAAACAAAAATTAAACAATTAAATCGAAAGTAAAGATCGTGTATTTGATTATATTCCACTAGGTTTTTGTCCAGTACACCACGTTACGTATTAGCGTGACACACCTTATCTTCCTGTGCGAATGCGCAGTAATTGTCTACCTACATTTTGATGCAGCAATGATTTCAGAGTGGAACCTAAATTGTCTTCATTTATTTATTGTGAAGTAACAAAATCATTATATGAAAAGACATATGTATATGTTTACATTAATTATTTCTTTTCTTTTCTAAAACTAGTACAATTGTTATCAATTTTATTTACTTTGTTAACGATCGCTCCATAATGTGCAATATTACGAATTTTAATTCCTCTTTACGCCTAGTTCCTAATATTCCTAATTTATTTAGTATTTTTGTCATATACAATTTTAACAGCTAAATGCCCTAAAACATCTGTTTATACACATTCCTGATAATTATTCCATCAAAATACTTTTATTATGTAAATTTTGAATACACATAAGATTAATGTAAATAATCAAATTATCTATTCCTTCAAATTCCTAGAATTCATGAATGTCCAGATTTCTGCTGGTTAACAAAACCAAAATTTTATGTTTCAATAAAATATTGAGAATGTACGTTTTATATTATTTTTGTTTTTCCTTGTAATTTTGTGCTTGCTGCACGTTTCTGTACTACAGAACTATGGGTTCAATCACATATCATGCGCCTACCTCCACACAGTTTTTAAGTAATTTGCGCCGATCGTAATTTTTTAGTTTGCGATGTCATCGTCGATTGCATTTTTTGTGTGTGTAGTTTGTGATGGCACTCTACCGGTTCATTTCTATTTTCCAACAGATGCTGTATCGATGCTCAACTTGCCTTCGACTGATAATACAACACTATCTCCATAACTCCAGTTGTTTCTCCACACATATATCCTTCCTAAATAAATCCCCTCCTATTTAATATCGCTAGATGCATTTAACTTCTGCCGGATGCATCGATCTGCACGCTACGCACAGAGCCCCTGCCTCTGACTCTGAGGTGACCTCTCACTGCATAGCGCGCAGATCGATGTCTCCGGCAGCAGTCCCTAACATCCACGATCATCCATTCCCCTTCGATCCGCATTCCTGGCATTAAATCGCGGCATAATTAAATCTCCACTAAAATTAGCCATTTTGTTTTTCTAACAACACAGTCTGCGAATGAAGTAATTTCAATGACGACACGAAAACTGCTCGTACTATAATAAACTTGGAATAAAGCTGCGCATAATATCAAACATCATCCATATTTCGGAATAGCGAGTAGGCACATGATATGTGATTGTACCGACGTATGCTTCACTTATATTTAATCGCAGATATCTGCCTGTTTCCATATTTAGATGAAAGTTGTTGAAAAAAACTGTCATTAAGCAGATTCATTATCTGCTCGAAGATTAGAAGATCAGAACATCTTTTTGATGGTGTAGACACTTCAGACATGGGAGTTCACTATGGTTGTATCAGGGCCTTCATTTGTCCTTTCTATGTAGAACAAATAAACACCGTATACTATATGAGTAATAAATACAATTTGAGTAATAAACACCATATGAGTAATAAACACCATATGAGTAATAAACACCATATGAGTAATAAACACCATATGAGTAATAAACACCATATGAGTAATAAACACCATATGAGTAATAACATGCTGAGAGTATCACTATTTGTATACCTATCATATCGCCAGTTTGTAGCTGGGGTTCAATGGCTTCTATACAAATTACTTGTCCAATGGAAGACACGATGATGTTGAGGCAATCTATCGCCTGTATATTGACGAGGTCCGAAAGGGGAACAAAGAATAGTGATATGAAACCTACCATGTGCGTTGCAAGAAGCGGCTAAGTGAGTTTGGGGGTAGTCTGTTGTTCCATCACATAGAGGGTCAAGTGACACAGAAGACATGCTGAAATTTGATGTGTCAGTTCGAAAGACCAAGATATCGCAGCCAGGCGGTAAACCACGACATAGGGCACTGTGTTCTCAGGACTACATCCTGCTAGTCTGCAGGAGTTTGAGAACGAAGAAATAAGAATAAGAAAAGTGTCACTATTATTTGACAGCCATCCGGGCCCGTCAACACAGGAACCACATGTCTGATTATTGTCCAGCATAATATAGAGACAACAACAATGATTCTCATAATATGTAATAACGTCTGTACAAAATTATATGCTCAATCCAAAACAGATATTCTGCATAATAAAGACAACCTGGTAAGGAACTTTTTGTTGAAATGTCTTAATTGTTGATTTATCTAACTTGGCTTTATCTTCCTTGAGGGGAATTTTTCTTTTTTTATAAGCATTTCTACCACATATGATATTAATTGATATTCTGCGGTTTGAAGACCTATATACAGAATTAATTAAGGACTTCATTAGTTACGTTTTTTTAATTTATTGTCGTGATTTTCGTTGCTCGCTATTTATATACTTAGAGTCGCCTGACTATTTTTGGTATACGATTCTAAGTATATAAATATCGACCAATAAAATCACGACAATACATAAAAAATGCAACTAATGAAGTCCTTAATTTATTCTGTTCATATGTATTCTATACAAGAGACGGTCAAAGTTCATGGCCTCAATCTTTTCTAGGAATATGTTAATAAGAGAGAGTGAGATTCCAAGAAAATTGGATGACATACTGTGTTAAGGATGTTATTTTGTGCAAAGAATCATCTGCTGTTTGTTGCTGCTACTTGCATTGATTATGTATGGGTATCAATATTCACATGACACTGACTGAAGCTGATTGGTTATTGAATTAGATGTTCTTTGACTCATCAATGAGCTTGTATTTTATGAATACAAGATGCTGACCATAGTAGTAACTGACCTTTTATATATAAATACTTTGAAATATATATCACACAGTTCAAGTGAAGAACTGCAAGATCACAGAAATCTACTCATCGAAAGTTGCCTCAATCACAGCATGAAGATAAATACAGAAGAAACAACCCAGAAGTTATGTCTATAGGCAGACATCCCAACACAAAATGATCAACCACTGAAACAAGTCCAGGAATTAAAATATCTAGGGAACATTTTTACAGCAGATGGAAGAATGGACAAAGAGCTGAAGACGAGAATTAAAAAAAGACAACTACGTAAATGATGAACTTGCACAAATTTTGAAACACAAATCCATCCCGATGGAAAACAAAAAGCAAATCATAAATTCAATATTCATCCCAACATTATGTTTTCAATGTCAGACATGGACACTAACTAAAGAACAAGAAAGAAAGCTTACTTCGTGTGAAATTAGATGTCTAAGAAAAACAGCAAACAGAACAAGACGAGATAACATGAGAAATGAGGAGATTAGAAGAACTGTTGGAATAACATCAGTGGTCAAATATTGAAAAACATGACTAAAATGGTTTGGCCACCTAACGAGAATGAACACTTACTGGCCAGCGGCAAGAGCATACAACATGAAAAGGAAAACAGCAAGTTACAGAGGACGACCAAGAAGAATGTGGTTTGGAGGAGTTACCAACATTTTGTCACGGCACAGTATTACTGCATATCAAGCGAGCAGACGTACAATAGCCTGAAAACTGATCTTCATTCAATCCTGCGATGCCTTACAGCATGAGCAGAGAAAAGACAATAGATAGATACATTATTTATTTTAAGACAGTATGACTCATTATAAGACAGTATGATTCACTATAACGCAGTATGACTCATTATAAGGCAGTATGATTCACTATAACGCAGTATAACTCATTATAAGGTAGTATGATTCACTATAACGCAGTATGACTCATTATAAGACAGTATGATTCACTATAACGCAGTATGACTCATTATAAGGCAGTATGATTCACTATAACGCAGTATGACATTATAAGGCAATATGATTCACTATAACGCAGTATCTCATTATAAGGCAGTATGTTCTCTATTACCGAACAGTGTTGTGATTTGTTAGTGAAATGTACGTATACCATTACACAAACTACTCTAATTACTGATGGTGAAGATATATACCTTGCATGCCCCACTGGGATGTACCTACAAATATATAATAATAATAAAACCGATAACCCGTTAGGGTCGTCGGGCTGTTGCATTGAGACATTTGGTAAAGAGAGATCTCCACGCATCTCTATCCTCTATCCTCCTGATCAGTTTGGAAACTTCACACCCTGTCCAGTCTTTAATATTATCCAGCCATGATTTCTTCTGTACACTTCGTCTTTTTCTACCCTCCACCGTACCTTGAAGAACATCTTTTGTCATCGAGGAATGTCTCATCAAGTGCCCGTATCATCCGAGGTTTTACCTTCATAACTCATGCTGCAGGTTCTACCTTTATGTACAACCGGGACGCGTCTACACGCAGGGCCGGATTTAAACTTGATATGGCTCTAAGCTATACGAGATATGAGGCCCTTTATAAGTTCAGATCATATATCAGTCCCAAATATGATTTTTAGATACCTAGTGGGTGGTGGGGGGGGGGGGCTAAGCTATATCTTGTGTAGCTTATACGTAAATCCTGCACTGGCTACACCTATAACTCCTATATATCTTTTTCTGCAACCGGGATGTACATGCAAGTTTAACTTATGTTACACATTTTACCGTGTTATCACATGATACATGTATTACGCATAATTGTTACCCATGTTTTATTCAAAAATATTATTATCAATGTTTCTGTTTTCTATGTTTCTGTTTTCTATGTTTCTCGATCCACTTTTCAAGGATTGCATAAATGTATATATACACACATATATATATATAAGTCATGATCACACTTTGTTTGTTGTTTTTTCCCATATTTCTTTCATGATTCAAAAATTTAACTCCTTTGGAAAAACATGTTCACTGGAAAATTATGCTGTACCATATACGCGTAGATAGGATTTTTAGCAATGATTACAAAGTCTTTTAGGAAAGTGAGATGTGTGATGTTGTAACAAGTATTAGGTTTTGTGAACGAAATCTTATGTTGCTTTCGATTCCAAGAAATTGCGAGCAATTAACTCTTACTTCCTGTTTCTTCTTCTTCTACTGCGATCAGTTTCCTATGTTCATATCTATACAGGAAGTTGAGCCGCCTCCACGAATTCAGTCGTCAGCAGGAGGTCCTCACAGTTGCCCCACAGTTTTACCTTCAGATCTGTCTCTTGGGGCCATATTTTAGTTCTCACGTCATCGAAGAGTGGACATGTCTGCTGGATCCCTCTTGTAGCAGGACAATGGTTCTATTAGACTTCCACAAGGATATAGTCCAGAATATGTAAATACTTTATGTAGCTGATTTTGTTGCGCCAATGGTTCGCCACATCCGTCTTCAACAGGAGATAAAAGTTCACAAAAATTATGTATGACATCATATGAATTGTGAGTATTTAGTGCTGATCTGTGACTTCATAGACACCATATAGCGCAGTCAAATCCCGTTATAACAACTTGGTCCAGACCAACAAATCCTATTATAACAACTTAGTCCAGGCCAACAAATCCCATTATCACAACTTGGTCCAGACCAACAAATCCCATTATAACAACTCTGTCTAGACCAACAAATCACATTATAACAACTTGGTCCAGACCAGCAAATCCTATTATAACAACTTGGTCCAGACCAGCAAATCCCATTATAACAACTTGGTCCAGACCAACAAATCCTATTATAACAACTTAGTCCAGGCCAACAAATCCCATTATCACAACTTGGTCCAGACCAACAAATCCCATTATAACAACTCTGTCTAGACCAACAAATCACATTATAACAACTTGGTCCAGACCAGCAAATCCTATTATAACAACTTGGTCCAGACCAGCAAATCCCATTATAACAACTTGGTCCAGACCAACAAATCCCATTATAAAAACTTGGTCCAGACCAACAAATCCCATTATAACAACTTGGTCCAGACCAGCAAATCCTATTATAACAACTTGGTCCAGACCAGCAAATCCCATTATAACAACTTGGTCCAGACCAACAAATCCTATTATAACAACTTAGTCCAGGCCAACAAATCCCATTATCACAACTTGGTCCAGACCAACAAATCCCATTATAACAACTCTGTCTAGACCAACAAATCACATTATAACAACTTGGTCCAGACCAGCAAATCCTATTATAACAACTTGGTCCAGACCAGCAAATCCCATTATAACAACTTGGTCCAGACCAACAAATCCCATTATAAAAACTTGGTCCAGACCAACAAATCCCATTATAACAACTTGGTCCAGACCAGCAAATCCCATTATAACAACTTGGTCCGGACTAAGAAATCCAATTATAATAACTTGGTCCGGACCAATAAAAAATTTATATATACTAACAGAAATTAGCCATATACGGCACAAACAATCAAGACTAAATATCTTTTGAATTTTGAAACGCTTTGTGAAATAGAGAAATTCGTTATAAAAGGGTGGGCTATAGAGGGATTTCAGTGTAAGGATTGCTACCTTTAAGGAAACATTATATCATGTTGTCTTAATTAATTGAATTCTCCTTTTTCTTTTTGAAATTCTGTGTTACGTTTTAACAATCCATCACGAAGTGTGTTCCATGTATTTCATTCATGTTTAGAAATGTATGGTGCAATTAATAGATACATATAAGATGTGGCATAAGGTTTCAACTACCATAAATCAAAAGTGGGCAATCTTTTTATATCGGAGGTTACGACTGAGCTTTGTTCTGTAGTACGAGATCACAAAACCATTTGATGTAGTCCATTGTAGTTCAAAGTAGGACCTTTTTTAGTTCTAGGGTCAGCACATATAATGCTTTATATCACCATCATAAGTCTAAAATAGTGTGGTTCCTTAGATTTGACACACTGGCTGTATTTTCCACTCACTGTCAAAGATTCACTATTGAGATAATTTCCAATATATTTCATAGACGGAATAGTCAAATTTGCTGCATAATTCTCCAGTGAGATTAGTTTTGTGTGAACTATTTGAATTTGCTGCATAATTCTCCAGTGAGATTAGTTTTGTGTGAACTATTTGAATTTGTTGCATAATTCTCCAGTGAGATTAGTTTTGTGTGAACTATTTGAATTTGTTGCATAATTCTCCAGTGAGATTAGTTTTGTGTGAACTATTTGAATTTGTTGCATAATTCTCCAGTGAGATTAGTTTTGTGTGAACTATTTGAATTTGTTGCATAATTCTCCAGTGAGATTAGTTTTGTGTGAACTATTTGAATTTGTTGCATAATTCTCCAGTGAGATTAGTTTTGTGTGAACTATTTGAATTTGTTGCATAATTCTCCAGTGAGATTAGTATTGTGTGAACTATTTGAATTTGTTGCATAATTCTCCAGTGAGATTAGTTTTGTGTGAACTATTTGAATTTGTTGCATAATTCTCCAGTGAGACTAGTTTTGTGTGAACTATTTGAATCCCATTAATGCACATTATAATACTGCTTTCCTGTGCATGCTTTATTCAATATTTTTCTTTTAAATGATACATTTTTTTTGGTAATCATTATCAAAGAACCAAATGATATACACTTGTTTCATGACATGTACAGTACATTCTACATTCTCTAATTTGTCACTAAGAAATAATTTTGTTTTGAGATGGTTCAGAAATGGAGATCAGATCACGGACTCCCAAGAAATCCAAGACCAGGATGACAGTTTTAAGTTATCATTGTTCCAGAAATAAAAAAAAATATTATAATTTAAATTGATTTCTTTGTGTTTACGATTTATTTACTTTTTCAGTGTTTAAATTGTGCTTGTTTGTTACATTAGTTGGTGATCATGGGAGATGTGAACTAGAAATTAAGCAGAGAAGGAATGATTATGGGAGATGTGAACTAGAAATTAAGCAGAGAAGGAATGATTATGGGAGATGTGAACTAGAAATTAAACAGAGAAGGAATGATTATGGGAGATGTGAACTAGAAATTAAGCAGAGAAGGAATGATTATGGGAGATGTGAACTAGAAATTAAGCAGAGAAGGAATGATCATGGGAGATGTGAACCAGAGATTAAGCAGAGAAGGAATGGTTACAGGAGATGTGAACTAGAGATTAAGCAGAGAAGAAACTATTATGGGAGATGTGAACTAGAAATTAAGCAGAGAAGGAATGATTATGGGAGATGTGAACTAGAAATTAAGCAGAGAAGGAATGATCATGGGAGATGTGAACTAGAAATTAAGCAGAGAATGAATGATTATGGAAGATGTGAACTAGAAATTAAGCAGAGAAGGAATGATCATGGGAGATGTGAACTAGAAATTAAGCAGAGAAGGAATGATTAAAAGTACTTTCAATAACATGAAATTGATATGTGACACCGAACACGTAGAATACATTCCTGTGCGATATTATCTCAGGATTGTCATATCCTGCCAGGAGCGTAGCATATACTTCTGGGCGGGGGGGCACCGAATCGCCTTGCAACTCAAGTGAACAGGTTTCCCGTGCTTGACCAACCACATCCCCAGTAAAAGATGTGGTCTGGTCAAGACATTCATCATGTGTACTTACGTCACTGAGAACGGACCAATCAAGACAACAACAACGAACATTCCGTACAAGTATTGAAGTATCATCAGGACCACGGACATAGAATATCCGTATTCGTATTATAAGGACCTATATGCCTACTTATAAATATAAATAACATAGAGACATGACAATGTTGCTTCAATACTTGTACCTGATGTTCGTTGTTGTCGCAATATTGCTTGAATCGACTGGTCCGTTCTCAATGACTTGAGTACATAAGTTGAATAACTTGACGAGATCACATTTGTTTTTGTGGGGAAGGGGGTAGTGAGGGGGTTGGGGGCTGTGGTTAGTCAAGTATGTAAAACCTGTTTCCTGAGTTGCAAGGTGATTCGGTGCTCTAGAACGGACCTGGTTCAAATCCCGTCAAACTTAAGAATTATTTTCATGTATCCCCATGCTTTTTACTTGAATTTACCTGTCAGATCTATTGATCCATCTACAGTGATAGTAGATCTATTGATCCATCTACAGTGATAGTAGATCTATTGATCCATCTACGTGACAGTAGATCTATTGATCCATCTACAGTGATAGTAGATCTATTGATCCATCTACGTGACAGTAGATCTATTGATCCATCTACAGTGATAGTAGATCTATTGATCCATCTACAGTGATAGTAGATCTAGCATTTCCAGCCACCTAGGAATTTACCACAAACTGAAAAAAAGGTATACTGTCCGCTGACCTACATATCATTGTCATTGATGGAGATAATTTGACAGTCATCCATGGAGATGATTGGAGAGAGTCATCCATGGAGAACATTGGACAGAGTCATCCATGGAGATGATTTGATAGAATCAACATATTTTCTTCTGTCAAATGACCTCCATAGATGATTCTGTCGAACGTTCTCCGAGGTCATTTGACAGAAGAAAATATATAAGAAATCAAGACAACGCAAGCCGGGAATACCTTTTTTCCACAGGTGAAAACTTGTCAGCATATCCCCCCAGTTTTTCTTAGTTGTCTCCTACGACATGTCTGGAAAGAAGACATTGAGCCTATTCTATTTACCCTGAACTAGAACTGAATTGAACTGGCGAACAGGTCCCAGTTGACAAACTTAAAAACTGTCACACGATAAATACAAATTTGCTTTAAAATATTGGTAGCATTCAGTATTACAAATAAAACAGAAACAAAAACAACATTTCGATCACAGGAACTTTATCAAGATACGGAGAAACATACACAAAAATTGGAAACAGAAGTGCACAACAACATGCAAATGCATTATGTCGTCATCTATGATAACTTACAGGAGAATCCAAATGGTGCAATCTAGTATATATTAGACCTATTCTAAAAATATCCTAAATCTAACATTTAACTTTGGATTTTCCAAATATAAATTGTAACATTGGATATCCTAAATCTAACATTCAACATTGGATATCCTAAATCTAACATGTAACATTGGATATCCTAAATCTAACATGTAACATTGGATATCCTAAATCTAACATGTAACATTGGATATCCTAAATCTAACATTCAACATTGGATATCCTAAATCTAACATTCAACATTGGATATCCTAAATCTAACATGTAACATTGGATATCCTAAATCTAACATGTAACATTGGATATCCTAAATCTAACATTCAACATTGGATATCCTAAATCTAACATTCAACATTGGATATCCTAAATCTAACATTCAACATTGGATATCCTAAATCTAACATTCAACATTGGATATCCTAAATCTAACATTCAACATTGGATATCCTAAATCTAACATTCAACATTGGATATCCTAAATCTAACATTCAACATTGGATATCCTAAATCTAACATTCAACATTGGATATCCTAAATCTATGATGTAGCTATGACAAAAATTACAATTTCAAACAATTCAATTGGTTAATCACAATTTATTTGTAGAGATCAACTTCGGTTAATCTCTACAACTTCGGTTATTCTCTACAATCTCTACAACTTCGGTTAAACTCTACAACTTCGGTTAATCTCTACAACTTCGGTTAATCTCTACAACTTCGGTTATTCTCTACAATCTCTACAACTTCGGTTAAACTCTACAACTTCGGTTAATCTCTACAACTTCGGTTAATCTCTACAACTTCGGTTATTCTCTACAATCTCTACAACTTCGGTTAAACTCTACAACTTCGGTTAATCTCTACAACTTCGGTTAATCTCTACAACTTCGGTTAATCTCTACAACTTCGGTTAATCTCTACAACTTATGTGAATCCTTCGGGGAAGAAACAAATCATGAATTTGTGTTCAGTTTTATAAGACTGACTGACTGATTGATTGATTTATTGATTTATTGATTGACGGAATGATTGGCTGAACGACTGACTGGCCGAATGTTTGACTGATTGATTAGCTGAACAACTGACTGATTGATTAACGGAATTATTGGCTGAACGACTGACTTACTGATTGATTGACTATTTGACTGGAGGGGGACGGTTGAACAATGGTGAGCACGAGGTATACACCAATTCATGTAAGGTAATTCCACAAAGAGAAAGGCATATTGCAGTGTGTCAGAGTGCACCACCAAGGCGCACGATAGAAAGTGTCGAAGGTTCGTTACAGCCAAACCTGTAGATAAGGGGATGGGGGTCAGTGTTAGAAAAGTCAAAACAAGCAACTTAGTACGAAGAAGCAAGCCAAAACATGAGTATAACCTTACAGAAGACCTACGGCTGTATACTCTACCAATGACTCTTGCAGAGAGGGGTCAACATATTACCAGACATTTGTTACGGAGACGGTACGCAATCTGATCTGTCTTTGTCTGGAGCCGCGGATCATAATCTGATATGTTATGTATGTGGAGATGTTACAAAATGTCATCTATGTTTTGTTCTGAAGACGGAATCCGAGAATGCTAGATGTGTCATCTCCGTGGATGAGTCAACAAACAAGACAGAAGAATGACAAGTTTTAACCCAGAAGTGGCTGCTGTGCTCCTAACATGACGTGGTACTCCCGGGATACTGGCCCACAGGAATGCCTCCGTTCGGGGACTAAACATGCATCCATAAACTAACCTTACGCAACCATGCCTTTAACTCATTGAATCCGGGGGTCGCCTCAGTTGCACCACTGAAAAGAACATGTGCTTTTGTTAGAAGGTTATGTGCCGGCAAGTGCTATCAGCGCACAGCTAAGGGAATTAATTATCATCATCAGGGCGGTAGATACGTCTTCAGCACCAAAAATAGACGTTAGGGGGGTAGGGGGGGGTTATCTAAAGAAAGGTCATTTGCCCATACTCATTGCAATTCCATCTATTTCATTAGATTTGTGATATTTTATGCACAATAGTTAAGTGATGGGTATATGTCACAGACTCGCTAAGTTCCTAGCACTAAGCGTTTTATTTTAATTTCTAAATTGAGGGAGGGGCTTAAACCCCGCCCTTATTCCCTCACCGCTTTCCTACGGCCTTGACAATGATCCTAATAAGCCATCAGATATTATATTTGTTGAATTTTCATTTCATTTCACGTAACTGTGCACTTCATCTATACACGTTACTGTGCACTTCATCTAAACACGTAATTGTGCACTTCATCTATACACGTTACTGTGCACTTCATCTATACACGTAACTGTGCACTTCATCTATACACGTAACTGTGCACTTCATCTATACACGTTACTGTGCACTTCATCTATACACGTAACTGTGCACTTCATCTATACACGTTACTGTGCACTTCATCTATACACGTTACTGTGCACTTCATCTATACACGTAACTGTGCACTTCATCTATACACGTAACTGTGCACTTCATCTATACACGTTACTGTGCACTTCATCTAAACACGTTACTGTGCACTTCATCTATACACGTTACTGTGCACTTCATCTATACACGTTACTGTGCACTTCATCTATACACGTAACTTCACCTATAATTCATTGATTTTGAAAATAACCTTTCAAGACAAACAAACACACACAAAACAGAGTTTTAAAATAAAACACCGTTTTCAAATTCCTGCTGATCAGCAGGATATTGTCTAGAGAACTTACTGCATTGCCATTCCAATTTTAGCGTCTGTTATCATAGTCCAACGTGATGTATTGTAGAAGACGTTCGGTGGTTGTAAATACATTTCTAGCAGTTAAAAGATGGACTACATAAATAAAAGAGGTCACGTAAATAAACATAAATGAAGTACATAAACCGGCGTCTGAAGATACATTTTCTATCCCTGACATTGCCAGGAGTAAAGGGGGTATACGGTTTTAAGAAAGGACAAAAGAGCGTCTATAGAATGGATTGTGACCGTCACCATTATACGACCTATTTGCTATTGGGCAAATAAGCCTCCTTAATGACTCATTTGTTTATTCCCGGAATTTCCATTGGTCATTACGATTATACTTTGTGGGACAGCCAATGAAAATCAATACAATAGTCAATGAATTAATTTTAGAAGACTTTTATTCCTAGTAGCCATTGTATAATATATTGCCTAGGGGGTCACATTTGAATCGAGATGTGATGTGTGGTCGTTGTTGTTTTTTGCAAAAATGACCAGACACATTCGTTCTTTGGTGGTGTTATCTATTTGAGTCTGTTGACTAATATAAAGTGGTATGTTCCATAAAATTGCAACTGAAGACATGCACATGGGACGGGTGACATCGAAACCCCTGACTGAGGACAAGAAAGACGATCGGTTGTCCACTTGAACTGACCTTCGTGAGGGAGCAGAAAACGACACAGATTTCGTGTTCTCGAAAATTACCGGGGATAAAATCTGGGTTGACCCGAAATAAAAAGTAATTGTCTAACAGATATGCTTCATCCTCTTCTTCTGCGTTCGGTCTCAAACTCCTTCAGATTAAGCGGATGTTGTCGGGATGATGAATGTGTTGTGTCATTATTTACAGTTTGGCTGCGATAGTTATACCTTTAGTCTTGACTATTTATCAGATGTGACATCCAACTTCCATCCCCAAACCTCGTAAATCGCCACATCGGAAATGCATGGCAAGTAACAGTGTCTCTATTCTTTCCTCCCTATTGGTCCCCGGCAACACACAAGCGTAGCACATTTATAGTATCCATTTTATTATGTCTTTTTCGTTTGTACTGTATGTTTTCTTGATAAAGATCTTTTGATCAAAACGTCAATTTACTCTGTTTTGTGAACCGTTAAATGTATTCGTGTTTTCTGTGAATAATAATGCATGCTAGTTTTAGACTTCATTTCCTCTACCCCCCCACCCTTGCCATTAGAGGGTGTTAGAACACTACGGCCACCACCGGGCTCAAGTCACGACTTGTGGACTGATGACCTAGAAGGCCGGTGTGATTGCCGTAAGTTTCATTGGTCGGCCTTGGTTATTTGTTGCGGGCGACTCCAATTATATAAATAGTATCAAATGAATAGCCAGACAATTATCAGGAACTTATCAAATGAAGGCCTGTTTACGTGCAGCAGTTAGATATTCTATATCTGAGCTAACGGTCACGCTACAGATCACCTCATCCCCAATCTGGTAGTCACTCCTGTCACGCACGTTTGACCTTTTTCGTGAATAAACCTCTGCGAAGTCTATTTTCTGAAGTAAAATTGTCCATTTTCCCCTCAAAAAGTCGGATGGATAATTATGTGTCCCACAGGGATTTACTGCACAATACAACAAACAACCTCTGTATCGCGAATGAAAACTATATTATTTTATTTAGAGGATCTGTTATTCTAACTATTTGAGAACCGCTGATCTCGTAAGTTCTTAACAAGTGCATATTTCACCCTCGGTGCGTCTGGGTTAAGGGCGCTGCGAGACAAAAGAGAGCAATGAACAGCAGGGCAACATACGCGTGACTCAAAGGAGATGCATAAAAATTATACGGGATGCTCCGGCAAACAATTAAACATAACAGTGGGATGCAGTCACACACGCTCTCAAAGAAAGAGAAAATAATAATTGAATAGAGAAGATGTAATGCAGATGGCCTGAACATATTAATAAATGTCATAAAACTAATAGCGGCAGCATAAAACAGTGACTATACGAAAATAACAACAAAACTCTAAGTGACTATAAGAAAATAACAATAAAACTCTAGAATGGACAATAACAAAACCATAAACAACATCAACATCATGTGCCGCAGGAGATGACCCGTATTCACAAACATCTGTTCTGGTGATTATAAGTTTGATAGTTCCGTGTAGAGCTGTAAATACGAGATTCGGACCCCCCGCCCATACGCAACCTCTTCTTCCACCCCCTACCCCCTCCCCAATCGTTGCTATTATTCCTCTCATGTGACATATTCTTTCCAGGACGTGGTCTTCCTTATGGATTCTCTGAACATTCCGCGATTCTGGGCGTGCTGACCTGCAGCAGCTAGTGACATTTTTAACAACCTTATATATCACTGCATCATCGTCGTCCTGGGCGTCCTCTTTCTCTGTTCCAGTTAACTCTACCAAACAATAATGTCAATAATTCAGCTGTAATCTTTCCATACTGTTATGTCTCTTTTCATCACCAAAGAAGTATCTATCTATCTATCTATCTATCTATCTATCTATCTATCTATCTATCTATCTATCTATCTATCTATCTATCTATCTATCTATCTATCTATCTATCTATCTATCTATCTATCTATCTATCTATCTATCTATCTATCTATCTATCTATCTATCTATCTATCTATCTATCTATCTATCTATCTATCTATCTATCTATCTATCTATCTATCTATCTATCTATCTATCTATCTATCTATCTATCTATCTATCTATCTATCTATCTATCTATCTATCTATCTATATATCTATCTATCTATCTATCTATCTATCTATCTATCTATCTATCTATCTATCTATCTATCTATCTATCTATCCGTCTATACGTCTATCTTTCTATCCGCCTGTCTGTCTGTTATCCTTTCTCTACTTTGGTATGTAAAACTTCGCAGGACTGAATGCCGGAGATCGGTTTTTGAGCTATGACACACATGGTCACTTGCTATGCACTAATATTGTGAGATCTCATAATGTTGTTAGTTCCTTCAATCAAGAGGGTCACCATACCGGATGACACCATCACATGGGGGAAAGAGAAGGGTGACACCAAAATGCAAAATATTACTGTCTCTGATTCTATGTCACTCTATGAAATTACTCATTTTTTCAGGGACGGCGACAAAACTTTATTATTAAAATATAAAAAATATCTCGGTTCTGTTAGTTATAAACACAACAACTTGTTATAGTATTTGCGTGTACAATAACTTCTTAAGAAAATAACATTAGCCTAAGAAAAGAAATAATGATTAAATTTGTTCGTTTCTTTTACTAACTTGTGATAAGTTGCACCGAAATAACTGTCAATTTTAAAATATTTGCAACTATTCATAAATTAGTTCACGAAAAACGAACTTTACAAATGAACGGATTGAGTGCAGTTTCGCACATATGTGTCAGGCTGAAAGGCGCAGATATCGCAGTACTGCTGTAAACCATGACACAACGCATTCCGTTCTCCGGACTACATCCTGATAATCTGCAGGAGTTTGAGAACGAACGCAGAAGAAGAAGAATTCAATAAACGGTGCATATTCTCGTACTAGTATGTAATGTGACTGAATAAACGGTGCATATTCTTGATTGGAAAGCTTTGTTCTGTACCGGACGTGAAATAAACTTTCATTTAGAAGGCCATCTGCTGTGCTTGACTATGTCAGGAGTTAAGTCCTTGCCCCACTGACACAACAAATAGCATCGCCAAAGGGGATGAAAAGCTGTCCACGAAGATAGATACAACAATATCATCAACGTGACGCGTGAAGGCAACATTATGAAACAATCTGGATTGGCCTCCAAGGTGCACACGCGAGAGGACAGGCTGCACGTGTGATGTTCTTTTTCCCAGGGAATATGTTATCCCGTGTCTTTGTTTCTGGCCACGCTCGAGTGACTTTATATAAAAGCCTCCATCTTGTTTGATTACGTCACTCAGTGTTTATAATTGCTCCCTTGTTTGAGAACAAAAGATCGCATGTGTCCTGAAGATTATGTTATGTAAAAATGATTTATTATCTTATCCCCCAATCCTCGTCCACCACAGGCTACTGAAACCTATTATGTCAAGCCAAGTCCACCACAGGCTACTGAAACCTATTATGTCAAGCCAAGTCCACCACAGGCTACTGAAACCTATTATGTTTTTTTTTTTTTTTTTTTTTTGATAACCAAAATGAAAGTTTCTGTGATTTCCATGTTGAATCAAGTTGCCAGACGAGTTGGTGCAATCTAAGCGGACCTAGTTCAAATCCCACTTGTTGCATAATTTTTCATTCTTTGTTAAATTCTCGATGCTTATTATTGATTTATTCATGTCACATCTGAAGCAACCTTTTCTTATGTTTTTGTGTTTTTTACGTATAAAAGTAGACACGATGATGATGATGATGATGATGATGTTCCTCCTTCGCAAGCGAAGATGAGCATGGCATGAAAAAACATTAAATGCGATGAAATATATATATATATATATATATATATATATATATATATATATATATATATATATATATAAAATTCGTAATTAACTAATTTAGTTTGTGAGTTCGTAGATGCCCGATGAGTCCGATTCCTGCACGGAAAGTTCTATTGCGGTGCATGCAGGAGTGCTGAAGGTTCGGGGTAGGAGAATTTACGAATTTGTCCTTCCGCTTCTTGTGCTTGTGGATTGCCCGCAGTGTTCTTTCTTTTTCATATTTCGTGATTCCAGCAGTGATCTGAGTGTGCCAGGCTGCGCGATCAAGTGCTATAGTTTCCCAGGAGCTAGGATCGATGCTGCAGTTCTTGAGCAATACGCAGGGCAACATCCTCATCAATTGTTGCAGTTTGTGATAGTGTGCTGCCGAGATATACAAACTTATTGGCAGTATTAAGTTTTTGTCCCTTTACTGTGATCACTGGTTCTGTGTAGGGGACACCTGGCACTGGTTGATACATTACTAAAGTCTTCGCGGTGCTGATGGTGAGACCGAACGATCACAGGCCAAAGAAAAGAGGTCCATGCTGTCTTGCATGTCTTTCAGACTGGTAGCATTTAATGCACAATCGTCGGCGAACAAGAGGTCGCGAACAATGTCAGTCTTCGTTTTGGTCTTGGCCTTCAATCTACTAAGATTGAATAGTCCTCCGTCAGCTCGATAGCGAAAACAAATTCCTGCACTGTTATTTCGGAAGGCATCATTTAACATGGTAGAGAACACCATGCTGAAGAGCGTCGGAGCCAGGACGCAACCCTGTTTGACGCCGTTGATCACTGGAAATGGGTTTGAGTGTGCGCCATCATCTTGCAAACATGCTGTCATACCATCATGGAACTGGCGAACTATGTTGGTAAATTTTTCGGGACTTCTAAATTTGGCCATGATCTTCCATAGTCCTTCGCGATTTACAGTGTCGACTGCCTTAGTTAGGTCGACAAATGTGGTGTAGAGACCAATGTTCTGTTTACGACACTTTTTCTGTAGTTGTCTGGCAGTGAACATCATATCAACAGTACCTCTGCCCTGTCGGAAGCCACATTGGCTCTCTGGGAGGAGACCTGTCTCAAGATGGGCTTGCATTCTGTTTAACAGGAACCTAGCCAAAATCTTGCCTGCTATAGAGAGCAAGGATATGCCTCGATGGTTGTCGCACGTTAGGCGATTTTCTTCTACTCTTATATAGATGTATGATGGAAGCATCCTTAAAGTCTTGTGGCATCGATTCCAGGTTCTACATTGACTGGAAGAGCTCTGTAAGTTTGGCAGACATGACAGGGCCACTTGATTTATTCATGTCACATCTGAAATAACCTTTTCTTATGTTTTTGTGTTTTTTACGTGTAAAAGTAGACATAATTTGGTTGTTGTAGTACTGAGGCCTCCTGGCAAATACTAATGTTAAATGTTTGTGGTTCACGAGAATTTACATACCTCTGTAGTGTGTTGCTGTTGTCTGTGTCGATTGACAGGTCCATAACTATAGTAGCTTGAGAATATAGGCCTACATGATGAAAGTTTTGATTAAAATTGCATCCTTTTAGGGATCGTCTTGGTATTCGCATGTTAGTGCTAATAGTCCTAAATTGGGTTGATAATCATAAAAAGGGCTGATAGTCACAAAATGGACTGTTTGGAATCTTGATGTTGTCATACTAGGGCCAATAGTCCTAAAATGGGCGGATAGTCCTAAAAATGTTTGGCAGCCATAAAAAGGACTGATAGTCCTAAAAAGTGCTTTCTAAAATGGGCTGACAGTCTTAAAAGTGCTAATATCGTAGAGTGGTTGATAGTCCTAAAATGGCAGACAGTCTTTAAAAGGGCAGATAATCCTAAAATTGGCTGAAAGTCTTATTGGCTGATAGTTCTAGAAAGGGCTAATAGTGCTAAAAGGGACAGAGTCCTATGTGCTGAAAGTCCTAAAAAGTGCTGATAAGTGATCTTGAAAAGAGCTGATCGTCTTAAAATGTGATGATGGTCCTAAATAAGGATTATAGTCATAAATAATGTTGATAGTACTAAAAGTGCTGATCAACCTAACAAGTGTTGAGAGTCTTAAAATTGCTGACAATTCTAAAAATGCTGATAGTCCTAAAAGTGCCGATAGTTCTAAAAGTGATGATGGTCCTAACATGGGCTGATAGGCCTTAAAAGTAATGATAGTTTTTAAAAAGTTTAATAGTCCTAAAAGGGCTGATTGTTCTATAAAGGGCTGATAGTATTAAAAACGGTTGGGAGTTCTAAGGGTTAATAGTCATAAACAGAGCGGATCTCCCTTGAATGGGCTGATCGTTCCAAAAAGGGATGATTGTCCTAGAAAGGGCTGACAGTCCTAAAAAGCACTGCTAGATCTAGAAAGAACTAACAATCCTAAAAAACCTGATATTCCTAAACAGGACTGGCGGGAGTCTTATTATTGTCTTAGAGCTTAGACAGGGCAATAAGGACGTAGGCAAACAAAACAAACAAGACAACTAACACCAGATGTGCTTCAGTAAGACTTACAACTGATGGTGAGGCACGTGTCTCTCAACCTCGAACGTCAGTCCAAATTGGTTTTATCAGAACGTTACATTCATCAAAAGTAGTGGTGGTCACGGTTCTGGTAATCCAGTCACTACGATCTGCGGAAATTTACTTGTTAACATATACAAGAACAACAGACTCGCATCTTTCCGTGACGTGAAGCAACTTACTGAATTTGTGAGTACAATTAAGACTTTTGTTATAGAATAAATTGCTGAATTTATATCGTAATAAACTGCTAAATTTATATAGTAATAGACTGATGAATTTATATAGTAATAAACTGCTGATTTATATAGTAATAAACTGCTGAATTAACTTTAGTCTATCTCTTCCGATATTATCATCGTCATCAAGTGCCGATCTGCGCAACTAAGGTTGGCTGCAACGAACCTCCAGCATTCTCTGTCTCTTGCCTTGGTGGTGCACTCTGCTAGATTGTAACATGCCCATCTCGTGATGTTTTCCTCCCACTTGTATCTCAGCACGTCGTATTTAGCCATAGGGCCTTATTTTGTGAACCACTAATCTAAGTACTCCACGATACCCAAATACTACCCATTGCATTTTCAACATGTCTGTACACTTCTGTCTATTCTTGCCGGATTAATTTATTTCCCTTCACACTCAAACCAATCCATGAAGCAAATTACTCACGGTCTCCTGGTTTCAACCTCCATGACTTCAGTTTGGAAGATTATAGCCCAAACAAATGAAAGCATCCCATTTCTTCATGGATGGCAGCCCTTCTCGCATCACAATTGAAGCGCTCAGGGTGAGTTATTTTTCCCCTTCCGGTTGCTGCCAACATTCTCAACAAAATGAGATGAAATCTGGCTAGAAGATCAACCACATTATGTACATGTATCAGGGTTCGAGTAATCCTACTTTGATTATTGTAGATGAATGTCAGATTGAGACATTGTTGGACCTTGAGCCTGTGTGCCAAAAGTTGTCTATAACTTGAGCTCTAGAGTTCTAATACAAGTGTAATTCAATTTTTCCATAAATCCAGAACCACACACACACACAAGCACGCACACACACTCACACACATATACACACACATATATACATGCATACATATATATATATATATATATATATATATATATATATATATATATATATATATATATATATATATATATATATATATATGACGTCATTTTTAACAGACGGTCTGAAGCAAGCCTATAGCAGGTGGAGTTAATCAGTTATGAGTCGGAATATATATATATATATATATATATTGGCATATTTATATCGTTGCAATAATCCAACGTGTTTTGATTTATACAAGACAATAGTGTGGATGAATATTTGGTCATCTCGATATGTCATCATCATCAGGTAGCATATCCTGAACAGGATGTAGCCGTCATAATAGCGTTTCGAAACTTCTGTCTATCTTGAACCAGCATGCCAGCTTCTGTTACTGTCATGTTCAGATGGTCTTTGATATCTTGCGTCCAACTTCTTCTTGGTGTGCCTCTTGTTTGTCTTCCTGGTATCATCCACTCCATTATGCTCCTCTTTAGGATATCCCGGCGTTTGATATGGCCAAAATATTGTCGTTTTCTTGAAAGAACCATGCTGTTTAGCCAGTTTTCTTTTAAAATCATTTCTCTCAGGATGGCAACATTGGTTATATGTTTGGTTCATGGTACTCTAAGGAATTTTTAGTCACATTTTGTTTCAATTTATTTCTCAACTCTTTGGCAATTGTCCATGATTCATACCCATATATTGCCACTGGAAATATGCAAGCTCGTAGGAATGTTAGTTTCGTTGTTTTCAAGCAGCTTAGTCATGTGTGTTTTATTTGTATCAGCTTCTTTGATGCGATATGTTCGATATGTGGTCAGTTCGATATGTGGTCAGTTCGATATGTGGTCAGTTCGATATGTGGTCAGTTCGATATGTGGTCAGTTCGAAATGTGGTCAGTTCGATATGTGGTCAGTTCGAAATGTGGTCAGTTCGATATGTGGTCAGTTTGATATGTAGTTAGTTCGATATGTTGTCAGTTCGATATGTGGTCAGTTCGATGATGATGATGATGATGATTCAATCCCTTTAGATTTGAGCAGGAAGCTCTTGACAGCTCATATCCCTTCGGGGGAATGCACAGGTTTTCCCTCAGTTGTGGTGCAGTTGTGTAGGGTGTGTTGTGTATAGCTGGAAGTGGTGGTAATAGTTCTTGTCGGATGTCTGTTAGTTTTGGGCACTACAGTAGTAGGTGTTCAACAGTCTCTTCTTGTGCGTTGCAGTGTCTGCAATTTGGTTCGTGTAATGGGTTTATTCTGTTCATGGTGTTTATTAATGGGGGCGTGGCCTGTTCTTAGTTGGAATGTGAGACTCTGGTTTGCTCGCTCGAGTTGTTTCAGAGGATCCAATCCATTGGGTTGGGTTTCTGTTGGTGTTCATATAGTGAGCGTCCAGTCTTTGAGCTGGACCACTGTTGTAACCATTCTTGTCTGTAGTTCTTTTTTAGGATTTGTTTGCATGTTTGTAGGGAGATTTTCAGGGGAAACTGGGGAGGGGGTGGGGTTGGCAGCACCTCTCTTAGCTAATTTATCAGCCGTTTCGTTTCCAAGGGCTCCGGTATGGCCAGGTATCCATTGGAGGGTGACTTCTGCACCATACGATGTAGACAGCTGGTCAATTTGTCTGTTGAAATTGCAACCAGGGGGTGTTTTTTTTTTTGGTCTCCAAGGCTTGGAGTGCTGATTTTGAGTCGCAGAAGATGACTATGTCTTCAGGTAGAGTAGTTTCATTCTAAATAGTCCACAATAATTCGACTCAGAGCTTTCTCATGGTCATTTCGATATGTGGTCAATGATCTATGGAAGGCCATGATGCACTACTGTTGTGGCGTACATGGTATACTGACCGTGCTGGACACGCAGTGTACTACTCTGCTACCAAGCAGCAAATATATATACACATATACAGACAGACATATACTGGTTTGTATATATGTATATAAATACACATACAGACATATATACGCGTATGTATATAAACACATACACAGACAGATATACTCGTATGCATGTGTACCATCATCATCATCATGTGTTACCGGAGAACGAAATAGGAAAAAAATGGCAAGAATGTAAGCTACCATGTATGTCATAAGAGATTCAAAATTCAGAAAAGGTGTTGACTCGAGTTGCGAGACGAATAGATGCCATCTGAACCGACCTGGTTCACATCCAGTTTACGACTTTCTGATGGTTTTTTTTTCACATATGGACCGGTGGTTCAATATTTAGTGAGGATGTATGAATTAACTAGTGATTCAGTAAATGTGACTGGAATGAATTGTTTTCTGAGTTCATTGCAGAAACATATTTCACTGTTTTACGATACTTGCGATACTTGCTTACGATACTTGGACACGATACTTAGATAAGATACTTGTACACGATACTTGGACAATATATATGGACACGATACTTTGACTAGATACTTGGACACGATACTTGGACACGATACTTGGACAAGATACTTGGATAAGATACTTGATCAAGATACTTGGACATGGTACTTGGACACAATACTTGGACACGGTACTTGAACACAATACTTGGACACGATAATTGGACAAGATACTTGAACAAGATACTTGGACATGGTACTTGGACACAATACTTTGAATAGATATTTGGACACTATACTTGGATGAGATACTTCGATTAGATTTTTTAACAAGATACTTTGACAGGATACTTTTGCACGCTACTTGCACACAATACTTTGACAAGATACTTGAACACGATACTTGGACACAATACTTGGACACGATACTTGCATACGATACTTGGACATGATATACGGACACGATACTTGAACAAGTTACTTGGACAAGATACTTGGACTTGAGTAAGTATACTCCCTCGGGAAATAAAATACTGACAAATATTTTCAATATGGTCACACTGACCAACATACCATTTCACCACCTTGTACAACAAAAAATAATCATGTAATGAAATCCATGAAAGAAATATGAAGTGTTGATAGTGTTTCCAATTGAGAGGTTATCGCCCCTTGTGTGTGACATCGTCCGGTGCCGCTTGGCCTTCTGACTGGCTAAGGTCAGGGTCCCCCCAGCAGATGGCGACAGGTGCTACATTGGGGCGTTGTCCAAATCCGAGGTCTATTCCGCACCCGTCAGGTAAATACCTAGAGCACTAAGCCAGGCTTTGTTGTCGGGGTAAGGTTATCTTATGAGTCGCGAGTTTTGCCCCTTCTCTACAAGTTTTAGTTCGTAAATTTATCTCGTTTCAGGACCTTTGCACGCGACAGGGTTAATCTTAAACATACCCTTGTAATCCAGGTCGATAAGGACGTGACAGTTCAAGACAGTAAAATAACAAGAGACTTGAATTACTCAGAATCTTCTTGCTTCTTCAATTTGGGATTATGGTAGTCGATTTGAAAGAGAGTTATAACATTACGGGAGGGTTGGTAAAATGTACTGTAGCCTAGAGTTTCCACTTGCAAGTAGTTACGACTAAATTATGCGAAATTCAACTTCTTGTAGTTTTTAAATGGGCATACGTCCTAATAAGGCCAAGTGGACACGGTTGAATCAGTTTGAATAAACCACCATGGAGTCTCGTCTGTTACTTTCGTTTCTTCTTGTTTTTTAGACTGTACCAAATACAGTTTTATTTTACATTTAGCAATGCCACAGAATGCATCACCCAGTCAATCTATTAAACGGAAGCGTATATAAGCAAGAGCCAGGTGTACATTCTCTTGTTTCTACATTGATTTTAGATTTCTACTCAATCCCTTAATAAGTGTAGCCGGGGGGGGGGAATTCAACACCTTCCCTTGGCAAACTAGAACATGATATTTAACACTGGCAGTTGGCAGGTTCTTATATTTAGTACTATCAGTTGGCAGATTGTAATATTTAGTACTATCAGTTGGCAGGTTGTAATATTTAGTACTAGCAGTTGGCAGGTTGTCATATTTAGTATTATCAGTTGGCAGGTATAATATTTAGTACTAGCAGATGGCAGGTTGTTATATTTAGCCCTAGCAGTTGGCAGGTTGTTATATATATAGTACTCGCAGTTGCCAGATTGTAATATTTAGTATTATAAATGGATGCCACCTCTGGTATGGATGACATCTCTGGTATGGATGCCATCTCTGGTATGGATGCGACCTCTGGTATGGATGACTTCTCTGGTATGGATGCGACCTCTGTTATGGATGCCATCTCTGGTATGGATACCATCTCTGGTATGGATACCATCTCTGGTATGGATGCCATCTCTGGTATGGATGACATATCTGGTATGGATGACATCTCTGGTATGGATGACATACCAGGAATCACCTATAAGATAGAGAGATGCTTGTCCAAAAGATTACCAAAAACATTGCTGCGTGTTGGAGCTCAGGAACAATATCTCAAAACGTGAAAGATGCCTCAATCGTCCACCTATATAAAGGCATGGGAAATAAACACATGGAACAGCCACCGAGGGATATCATTGCTATCCACAGCTGGTAAAATACTAGCTCGTGTAATGCTGAACCGACTTACACATGCACTCACAGATAATGATCTTCGCTTGAAAGTCAGTGCGGATTTCGTGCTGGTCACTGGACAGTGGACAAGATCTTTGCTGTCCGTCAACTCCAAGAAAAAATCCAAGAACACCCAATGGAACTTCTCACATTTGTAGACCTCACAAAGGGAACTTCTCACACTTGTAGACCTCACAAAGGGAACTTCTCACATTTGTAGACCTGACAAAGGGAATTTCTCACATTTGTAGACCTCACAAAGGGAACTTCTCACATTTGTTGACCTCACAAAGGGAACTTCTCACATTTGTAGACCTCACAAAGGGAACTTCTCACACTTGTAGACCTCACAAAGGGTACTTCTCACATTTGTAGACCTCACAAAGGGAGCTTCTCACATTTGTAGATCTCACAAAGGGAACTTTTCACATTTGTAGACCTCACAAAAGGAACTTTTCACATTTGTAGACCTCACAAAGGCATTTGACACTGTGAACCAAGATGGGCTGTGGAAAGTGTTCGCCAAATTTGGCTGCCCCCCCACCTCAAATGTATCAACATAGTGCGACAGTTCCATGACGGCATGATGTCCGTTGTTATCAGTGATGGAGTGTCACCACCTGCCGTTGCTGTAACAAATGGGGTCAAGTAAGGATGCGTTCTATCTCCAACACTGTTCAATCTGATGTTTTCTTCCATGCTGACAGACACATCTAGATGAAGCGACGTAACAAGAATATAAATAAAATACAGAACAGACGTTACACTTTTCAATCTTCGACATTTGTAAACCAAAACTAAAGTAATACATATATTATAGAGTATTAACATTGAAATACACTAAATTACTGCAGTAAAGAATCCAATTAACATAGCCACAGGCGGACCTCAATTGATTATTAAAAGGTTATATATTACACATTAGATCTGACGATTAGTTTCCATATACATAAAAGTGCGACCTATAAACTTGCTATCACAACTACCTCTCAACATGGCAGTTTCACCTATCAATGTAGATTTTGTCACTTTTGCTGTTTAGATTCCATCTGTTTCCTGCTGCTGCAGATAACATATTGCCGATTATCAATTATCAACGTATCGGTCCTATTGGGACCTTTATCAAGAAACAAATAACAGTTACGAAAACACAACTGTAAAATAAATTAATAACCAAGATGACTGGGACAATGGTTTCCTCACCAAAATGATGATAACTTGCAGTTATAAATCATAAAGCATTCATCAGCGTGCAGTATTAGTTAGTTAGTTAGGTAGTTAGTTAGTTAGGTAGTTATTTCTTTAGGGACAAAGACGGCACATAGGGTGGATGTCATAGATTTCCATGTCTCGCGTTTCATTGCAATTTGCTTTAGATCTTCATTGTTTCTGATACCGATGGTGAAGCGCTCTCTTGTAATAGTTCTACGTAGTGTTTCTCTTGGTCTTCCTCGTTTTCTCTTGCCCCTTGGTGACCACATCAAAGCTTGACAGGGGAGTCTTTTGGTATCAATTCCCAGCGCGAATATTAGAGTGAGTATTTGAGTGAAAGAAACAATACTCAAACACAAATTCAAATATTTAGGAAGAATTTTGACATCGGATGGATTAATTCAACAGAGATAAGAAAGACAAGAGAATAGACAACGTCTGCATTCATCAAAATGAAGAATGTACAGTGCAATTTGTCCTTGTCAATAGCGATTGGAAAGGGAGGGAAAGAGAGATAGATAGATATAATATTTCAGTGCATTGTTGGTCGGTCTTGGCCAACAATGTTGCTTGACATGCTACTCCAAGTATATAAACAGTATATTGTCTATCCTTAGATAGAAGCTGGTTGATTGCATCCACACTTTCCGTTAAGAGTAGGGTTGGTAAGTTTCTGTTCAAGGCCAGATGTGATTTCTGAGTCGTACTGAGTCCGTATTAGTAGAGGGTGTTCGTGATGTTATCGATCCATCTCTATCTGGGTCTTCCCTTCGCTCTGTATTCGGATGAGTGTTTCTTATAAGCTTTCAGTGGTAACTGGTTTGGGTCTATTCTCATAAGGTGAACAAACCACTTTTTCTGCTGACGTTCTATATATTCAATACAAGGCATTATTCCTACTCTTTTTCTCATATCCTCATTTCTTACTCTGTCCAGTTTGGTGACCATTTTGTGTGTCCAGCTGCTTTTCTTTAAAACTTCATCTCACATGTGATGATTTTTCTCTGCTACGAGGTTGTTAAAGACCATATTTGACACTGGTAACAAAGTGTTGGTATGAAAATTGTAGATAGTATCTGTCTCTTTATGTCCATATTGATCTTTGAATGCAGGAGTAATGGTAAAAGTTAGTATGTCACTGGGTCTGCTTGCTGACATTTTGATTCTATTTCTCTGCCTAATTTCCCATTTTCTTAAGAAAAAAAACGCGTTCTAAATATTTGAATCGTCTATTGTTGTTGGTGACTTGCTGATTTTCATAACTTCCATTTTTATACAAACAGTGACCAACGAAAAGCCCGACAATAATAAAAAACGTAACGAATGAAGTCTTGTTTACTTTCTATACACAGGTCTGTACTGGCCACGGTCTCAACTACACTGTACACGCTGTTGAGACAGTCTCAACCACACTGTACACGCTGTTGAGACAGTCTCAACTACACTGTACACGCTGTTGAGACAGTCTCAACTACACTGTACACGCCGTTGAAACAGTCTCAACAACACTGTACACGCTGTTGAGACAGTCTCAACTACACTGTACACGCCGTTGAGACAGTCTCAACCACACTGTACACGCTGTTGAGATTTGCTTGTGCTGTAAACAAATCAAATGGTTATTCGTCAAAAATGCATACATTGTAAATCTAAATGAAATGCTCAAAGATGGTTAAACAGTTCAACAAAGATGGTTAAACAGTTTAACAAAGATGGTTAAACAGTTCAACAAAGATGGTTAAACAGTTCAACAAAGATGGTTAAACAGTTCAACAAAGATGGTTAAACAGTTCAACAAAGATGGTTAAACAGTTCAACAAAGATGGTTAAACAGTTCAACAAAGATGGTTAAACAGTTCAACAAAGATGGTTAAACAGTTTAACAAAGATGGTTAAACAGTTCAACAAAGATGGTTAAACAGTTCAACAAAGATGGTTAAACAGTTCAACAAAGATGGTTAAACAGTTCAACAAAGATGGTTAAACAGTTCAACAAAGATGGTTAAACAGTTCAACAAAGATGGTTAAACAGTTTAACAAAGATGGTTAAACAGTTCAACAAAGATGGTTAAACAGTTCAACAAAGATGGTTAAACAGTTCAACAAAGATGGTTAAACAGTTCAACAAAGATGGTTAAACAGTTCAACAAAGATGGTTAAACAGTTCAACACTATATTATCAAAACATATGAGACAGAATATAGCAATATTTCCCGTGTTATTCTGTTGCATTGAAGCGACTGACTCGACAATACAGTCCTGGATTCATCAGGGAATTATCCTTATAAAGTGACATTTGATATTTCCCTTGTATTGTTCTTTTTTTTCATTGGTCATTGTGTATAATTTGTGGCGATAGCTGATGAAAAGTCACAGGAAAAGTTAAAAAGCTATACGTTAGAAGGATTATTTTCGGTGAGTCCTCAAGACTGTATTGTTGATGAACTGTTGAAGTGTTCTGAAAGTCGTGGGCGCGTTAAACATCTGCGGGTGACCCCCCTACCTTGTGTGTGATTGATAGCCAGTACTTGACCCCAAACGGTACTCCATACTTTTCTCGTCATCTGCGTCCAACTATCTCAATCTAACAAAGACGCGCACCACAATAATATGTCATACTATAATTATGTCTTCATTGTGGTTGAAAGTTACGTGCAGCAACAAAAGAAAGATTTAATTTCTAGAGCTGTTGTTGATTATTGCAAAGGAGTTTGAAATGTACACAAACGGACGGTGTTCTATTCCACGCGTAGTCGATAGTTTTAGGTTTGTGGATACATTGGCATAATTGCGTAAACGATTGCGACTGAGATACATTGTGTTGCTGGCGCCCGATAGGGGAGGAAAGAATAGCAACGATGTTTCTCTTCAATGCATGTCGTAAGAGGTGATTAAGAAGAAACAGAATAAGGCTAGACAAAGACAATTCCTAAAAAAGAAAAAAAAATTGTGTAATATAGGGAGAAAGAGAGTTCTTCAAGTGAGCCAGAACACTGATTCTTCTTCTTCTCCGTTCGTTCTCAAATTCCTTCAGTCTTGCAGGATGTAGTCCGTCCGGAGAACGAAATGAGTTGTATCCTGGTGTACAGCGTTGCTGCGATATCTGCGCAGTTCAGCTGGACACATCCGACTGCAGAATGGTTTCTAGGCTACTTTCACCCTATATAGGACTAGACAGCCAACTCCACACCATAACCTCCTTAGTCACCTCTTACGACATGAACAAAAGGGAAGCAGTGTTGCTATTCTTTATTCCCTTTTTGAACCACATCAACAGAAAGGCGACACCAATTCTAACATATGGATTCAAAGCATGGAAAATACATAAACGGGATAGTGGATAATTAGTTGGAACATAGATTTGTTCTATAGAAAAATGCTGAAAGTGGTGTGGCCAGTAAGAAAAATGCTGAAAGTGATGTGGCCAGTAAGAAAATGCTGAAAGTGATGTGGCCAGTAAGAAAAATGATGACACTGATATGGCCAGTAAGAAAAATTATGAAAGTGATGTGGCCAGTAAGAAAAATGCTGAAAGGGATGTGGTCAGTAAGAAAAATGCTGAAAGTGATGTGGCCAGTAAGAAAAATGCTGAAAGTGATGTGGCCAGTAAGAAAAATGTTGATACTGATGTGGCCAGTAAGATAAATTATGAAAGTGATGTTGCCAGTAAGAAAAATGCTGAAAGTGATGTGGCCAGTAAGAAAAATGCTGAAAGTGATGTGGCCAGTAAGAAAAATTATGAAAGTGATGTGGTCAGTAAGAAAAATTATGAAAGTGATGTGGTCAGTAAGAAAAATGCTGATACTGATGTGGCCAGTAAGAAAAATGCTGAAAGTGATGTGGCCAGTAAGAAAATGCTGAAAGTGATGTGGCCATTAATAAAAATGCTGACACTGATGTGGCCAGTAAGAAAAATTATGAAAGTGATGTGGCCAGTAAGAAAAATGCTGAAAGTGATGTGGCCAGTAAGAAAAATGTTGATACTGATGTGGCCAGTAAGATAAATTATGAAAGTGATGTGGCCAGTAAGAAAAATGCTGAAAGTGATGTGGCCAGTAAGAAAAATGCTGACACTGATGTGGCCAGAAAATGCAAATTTATTTTAATACATTACTATTGTGATAGACATGTGTTATTTACCAAGAATTGATTAACATTAACAACATTATTATGTTCTAATGAACTATATTATTGCGCGCTTAACATTCGATCGATGTATGCGTTCTGTGTCCAACAGCCAATCATAAGTACTAACCTACTTCATTCTTAGAATGGATAGATTTCTCTACACAATTTCTGAGTTCGTATGTTGTTTGACCATCACATGATGATGATGAACATTTGTTACATTCCCTTTATGAAATTCAGTAAGAGTTATGTCCTTGATTATACGTTGCTAGGTAACTAGTAAGTCGTTATACTAGCCACACGTTGTACTTGGACTAGCTGGTCTGGTCACTGTATAGTAGGCTGTACTTGATCTACTGTGTCGTTCAAGCTAGTCTCTGATGTTCAACTGCTGAATTTTTTGAATTTGCTGCGCAATTTTTGACTGTTCTTCTTCTTCTTCTTTTTCAGTGTTCATTCTCAAACTCCCGCTGGATCTCCCTTCAAACAGGACCATGATCCTACTAGATTTCCAGCAGAATGTGGTCCAGAGAATGGAAATGAGTTGTGTCGCAGCGCTATTTGTACCAATGACCCGACACATCCGTCTTCGGTGGATTTTCACTATTCAATTCCCGTTAGTCTCAAGCATTTTGACTATACAGCGTCACAAGTTTCTATCTCGCACAGTGTCCTCCCAGGTATCAAGGTATAAGCCGATCTCGCGCTTATTTTGACTTCTTGAGAATGTACACCCTTATGCAAATTTGTGATATACTATTCCACAAACTCTCACCATCAAGTGTCTGGTCATATCGAGGACGCATCATAAACTCGCATATCCCGTGTGCAGTCTGCTCATACTATAAGACTAACCAAAAGTTCGGAAACAGAAAATCAATGAGACAGAACTACGCGTGCCTGCTGTAGTATTAACATCATTTTCAATAAAGCTCCTACAATAATGATATCCACAAGATGGCAGGTTCCCTTCTGTTGGCTGATTTTTATTACCGTGCTAAGAGTGGATGACACACTCCGCCATAGTGTAGGTTTCCATATCTCTTTTCAACCGGAACAGGTCACGCCACGTTCTCATATTAACGCTTAAGTGAGCAGTCCAATGTTCAAATAAAGAATCCACGCGTCTTTTCACTTTGTCTTCAGTCAAGTGAGACCAGGTACTTCACGGAAAGATGGGACAGTGGACGGTTTGACATACGCAAGGGAAACTACTTTTCAAGACGGTAACTCACCCGGACATGCGGTTCTTAAGGTATAAAACTCTTTTATATATATATATATATATATATATATATATACATATATATATATATATGGTGCGGCGCTGTGGCGAAGTGGTACAGAGCGCGTCTATGACGGCCAAAGTACCGAGTTCGATCCCCGCCACAGGCAATTGTGCATCCAGCCGTTCAGAAAGCAAACTACTGAACGTATTTATGTTGCCTAGAAAATCACCACAGCCAACAAATGCTAAGTGGATAGCTAAGTTCTATAAAGGATATGCTACCAATTTTTTAAATACAAATTACACGAACAAACTACCAATTGTTCCACACCACAAGAAAAAACTATTGCCATCTGAAAAAAAAACTCTGTCAAACAAGTTCTACGGCATTGTCCATATTTAAAGCATTACTGTACACTAGATGTTGTATTTTATAATTCTTATATTAGTTTTGAAATGTTTAGATGTTAATATTTTCCTCATGTCATTGAAAGTACCTTTTCCCATTCCTATTCTCCTTTTAACTTCTGTTTCACATCTCCATTATTTGTGATTATGTGCCCAAGATATTGATAATGTTCTACTTGTTGCAGTTTCTCTCCATGTATTTTTATGTTTGTCACCTGGTCCTCTGTGATTGTGCTGGATGTTTAAATGTTTATATATATATATAAAAAGTGAAATGAAAAATATCCTATGCAACAATTCCATATCGATGGATACTAGAAAACGTGTCCTCAAATGCTACATTGAACCAGTGCTACTCTATGGAAGTGAAGCATGGACAATAAATAAGACATCACAAAAATCATTAGAGACAGTGGAAATTTGGTTTATTCGAAGAATATTACGCATTCCTTGGACAGCAAAGATTACTAATGAAGAATGTCTTAGAAGGATGAATGTGAAAAGATGCATTATTGATAATTAAGAAAATGACAGTCAACATTTATTGGGCACATAATGAGAAGAGGAGGCATTGAGAATATAGTGACAACAGGTTAGATAGAAGGAAAAAGATCATGTGGAAGACCTAGAGAAAAGATATTGGACAGTTTGACTAAATGGCCTCGATTGACGACAGCAACAGAGATGATGACATATATGAGAGATCGATGTACATGGAGAAATATGATCGCCAACTCCATTCGGCACGGCACTTGATGATGCTCATGATGATGTGATTGATATATATATATAAAATGAAATATTATTTCCAGAGCCGTATCTTCGTCGTGGATACTCTGAACTCAGAACACCTCTCTGTCGCGGGCAAGAAAGACAGCATTGACCAGAGACGTTCATACATTCTTCAGAGACGTGCATAATACGCTGTTCCATCGACTTATTTGTCTTCTTGTAATGTTTATATGTAACTCTATTCTTGACTTCATTTATCGACTTGATCTACTAGTGTTTGTAGCTCTTGTTCGCATTCTGCTAAGATGATAGTGTCATCTGCTTTTCCAAGCTTCTTTATATAGAGAATCACAGACAATCATCATTATTAAGTGCCATCTCCGCAACGAAGGTTGGCTCAACGGACCTTCAACATGCAGTCTCTTGCCTTGGTGGTGCTCTCTGCTGACTGTAAACTGTACATCTTGTGATCTTTCTTTCCCAATTGTATCCCAGCCCACCTCTTGCTCGCTTACCATAGACTTTACCCGCAAGTAATATCTTCAACAAGGGGCCATGTCTTTTAATATATCCAAAATACTTTATCTGTCTCATCTTTATTTCTTTTAATACCTTCTTTTCACACGAAGTGTTATTAGAACATATTTATTTCTTTTCTTCTCTTTCCATGAAGTTCTCTCTATTCTTCTACACACACATCAAATGCAACAATTATGTCTTCTAGTTGTCTGTTCATTGTATGCATTGTCTGTATTGTTACTATTTAAAAAAAAAACTTACCAGACAATGGTAACCAACTGCGACATTAGAATGACATCTTACAGGTAACAATATAATTATAACAATTTGTGGCGTTAAAATAACAAGTTATAACAGATGTATTGCAAAACGTGAAGATAACTACAACTTGAATTATTTTGTCTGTTATCAAACTTTAAGACAGTCAGACTTCAAACAAGAGATAACTGTGATTGTCTGTTTTTCAGTTGAGCGGAAGTTGGAACATATTGTCAAAATAAACACACGGAGATAAGACGGCAGGTAATGTCATTGACAAGACAAGATGGTCGTGACTGCATTAGAAAAACGTGGTTTTTTTGACGAGTACATTCAGACGAAGATAACAAAAGCTGAAAATATATGGGACAGTTTATCCGTATTACCAAAAGGACGGATAGTTTCCCCTTGATAAAAGCTTCGTATTGACAACAGACACAAGGGGAGACTATATATGTCAACTATCTTATGTGAACTTACCAGATGGCTGTATTCTTCTTCAGGGTTCGTTCTCAAACTCCTGCAGGTGAAGGTAAAAAACCAACTTTGTTTAGAGTAACACATCTTAAGTTACATCTTTTTTTTGGTTTTGGTTTGCGATAAACATTTTTTGGGACACATGCAGTATCGTGAGTACTTGACATATGGAACAATGTAACATTTTGTATGAGTGTAAAGTGATTATTGAGATAGTGTGAGAGAAATGCGTGTATTCTAGATATAATGACAGTAAAGTGATGTCCTGATATATATATATAGATTTTAAAAAGTGTTGTCATTGTTACCGATAAAATAATTTTAAAATGTGGTTTTTTACAGAATGACCGAAGTTGTCATTGCAACAAAATTGTATCTTTAAAATTGCCGTATTCTAGAGAGAGATAAACTACTCTACCACAATTTATCAAAAACAAAGAACATCACTAAAAAAAAGCATTATTCATTGGAAAGAAATTGTTGGAATGAATCAGGTCACATGACAAGAAAGAAGGAAACTTAAAAACACTTCAATCAAGAAACGTTTGTTCTTATTGGCTTTTGAAAATAAAGGAATCAATCGTATTGATCTGCTGTGTTAGATTGTGGATACCTTCCCAGACTGCAGGCAACTGTTCTCGTGTTTGATTTAAGACGGTATTGTGTTGACAAATGCCGTTTCTAGACAGCGAGCTTAATGCTGTCCAACCAGAGTATAAACGGGTCCATTAAATCTAAGAAGGCACATAGAAAGAATTGAATGTCTTAAAGAATATGCAGAGATAGTTGTGTTGTAATGATTGCTGTGAAGATTAAATGATTGTTGTGTGAAGATTAAATGATTGCTGTTTGAAGAATAAATGATTGTTTTAATGTCTCATTTTTTTTCTTTCTATTCTTACTCTCCTGGGGATTTTTGTTATGTTTTGTTATTTTGTGTGCGCGCGTTCTCAGAAGTTATGTACATGGGCTCAGAAAGTAGTCCTACGATATGTTTTCTCGGGGCAACTTGAAGAGCTTGCCTAATTAACAGTGCCAGTAACTGTCTCAGAGGATTAATTAACGATGCCAGTATCTGTCTCAGAGGGTTACATAACGGTGCCAGTGACTGTCTCAGAAGGTTAGTTAGCGGTTCCAGTATCTGTCTCAGGGGGTTAGAGCGTGACCTTCTACAGTACTTATAAGACCTAGCACAGAATTAATTAGGATTTCATTCGTTACAATTTTCACTATTGTCGTGATTTTCGTTGGTCACTGTTTAGGCCTATATTCCTGGAGTAGCTTCGACTATTTTTGTCACGCCACTAAATAGTATACGCTACATTATATATGCGAAGAATATAAATAGCGACCAAGAACAAACACGACAATAATAAACAGCGTAACGAATGAAGTTCTAACGAATTATGTATATGCTTTCTGCAATCATGTGGGAGAAACGTTCCAGGGTCAGAGAACAAGAGGCAGACCAAGACTATGGTGGACAAAGGATACTGATGACCTTCTGAACATGACACTGAAAGAGGCTGGACTACTTGCACATAACCTAGAGGCTTACAGAGAAGCAGGTGATGACAACGTTCTGTAAAGACATCGATGGACAACACATGATAATCATGGAGGTATAGGTTCCAGTAGACGGATGTGTCGGGCCATTGGCGCGAATGTAGGTTCTAGCTTGGAGAACAATTCTGCTCAAGACATCGATGGACACATGATATTGAAGACCTCTCGAATGTGCTAGTGGAAAAGCTGGGACGACTTACACAGAAACAAGAGGCTCTCATATAAGTGACAGTAAGGACAAGGTTCAGTAAATGACCTATCACACAGACGAAGGTTGTGCTGCGTTTATAGTGGCTCATTCTGAATGAAATTTATAAATCTAAAATATTTGTTAAACTATTCAGAACATGTAATTTTTAGTATAATTATAATGTAGTATACACTACATTTTTTAGTATACATTACAATTTTTAGTATACATTACAAATTTTTAGTATACATTACAAATTTTTAGTATACATTACAATTTTTAGTATACATTACAATTTTTAGTATACATTACAATATTTAGTATACATTACAAATTTTTAGTATACATTACAATTTTTAGTATACATTACAATTTTTAGTATACATTACAAATTTTTAGTATACATTACAATTTTTAGTATACATTACAAATTTTTAGTATACATTACAATTTTTAGTATACATTACAATTTTTAGTATACATTACAATTTTTAGTATACATTACAAATTTTTAGTATACATTACAATCTTTAGTATACATTACAAATTTTTAGTATACATTACGATGCACAGGACGCTGTGTATGAGATTCCGTGACACTGTGACCCCCATACCCTACAGAAAGAAGTGAAAACCAGAAGAACAAAGATGCTAAATGAGCCGTTTCTGTGCTTTTTGTGTGCCGGATTTCCGTCAGGTTGATGGCAAAAATGTTTTAACTTGGCAACATCGTTCTTGTTTGTTATAAAAAAAATACCCCAAATACCTGGTTTTAAAACTGTTGATGTCTTAAGTGCTTCGCAGCAGTGCGCATATTTCCCGTTGATTGTGCTCAACGTCAAAAGAAAGCGGCCACATTTATTAGATTTCTTCGATCGCGAAGAATTTCGACGTTTACCAGACATTTTCAATCCATCACAGTTCGATTTATTCGATTCATCCATTTCCTTTCGTTCTCAGATTCCCCTCCTTTCTTTTGTCTTGTGATCGTGATTGTTATAGTTCTCACACGGCGCTGCTAATAAAGAGAATGCTCGTCTTTATTTATTTCTATTGTCTGGTAAAAGTTAGGATTATTTCAACTCAACTGTGATAGCAGTTTATTTCTATTGTCTGGTAGAAGTTAGGATTATTTCAACTCAGCTGTGATAGCAGTTTATTTCTATTGTCTGGTAGAAGTTAGGATTATTTCAACTCAGCTGTGATAGCAGTTTATTTCTATTGTCTGGTAAAAGTTAGGATTATTTCAACTCAACTGTGATAGCAGTTTATTTCTATTGTCTGGTAGAAGTTAGGATTATTTCAACTCAGCTGTGATAGCAGTTTATTTCTATTGTCTGGTAGAAGTTAGGATTATTTCAACTCAGCTGTGATAGCAGTTTATTTCTATTGTCTGGTAAAAGTTAGGATTATTTCAACTCAACTGTGATAGCAGTTTATTTCTATTGTCTGGTAGAAGTTAGGATTATTTCAACTCAGCTGTGATAGCAGTTTATTTCTATTGTCTGGTAGAAGTTAGGATTATTTCAACTCAGCTGTGATAGCAGTTTATTTCTATTGTCTGGTAAAAGTTAGGATTATTTCAACTCAGCTGTGATAGCAGTTTATTTCTACGAGTATTGTCTGGTAAAAGTTAGGATTATTTCAACTCAGCTGTGATAGCAGTTTATTTCTATTGTCTGGTAAAAGTTAGGATTATTTCAACTCAGCTGTGATAGCAGTTTATTTCTATTGTCTGGTAGAAGTTAGGATTATTTCAACTCAGCTGTGATAGCAGTTTATTTCTATTGTCTGGTAGAAGTTAGGATTATTTCAACTCAGCTGTGATAGCAGTTTATTTCTATTGTCTGGTAGAAGTTAGGATTATTTCAACTCAGCTGTGATAGCAGTGTATTTCTATTGTCTGGTAGAAGTTAGGATTATTTCAACTCAGCTGTGATAGCAGTTTATTTCTATTGTCTGGTAGAAGTTAGGATTATTTCAACTCAACTGTGGTAGCAGTGTATTTCTATTCCGTGGTATATTTTTATTCGTTCTGCAATAAAGTCCTCAATGAAACAAATTGTGATTTTCTAGACAAAGCCACACAAATATTAAGCGTACAGCATCAACAAATCAAACTGGACACAACTGGTTTCTGCTCAATGGGGCTGTCCATAAATTACGCCATTAATTTTTTGTGTCCCGATTTTAAACTACCTTCCCAACTTGTTCAGAATTCAGGGTCCACCACTTGCTTAATTATGTGAAAAAGTTTAACCACATCACTCCCTTAAATTTACCCGTAACACTTGAAGTAACAAAAACACTTGGGGATGACCAAGTTTAGGCTACCTTGGATGTCTCTGCTGTTAAATGTCTGCTATTTAATGTTTTCGTGAAAGTCGCTTTACCTCCCGTTCACTGTTTTGTTCACTGTCGTGTATATTCCCTAAAAAAGACATTACAGTCGAAACGTTGAAACTGTTTTTTTTTTCATACCAATGCGCAGTAGTTTAATAAAGATAGTATGTAAGTTCATTAGAAAGCTGACTAAATTCATCACCTTGAGTTGTACGTAAATACTATTGCTATACTATTGTTGGTACGGTAAGTTAAAAATACAACTCACCCGGAACATGACGTGCAGACAGCAACGGCATGTAGTCTTTATCACAAGCCACTCAAATACTCCCCTAACTCCATAACGACAATAATACAGTATGACAGTTTTTGTTTACTATTTTATACAGTTTTACAGCAGATCCACTTATTAACGATTGTCGTATTCAAGACGTAACGATTAACTCAATTTTGTGAGTGTCGTATTCAGGACGTTTTGATTAACTCAATTTTGTGATTGTCGTGTTCAGGAAGTAATGATTAATTCAATTTTGTGAGTGTCGTATTCAGGACATACCGATTAACTCAATTTTGTGATTGTCGTAATTAGGACGTAGCTATAACTCAATTTTGTGGCTGTAGTTATTTTCTAGTAAGCATGAATACGTTAGTAGTTTGCCATTGCCCTTTAGCAATCTGGATGCACAGCTACCTATGGCCGGATTTCAACCTGGTACTTTGGCTGTCCGTGATGAACTGTGTACTTTCATACAACAGACCCGGGCTGATGATATTGATACTCGTATGTGTTGTCCAATTCGTCTTACAAGACGGTCTGCAGCAACCGTGTATCAGTTGGAGTTGGACTGCACTGGTCGAGCATGTTTTCTCATATCTACATATGTCGATCCATCCATAATCGATTTGATCTATTGCAGAAAAAGCAAGGATTCATTTCTAAGCTATTGGCCGTTGTGTCTGAACTTTGGATTCCGCTGTGCATAATATTGAGTTATTTATGTTCTAGTTAGTTATGTTTTAGTTAGTTATGTTTTAGTTAGTTATGTTTTAGTTAGTTATGCTACAGTTAGTTATGTTCTAGTTAGTTATGTTTTAGTTAGTTATGTTTCACCGCCGAAGGCGGATGTGTCGAGCCATTGATAAAAAAAACGGCGACACAACGCATTTCCATTCTCAGAACTACATCCAGCTGAAAATCAAGGGAGATCCAGCGGGAGTTTGAGAATGAACGCTGAAGAAGAAGATGTAATTTCAATTAGTTATGTTCTAGTTTGTTATGTTCTAGTTAGTGATGTTCTAGTTAGTTATGTTCTAGTTAGATATGTTATAGTTAGCAATGTTCTAGTTAGTTATGTTCTAGTTAGTTATGTTCTAGTTAGCTATGTTCTAGTTAGTTATGTTCTAGTTAGTTATGTTCTAGTTAGATATGTTATAGTTAGCAATGTTCTAGTTAGTTATGTTCTAGTTAGTTATGTTCTAGTTAGTTATGTTCTAGTTAGTTATGTTCTAGTTAGCTATGTTCTAGTTAGTTATGTTCTAGCTAGTTATGTTCTAGTTAGTTATGTTGTTCTGTATGGTGACTTATTATCTCTAGAAAATTGTCTTCCTAATGAATTCCCTGAACCCTTCTCTGTTTTAGGCCATGCGGCTTACATTTTCAAACTCTACCATGTTCAATTCCCAAGCCCATATTACTCTGTATTAATTATTTCTTCCTGTGCGCTGTATCTATGACAGCCAACACGAGAATTCGTGTCATTTCAACAAGAGAAATTGTATGATTTCAACACAAGAATTCTTGTGATTTCCGCCGGGTAGCGTGAAGTACATCGTACAGCTGGTATCACAGCATAACTGCTCCTTATTTTGCTCCTTCCGACCAAGCACATCCGTTTTCGGCATGTATTAATAACTAATTTACAGAGAATAAATTTCACACTCTTCTCTGAATTAACTATGCTCTAACTCTACCACCACATTCACCCATCTTATAAGAAGTGGAAATGTATACAAAGTTCTTATTGCCATAAATAAATTCTAATAATTCACTTAGATTTCTATTCCATCTCAGAAGATCATAATAAGCTATTTTGTCCATTTTATAATCTGGCATATATACGATGTCGTTGCATTTATTGAATACGATTACCACAGTTCTAAGATCATATTTATTCCCGTTCTCTACTGTGTTTTCTCTCTGAGTTTTTCATTTCTTCCTGAGCTAAATGACATTCTAGCGGTCCGAACCTAATATCAGTGGACCTTGATATCTGTCTAATTAGTTACAATCTATCATTATCAAAGAGCCCGTTGATGTATTCCGTCCATCTTTTTTATTATATTCGTCTTCCTCTTTGATCTTATGTATCTGAAAAGTGTAACTGACCTCCCACTGTAGTAATTATTTATTGTTGCATAGATATTGCGATCCTGGTGTAACATTTGTTCCTGCTACTATGATCTATCTTTGTTTTCTCAGCAAACACGCTACATTTGTTGTTGATGTATGAAGCATTACTTTCTAATTTCTATCAGAACTATGCTACTTTTACGAGACGCTGTATTTATGGGACACCGTTTCTTGCCTTTAATTCACGCTTCTTTTTGTTATATTTGTATAATTCTTATCTATAAAAATATAATTGTATGACTCTTATCTGTAAAACTATAGATATGTATTTATTAATAGTTATAAAAATAGTTTGTTCTTTACTACCGATGGTTTTTTTTTCCAAGGAATATTCTTTGAATGAAAGGGAAGATTTCGAACAAATAGAATTGATCTTGTGACTAATTTCTGTGTGTGTGTAAGAGTAAGATCGTAATCCTAGGGAGAGTAGGTAGGATCGTATTCCTAGGGAGAGTAGGTAGGATCGTATTCCTAGGGAGAGTAGGTAGGATCGTATTCCTGAGGAGAGTAGGTAGGATCGTATTCCTAGGGAGAGTAGGTAGGATCGTATTCCTAGGGAGAGTAGGTAGGATCGTATTCCTAGGGAGAGTAGGTAGGATCGTATTCCTGAGGAGAGTAGGTAGGATTGTAGGAAGCCATACATACCAGTGTCGAAGACATCTCATTAACATTATGTGCCATCACTGATGATGTTGATGATTCTCGATACCAGCAATCATCAGTCTTGATTCTCAGTACCAGCAGTAATCAGTCTTGATTATCGATACCAACAATCATCAGTCTTGATTCTCAGTACCAGCAGTAATCAGTCTTGATTATCGATACCAGCAATCATCAGTTTTATTCCTTAGCCAGTCTTTTACTCAGAAATTGATTCAATTCTCTCAGAAATTGATTCCTTAAAAGATTGGTGATCTTTTAGGTACATGAAAATCTGATGATTCTTGAGTAACATTTTGATAAGATTTTGCAGCGATATAATATTAATAGTTCTTGCGTATTACAAGATCTCAGGACGTTATAGCTTGAAGCTATGCAGTCACGTAATGTGTGATTTTATTGGCAGAAGACGTGTTGCTTTGCTGAATGGTAGATATGGATAAATCCGAGTTTAATAAAGTCAGTCTTCTACACCGTTTGAACAATTTCATCCATAACACTAGCTGTGTTCCCCCTGATCTTCAGTAGTTTACTTGGAAATCACCAAAACATGGAATATTATCGACTTACCGGTGATGCGGCTGAAAGGACTAAGTGACAATTTCACAGAGGCTTGGCATAGGAAAAGAGTTAATTTCTAACTGTACTGTAAGAAACGATTCCACTTTTACAAGCCTGTTGTTATTAAAAAGATGGAAAGAATACTTTTCTGAGTTACTAAATACAACACCAAGCAATAATACAGCGAAATAAACCATAAAGAGTTGTAATGAACAAGAGCCAAATATTCTCATAGAGGAAATTGCCGAGGTCATAAAAAAGGCAAAAAATAACAAAGCTCCAGGGATAGATAACATACCACTAGAAATTATAAGAGCAGCAGGAGAAACATGATTATATTGGCGACACAGAATTTTTAACACAGCGTAGAGGCAATAGAAGACACCAACAGACTGGAGAAAATCTATCATAGTGCCAATATGGAAAAGGAAAGGCAACAAAAGAGACTGTAACCAGTACAGGGGAATTTCCTTGTTAAGCCATGCAGGAAAACTATATGCAAAAATAGTAGAGAAAAGACTGAGAACTGTGATAGAACAACAACTTAGTAATACACAAATGGGTTTTAGAAGAAACAGAGGATGTACTGATGCAATATTTATTCTGAAACAGTTGGCAGAGTAGTCAATAGAATACAACCAAAATTTATACATATCCTTCATAGATCAAGAGAAAGCATTTGACCGAGTAAACAGAGAAAAACTATGGGAAACATTAAAAATTTATGGAGTATGCCAACATTTAATTAACGTTTGTAGAAGTCTCTATAACAACAGCAGTTGCACTATAAGAACAGCTGCAGGCTACACAGAGGACTTTGTGATTAGCATAGGAGTAAAGCAGGGATGTGTATTATCCCCACTACTTTTTATTACATACATGGACCATATAAACAAAACAGCAAATTCTAATGAAGCAAATGAACTGCTTTTTGCAGATGACCAGGTTTTATTCCACACCAGCATTAAAAACCTGCAAGACCACCTAAGCATAATAGACACAGCAGGCAAGCAATTTGGAATGAAAATCAACATAGACAAAACAGAAGTAATGAATATTGCAAGAGAAAAGGAGAACATCAACATACAGATAAATAATAAACAACTAAAACAAGTAGATGAATTCAAATATCTGGGCAGCACATTGTGATATGACAACAAACAAGAAGCAGAAATAAACGCAAGATGTAATAAGGCCTGTCAGATCATTGGTCAATTAACACCTTTACTAAGAAACAAAGATATTATACTAGAAACAAAGAAAGCGCTTTTCAACACCATTTTCTTACCAACATTGTGTTATCAGTGTCAAACTTGGACATTAGATTCTAGAACAATACATAAGATTAACACCACTGAAATGAAATGTGTGAGACGTATGATTGGAGTTAGCTTGAGAGACAATATCAGGAATGAAACACTAAGGAAACAATTAGGGATCAAGTCAACAATAGAATACATCCAGAAACAACAAGTTAAATGGTACGGCCACATAACCAGACAGAAAGAGCAAAGTATTATCCAAAAAAACACTTAACAAACGATACGAAAACAGGAGTCCTATTAGACGCCCTCGTAAAAGGTGGATAGATAGTGTATTAGAGACACTCGGAAAATGTAACAGCAGAGGAGGCAAATAGAAGGGTAAAATACCGCGCACTCACTCTCCCCTCAACACTGAAAGGTACATGAGGACAGAAAGAAGAAGAAGAGGAAGTTGTTATGTCTAGTAAAGTGACACGATCTACTCTACGGAGACATATGTTGCTGTATGTCGGAAGTGTGAAATTAATAACAGTGGTTACACTGATATTCCATGAGTCATAGAGCATATACAATAATAATGCCACTCTTATATTTGTAAACAAATCTGACCTTTTCTTTAAACCAAGGCATAGAAAAAAGCTAGTTGTTCATAATGTTTTGCAAATATGAAGGACACAACGTGATTTTTCACAGAGCAAAAAAAAAAAAAAAAGACGAATCTTTATATGTAGAATATAACGTTTCTGTACGGAAACACATTAAATATACTGAAAGACATAAACTATACTGAAATACATTAAATATACTGAAATAAATTAAAATACTGAAATACATTAACAATACTGAAATAAATATACTGAAATACAGTAAATATACTGAATACATTTACAACACGGCAATGACAAATGCTGATACCGAGAAAGTGGTATGTGGGTTGGGTGTTGTGGGAGCATAAATTCCACGTGTTTGTAGTTAAATATAGAACAATTTTCTGCATGGATGGATGCAACATGCTTCACGCAACCCAAGGTATTGTGTAAAGAGTGCATGAAAACAGTTACATGTTGTACGTGTAGGTAATGACGACACCAGTTTCTGAGTCTTCTTGTTGTATCTATCTAGTGTACGTTGAGATTATAGAAAAAAATACACTTATGGTACTAAACCATGTAAAATATCTCACACAGTTTAAAAAATGAGACACAAAACTATAATAATAATAGTAATAATAATAATAATAAATAATAATAATAATAATAATAATAATAATAATAATAATAATAATATAGTTTCGTTGTTAATTTTTTAAACTGTGTGAGATATTTTAGATTGTTTAGTACCAGAAGTGTATTTTTTCTGTCATCTCTGCGTACATCAGATAGATACAACAAGAAGACTCAGAAACTGGTGTCGTCATTCCTGCACTAGACGGCTGAAACTGGTGTCGTGATACCTGCGCTAGACGGCTGAAACTGGTGTCGTGATACCTGCACTAGACGGCTGAAACTGGTGTCGTGATACCTGCGCTAGACGGCTGAAACTGGTGTCGTGATACCTGCGCTAGACGGCTGAAACTGGTGTTATCATCATCAGCACTAAGCGGCTTAAACTATTATCACAATCACGGCCATCTATGTAGTTATCATCATCATGATCCGTTGATAGTCTTCACCAAGATGGTCACATCATCATCACGATCCATTGACAGTCATCCTCAGGATCGTTACCATCATCATCATCATGCATCGGCATACTCATAAGCTTCTTCTCTCTGTGTTCTTTCTCAAAGTCACGTAGATCAGCAGAATATTGTCAGGAGAACGGAAACAGCAATATCGTGGTTTACAGCTTGTCTATGATATCTACGCCTTTTGGCCTGACACATCCAGCTTAGATATGGTTTCTATGTCAATTTGACCTACTATGGAATGGAACAACAACCCCTACACCGAAATAATTTAGTTAACTCTTACTACTTGCATTACGGGTCACGGTGTTTTTCTTCCCTTTTTTTTGTTCACTAACAAATGGACAATTGTGTTTACCACCAGCACGACTCGCACAGCATCTTGTCTCTAAGGCAAATACCCCTGCAATTTAGCCAATACCATCTGCGCTAATTTTCTTACGCATATATCAACATCAGCGCACAGACACAGTAGCACAGGCGATAGTCCTTGATATATGCTTCGTTCCTTCCATAATCACCCTCATTAATCAAGATTATCAGCGTTCTTATCATTGTCAACGTGCTCGCCATCATTAATCATGTGTCATCCCCTGACCTGGTGCATCACAAGTCTACAGCTGTTGCAAATTTCGTTATTTTGGTTTTGAAAGGTCTTGTGTTCAAGCATTTTCTAGATATATTAACAGAGGGTTTCTCCGAGTGATACCATCCTACTGGCTAATGGTAAAACTACCGTCTAAAATGACTAATTTGAACTTTTCCCTCACATCTATTGCTTATGATTATTTATTGTGTCGACAAGCAATGCAATCACAGGAAAAGTTTAATGAATCACTTTAGAAGGCAGTTTTCAAATGAGCTTCAACTAAATAAAAACGTCAGTGTTGACAAGTCTAGTTATACACACACAAAAATCTTCAGTCTTGAAGAAACTGGATGTGTAAAAATCTTCAGCACCGTGGACTGTCAGTCAATAATCTTTAGTGTCGATATGTGTCGTTCTGTAATACCTTCAGTGTCATTAAGTGTCGTTCTGTAATACATTCAATGTTAACAAACGTCGGTTTGCAACATCTTCAATGTTGACAAGTATCGTTATGCAATACCTTCAATATTGACAAGTATCGTTATGCCACTACTTCAATGTTGACAAGTATCGTTATGCCACAAACTTCAACCTTGACATGTATCGTCACTCCCTCTCAATATAAACAAATATAATTCAATAACTTTCAATAACATCTTCACTGCTAACAAGTGCGCATGACTCGAGAAAATCAACAACACAAAATTGATAATAAGTACGAATTAAGATTCACATGTACTCTACAAATGTAAACACGAATATCAAATTACTCCCTACTGTTTCCTTCATAAGTTAACAATTGTACCACTTACGAGTTCTCTATGTATAAATCCTCTTAATTTATATACAAAAGTGTGTTATGGTGTAAAATTACTTGATTTTCCTCTCAACTCCAGTATGCGAAATAATAAACAAAAACCGATCAACTCCAATATCTGCAGTATCAAGCATCAATTACATAGGGCAATCAAGCATAACCAAAACTTAATGCAAGATCCCTTTTTTAATTAAAAAAATTGACGCTGTCAAAAGCCTTCTGTATTGCACTTTCCAGCTACTTGCATCACTGTTTTTGAGAAAATCGATCTGTTTTTCTTTCAGAATTTTTCTCAGCCCGAAAGAGGAGGATTCAGTTCCGCCACCTATGGTCTAACAAGCTCTCTGATTTAGTATTTCTACGCCCCTGCAGGTAGAGGAAGATCGTTGTCCCCACTACGTCCTTTTTTTCTTTCTTTGTGGTTTTTATTCTTATAAACCCCTTGACTGACTGCCAGAGTATCCTAGACGGTGGGAATCCTTGAACTACTGTTGTACAATTGTGAGTTGTGTTGATTCAATTCAGAGCAAACAAGTTCTGTAATAAGATGAAATTCCCACCCAATCCGCACTCCACACTCTAGCAGCAACTTTGGGAGTAGAGTTACATACAACAAGTCCATAGGCACTTTTGATAACCAGCGCTTCAGGTCTAAACAAAAGCCGTTATTAAAATACGCACTGATGCAATCTTATTTTACAAGACTCGCGAATAAAGACTGATACGGATGATTGTTTCATTCGTAAAGCGAAAATTAATGTTCCTAGTACTGCTCATAGAAAAATGTACGGCCTACAATTTAATATTTGTGTGAGTGTGTGCTTATGAAACAGTTGTTCAGCGCGTGAGAAAATGGCATTTTCTTTAGAATACTGGGTTGAAGAAAACGTAACAAAAGATGGAATTCAAAAGAAATAGCGTTCATAATAACTTGAGTGACTAAGTGCGTTTGATTAAGAATACAGAAGAGCAAATAGAAGCTAGTAACGGAACCATGTTAGAAAGATTACGGACAATAATTGTATTTCTAATAATATTTATCAAGTTGTTGTGTTCATGTTTCCAAATGTTTTTGTCGAATCTGACAATACGTAAGGAACAAGTGCATGACCACGACTGCCATATTGTACTTTTGTTGGAAACATTTGAGCAATTTGGACATTTACTGGACATATTGGAACAATTTGGACATTTGCTGGACATATTTGAACAATTTGGACATTTGTTGGACTAATTTGAACAATTTGGACATTTTTGGACACATTTGAACAATTTGGACATTTGCTGGACACATTTGAACAGTTTAGACATTTGTTGGACACATTTGAACAATTTGGACATTTGCTGGACGCATTTGAACAATTTGGACATTTGCTGGACATATTTGAACAATTTGGACATTTGTTGGACTAATTTGAACAATTTGGACATTTTTGGACACATTTGAACAATTTAGACATTTGCTGGACATATTTGAACAGTTTGGACATTTGTTGGACACATTTGAACAATTTGGACATTTTTGGACACATTTGAACAATTTGGACATTTGTTGGACACATTTGAACAATTTGGACATTTGCTGGACACATTTGAACAATTTGGACATTTGCTTGACACATTTGAACAATTTGGACATTTGTTGGACACTTTTGAATAATTTGGACATTTTTGGACACATTTGAACAATTCTGAGATTTGTTTGGCACATTTGAACAATTGGTCATTTGCTGGACACATTCAGTGCCGGATTTACCTATAAGCTAAACAAGCTATAGCTTAGGGTCCCTACTTTCATGGGGGCCCCAAAATATTTTTATTTCACTATCTGTATATTCTTAATCGTTAAAGGGCCCCATATCTCAAATAGCTAAGGGCCCCAATCTCAATTAGCTTAGGGTCCTATAAAGTCTAAATCCGGCCCTGTACACATTTGAACAATGTTGACATTTGTTGGACACATGTAGCAGTAACTCTTTATCGCCGTGAGAGTTTCCTGCCCTGCTGTAATACGTAAAGAAATTATCATCAAGTTCGGTGCAGATTGTGCACAGGCAACCATGGATATCTTCGACTCTCTTTTTTTTTAGTATAATGTATCTGTATCGTTGTTGTCTATTTTCCATGCCACGATGTTATAATTTCTAGTATTTTCTCACGTTGTCATCCTCGATTTTTCTCGACATCTAACTTGCATATTGTTATTATATTCTACAGAACACCTTGTTTCATAACGTGTCCAAAAAATAAAGATTGTCTTTTTCAGATATTATTATGCAAACTCCCCTTCGTATTTGACTCTTTCAGTACATCCTCGACAGTTTTTCTAACCATTCATGGTTAGCCTGGCAAAAACTTGTCAAGTATCAAGGCCCCCCTCCCATTACTCCACTCCCCTATATGTACAAAAAAAAGTGTATGATTACCCATACCCCTTCCCAAAAATAATTTTTACAGTAAAAAATAAACAAAAATATACTTCATTTTTTTCGTTAAATGTGTCAAACAAATTTTCTAGTTCAAAGAATCTAATTGGTGTATAAAACACTATTTCGTTGACGTCAACTTTTGTCAACCCCAGCCCCCCTCCTGCTAGTCAACAACTATCAAAAGTGTTCATACTTTCCCACCCCCCCCCCCCCCCCTTAATTGTTGACGCAATTTATGGACAGCCTCACACCCACCCTCGTTTAGCACGCGAGGTTGGAGGGTTACAGATGTGATACAAAAAATAATATAGTAAAAATAAACGAAATTAAAAAATTATATAAATTTCAATTAATATTTCACATTTGTAAATTCAATTACCGGAATAAATTTTATTTTGTTTCAAACGCTTCAGAAAGACAAACTTTCCTTTGAAGTCTCATCCACGAATAAAATGGAACTCTAGCAGAGCTCTGTCATTGCAGAGATGGCGTGGCTTCGGCAAAAAACGTCAGCGATGCGTAACCTTTGCTCATTGACACGTGATGACAAAGTGCAGAACGTTAATTAAAATACATTTCTAGTTTGCCAGTCCATGTTTTGTCCACACTTAGGGCGAAGAACGATGAGGTGGCCTAGTCATGTGATTCAGATCTTGAACCTACCCGAAAGGCATTGATTTGGTTCGATCCTATCAGTTCCACTTGAGACGCGGATCGATTGCACCGACTCTTGACATTTTGCGAGATTCCCCCACCTTAATAGAAATAAAATGCTGGATAATATTAAGAAATCGATGTCTCTACACGAAAGGCAACACCGAAGTGCTCAGTCCCTTTCAAAGCTTGATCAAGCGTGAAGATCGTTCTTTCAGAGTACACGTGTATTTCAAATGTTTTGATAACACTGAAGGTTGAATGGTGGTGATGGATATGATGGTAATAATAATGATGAAGGTAATAATAATGATGATGGTGGTGATGATGATGATGACGATTTGGTAATGGTATTCTTCTTCTTCAGCGTTCATTCTCAAACTCCCGCTGGATTTCTCTTGTAGCAGGACTACTAGATCTCCAGCAGGATGTAGTCCAGAGAGTGGAATGTGTTATGTCGCCGTTTTATTTGCGCCGATGGCCCGACACATCCGTCTTTGGCGAAGGTTGTGATATTGATTGTGGTAAATATTATGATCATTACAGTGATGATTATGATGTTGGTGGTGATGATGATAATGTTGGTGACAGAGACGACGAAGAAAGAGAACATTAATGATCTACTGAACAGTTGACTCGTATGTATAGATTTATCTGATTAACAAATCTCGTTAGAACAGCAGGTATGCACACAATTCACACATTTTTATGACACAATCTATCCAATGTACTGCTGCATTATTCCTGTATAGACATTAAAATATGCACATTACGGTTTCTCATTTCTAGAACATTTAACGTTCTCAAATGGGACAAGTCCTCAGGAATCACGCATAGATTCCCACACACATGTCTAAAATATGAAAATCAATATGCAAGCTTCATTGACAAGATTTCACAGGCACTTTCCCCGTGACATACAGTGATATTCATAGACTTTCTATTGGCATCTGACACGAGTTTCTCATTACTTCTGGACTTGATTCCGAGTGATAGTCACGGATTACCTCGATTGTTTAGATAACAGCACATTCGCACATATGTTCGCAAGGACTGATGGACACAAAAGAAACCAGAATATAATCAGAATATTATGACAAAGAAACATAATTTTTCAGAAAATTAGATAAATGAAACAGAGTTAAACCCACAGGGATTTCGTCATCTGATATTTTCCCCTAAAGCTAGATTTTCACTTTATCCAAGCTTGCCATGAAAATCTATATATCAATGTATACAGATAACTAGTGCTAATCCCCCCCCCCCCCACAATTTAAACATCTATTTTGCCCCACTGCACTTCTCCATGGCTACCATAGAAACCATATAACCGCACGCTTAGAATCACTGTTCTAGAGAATGCTTCCATTGAAACCATATGACCCCACGTTTATAATAACTGTTCTATAGAATGCTTACATGGAAACCACATGACCCTAAGTTTAGGATCGCTGTTCTAGAAAATCCAAAAGGGAAGAAAAAAATATCGACACTGTTATACCTACAAGCATGTTGTTCAAAAGAAAGTTTTGGGGTGAAGTTGACTGTCCAATCCAAAGTGACCCTTACGTCATGATGATATCGAATTAGTTAGTTAGTTAGTCGTCGGATCATCATCACTGCAAACTGGACACGTCCATAGTTGCTCCGATCTCTCCTTGAGTGTATCCGCCATCACACTTCTGCTGACAGTACCGGTCCTATGCTGGTTGACCATCATTCTTCTGCGCCCTCCAAAATTTTCAGCTCTAGCAACACCGCATCTCAATCCCTGATCTTTAATCCTAGCCATTGAAAAGGAATCATCATCCACATTAGTCTCACTCTCGCGTGTTATATCTCTTAAGGAGTTCAAAACGTCAGCGCGATCCATTGCCCCATCGCCCTTTGCCACAATCGCACACGATGCCAGTTGATGCGCTCTTTCATTGCCTCGAACGCCCACATGTCCCGGCACGAAAATAAATGTAACGATGATATCGAATGTGACAGACTAACAAGTGAATATATCGCAGCGAAGCTGTAAACCATTACATAAAGCAATGCGTTCTCCGGACTACCTCCAGCTGATTTGCAGGAGTTTGAGAACAAACGCAGTAGAAGAAACAAACTGAGTCAAAGAGAAGACAATCACGTTGCTCAAGTTAAATTTATGAAGCAAAATTCCTCTATAGCGCATCCTTCTATAACAAATTTCCCTATATAACAAAACTTGAAAATCCACTATTATATTCATTCTATATATATTTGTACCGTATAATGCAAATTTGTACTATTACATATATATTTTATTAGTCCGGACCAAGTTGTTATAATGGGATATTTTATTGGTCCGGACCAAGTTGTTATAATGGGATATTTTATTAGTCCGGACCAAGTTGTTATAATGGGATATTTTATTGGTCCGGACTAAGTTGTTATAATGGGATATTTTATTGGTCCGGACTAAGTTGTTATAATGGGATATTTTATTGGTCTGGACCAAGTTGTTATAATGGGATATTTTATTAGTCCGGACCAAGTTGTTATAATGAGATTTGATTGCATAACTGAGTTGCTCCTCCATTATGCCAACTAACTGGGACAGTTGAAACAATTCAATCATTTCCTGTGTTGTTTTCATGTACTTATCAGCTTAGACATTAACTCATGGGGCAAGAATAACACACTTCATACTTTTCCCTCCAAAACACAGAGACACATGTAAACACAAATTTAGTTTTGAGGTTCCGTTCTGAACTCTTGACATCTTGTAAAAAGTTGATGAAACTAGTTCATCTAGTATGATAACTTGTGGTCGGTTGATGACGATGTTGGTCGAGTTGGTTCATGACAAGTTCTCACTATGCGACAACTAATTGTATATATCAGACAGTCAATAAGTTCCTCTTTTGCCAAGTGTGGCACATAGGGCGGATGTCATAGTTCTCTATGCCTGTCTGTCAGTTGCCAGGTGTTGCAGGTCTTGTGCATTTATGCCTGTTGATTTTAATTAATTCATAAATCTTCTTCTGAGCGTTGTTTTTGGTCTTCCCTGTTTTCCTTGCCCGTCTGATGTCCACATGAAGGCTTGTCGTGAAATTCTGTCTTCCTTCAGTCTAAGTATGTGGCCGATGTATGTCCAGCGGCGTTTTCTGATGATGTTCGTCACGTATTCTTGTTTTGTCTCCTCTCTTAGTATGTCGTTTGATTTTAAGTCTTTCCAATTAGTATTTACGATTTTTCTGAGGAATCTATTCTCGAAGGCAAGTAACTTCGTATCCATTATTGCAGTAGATTTTCAACTTTCACATCCATATGTCAATGATGGAATCACATTTGCACTGAATAGTCGCTGTTTTGCACATGGATGGTATCCACTGCATCACTGCCCTTATTTTCCTGTTTTACACATGGATGGTATCCACTGAATCACTACCTTTCTTAAAACTTTATAATTAACCCCCGAATGACCAGCTTGAAAAAAAAAGAGACACATATAACGAAAACAACCATTGAAAAGCAGCAGTGACTAGAATTAATCCTACCATAGTCACGTCAGTAGTTCAGGGCACCACATAGTCACGCCAGTAGTTCAGGACACCACATAGTCACGCCAGTAGTTCAGGGCACCACATAGTCACGCCTGTAGTTCAGGGCACCACATAGTCACGCCAGTAGTTCAGGGCACCACATAGTCACGCCAGTAGTTCAGGGCACCACATAGTCACGCCAGTAGTTCAGGGCACCACATAGTCACGCCAGTAGTTCAGGGCACCACATAGTCACGCCAGTAGTTCAGGGCACCACATAGTCACGCCAGTAGTTCAGGGCACCACATCAATCACTTAGGTACCTGTCTACAAGACAAAAAAGGTCACAATTCACATATTAGAAGGAAGTTCTACAACACAGTTCTAGATTGGATTAATTCATTAACGCAAACTTAGGTTAATTAAAAGAGACATCAAGTGTCAAGCGAACTCTGATCGTAACCTTTGGGTCCCGGAGACACTACCACATTTCTGACATGGAAAGCTACATAGCTGTTCTGATAATGAGATCAGACCGGTTCTACAGCGATTAACACAAGACACCGTTAGTTTGTTGTTTTAATTTTGTCAGCAAAATTTCAGCACAGGTATGTCAAGAATACAATCTAATGTGAGGGAAGGCGAGACAAACAAATCTTGCTGATGCAGGTGTGCAAGGTTGGCTGTTGTGACCTTACCTGCACATTGTATTTTTTTTAAAGACGGAAATATAACTTCGACGACATTGTTGATTTTATTTGTCTGTTTCTAATGACATGTCACTGGCACTAGGTCATTTTATGTTTTTGAAGTGAAGATGTATGTAGTATGCTGGTTCTAATCCCGCGAAGGTACGGACATGACATATTTGTTTTAAGACACGCTAATGACACTAGTCGTGGAAGATATTTGGAATTACTTTGTTAGTCGGATGTTTATTTTAAACGCCAACTACATTTGTTTAAATGATGACATAAGCGTATGGTGTTAAAAGGATAATGTTCGAGCCCTCATAGAACAAAGTCTTAGATTTTAGAAGCGATGATATCTGTTCATGTTCACTTTGTGAGTAATCTATCATTTTTAGCACAATGGACTAGATTATTCATGTCCGCGGACAAAACCTTATTATCTTTCATTAAAAAAAAAAAAATTCTTCTTCTTAGGCGCTGTCCATAAATTTTTGGCCAGTTTTTGACCTCCGCTCCCACGTGTCAACAACTGTCAAGAAATCAAAGACCCTTCTATCTTAATTATGTGAAAAAATGTTTCACCTCCCCCCCCCCTTCCTTTTCTTGCAGAAAGGGTAAAAAATACAACTCCACGTGATTTTTACTTCACATTCTTGTAGAAAAATGTTGGAAACTCAAACAATTCAATTGATGTATACAAATACTATTGTTGTCAACTTTTGTCAGCTCCAACATTTTGGCCCTCCTCTTTTCGAAATTGCATGTCCCCCGTCCCCCCCCCAATGGTCATGTAGTTTCTAGGCAACCGTTTATGTGTTTTCGCCAACTTCTGCAGGTTAACAGGATATAGTCCGGAGAAGAGAACGGAATACGCGATGTCATGGTTTACAGCTTGGCTGAGATGTCTATAATTCTTGACTTGAGTCATCCAACTTCCTTCTGGTGCTTCACGTGGTTAATGTTCTAACCATTTCATTAAACCATATTAACCCATATTTAATTAAACCATATTAACCCATATTTAATTAAACCATATTAACCCATATTTCATTAAACTTAACCATAGCTACTTCGCTAAATGATTATTACAACTACTTACCTAAGTTAATAATATAACAGTTTTACTAAAAGATTTTTATAATCACTTATCTAAATAGTCACTCTAACCATTTCACTAATTGATTACTAATATAACATATTCTCTAACATATTACTCTAACCATTTCACTAATTGATTACTAATATAACATATTCTCTAACATATTACTCTAACCATTTCACTAATTGATTACTAATATAACATATTCTCTAACATATTACTCTAACCACTTCACTAAATGATTATTATAACAACTTCACTAAATGGCTACTCTAACCACTGCACTAAATTACTACTCTAACCACTTCACAAAATGACTACTCTAACCACTTCACAAAATGACTACTCTAACCACTTCACAAAATTACTACTCTAACCACTTCACTAAATTACTACTCTAACCACTCCACTAAATTACTACTCTAACCACATCATAAAATGACTACTCTAACCACTTCACAAAATGACTACTCTAACCACTTCACAAAATGACTACTCTAACCACTTCACAAAATGACTACTCTAACGACTTCATTAAATTACTACTCTAACCACTTCGTTAAGTGATACTTCTTCCTCTGCTGTTTTCCAACTTCTGCCAGTAAGCAGGATAAAGGCAACATAACTGCATGCGCTGTATCATTGTTTACAGCTTAGCTGTGATCTCTGAACATTTCGTCCACATACAACCGACGGTAGCACTCTTTATTTTGTCACTTTACTTTCTAGTCAATTAGAGATCCGTTACCATATCCAGTTTTCCTTAGTCGACTCTTTCGACATAAATTGCACATTGCAGTGTGATATTGTACTTTCCTATAACATCTTCGACTCTCTTAAGTGAATATTTACTCTTACCACGTCAGAAAATTATCACATTTTCTAAACACAAAAAAACCTGTACTTAAGTGATTATACTAATTTCAATACGCCAAAGATTCTCAAATTGGGTCAGAGTACCCAATTCCTCAATTATGTTTCCTCGTTACTCTGTATACTGTATATATACGAATGTCTTTAAATACATCACTATTTAGTTAGTCCAGACCAAGTTGTTATAACGGGATTTAAATGTACAAGTGTTACAAATACTGACCTCACCCCCCCGGAAAAATATATGATTGTAGACTGCTAATTGGGGAAGGGGGGGGGTTGTTGGTCTTTAAAATAGGTACAAAATGAGTAGTTGATCATAGGGAAGAATGTGAGTAATACGACATTACAAACTAACCACTGATATCCATTTTCAGAAATTATTTCTAATAACAAAAACAGCATTTGTTCCATGGCATGTTTAGTCTTTACTGATGTATATTTTTATACATATGCTTATGTTATTGATTGCTAGCGAGCACTTAGATACATGAGTTGGGATATGGGGGGGGGGGGTTTCTCCCCTCATCGCAGCACTATTTGTTTTTTAAGGAAAACAAAACAAGATATATAGTGTAAGATAACAAGATGTGTAGTGTAACAAGAGAAGATGTGTAGTGTAACAAGAGAAGATGTGTAGTGTAACAAGAGAAGATGTGTAGTGTAACAAGAGAAGATGTGTAGTGTAACAAGAGAAGATGTGTAGTGTAACAAAATAATTTAAACAGATTTTAAACCAACATTATAATCTTTCCATCGATACGCCAACCCCCCCCCCCCCCCAACCCCTCCCATGAATTTTATGCTAAAACTACAGGAAATATTGACAATATAACTAAAAAGTCCGAGTCGTGATTTCTAGTCTGACACGTCCACTTCTCCAGTCCACCCCGCTATCAATGGGTACCTGATGCTTGAGTTAGAGAATGTACGGTAAAGACAGCATAGTGCGGCTGGCCACCTGCACCTAATAGCTACTGCGGCTTAGTACATGAAGAGTTAACTCCATCACCGACGGCAGGTTGCTGCCATGAGGCCTACCTTTCACTGGAAATATAATATATTTTTGTTTCCAAACGGAGCATACTCTGAAACTAAGAGATAAACTTATTTTATGAATATTGCTCTACCCATAATCACTATCACGTTGTACCTACGGCCCTATCTACTTGGTAGTATTCACGAAGTAGCTGTCAACCCAGCACGTTTTGACTGTGGTGATTTTCTAGGCAATATAAATACGTCCAGCAGTTTGTCATTGCTTTCTGAACAGTCCAGATGTATAACTGCCTGTGGTCAGATTCAAATCCGGTATATTGGCCGTCACAGGCGCTCCCTGCGACACGTCGCAACAGAACCGGTTATAAGAAGCTGCTGATAATAAGTCTCAACAATTGACGAGAGTGGAGAGGTGGTATGAAAAGGTTGACACATGATGGCATAAGGGAGAATGGTAAGGGGGTATGTTGACTTTTTTGTATTCATACATTTTTATGGTATACCTACCATACATATCTATACATAGCCTGTGTGACATTGGCATAAATGTAGGTAAAATCTCCCACTTTGGCATAAATGTAGGTAAAATCTCCCACTTTGGCATAAATGTAGGTAAAATCTCCCACTTTGGCATAGATGTAGATAAAATCTCCCACTTTGGCATAGATATAGGTAAAATCTCCCACATTGACATAGATGTATGTAAAATCTCCCACGACCGCTGCTGATGGTGCTAAAATAACATAAAACACCAAGCTTGAAATGACTACGGACCAATATATTCAGAGTGTGCAGTCTCTCCCTCCAGGAAAGCACAGAAGATTTCCTTCTCGGTCAGGGTGAAACGAGTTCTCGACTACCACACCCCCCCCCCCATAGTTCTGCTTTCGAGTGTGTCCTATTTCGGCAACTTCTTCTTCAGTCGAATCCCCGGATGCGTAATGTGTTCAGCACAGCCCCCCCCCCTTTGAAGGAATACGGCCTACATATGTGACAAGAATCTCAGGGATATATTAGTCCATAGTCATGTCCAGCATGACGTTCTAAATCATTTCGACATCAGCTGCAGATATGGGAGATGTTACACATGTGCCCATATCATACAGACACATTCTGGCATATCCACCAAAGTCACTTTGATTGTTGAAGAGGGTTTTACGTGTGTGATGCGTAGCGTCCTCTATGCCATCATCTGCAAGCTCTGCACCACGGCGTACATATGGGAGACAAGCTCTGCACCACGGCGTACATATGGGAGACAAGCGCAGCACTACGGTGTACATATGGGAGACAAGCTCTGCACCACGGTGTACATATGGGAGACAAGCTCTGCACCACGGTGTACATATGGGAGACAAGCGCAGCACTACGGTGTACATATCGGAGACAAGCTCTGCACCACGGTGTACATATCGGAGACAAGCTCTGCACCACGGTGTACATATCGGAGACAAGCTCTGCACCACGGTGTACATATGGGAGACATGTAAGGGGTGCTGAGACTGACTCGTTCAACATCTTTACAATATTCACAAACAGAATCGTACTCCTGTTGCTAACCACTGAAATATCACCGATTATATGGGTACCCGTGATTGCTCATGTGACTCATTAATTCGTGCTTCTCAAATGACAAGACTCTGCACGCGCTACAGAATTGGTACATCTATCAATTCGGTTCATGAGAGCCTTATGGAATCAATACCCGTCAGTCCCATATGTAGAAATAATGTTATTTTGTCATGATTTTGTTTCGTTTTGTCTCATCGATGGTTGGTTCTTTCGTAAATTATTTTTGAGTTTTGTTTCACCTTAAATTTTCTATTCTTATACTCTTCCGGTAGGTATTCATATTTACCTTTGTTGTGTGAATGTAGACATAGCCGCTCTTACCCATGGTTTGTTTTGTTGTAAATGTGTTCTTCAGAAAGCGCTTTTAATCGAAACGTGGATGTTCGTGTGTTATCGTGTGTAACTATTGACTTGAAAAACGTCAACACCATGTTTCCTAGTTTCCCCTACCACTTCTACCTAGGACGTTCTGACCAACCTTGCATATTTTAACCGGAGTGATTTTTCTAAGAAGATTTACGTTAAGCAGGTTGCCGTTGATTTCTGAACTGCCTGGATAACTAACTGCTTGCAATTGAAAGTAAGCCATATATCGTGACAGCTTCAAACACGCTCACTACCTCTCGGCCAAAGAACCAGATAAAAATAATCACTCAGTTAGTAAAATCAATCAAAGGTACGTAATCCAAAGTTATTAAAATTTACATAAGATCTTTGTTGTTTCCCTTATCTTACCACTAAATCATCATCATCAGGTGCCATACCGGCTGGCGTTCGCAATCATGGCTCTCCACAGCTCTCTATCTCCAGTATTATGTATCAGGATCGTTTTTATTTCCCTGCTGTGCCAGGTTGTCAAAAAGTCTAATATTTTCTCCCGTTGTCGCCCTCTGTCTCTGTTCAATCTTGCCTGTTGTGACTATGTTCTCCAAACCTCCTTATCTCATACAGTTTGCAAAATATTATGATTATCTTGTGGTTACATTATTCATTAAGCTCTGTATCGCATTTGACTCTTTCGCCACCCCCACATTACTTTTTCTATCAGTCCATTGTATTCACAGAATTCTTCTGTAAAAGCACAGAAAATCATTTTTTCTCTATAAAAATCTAACTTGTTGTGTAGACATTTAAAAGTACGAACGAGGAATAGAAATCTGCTAAAGTATGATGAATAAATTAATAGGCGATTCGCAGATTGTGATGGCAGTGTAATCTGAACCACAATCTCCATTGATTATTATTATCATAAACTGTGATATAACCAAATCATACGCACATCCTCGGTTGAATGGGCAGTTTCTCACAATAAGATGTAGTTTTTTAAGTAGAAAAGAAATATTACTGGGTGAAACAAATGTTTTTTAATATTTTATTTCATTATGTTGATCTTCTTCTTCTTCTTCTTCTGCATCAACCACTATTTTATATCTGTCATCAGGGTAAAGTCCGATGTCGTCTCCTGGTCAGAGCGGCTGTCCAATAGCTTTTACCTCAAGTCTGTATCATCTGACTAGATTAGCTTTCTCGTCTCTGTGTATGTTGGAAAGTCCAGTAGTAAGTGTTCAGGAGTCAGGGTTTCGAATCCAAATAGACATTCATCTGTGTATGAGATTCTCATTAGGTAAAGGTGGTCCAGCAGTCTGCAGTGGTCTGTTCTAGGGAGAAATAGTATAGTCTGTTGGTATCTTTGAAGGTGATGTATTGCACCTGGTTTGTCTTCTACTTGCGTTTGTTTCTTTCGCTCTGACGTGTGTGTACTATGAATTATTGTCTTTACATTTCTGTAGGAAAGTGGGTGCCTGCGTTTTTCCATTACGTTACCTGTTCTTGACAGAGTATCCGCTTTCTCATTTCCTATGATTCCACAATGTGATGGTATCCATTGAAGGGCAATAGCTGATGATTGTTGTATGTGTCAGACCTCATGTCTGATGTTGTACTGTTAGACTTCATGTCTGATGTTGTGCTGTTAGACCTCATGTCTGATGTTGTACTGTTAGACCTCATGTCTGATGTTGTGCTGTTAGACCTCATGTCTGATGTTGTACTGTTAGAGCTCATGTCTGATGTTGTACTGTTAGACATCATGTCTGATGTTGTACTGTTAGAGCTCATGTCTGATGTTGTACTGTTAGAGCTCATGTCTGATGTTGTGCTGTTAGACATCATGTCTGATGTTGTGCTTTTAGACATCATGTCTGATGTTGTGCTGTTAGAGCTCATGTCTGATGTTGTGCTGTTAGAGCTCATGTCTGATGTTGTACTGTTAGAGCTCATGTCTGATGTTGTGCTGTTAGACATCATGTCTGATGTTGTGCTTTTAGACATCATGTCTGATGTTGTGCTGAGGTCTTTCTGTTATGTCGATGATCTGCTTCTAAATCTTGATGTTTTCTTGCTTTTAATTATAAAAGAAATACCACTTATCGGGAGAAACGTTCATTGTCCTTGGATATACTCCTATTTGGATACTAAGCCACCATGGAGATAAGTAAAAGATAATCAACCTCAAAGGGAGTATATAGAAGCACTCTAGATATATGATGTGAAACTGCATATATTTGAATATATATATATATATTTGTTTTTAAATACTGACTATGGTGCACAATTATACTGCAGTCTGAAGCACATACAATTTCTGAACAACTTTAGAAACATGGAAAGGGATATAACAATGTCTAGACAAGAAGATTGAAATGATGAGTAATTATTTCCCTTAGATTAACTTTTCACGAAGTTCTGTGTTTATAAACAAGTAATGACAATGGCTGTTTAAATTCTCAATAATCGACGGAGTTGGGTGTGTCAGGCCGTTGGCGCAAAGGAAACAAAAACACAACGTTCCATCTCTGTTTTTGGACTACGTCCTGCTGAAAATCTGGTAAGACCAATGTCTTGCTGCAAAAGATATCCAGTGGAGTTTTTTTTTTGTCCGGCAAACGTGTTATATAGTCCATGCTTGCTGATGCAACTGTAGGCCTGGCATATCAGACTTCCGCACCAGTGTTTGCTTGGTCAAGACTCCACTTCATGGAGTTGGACTAGATGTGGTGAACAGGAATTTGAGAACGAATGCTAACTAATTCCAAGCTACATATAAAGTATTGAAGATAGATGTGGCAGGATTACCTGAACTTTGATATGCATATATTTTTCATTCTCTTCCCCTCCCCCGCCCCTTATGCTCTCATATAGCCAAGGAGAACTCGTGTCTGTGCTTGTTTTTTTGCGTTCGTTCTCAAACTTCTGCAGATTAGTAGGATGTAGTTTAGAGAACTGAATGCGCTGCTTCATAGTTTACAGCATTGCTGCGACATCTGCACCTTTCCGACACATCCAACTTCAGCATGACTTTAGATCAATTTGACCCTATATGGGATGGAACAGCCAATTCCACCTATAAGCTCCTTATCCACCTCTTAGGACATGCATGGAAGGTAAACAGTGTTACTATTCTTTGTTCCCCTCATGGGTCCCGGTTACACAGAGACGACATCTGTGGTTGAAGGTGGCATGCCTCATTAAAAAGAGGTTTTAAACCCAATTTCCAACCCTTAAAGGTCATAAACAGCTATGCAGGTCAAGTTTAAATATCAATCAATCTAGTGCCTTGCTAAGTGGCGTAGTGGCTTCTCTCCAACTCTCTATCTTGTTTGGTTAATAAGTTCAGCTGGTGACTTCTTTTTGTGCCACTAGGACAACTCATTCAAAAATTTTTTCTTTATTTTCCTCTGTTATATCTCCCATTGATGTTTCCGGTACTAAATATTCAAATTTCACTTATCGTATCACATGCCCTAAAAATCTGGACTGTCTGCTTCTTTAATGTTTGCCATAATTTGTCATTTTACTCCAGTATATCATTGAGAACTTCTACATTTGTTTTCTTGGCTGTTATGGAATTTTCTTGGCTGTTATGGAATTTTCATCATTCTTCTTTTTAAAAAAAACCCACATCTCAGTTGCCTTCATGTTATCGTGGGCATTTTTGTGTACTCTCCATGCTTCGCATCCATAAAGAAGGATTGGCTCAATATAACATCCTAGCACTCGAACTTGTGTATGCATTGATATTACTCAATTACACAGAATGTTTATCACTTTTTAAAAATATTGACTTGGCCAATGCAATCCAGTTCTTGATCTCATTAGAGCACCGGCCATGTGATGTTAAAATGGTGCCCAGATACTTGACTTTATCTGCTTGATTTAATTTTGTATCATTGATAGTAATGCTGAATTTAAGCGATGTGTATTTCTTTGAAACAACCATTACTTCTGTTTTCTGTTTTGTTTGTCTTATAAGGGGGGGGCGAGGTAGTGCAGTGGTGAGCACACTGGTTTCACATATAAGTGGTGCTGCGTTCATTCCCCAGTTGAGGCGATAATGTTTTTAAGATCGCAATGGCTCCCGGGTCGACCCAGCCTTAAATGGGTACCAGATCAATCTGGGAAGTAAAGACTGTGAGGGAGAGAAGATGGCTACCGCCCTCATATAGCAGAGCCACTGAAATGTTAGATCACTAACATCTCACACCCCTACAACATCAATAAATGCTTTACTTACACAAGTAACATGGAATCAGGATTTGATCAAAAAGGAAACAGGAAATGAGAAAGGAATGAAAAAACTATTACTAAAAGCAACTAGGACAGCAATAAAATGAGAACCACACTAAATAAAAATTAAACAAATGAATGATCAGAATTAAGGTCAAAGGCTTAAGGGTACAGAACTAAAAAATAAACCAATTTTCAAGGGAGTATCTAGAGCTATCATCAGTGGTGCAGGATCTGATTGCAGTAATCTGGAATTGGTACCCTTAAGCCTCTGGACCTTAATTCCAATCATTCATTTGTTGCTACTGTTACTAACAAATAGTGAAAAAATACTATGTGTCAAATATTGTAAATGAAAAATGACAAAAATTATTACAAAACAATATTGTTTCTTTGCTTGTTTATACTTTTCTATTGACAGTATTTTATATTTAGTAATTTTATTATTTATTAACATTAGCAGCAGTTCATTATTTTTTGTGTTATCACTTTTCAGTTTATGTGACTGGTCCACTAACCCCTCTACCATCAAGTTCAACTGCATAAATTTATATAAACAATAAACTTGTCTTGTCTTATCTATATGTGCCGCTAGGCATCATGGGGAGGTGAAGTCTTCTGTCTTTAGCTTACTGTGATGCATCTGCCATAGTACATCCTTGGTGTTCTAGTATTTCTCTGATGTCATCTATCTGTCTTCATCTGAGTCTTCCCCTGTTTCTCTTTTCAAATGATCTTTTATTGAAGGCTATCGTTAGAATGCGATCTGATTTCATTCTGATTAGGTGGCCGAACAATTTGATCTTTCATTAAACAATGAACTAACGACAGATAATTATTAGCTTAAACAATGAACTAACGACAGATAATTATTAGCTTAAACAATGAACTAACGACAGATAATTATTAGCTTAAACAATGAACTAACGACAGATAATTATTAGCTTAAACAATGAACTAACGACAGATAATTATTAGCTTAAACAATGAACTAACGACAGATAATTATTAGCTTAAACAATGAACTAACGACAGATAATTATTAGCTTAAACAATGAACTAACGACAGATAATTATTAGCTTAAACAATGAACTAACGACAGATAATTATTAGCTTAAACAATGAACTAACGACAGATAATTATTAGCAAATACTTTCACTTTTATTCAGTGTTGTTCAGTGTAAACAAAAAAAATATATATAAGTAGATGCATTTGCAAAATAGGCAGATGAGCTGCTGGTAAACACCTAATTGTATGTATAAATGTAAACATGCTGATCCAACTCCCAAGCCTTTGATTGCTCATGGTCAGAGATGTCAATGGAATGGTCATATGATTCAGTCAGAAAGTGAGAAGTTGACGATGTTACTTAGACAGCATCATCGTCACAAATTCTGTGGAGAAATATGAATTATTGACATATTATGTGGAGAAATATGAATTATTGACATATTATGTGGAGAAATATGAAGTATTGACATATTATGTGGAGAAATATGAATTATTGTATGGCTTCATCTGCTAGGATCTGCTTGTTGTAGTGGTTAAGTCATTTCCTTTGTGTTCGAGAAGTTGTGGGTTTGACCCTAGGTTGTGGTGTCTTGTTTACAAATGCTTTTTATTAAACATCCTTGTGAACTATTACTTGAGGGTACAGGGTTGATGCTATCTGTGGTGCTCTTGGCAGACAGCATGCAGCGTTGCTGAGATGAGTGGAGTACACATGAAAAAACTCAAATAATATATGTTGTTGTTGTTTGTTTGCGTATGCCTTGCGGCAACTCTCTGAAAACGTTCTGCTAACCATCCTGAGAAGGACGTATGAGGGTGATCTGCATTATGCCATGTTTTACAGAAAGCTATGTTAACTGCGTCTTTCAGCCTGACACATCCGTCTTCAGCCAGCATTTTTGGGTCCGGGTTAGCATTCCCCTATTTCGATTCCTAGTCAGGGACCAGGCTACAGCAGAGTTGCTTCACTCCTGTTTCCAGACCCACAGTGTGGAAATGTACTGAGGGTCTTCGTCAGCTGTGGTTCGCTGGCCCTGATGCTCAACCAGTATGGAACGCTGGCCTATGCACTCTGGTGTGCATTAAATTCTTCTTCTTCAGTGTTCATTCTCAAACTCCCACTAGATCTCCTTGAAGCAGGACCATGGTCCTACTAGATTTCCAGCAGGATGTAGTCCAGAGAATGGAAATGCGCTGTGCCATGTTTTATTTGCGCCAATGGCTCAACACATCTGTCTTTGGTGGTGCATTAAATAATATATATTAATAATAATAATAATAATATCCATAACCCATCAGGGTCGTAGGAGTGCCACACTGGAAACATCAGGGTTGTAGGAGTGCTTCACTGGAGACATCAGGGTTGTAGGAGTGCTTCACTGGAGACATCAGGGTTGTAGGAGTGCTTCACTGGAGACATCAGGGTTGTAGGAGTGCTTCACTGGAGACATCAGGGTTGTAGGAGTGCTTCACTGGAGACATCAGGGTTGTAGGAGTGCTTCACTGGAGACATCAGGGTTGTAGGAGTGCCATACTGGAGACATCAGCACAAAAAAGCTCTCCAGACAACTCTGTCCTCAGCCATTCAGAGAAGTGTAAAAAAAATCAAGCACAGATCATTCCTTGATGTTATTAATCCAGGATAATCTCTGTCCACCTCTCTTCGTTCCACCCTCCACTATTATATGCAAAATAATTTTAGATTTATTTAATTATTTCAAAACTCAAATAGAATGAAGCCAATCATCTACATTTTGTAGACTAAGGCAAAAGTCTTTCAATAATTTTACAAGCAAAAGAATAGTTTTCAACAAATTGAATAATAATAGTTGAATGTACCTCCACAGGATGTAGCACTGAATAACAATACTTTTACCTGCCATGTATGTAGTATGAGGTGAATAAGGAGATTTGGAGTAGAATTGGATGTCCTATTCCATACGAGGTCTAAGCAACTCAGAAGTCAAACTGAAGTCAGATGTGTCAGGCCAAAAGTCACAGATATCAAAATCTATAAACCATGACACAGCACATTTCATTCTCCGGACTACATCCTGCTAATATCTGGGATTTTGAGAACAGAGATGGAAGAAGAAGAAGAGGAAGAACATACCTTCATAGTTAACTTGCCCATCACCATCCACATCAGCTTCCCTGATCATCTCATCCACTTCTTCGTCTGTCAGCTTTTCTCCCAGATTTGTCATGACATGTCGCAGCTCGGCAGCTGAGATAAACCCATTACCATCCTTGTCAAACACCCTAGATAAGAGAAACACAGTTCAAACTGGAGTCTATGGCAGAAATATTGTAACTGAAGAGACATTGACAAAATGCATTTATTTGTCCAGGAAACTTAGAGTTAAAAGAATTTGATAATAACATGATAGATATAAAAATTACTGTTTCTTATATTAATTTTGCTAGCAACAGTTTTTAAAAGTCTTCTTCTTCGTTCAGCACCTATCACCATGTTATATTGTCAGGCCTGCCATCCAGGCCACGTCTGCTGTTTTCTCTAAGTCAGAGCAGCTGCCCTTAGTTTTTTGCCTGAAATCTGTGTCCTATGGCCTGGTCTGTTGTGTATTTGATAGAATTTATTTTCTATCTTGAGTAATCAAGCCAGTACCATAATTAAGGGAGGGGGTGGAGTGGTGTTTAAACTCCAAAGTGCCAAAGAATATCTGACAAAGTGTCAGATGATATCCGACGAAGTGTCAGAGGTTTCCAACAAAGTGCCAGAGGATATCCAACAAAGTGCCAGAGGATATCCAACAAAGTGCCAGAGAATATCTGACAATCTGTCAGAGGATATCTGACAAAATGCAAGAGGATATCCGACAAAGTGCCAAAGGATTTCCTCTCCTGATTTCATCATTTCTCATTTTGTCTACTTTGGTCACTATTGCGGCTTTTTTCTGGCATTTAATCACATAAAGTACAATTACTAGTAAAAGAAATGAATACGTAAAACTACTTTATGTAAAATATTGTAAATGAAAGAACAAAGATTTCTTCTATGTTGTTGTGGTCCAATAAGGAACTTTATCCAGAAACAAATAAACAAACAATGATTTAAACACAATCAATAGACTGACATATGATTGATGCTGCTGAAAAATAACATAACTAACATTTCTAAGAGCTTGCATATTTCCAGTGGCAATATATGGGTGTGAATCCTGGACAATGAAATATATGGGTGTGAATCCTGGACAATCACCAACACAGTCAAAAATAAAAAATCATCATTTGAAACAAAATGTTACAGAAAAATCCTCAGAATACTATGGACCAAAAAGATCAACAATGTAGTCATCCTGAGAGAAATGAATGTAAAAGAAAAACTGGCTAAACAATATGGTTCTTTCTAGAAAACTACAATATTTTTGCCATATCAAATTCCATGACAGCCTAGAGAAGACCATAATGGAGGGGATGATGCCAGGGATTTGAACAAGAGGTAGACCAAGAAGAAGATGGGCGCAAGACATCAAAGACCACCTGAACATGACAATAACAGACACAGGAAGACTGCTTCAAGATCAACAGAAGTTTTGAAAGTCTGTCATGACTGCTACATCCTGTTCAGGAAATGCTACCTGATGATGATGAATAGACTGTATCGCTGTCACCAAGCATACAGCATAACTGGTAACAAAACACTGGAGTATGAGTTAGATGACCATTATTTAGTTATAAACACTGATAATGTTTGTTAGAACAATGCACTAGTCAAACTGTCAAATACTGTATGTTTCCCGTTAAGGAGTTGCAGGGAGGGATTCTGTAGCTGCACCAGTGACAAACACAAATTGATAGAGGTAATTAGTTGGGGGGGGGGGGGGAGAAGCAGAGAATTCTGCAAGAAAATGTCAAAAGCCGTGAGTGTCAAACCTGATTATTGACCAGTGAATTTTACATTGAGTATATTTATTTGTCTATTTCTATGGTGGTGTGGTAGACAGAGCATTTCTGGTAACTTAGGTATCAGATTCAAGTTCCATGGCAGGGAAATGTGCATCCGGACAGTTTAGAGAGCAATGGCAAACTACTTAACTCATATATATTACCTAGATAATCACTAAAGCCAAAAAAGGCTGAGTTGACGGATATGTCCAGCATAGGATTCATTACACATTTGTACTTATTGATTGGGTTTATTAGTAATAGGAAATTACATTATCTTCAGTGTTGCCACTTCTTCAAAAGTCTGCTTTCACACTCACCTAAATGCCTCTCGAATTTCTTCTTCAGAATCTGTATCTTTCATTTTTCTGGCCATCATTGTTAGGAACTCTGGGAAGTCAATCGTTCCATTACCTACAGGCAGAAACAAGAGATAATTGGCCTACATTTCTCACAGCCAGTTTAAAATCTTATGTATGTAAGTCTAAAGTTTTAAATCTTATGTATACAAGACTTTAAAGTTTAAATCTTATGTATGCAACTTCTTGTTTTGTTCGTTCATCATAATATCAGGGAGATCATCAGGGAGATAATCAGGGAGATCATCTGGGAGATCATGAGGGAGATCATCAGGGAGATCATCTGGGAGATCATCAAGATCATCTGGGAGATCATCAGGAGATCATCTGGGAGATCATCTGGGAGATCATCTGGGAGATCATCTGGAGATAATCTGGAGATCATCTGGAGATCATCTGGGAGATCATCAGGAGATCATCAGGAGATCATCTGGGAGATCATCTGGAGATCATCTGGGAGATCATGAGGAGATCATCAGGAGATCATCTGGGAGATCATCTGGAGATCATCTGGAGATCATCTGGAAGATCATCTGGGAGATCATCTGGGAGATCATCTGGGAGATCATCTGGGGATCATCTGGGAGATCATCTGGAGATAATCTGGAGATCATCTGGAGATCATCAGGAGATCATCTGGGAGATCATCTGGAGATCATCTGGAGATCATCTGGGAGATCATCTGGAGATCATCTGGGAGATCATCAGGAGATCATCTGGGAGATCATCAGGAGATCATCTGGGAGATCATCTGGAGATCATCTGGGAGATCATGAGGAGATCATCAGGAGATCATCTGGGAGATCATCAAGATCATCTGGGAGATCATCTGGGAGATCATCTGGGAGATCATCTGGAGATAATCTGGAGATCATCTGGAGATCATCTGGGAGATCATCACTTTTTCCTGAAAGACGAATGGTGTATGGGGGGGCCGCTCTCACTGCGTTGTGCGCAGATCGAATGATCGGTAGCAGACACGGCATATTTTTTTAATCTCCACATCACGAAAGTTGTATGAAATCAAGTCTAATATTAAAAAATTGGAATATGTGTGGACACATTATTCTCTAATTAACTCATTATTGTTATAGAGCAATGAAAGGAAGTACTATTAGTAACACTGATTATTGTTATAGAGCAATGAAAGGAAGTACTATTAGTAACACTGATTATTGTTATAGTACAGTGGAATTAACTTATTATTGGTATAGTAGAATGGAAGTAACTGATGCATTATATGTATCCCTAGCAAACAAGAAATGACTTGCACCAGTCCATCATTTACCGTCTGCATCCACCTCGTTGATCATGTCCTGTAGCTCTGCTTCTGTTGGATTCTGACCTAGCGATCTCATTACTGTGCCCAACTCTTTAGTGGTAATTGTGCCATCACCATCTTTGTCAAAAAGACTGAATGCTTCTTTGAACTCTGCAGAGTAGAACCAATAATCGGGATTAATCTATGCCACAATACTGTGCAACATATGCAAACACATCTCCTGTGAGTATGAAGCTTTTTCATACAGTATTGCATACTGCCGTGAGAACCCTTTTGGTGTGGCGGAAAACCATACATTGAATTTAGGAAGCAAGAGCTTCATGGATGATAATTCTGGAAATTGGCGATAAACATAGAAAATAATCGAGGAGAACCTTTATTCACAAGAAGGTCTTCAAATTTCCCGTCAAATAGTGAAAGTTTCACACGGAAACTGACCAATGATCTTTTTATTTTAGGTAAAACCCAATCCCTAAGGTACTCATATGTACGGCCCTTGTGTCCCTCTTGTGTCACAAATTGTAGTTCTGCGCCATCACTTTCATTCCTTTAAAAAAAGTCATCCATTTCTTTGACTATTACTTTTTTTTATTTTTTGCCTATATAAGTCTTGTTAATTGTCTAAATTTACAGTCTCAAGTTTATTCATTTCCCTGAAATACAGTTAATGTCAGTTCTTCAGTATTGCCTATGTCGAACGGTGATAATACAGTGGTAGTAAGTATCAAGATTGAATGTATGATTTGTCACCCTTTGATGGAAGTTAGGATTGATGTTTCAAGATTGAATGTGTGATTTGTCACCCTTTGATGGAAGTTAGGATTGATGTTTCAAGATTGAATGTGTGATTTGTCACCCTTTGATGGAAGTTAGGATTGATGTTTCAAGATTGAATGTGTGATTTGTCACCTTTTGATGGAAGTTAGGATTGATGTTTCAAGATTGAATGTGTGATTTGTCACCTTTTGATGGAAGTTAGGATTGATGTTTCAAGATTGAATGTGTGATTTGTCACCTTTTGATGGAAGTTAGCAGCGATGCTTTAATATCGGGTTAAGTTGCTAATTCTCGAAATGTCTTCCTAAAAAATAAACTTTCCTCATGTGTGGCGAACGCCCACCCCTGTGTGGCGAAAGACCACCCCTGTGTGGCGAACGCCCACCCCTGTGTGGCACCTCCCCGATTTCCCCGTATGGCTAGCGTAAACGGTAAACACGGCTGCAGTAACGTGGATATAACTGGTTAAATGTGTGAAGCACACATTGAGAAAACCGAAATCTGGGATTAGCCAAAATTTGTTCCAGCCAATTAGAGTTCTGTTTAAGACAGTTTTAGAGTATCTAGCGACCCGTGTGTCATATCATGCAGTGCAAACATTTAAAACACAAACATAAAACATCTACTAATTCATAAAACATAAATTGCATGCAATATGTCGATGTCAGAGCCATAATAACGCAAGCTGACGAATTATATACATGTGTTGGAGCAAGTCCCTCTCCCATACAGTCATATTTCTGACTCATTAATTACCGCTGACCCGACTATTAATTGGTCACTTTGCGTATACTTTGATTCACCATCCAATGAAAAGAACGGAAGTAAAATAACGTCACTTGTCTATGATGATCTCAGATATGTGAACAGGGCAATACTGTAGAAGGACTGTGTTGGAGTTAAAAGCGATAAATATAAATAAAAAGTCATTAGCTGGGGATAAACAGAGCAGATGTAAGAGTTTTATTTTTAGCCTTTCTAATTTTATCTACCTGGAGAGTAAGGCCCGTGCGCTACCGAGACACGAAAGGGAATCAAAGTATGTTTTGTTGTTCGTCCATCGCAAGTGATAATGAAGATGACCGCTTATTACATCCAATTTGTGAAATTCAATTACCGTTATATCTTTGACTATGAGTTTGTACATAACTGGACAAAACGACATCGCTAAGATTGTACATTGTTGAAGCATACTGAATTGACTGACTTCGTAAATAACTATATATCAACCAGTTATCTTAGCTTAGTTTCAACTGTTCGCATGTCAGCTTTCATTGTTTCCATCATGTCCTGGCCATGTCAAGTTGTTTCCATCATGTCCTGGCAATGTCAAGTTGTTTACATCATGTCCTGGCCATGTCAAGTTGTTTCCATCTTGTCTTGGCAATGTCAAATTATTTCCATCATGTCCTGCCCAGCCAAGTTGTTTCCATCATGTCCTGCCCAGCCAAGTTGTTTCCATCTTGTCCTGGCAATGTCAAGTTGTTTCCATCTTGTCCTGGCAATGTCAAGTTGTTTCCATCTTGTCCTGGCAATGTCAAGTTGTTTCCATCATGTCCTGCCCAGCCAAGTTGTTTCCATCTTGTCCTGGCAATGTCAAGTTGTTTCCATCTTGTCCTGGCAATGTCAAGTTGTTTCCATCTTGTCCTGGCAATGTCAAGTTGTTTCCATCTTGTCCTGGCAATGTCAAGTTGTTTCCATCTTGTCCTGACAATGTCAAGTTGTTTCCATCTTGTCCTGACAATGTCAAGTTGTTTCCATCTTGTCCTGGCAATGTCAAGTTGTTTCCATCTTGTCCTGGCAATGTCAAATTGTTTCCATCATGTCCTGGCCATACCAAGTTGTTCCCCTCAGAACCTGCCCAGCCAAGTTGTTTACATTTTCGAGTATGTAAAACCAAATCTCAAATTTAAATTTGCATAATTTATTTTTTAAATATATTTAGTATTTTCATAATAATACACTGCATCAACATTCCCTTATCTGTTCTATTCGGGGTTTCTCAAAATGTATCGATATGGTGCTCTTTAAAAATAAACAAAGAATTATAATTTAAATCTCTATAGTTTTAGTCTTTAAAAGTCCTGACAAGCCACTTACTATCATATTTTGAGAACCGTGATAACACGTGGGATTGCTGTAATTTTGTGCACTAATAATCTAGAACGAATAGTTTCACAGATCGCATACAGACAATGGAACGCATTTGCTCTCGGCAGGGTCATAATTATTGGTGTTTGGTGTTTCGTTGCGCAGGATTTTACGAGAGATTAGCTCTTACTTCTTATGTACAATGGGATCGTTTCTGACGTTTTATTTCATACACGGAAGATTGGAACTCTCAGCGGTATGAAATGATACAATTCTTTTAAACGATGTCTTCTACTCAGCAACAACAAAACCAGAAAAGGGTGGGGGGGGGGGGTGGGGTGAGTAGGACCGTAGATACGAATTTTGTAAGGGGAGTGTTTTCCCCTCCCCTCCCCTCTCCCGCAAAAAAGTAACCAATTCGTTTTTGTGAAATGTTTAATTACTATAAACACCGACACCCCAGCACAGAAAATATAAAATCACAAGCTATCTTAGCCACACTGTAAAATATGATGATTTTTTAATGAGAATATAGCTATGGTTGGTGGGGTGCTTTACTCTCTGATTTACTAGTTTTTGTATTACTAAATAGCATGGTCTATTTTCCTATGGACGGGGTTACGACCCATAAAATCGATCCACTATACTAAAACCGACACACTATACTACAACCAACCAAATATACTAAAACCGACCCACTATATTAAAACCGACCCACTATACTAAAACCGACTAACTATACTAAAACCGACCCACAATAATAAAACCGACCCACTATACAAAAACCGACCCACTATATACGGTATTTGTTATCAGATCCCCCCCCCCAATTAATTACTTTTTGGTCGAAACGTCGATTCAGCATGACATTACAGTATGCTACGTGTTCTCCCCGTTTCTTTCTATCTTTTGTTCGCTACTTATTGTTTATACCGCCAGACAAGTCTTATGAATGAACTCCACTGTTGCCTGATGTTCCTTGGTTCGGTATATCTTTGCTTGCAGGGTTGGCGCCGTTGGGCCAGTATGTTTCAATTGTTCATAGTGGGAACAGTTGTGCAGAATATATTCAGAGATCTGTTCCACTAGTGCACAGTGGTGTGGCACACAGTCGCACCATACGCATGTTTCTGTTCAGCCTGTTGTGTCCTGTTCTCGCGCTCCCCAGTTGATTTTACTTTACTCCAGCACTATCCATGAAAGGATTAAAACAGAAGCATTTGCGTATTTTAAGCAATTCTTCTTCTTCTTCTTCAGAGTTCATTTTCAAACTCCCGCTGGATCTCCCTTGTAGCAGGACCATGGTGCTACTAAATTTCCAGCAGGTTGTAGTCCAGAGAATGGAAATGCGTTGTGCCGCCGTTTTATTTGCGCCAATGGCCCGACACATCCATCTTCGGCGGAATTAAGTAATTAAATTCTCACTGTCAAAGTATGTTAGTAGATTAGAACTTCAGGAAAATTTTAATCCAACAGGTGAAAATGTAAAACACGTTAGCAAAGTTTTCCTAATCACAGGAAACACACAGGTCGTCAGTAGTCTTTCTAACAAAAACGATGTTACTAAACTACTAAATATACTAAACCATACACTAAATCATATACTAAAGTACAGTCTAACATGGGTCGTTGGCAATAAAACACCTTTTAGCTATTTGAAAAACAAAGTTCTAAAATGACATTTGATTTCTCCCTAGATTTTTATTCGTGGCTTTGATTATAGTTTGTGTTGACAGTCAATGAGAATCGCGGTAAAAATCAAAATGAGTCATTTTAAAAGGCGATTTTTACCATCACGACACAACGCATTCTGTTCTCCGGAACACATACTGGTAATATCCAGGAGTTTAAGAATAACGCAGAAGAAGAATAAGGCTGTTTTCCAAATAGCCAATATGACTTTTATTGCCGACTGTCACGGGTTCAAAGGACTCCTTGGAAATCATCCTTCTAAAGTGATGCAACGACTTTTCCGAGAATTTTCATTAGTTGTCAACCAACAATATAGACAGTGACCAATAAAAATCACGGAAAACGTGAAATAAGAAGGAAGGAACACGTTTGAAGGATGATTACCATGACTACGAAGGAACTGATGACACACGGCGAAACATCATTAATAATAATAATAATAATAATAATAAGACATATGACGCTTCAGTGTTGTAGGGGTGTCACACTGAAGACATCAGCACATAAAGCCCTCCAAACAACTCTACCCTCGGTCATTAGGATAAATGTAGAAAAATCATGCCCAGACCATTCCTTGCAGGATTTTCTCTAGCCATATCTTTTCTTTCTACCCTCGACTGTTCCTTGTAAAATATCACCATTTGAGAAAGTGAAGCGTATCTCGTGTTATATCCATACCAAACAAGTATACATCGCTCTACCACTGCCAAAACTGGTTCTTAATAACCTGCAAGCTTGTTTATTTGCTGCTGGACAAATCTATTTTTCTTGTAGTCTAATTAATTCTTAATAAACGTCTGTAGTACTTGTTTTCATAAGGCTATATCCTTCTTTCTTTGTCTACGTTGATTGACCAACTTTCACGTCTGTATAAAAGTTTACTTAGCACTAGCAGATCTGAATAGATTGATCTTTACTGTAATACTGATCTTATTCAATATTACAGTAAAACTTCATTACCGTGTTTTCAATTTTCACCTGCTTAAATGTAATCCCTTACCGCACGGATAGTAATCCCTTACCACACGGATAATGTGGTTAGACCTTAATCTTCCAATACAACGTGAAATAATAGGCTAAAGTTTATCTATGTAACATATATATATATATATATACTAGTATTCGACTCAAACTTACCAGCGATCTGCTCTTCCGTTAACTGGTCTGCCTGTGGAATAGATAAAAGAAACAAGTCTTGTAAGGGCCGTTATTTAATTGAGATATCGAACACGCTGTTATATCACTCATACTTACTCCTACGTAATATCCGTGAACTATGTGGCTAATAACAAATGAATTAATGCAATTAGTAAGAATCGAGAAATTATTAAAATAAATCAGATAGATGACGAGATTTGAACTATGTAGGTCCACCTGACACCCACTGGACGCGCGACTTAAGAGTAAACAATATGTATCAAACAGAAAAGAGAAAGGTTTTTTGTCGAAACGTCGAGAGTCAGCCCGTTTACAGAACATCAACAAACCGTTTTCATCTTTAGCTATTTTTTCTTTACTTTCACTGCTTCTTTTACTTCCATTTCTTTCACTGTCTTACCCACAAGATGAAAGGACCTAGTTCAAACCTCATCTCTTAGACTGTTCTGCTCATGAAGTTATGTGCTGTTCTAACACACCGTCTTCTTCTTCTTCTTCTTCTTCTAGTCCTTGCGGTGTGGGCGTTGATTATCACGTCTTTCGATAGATTTCTATTTCGTGTGCTGTCAATTACTTCTTATATTCTGTGCCGAGTGGTGATGGTTATCATGTCTTTCCGCGCCTTTCTATTTCATATTCTGTCAATCATTTCCAATAGCAATGTTCTCCCATGCCACAATGTCTGCTTGTCAAGCATCTTCTCTCTAGGTATTCCCCTATCTCTCTTGCTTTTCAACTTGTCCGTTGTAACACTGTTTTCCATCTTTGCTTTTTTCATGTGTCTAAAAATGTGGACTGTCTCTTTCTGATGCAAGTAAGCAGCTAATTTTTGAATTAAAAAAAGGGTTTAAAGTCATAGAGAATCGACTCCACTGTACTTTGTTTCCCATATGTACTCCGCCACTCTCAACGAAACGGCTCGCCGCCTGCCGAGAGTACCACTCATAGCACGTAACTCCGTAGCTTCAAGCAATAATTCACAGATCTCTGAATAAATCCACCCATGACCTCTTAAACATAAGGCGAACAGCTTAACCACTAAGCTAAGCAGATCCTTTTATATATAAACCTCCACTTTCTTTTTTACGATGTTTGACAACCACCAACTCTCTTTCGCATTTACTGTTAATAAAATTGTCATCATCATCATGTGACATATTCTTTCCAGAACGTAGTCTTTCCTATGGATCTCTTGAATTCTCCGCGGTCTTGAGCAAGTTGCCCTGCATCTTCCAGTGGCATGCGCAGGCATTCTTGAATATCTTTTGTCCAACGGCGTCTGGTCGTCCTTTGCCCCTGTTGCCTTCTATCATCCCCTCCATTAACACTCTCTCCATGCCGTCGTGTCTCTTAATGTGACCGAAAAAAATTAGCTTTTTCTTTAATATAGTGTTCAGAAGCCATCCTTCCTGGACGTTAATTGTTCGTAACACCTCCTGGTTTGTTTTTGTCGCTGTCCATGGTATTCTCAAAACTCTTCTATAACACTTTAATTCAAATGATGTTATTCTCTTGGCCACTGTTTTATTTAGTGTCCATGCTTCACATCCATATGTCGCCACAGGAAATACACATGTTCGTAGTAAACACCATAGAAAATTTCTTGGCACAATACTCCTGTAGTTTGCCGTTGCTTTCAGGAGGAACATCCGATTTAAACTGACATAGAGGAAAACACATACCTCACTCGCCATTTTGACCGGAATCAGAATTTTACATTTACAAATTACTCGTTAATATACTTCGGAAGACGTGGCTCAATCAATACCTCTATTACCTGTTACATCATTCATTTATCAGGTAGTATATTCTAGAAAGGATGTCGCAGTCATTACAGCCTTTCCAAACTTCTGTCGATCTTGAGCCAGTTTGTCTTTTTCTGTTGGCCAAGTTTTCTGTTGATGGTTTCTTGATATCTTGCGTCCATCTTCTTCTTGTTCATCCCCCTGACATCATTCACTCCATTATGGGTCTTCTGTGGGCTCTCGTTGTGTTTGATATGGCCAAAATATTGTAGTTTTCTGCAAAGAACCATGCCGTTTAGCCAATTTTCTTTTACATTCATTTCTCTCAGGATGATTATATTGATAATCTTTTTGGTCCATGATATTCTGAGGATTTTCTGTAACATTTTGTTTCAAATGCTGTTATTTTATTTTTCACTTTGTTGGTGATTGTCCAGGATTCATACCTTTGTTATATCGCTATAGTCAATAAGTACATGTGTGTTACCAATACCTAGCACAAATACCTAGCACAAATACCTAGCACAAATACCTAGCACAAATACCTAGCACAAATACCTAACACAAATACCTAGCACAAATACCTAGCAGAAATATCCAGCACAAATACCTAGCACAAATACCTAGCACTACTAATAAAAATATGATAAAGACAATACTAACAAAATGAATAAGAACTCTTTTGTGTGTGTGATCTGTTTAATTGTATTGGTAGGTGCTTGAAACAGCATTTTATCTATTCACCATAATCACTTCGGTTGTTATGCCACGGCTATGTGGCGTAGTACACAGTGCATCTATGATGACCAAAGTACCGGGCTCGAATCCCGCCACAGACCTTTGTGCATCTGGGCTGTTCAGAAAGCAATGGCAAACTACTGAACGTATTTATATTGCCTAGAAAATCGATACAGCCAAACGAATACTGCGTTCATGGCTACTTCAAAATGAACAAAAATAGGTATGTGTTACCCAAAAAAAAGTCATAAAACAACATAAGAACGAGACACGGTGACACACTTATTTTGGTATCACTTATACCTATTTTTTCATTTTGATATGTGTCCTGTGTTACCCCAGCCACCCAGTTCCAGCTTAGGGTTGTTACCGAACACTATAACTTTTATCCCTTGGTGGCTACTTCCTGCATAGTATATGCTACCAATTGTTGTGTGTGTGTGATACTGCGGTCAATACCTGATCGTTGGATCTTCTCTGGGGTTTTGGTAATTATACCAATATATTAGTTTCTATAGACACAGCTCTAATATAACCTAATTGGACTAACGTTTGCGGTAGAAAGAAACGTTCCTCGCAATAACAGGCACCGTTTTATTGACAAAAATTACAAAATCTTAAAGGAATCCCTAAAACATTGTTTATCACTAAGTGTCTGTAAAGTGTGACGCCAAAAAAATACAGGCTAATGATGGGAACAAATCAATACACTTGTATTATTGCTAGTAGAACCACAGAACAGGTGAGCTAATTCTAGTTACTTCCATTTACGTGTTAACCCACATTCTTGTACACGTCAAAATTCAATAGTGAGACCAGCTTGTATTTTAAAAGTGTATGGACTACCAACAAACAGTCACGATTGTCTGACGTGTTCCCGTTTGTTTCAATATACATGCAATGATCAAACCCAGGTCTTGTTTTCACGGAAAACAAATAATTGAAAATCAATCGTAGAAAAATGATGGACTAGACGATGACTAAAAGCTGTACTTTAAAATGATGGACTAGAAGATGAGTAAAAGCTGTACTTTTGTGATGAGTAAAAGCTGTACTTTTGTGATGAGTAAAAGCTGTATTTTTGTGATGACTAAAAACTGTACTTTTGTGATGACTAAAAGCTGTACTTTTGTGACGACTAAAAGCTGTACTTTTGTGATGACTAAAAGCTGTGCTTTTGTAATGACTAAAAGCTGTACTTTTGTGATGACTAAAAGCTGTACTTTTATGATGACTACAAGCTGTACCTTTGTGATGACTAAAAGCTGTACTTTTGTGATGAGTAAAAGCTGTACTTTTGTGATGAGTAAAAGCTGTATTTTTGTGACGACTAAAAGCTGTACTTTTGTGATGACTAAAAGCTGTGCTTTTGTAATGACTAAAAGCTGTACTTTTGTGAAGACTAAAAGGTGTACTTTTATGATGAGTAAAAGCTGTACTTTTATGATGAGTAAAAGCTGTACTTTTGTGATGACTAAAAGCTGTGCTTTTGTAATGACTAAAAGCTGTACTTTTGTGAAGAGTAAAAGCTGTACTTTTATGATGACTAAAAGCTGTACTTTTGTGATGACTAAAAGCTGTACTTTTGTGATGAGTAAAAGCTGTACTTTTATGATGAGTAAAAGCTGTACTTTTGTGAAGAGTAAAAGCTGTACTTTTGTGATGAGTAAAAGCTGTACTTTTGTGAAGAGTAAAAGCTGTACTTTTGTGATGAGTAAAAGCTGTACTTTTGTGATGACTAAAAGCTGTACTTTTGTGATGACTAAAAGCTGTACTTTTGTGATGACTAAAAGCTGTACTTTTGTGATGACTAAAAGCTGTACTTTTGTGTACTTGTTTTAAAAGGTCGAAGGAGAAGAAAGTACGTAAATATGTAGCTTATAGTTCGGTTGGTCATCATTAGGATCAGGTTCCGTCTTCGCATCGAAAATTGGCTTACACGGAAATTCATCATCTCATTTTGGCAGTTCTTTCATCTTTAGACCAATTTTTCATCTAGACTCTAGACCAATGTTTCATCTAGACTTTAGACCAATTTTTCATCTAGACTCTAGACCAATGTTTCCTCTAGACTTTAGACCAATTTTTCATCTAGACTCTAGACCAATGTTTCCTCTAGACTCTAGACCAATGTTTCATCTAGACTTTAGACCAATTTTTCATCTAGACTCTAGACCAATGTTTCCTCTAGACTCTAGACCAATGTTTCATCTAGACTTTAGACCAATTTTTCATCTAGACTCTAGACCAATTTTTCATCTAGACTCTAGACCAATGTTTCCTCTAGACTCTAGACCAATGTTTCATCTAGACTTTAGACCAATTTTTCATCTAGACTCTAGACCAATGTTTCATCTAGACTCTAGACCAATGTTTCATCTAGACTCTAGACCAATGTTTCATCTAGACTCTAGACCAATGTTTCATCTAGACTTTAGACCAATTTTCATCTAGACTCTAGACCAGTGTTTCCCAACGTATGTCCCACGCCCCAGAGGGGGGCAATTTGATTGTTCAGGGGTGGGAGGATATTTCGAAAATCAATAATTCGGGAAAAATTGTATTTAGAATATAAAGAATTATGTATATCTTATATAACATCAGCATTTTAGAACGACTTAGGAGGAGCATTTTGGAAAAAAAGAGTTGGAAAACACTGCTCTATACTGTATCTTGTCCATTCATGCATGATGTGTCCCTCCCTCTACTCTCTTTCTCTCTACCCTCAAGTAAAGGTAAGTTCTTCAACAAGCTGTCATATCTTTTAATGTCCAAAGTACTTAATTTGTTTGATTTTTATTACCTTTAACAGTTCTTTTTTCATATGAAAAGTTGTTAGAATCTTTGTCTATTTATTTCTCTTTTCACGAAGTTCTCTCTATTCTTCAATAAATCTACATCTCAAAAGCTTAATTTCCGCCGAAATGATATGTGTCGGGACATTGGCGCAAATAAAACGGCGACACAACAAATTTTCATTCTCTGGACTACATCCTGCTGGTAATCTGGTAGCATCATAGTCCTGTTACAAGAGAGATCCAAAGCGTGCACTGAAAGTCACCAGAACGGACCAGTCGAGACAATGACTATTACAACAGCAACAAACATCCCGTACAGGTATTGAAGTATCCTCAGGATATTTCATAGTACGTTCAGGTGACCTTCAGTGCACGGTTTGAATGTCTTGACAAAATCGCATCTTTTTTTGGAAATGCGGTTAGTCAAGTACGGAAGAACGCGTGTGCAATAGTTGCTAGGCGATTTGGCGCCGTTGTACGGACTGGTTCAATTCCCGTTAGTCTCAAGAATCATTAGAGTTCAAGAGAGTTCTGCAGTGCTATATAACTCCTATACTAACATATGCACGTGAGTCTTAGACAATAAACAAACTTGAAAGTGGGAAATTAGAGGCAATAGAGATGTGGTTCTATAGAAAAATGCTGAGTATACCATGGACTGCCTGGAAAAAAATGTAAGAAAAAGACAAATCTTCATTTTTGGCCACTTCATGAGACAGGGAGATATGGAGAACATAGTCACAACAGGCAAGATTGAAAGCAAAAAAGACAGAGAGCAACAACTTGAGAAAATATTAGAGTTTGACAACCTTGCACGGCAGGGAAACAATAACCAACTTGATACATAATGCTGGAGAGAGAGAGCTGTGGAGAGCCATGATCGCCTACGCCAGCCGGCATGGCACCTGATAATGATGACCTGACACTGCAACTTTTACGGAATTACTTTAAGTATTATACAGGGAAATCTCGTATTTATTTATTTTTTTAAACAATTACCCTTTCTGTGACGTTATGTTTTGTACGTTTTTTTTTATATCTAGAAGGCCACTGTAGAAATCGCGTATAGCTTTTACTTTGCCATGACCTTTAACATAGGACACATTTAAATAAGGTATCCAGGCAGGAATGCTACGCTTGAGTAATTTGTCTTGTGCTGGTAGAAGGTAACAATGCTTAAGAAATGTGTTCGTTTGTTGGTTAAGGGTGCATAGATTGTGTGTGGCTGACGAAGTATGAACTTCAGTATTTAGAGGTGGCTTACCGGATTGTGGATCGTAAGGTTAGGACGTTAGCGTTCTGATCAAGTCTGGATAAACAGTCCCTTTCAGGTCTACAACAAAAGGACCAAGTCATTTTTATGATATAATTCTCCAGTGTAGGAGAACAACCCAAGGTAAGAGAGGTGTGAGGGCTGGTGCAACACAGGGCAATATAAGGGAAAACAATGGAAATATGTTATCTTAACACCACTTAATCAAATTCTGGATCTCGGTAAGTGGATTACCAGAACCGCGACTATTTTTAATGGCTGTAAAGTCTCTGGTATAATAACATTGGTCTAACTTTAAAAGAAGAAAAATAATGCAGCAAACGGGCTTTGAACCAGATACACCCAGGTGACACCCTATCGCCTCAGAACGAAGATTGAACTTACTTTGAAAGGAGCAAGCACAATAAGATGTACATTTTATTTAACCAATGTAAGGAGTGTTGCCAATATTAAAGTACACAACATACTAACAGCCACAAATAGACGACGTTTCGACTAAAAAGTCTTCATTAAGACACAAATGAACAAGACAATGAATATTGCGCAGACACATAATATGAAAAGAAGTTAGGAGTAAGGGTTGATAAGTGATACTAGTCTACAGCCGCTAAAGTGATACTAGTCTACAGCCGCTAAAGTGATACTAGTCTACAGCCGCTAAAGTGATACTAGTCTACAGCCGCTAAAGTGATGTTAGTCTACAGTCGCTAAAGTGATACTAGTCTACAGTCGCTAAAGTGACACTAGTCTACAGTCGCTAAAGTAATACTAGTCTACAGCCGCTAAAGTGATACTAGTCTACAGCCGCTAAAGTGATACTAGTCTATAGCCGCTAAAGTGATACTAGTCTACAGCCGCTAAAGTGATACTAGTCTACAGTCGCTAAAGTGATACTAGTCTACAGCCGCTAAAGTGATACTAGTCTACAGCCGCTAAAGTGATGTTAGTCTACAGTCGCTAAAGTGATACTAGTCTACAGTCGCTAAAGTGACACTAGTCTACAGTCGCTAAAGTGATACTAGTCTACAGCCGCTAAAGTGATACTAGTCTACAGCCGCTAAAGTGATACTAGTCTACAGCCGCTAAAGTGATACTAGTCTACAGCCGCTAAAGTGATACTAGTCTACAGCCGCTAAAGTGATACTAGTCTACAGCCGCTAAAGTGATACTAGTCTACAGCCGCTAAAGTGATACTAGTCTACAGCCGCTAAAGTGATACTAGTCTACAGCCGCTAAAGTGATACTAGTCTACAGCCGCTAAAGTGATACTAGTCTACAGCCGCTAAAGTGATACTAGTCTACAGCCGCTAAAGAATATAGACAAAGAAGATAAGTTAACTTCCCCCCCCCCCTTCGAATTACTACAGATGAAACAATATGTAACCCAGAGAATGGAATCCGGTGTGCCATGGTTCGGAGTTTTACTGCGATATTGGCTCCATTCGATCTAACACATCGAATACAGGTTGGAATATATTAGAAATATGGCACATCGATGAGAGTTGGAATATTTTAGAAGTATTTCAGTGATGAGAGTTGGAATATTTTAGAAGTATTTCAGCGATGAGTGGTTGGAATATTTTAGAAGTATTTCAGCGATGAGAGGTTGGAATATTTTAGAAGTATTTCCCAGTGATGAGAGTTGGAATATTTTAGAGGTATTTCACAGTAATGTCTTTTAGAAGAATTGCACAGCGATGATAGTTAGAATCTTTTAGAAGCATTGCACACTAATGAGAGCAACAATGTTTTAGAAGCATTGCACACTAATGAGAGCAACAGTCTTTTAGAAGCATTGCACACCTGTGTCTTTTAGAAATATTGCACACTGATTTCTTTTAGAAGTATTGCACATTGATGTCTTTTAGAAAAATTGCACAGCGATGAGAGCAACAATCTTTTAGAAGCATTGCACACTAATGAGAGAAACAGTCTTTTAGAAGTATTGCACACCTGTGTCTTTTAGAAATATTGCACACTGATTTATTTTAGAAGTATTGCACATTGGTGTCTTTTAGAAATATTGCACACTGATGTCTTTTAGAAATATTACACATTGGTGTCTTTTAGAAGTATTGCACATTGGTGTCTTTTAGAAATATTGCACATTGGTGTCTTTTAGAAATATTGCACACTTATGTCTTTTAGAAATATTGCACATTGGTGTCTTTTAGAAGTATTGCACACTGATTTCTTTTAGAAATATTGCACATTGGTGTCTTTTAGAAATATTGCACACTGATGTCTTTTAGAAATATTGCACATTGGTGTCTTTTAGAAGTATTGCACACTGATGAGAGTTGGTGTCTTCTGAGTATGTAATACTGTTCTGAATAATGAACCCAATAGCACACAGGAAGTAAGAGCTAATTGTTGGTAATTTATGTGAATCGAAAAACAACGGCATTGTTCACGTTGTAGTATTGGTCATTACAATAGAAAATATTTGCAGAATTATGTGAGGAAATGCGAAATCTGTCTATGAATTTGTTTTGCGCACATGAAGTTATGATCCTGTAATCAGTCAGGAGTTTGAGACGTGTACAAGGACAATATTGAGGAACATAAAGTAAGCAGTTTGTTAGAAGAGGTTCATCAACTTAGATGCTAGGTCAGTTCCAATTATTGACATCCGTACACATGTCACGCATCATTGACGTCATAGATGTTTGTTAGTCACAATAGTAGCACCACCATAAGTTCTGTAATGAATTCCTGTCACAAGCAGCTGGCATCCAGTTTATTGTTTACCTTTAGTTACCATGTGATACACACACGCAGGGATGTTAACTTTATAATTAAATAAACCAGCAGATTTGCAGATATTGCACATAAAAAAGGTGTTCACACATTATGGTTGTAAAGGAAACGAGTTATAAGCAAAGTACTTGTAAAGTATGGACACTAACTAGAATTTGAGCAATTATTCGTAACCCAAGTTTAGAAGAGCTTTACAGCAAGAATCATAACAAACATTCATAGATGGGAGAGTTTATAGCAAGAATAATAACACAAGTTTAGAGATGGGAGAGTTTATAGCAAGAATAATAACACAAGTTTAGAGATGGGAGAGTTTATAGCAAGAATAATAACACAAGTTTAGAGATGGGAGAGTTTATAGCAAGAATAATAACACAAGTTTAGAGATGGGAGAGTTTATAGCAAGAATAATAACACAAGTTTAGAGATGGGAGAGTTTATAGCAAGAATAATAACACAAGTTTAGAGATGGGAGAGTTTATAGCAAGAATAATAACACAAGTTTAGAGATGGGAGAGTTTATAGCAAGAATAATAACACAAGTTTAGAGATGGGAGAGTTTATAGCAAGAATAATAACACAAGTTTAGAGATGGGAGAGAATTATAGCAAGCATAATAACACAAGTTTAGAGATGGGAGAGTTTATAGCAAGAATAATAACACAAGTTTAGAGATGGGAGAGAATTATAGCAAGAATAATAACACAAGTTTAGAGATGGGAGAGAATTATAGCATAAATAATAACACAAGTTTAGAGATGGGAGAGTTTATAGCAAGAATAATAACACAAGTTTAGAGATGAGATTGAACTATAGCAAGAATCATATATTTTCAATCATATATTCTAGTATGTGTGTTTTTGATGGTAAACTGTAGCAAGATAGGAAATGAAAATTTCTGAAAGAACAGACAAAGATCTGGTGAACACCAAGATAAGGGGAATGTGGCTGTCTGTAGCTATGTCGATATCGATACTTACTGGCGAAAACATCAAGCATGTTTGACTATGTTTAGATTTCAGGTTGGTGCCCACTGTACAGTACAATAACCAGTTCTCTGGAACGGCTGGCCTACTAGCGATATGCCTACAGACATCCACAGTTCTATAGAAGTGGTAAAACACTGAATGTATTAGTTACCACGCCAAAGTAAAACAAGTCTAGTCATCTGCACAAGTTCAAACAGTGACAAATTGTATTTCCGTTCACTAGACTACATCCTACTAGAAATCTAACAAGATCATTCTTGTGCTGTATCAGAGATCCAGTGGGAGTTTGAGAACCAACAAAGAAAACAAGGAAAGAAAATGGAGAGATAGACTGACTACACGTTCAAAAAGTACGTACACTCATTCACTAGAAGTACACTCATTCACTAGAAGTACACTCATTCACTAGAAGTACACTCATTCACTAGAAGTACACTATTTCACTACAAGTACACTATTTCACATAAAGTACGTACACTATTTCACTAGAAGTACACTATTTCACTAGAAGTACACTATTTCACATAAAGTACGTACACTATTTCACTAGAAGATCAATGACATGTAACCAGCAAGGATAAAGGAAGTGAGCAAGATGTGAATAAAAGGAAAGAGAGAGAGCATGAAGGACTTGACAGAGATGAGTCGCATGGAATAACCTGTGAACTTTTTCCAAGGAGAGAGACAAAGGAATAAGCATTGTCTGTGGCTTGTTCAATCAAGCATTATGTGTAAGATTTCAAGTGGGCGCTCAGTCTTGATTGATTGATTGCTGTACTGTCCTGATTTCCAGATGTTACTTATATTGACAAATGCTGTTGTGCGCTCATTGATTCTTGTATTGACATCCTTTCGTGCTCAACCCTCAGCTGTTACAATACTTCCCAAGCAAACACATTTATTGGTCATTGCTAAGTCCTGATTATATCCATGAATCTTTAGACACAAGGATATGCTACGGCATTAGTCAGGTTACGCTAATAGTTGGCGGAAAATACACAGTGATGGAAACCTCCTCACAGTATATGTACATTTTCTGTACAATACAAGAATCAGTGGGCAAATCACGTAACAACATACCAACTTTTAAATTTCATATGCTATTGCACTATCTCGGAAACTTAAACAAAAGTCCTAACTTAAAATACCGATCTAGCGATTTGCGCGCAATGAACTGGCCACCCACCTCCCACACAGTGTGCAGCGCGCATGTCGAGTGGTCAGGGGTTTTCATCGCGCAAAGTGTCGAATATTGAACGCGTCGGTATATGAGTCTTTATCAGAATGTCGTTCCCTTTAATTATATTAGCTATTTGTTCCGTAGAAACCTGTCCACTGATTCATGTATTGCACCCATTTTCTAGTTACCTTTTTTATATATTCCATTCAGTGTGGTGGTGGTGTTTTCGTGTTTCCCCCACAGTCGTCTTTCTAATGTTGTCAATAATTTCCGGTACCCATGTTCTCCCATGTCACAATGAATGGTGGTCAATCATCTTCTGTCTTGCTATTCCCATACCTCTCTTGTTCTTCAACTTGCCTGTTTTACAATGTTTTCCATCTTTTTTTATCTCATTAAATGTCTACAAATGTCGATTATCTCTTTCTGGTGCAAGTAAGCAGTTCTCTTTTTTTAATTAACTTCCTTCAAGATATTGTCATTACACCTTTTATCTGTTCATTGTGTTCTTAACATTCTTCTGTAAAACTACATCTCTGTTACCTCTGTATAATTTTTCACTATTCTGCTGACTGTTAAAAACTCACTTTAATACATCAGTAGATCTATATAATTTCTAAGAACTCTCTTTCTCACATCAATTGACAAAGGCATATTACATAGAAGGTTCTTCATCTTGTGAAATGTTACATTTTCCTGGGCAATTCTACTTTATCCTCCATATGATAGAAGTACACTCATTCACTAGAAGTACACTCATTCACTAGAAGTACACTCATTCACTAGGTGGATCATTCTCTAGGTACACTAGCGAAGATTGTCTCAATGCTATTCTAACCAGTTTGGACTACAAGGCGCATAACGGTGGCACAACGTAATCACGCTCCCGGCGGAACTCGCATGGATATCCGTGATGGTTACAATGGAGCGAACGCAAAACAAACAAACATAACCAGTTTGGCAAGTTTTCACCGTTAATGCTCGAAACATAGGGACAACTGAGAGGTAGAAGTTCTCTCATCCATGTTTGCTTATAACCAAGTGGTATCGTAAAGTGAAAAATTACATAATATATCATTGTACCTCGGGGTCCGTCAGCCAATCAAGTGCCATGACGAGTGAAATAGGCGATCATGTGTCTCTGTGTTGTTAAGTTCAGTTGGTGACATATTTTTGTGCCACAGTGACAATCCATCCAGAAATTGTTTTCCTTGTCTTCCTCTGTCTCTTCTCCCCTTGATATTTCCGTTGTTTACTAAATGTTCAAGTTTTATTTTCCTCATCACATGCCCTAAAATTCGTGATTGTCTGTTCCTAATTTTCGCTATAATTTTTCGTTTTACTCCGCATCTCTGAAAACTTCTACATTAGTTTTCTTGGCTGTCCATGTAATTTTCGCTATAATTTTTCGTTTTACTCCGCATCTCTGAAAACTTCTACATTAGTTTTCTTGGCTGTCCATGTAATTTTCGTCATTCTTCTTAAAAACCACATCGAAGTTGCATCCAACTTATATTGGGCACTTTTGTTTACTGTCCATGCAAAAGATCCGTGCTCTATATTAAAAAGTACAGCCGCGGACTAGATCCCTAAAAGTATTGTCCAGGTAGACGACACGAGATATGGTATACCTGTTTCCAGTGTACACCACGAGGACGTACTTTTAAGCATCTTGGTTACCTAAAAGAAAATAACGCCCGAGAATCTCATGGAAAATGGACTTGTAAACAAAACGTCAGGTTCCGGTATCGAACTACATCACCTTATTAACAAAGCCGAATCGTTTAACCACTACGCCTCGAGAACCGTTGCAACAGGCATCGGTATTGATATTGATCCACCTTTGAGAACTACTATTTCAATCATAACTAGTCCCCCGCTGTGTCACTTCAACCACGTGACAGGAAACGTTACTTCGCTGACACAATGACTTGTGATAATAATTAATCGGACGCATTGCCAGAACTCTAGTGTCACGAATACAAACCGAACTACAGAACGTAATGTAATCTAGACATACCTAATCTATGCTTATACAGAACGATCATAAATGTAATATAGACCAGGTATGGTACCTTTTATCATATCAACATTCACCGTGAACTTGCTTGTAATTATTTGTCAAAACAGATGAACACATGTGTGGCTAATCTCAATATTGAGAAACGTCGTCCATTTGCCTGGATTTAGATTTGGCTTGTAATGTGGCTGGTAACAAGGCAGTGGGGTCTTTAAAACTAGATCACTATTTCCAAACTATTACAGTTACAGGGATGTTGCGTAGTTGTCGGGCGGTAGCGTCGCATTTCTGAGGTTCCGAGGTCGATCCCTGCATTTCCATATTTTGATTTCCGGAGACTGTCGGGGCTGGATTATAAGAACCGCGATCTTCATTAGTTTGTAATTGTTATATAAAGCTGTGATATAACTAATTAAGACTAACTTGTGTGGCTGAGACAAGCGTACCTCACCATAAGAGGCAAATTTTACTTAACAACAACAATACAGTATTACAATAGCAGAAATATGTCAGGTAGAAAACACTACAGTATTACAATAGCAGAAATATGTCAGGTAGAAAACACTACAGTATTACTGAAGTAGAGGTCTGTCAGGTAGAAAACACTACAGTATTACTGAAGTAGAGGTCTGTCAGGTAGAAAACACTACAGTATTACTGAAGTAGAGGTCTGTCAGGTATAAAACACTACAGTATTACTGAAGTAGAGGTCTGTCAGGTAGAAAACACTACAGTATTACTGAAGTAGAGGTCTGTCAGGTAGAAAACACTACAAAGTAGCAGAAATATGTCATAAAACATTACAGTATTATAGAAGCAGAAATATGTCAGGTAGAAAACACTACAGCAGGGATGGGCAAACTTTTTGTGCAGATGGCCGCATTGAAAAATTGTAAAGCTATTGGAGGGCCGCATATAATATTATGTATGTTTTTGTTTAAAATTATCGTTAAGTAATCAATTAAATATTTGTATTGTAAAGAAATGTAGTTTTACATAATGTAGGTAACTTCTGAAATAAATTACATTTCTAACAGACTTACACTATAACAGTATATTTTCTAATATGGATAAAAGGTTTTGCAAATATTTTAACAATGTTCGTGTATTTAAAAATGTGTTTGAGGGCCGCAAAATAGTAGTAGAAATATGTCCGGTAGAAAACACTACAGTGCTATAAACAGAAATGTGTCAGGTAGAAAACACTACAGTACTATAAACAGAAATGTGTCCGGTAGAAAACACTACAGTACTATAAACATAAATGTGTCAGGTAGAAAACACTACAGTACTATAAACAGAAATGTGCCCGGTAAAAAACACTACAGTACTATAAACATAAATGTGTCCGGTAAAAAACACTACAGGTATTACAGTAGCAGAGATCTGTCAGGTAGAAAACACTACAAAACCCCCTTCCCTAGGGATATCGCATCTGCAGCCCTGCTCTGACAGAAGAACGAGATAGAATAAGCAGAAGGACTATGTGTTGATTGCTGATCCAGCGGTCTATGGGCTCATTCCCTTTTACCCAATGCCATTGTGTGATATATGCATGTGTTTGTGAGCTGTTGTTTTGTTCCATATATTGTGTTATGATGTATACATCTCAACGTGATACTTTTAATTAAAAATAGCAAAGAGTACACAGTCCTGGCAATATTCATGTGCAAATGTAATAAAATATTATTACTGAAAAATTACTGAAAGGGATATACTACACAGAAGAGATACTCTGAAAAATCTTTAGAACTGCATTCATCAATATACCTAAACATGAACAACAGGCCGTGAATTACAAAGAGCAATCAGTTTAATGATGCGTGTCATCCTAATACTACATTGGAAATGGAGAGGACAGGAAATCAAATAGGGTGCGGATATTTCTGAAACGCAATTTGGTTTACGCTCTGCTAAAAATTACTAGAAATGTTGGTTCGTAACAGAAAAGGGTGCGGGGTGGAATTATTTGGCACGGGATTAAAGGTCCTGGTTGGTTGGTTGGTTGGTACGGATAAAATATTCTGGTTGGTTGGTAAGGATAAAATATTCTGGTTGGTTGGTAAGGATAAAATATTCTGGTTGGTTGGTAAGGATAAAATATTCTGGTTGGTTGGTAAGGATAAAATATTCTGGTTGGTTGGTAAGGATAAAATATTCTGGTTGGTTGGTAAGGATAAAATATTCTGGTTGGTTGGTAAGGATAAAATATTCTGGTTGGTTGGTAAGGATAAAACATTCTGGTTGGTTGGTAAGGATAAAATATTCTGGTTGGTTGGTAAGGATAAAATATTCTGGTTGGTTGGTAAGGATAAAACATTCTGGTTGGTTGGTAAGGATAAAATATTCTGGTTGGTTGGTAAGGATAAAATATTCTGGTTGGTTGGTAAGGATAAAACATTCTGGTTGGTTGGTAAGGATAAAATATTCTGGTTGGTTGGTAAGGATAAAATATTCTGGTTGGTTGGTAAGGATAAAATATTCTGGTTGGTTGGTAAGGATAAAATATTCTGGTTGGTTGGTAAGGATAAAATATTCTGGTTGGTTGGTAAGGATAAAATATTCTGGTTGGTTGGTAAGGGATTCTTCTTCTTCAGTGTTCATTCTCAAACTCCCGCTGGATCTCTACAGGACAGTGCCCATACTAGATTTCCAACAGGATGTAGTCCAAATGCTTTGTGTCGCAGTTTTATTTACTCCAATGGCCCAATACATCCGTATTTTGCGAAGTGAGTTATTAAATATGCTCATGTATTGGTAAATTGTTAAATATGCTGGTAAAGGGTTAAAAATGGTGGTTGTATGGTGGTTGGCAAGGTTTTAATGTAGCTAGTTAGGTGGTTGGTTAGTATAGGGTTGAAAAATATTTGTGTGAGAAACGATTCTCTCAAACGTGGTTCAAATCTCACAGTGGCTACAATAGGACTCAAACTGTTCAACAAGGGGTCCTAGACTGAATCCGCTGTACTTGGGTTACCCTATATATACTCAGTCCCTCTTATCAAAGCGTCACGTTCGCTTGCCGAAAATACCATTGAAAGCAAGTAAATTCGTAGCTTCAAGATGTATTCTTCTGGCATCTCAGAGAAAGTCAACTTGATAAACAAAACATCGTCAGCGGGCTTTGAACCCGCGATCTCAAGAAGCGAACGGCTTAACAACAAAGAAATACATGATGAAGTTCCAAAAGTCCTGTCACATCGAACAAATGATAAGAAGATACAGGAATGCTGTCTTTGAAATGTTCATACATCAGTTGTGTTGACCAGATATATTATGGCACGGAGAGCTGTTGTCTTCACTAGAAAGTATTCAGTCATCAGAAATCATGAATGAGATGGAGCTTATTATGGCACGGAGAGCTGTTGTCTTCACTAGAAAGTATTCAGTCAATCAGAAATCATGAATGAGATGGAGCTTGTAGGTAAACTATACACCATATGGTTCGCAAGTATATACAAAAACAGAAAAAAGCAAAACTAAAGTTTTAAAGGCGATCACAAAGTCTTAGGTCAGTTTCTAATATATAAGTACCCCGTGGAGGCCAACTTCTTGAGGTGGTGATGGGGCTTAGTCCAGCCAATAGTGTCTGCAAACTAAGATTGGTTGGGCCATCCCTTATACCGAACAGGAGCGCATTCCAGCTCAAACGCGCACAAGTGCTGAAGTCGGCGATACTAGGTCGAAAGACGCACAAGTAACCTAGTAGCATGTAACACGTCTATTTAACACGACAGCTCGACAAATATAAGCTGTGACCGAGAAGAATAAGAAGACTATACCAGCGATCTGACAACGCTTACATTTGATCACATTTACAATGTTCCCATTCGCGCATTGAGAAAATATTTTAGAAGAGCTAGTTACAAACAAGGACAGTTTTTAAGTGTTAATAAAACGAGGGTGCTTTAAATAAAAACGTACAAGTGTGATAGAAATTAGATCAAACATGGTAGTCTCTTGTCTGTCATTACTATAGGTTTTCCAATTAGAGTGCACAGCGAAGTACCTTTAACTTATTGTTAATGCAGCAAAGTTTCCTGAACGTACCATCGTGGTGCAGACGAACAACAGAACGATATAGGTGCAGTTTGAAGATGATTGACTCCACTATTGTGGCGCACTAAATCGATACATCATTCATTATCCATTCCGTGATCAGTGAAGTGACAAGGTTTCTAGAAATGAAATTTGAGAATGAAGGCCCAGTATGGTGATATATTCCTGTCAGACCATTAAGTGAATGAGTGGAGTAGACATTTCAAAACCAGGCGACTTCTGTGACATGCTATTCAAGACTCAATAACGGGGCTGACATCTTTAAATTGCGACCATACCTTCATGTTGCTAGTCTGAACCAAAATGGCACTTATAGGAAACTCCTGACATTCGTAACAAAAATTTACCACGTTAAAAGTACCAGGCCTCCAACCCGTGCACTGCCTAAGAGGGAAACAAGTAATTTTGACAGACAAGACATAGCCCTTCCTGGTTGTTCACATTTATATTACGCAATTAAGGTTTTCATTTGAAGCATTTTCATATATGAAAAGACAGATCTGCAGATACATGTAATGAATAAAGATTAAGACAGATATTGTCAGTAAATCTATGCTATCGCCAGTATTTTAACAAATTAAGACTGACACTAGTTGATAACATTCAACAGCAAGAGTTCACACGTGTTGCCGGCGCCTCCGAAAGAGTAGGGAAAATATGTCACGGAATTAGAATTTAACAGGCATGTCATATGGGTAATCTATAAATTAGAATCTAACAGTGATGTCATATGGGTAATCTATAAATTAGAATCTAACAGTGATGTCATATGGGTAATCTATAAATTAGAATCTAACAGTGATGTCATATGGGTAATCTATAAATTAGAATCTAACAGTGATGTCATATGGGTAATCTATAAATTAGAATCTAACAGTGATGTCATATGGGTAATCTATAAATTAGAATCTAACAGTGATGTCATATGGGTAATCTATAAATTACGTCAACAAAAAAAGGAATGAGGGGGGTCTGAATAAGTTTGACGGGGAGTCGGGGTTGACAAAAAGATGATGTCAACAATGCTGTTTTTATACATCTGTAAATTGATGTTTTCATACATCAAGTAAATTGATGTTCTTATACATAAAGTAGATTGATATAATGTTAAACCCTTTCCTCCAAAAATCTGAGGGAAAAAAACTTAGATTTTTCGTACTTCTGCAAAACAATTTGTGGCTGGGAGGAGGTATGAATTCTTGACCTGACAGTTATTGAAAAAGTGAAGGGATTCAGAATTCGCAATAATTTGTCGACGTCACTGAACAATCCCATAGGACGCCAAACTAATGAAATTTTGCGGGTAATGTTGGCTGATCCATCCAAAAGAGGGCAATATTGGTCACAAAGTCATGCTGAAGCCAGATTTGTTGGGACGAAATCGCAGATAGCGCAGCCAGGATATAAACCATCACATAAGACTTGTTTCGTCTAGCTACAACCTGCTGTTACGTGTTACGTCTTATGAAATAACCGAGAAAAATAGACGGCACAAATTGTCTCACAATTTTATATGGTTTTTTCGGTCCTTGACATACGGTTTTTTGTAACTATCAAGATGAGAGTTGGTATTATAATCACGATTACTCCACATAATATCGTGAAACCTGGTCTCATCAGGACAATCAACCTAACAACACAGTTGTGCTGATGTCCTGTGCAAGGATAAACTGACTCATCAAACGGCTCTTGTCCAGGTAGGTCACGCCGTCAACTCTTATCAAAGCCGTTAATCTATTTATAAATGTGCTCGTCAAAAAGTTTACCTGCATTATAAGAAAACAACATATTTAAACAGAGAGAAATTCCGCGTCTACGTTATCTTAGCAATTACTTAAGTCTACTCCTACACCCGTAGAAAATATTCCCACGTTGTGCCTAATGGTTGAACTATAGATAAAGTAACATGTGTCATTTAAAAAAAAAAACGATACTGAAAAAAGCAGGACTGTGGTAACACAAAGCAAATGTCAAAATGAACGGAAAACGTACAGGTGTTACGATTAGGCCATATAATTCAATAAAACAAACTAACGAGATACAACAAAAGACGACGTTTTGACAATTAAAAACCTTCATCCTGAAGAAAGTCAATAAACGAAATAAACAATATACGGAAAGTGAGAAAACAGATATAACTATGGTAGGAGGACGAGATTAAAGAATGGTAAGAAATGTCATAGAGAGGAAAAAGATCAGAGCTGGAAGAGTCCAGCAAAGTAGAAGACAAACATAGCACGACGAGAAGAAATGATGGATGAGATAGTTGATAAGATTAGATGAAAATTAATTTACAAAAATACTGTTGAACACAAGTACCCGTGACGTACACTATGAATATTCACAAATCTGAGATCTTCTTAAAGGGAAAGTACATTAGTTGCGTAAACAATTAGGTGGTGGGAGCGAACTAACAAGTTTGACAGTTGTTAACAAATGGGAGGGCGGATTGACAAAAGTTGACGTCAACAATACGGCTTTCTTGCGCCAATTAAACTGTTTTAATATTAACATTTTATTTCGAAAATCTAAGTCCTTTGGTTATTTTCCATGCTTTTATTGCTAGCGAATTCATTTATGAATGCAGGGGTGGAGGGGTATAATTAAGCAAAAGGAGGAAGGGTCCTGAAGACAAGGGGTATATGGGGTATATAGGGGTCAACAATGGCAGACACATGGTGACGTAATTTATGTACAGCTCCAAATTAAATACTGGATAGGATGACTGGATAGGATGACAAAATGGATTATTGAGATTTCATAAAGTCACGTCTCGAAGACGCGGCTTTATGAAATCTAAATAATCCATTTTGTTTATTATTGTGGTGTTTACTGTTGTTTGTCTCTTGAAAACGGTTCCATTTGAGCCGATACTTGGAGAATTGTCCTGTTTAGTTTTATTGTATGTTTTTTAATATATTCTTTTAAATATATTTTTATTCATAGGCAAGGTAAGTGTTTTTAGTAACATGTTTAATTCATTTTGCTTTACTATTTGTTCATTCGGTTACTGTGGCACCCTCCACTTTGTCGGACACCTTCCGACCATTTGGTTATTTAAGAACTGTGGGAAGTTAAGAACGGACTCCAAACAGATTATTTGATAAAATCTACAGCTTGAAGTGTTGCTAATTGTATCCATAAAAATGGGTTGAATATAGGCAAGGGAAGCAAAGAATAGCAACACTGTAAACATTCCATGAATGTCATAAGAGGTGACTAAGGAGGTTTTGGGGTGAAGTTGGCTGTCTAGTTTAATATATAGTTATCGTGACCTAAAAGCCATGTAGAAAATGGATTTGTCAGACAATAAGGCGTAGATATCGCAGAAAAGATGTCAACCATGAGACAAGGCATTACGTTCTCCAGACTACATCCTGCTAGCTTGCAGGAGTTTGAGAACGAACACAGAAGAAGAAACATTTAAGAAAATGCGTGCACAAGAATCATTCACAATATGAAACATTCACAATATGAAACATTCACAATATGACGCATGTACAATATGAAACATTCACAATATGAAACATTCACAATATGAAACATTCACAATATGAAACATTCACAATATGAAAGCATGCACTTTTTAAAAATCGCTTCTAGCGTTAATCTTCCATTCATCTGGGGAAATCTGGGGTTTTTTTCTAGGTTTAGGCGACTTGATATTTGAGCTGGAAATTGTGATTAATGCTATCAAATGATCATGGTTCCCATCCAATATCTCATATAACAAATTGTCTTTTATCTCCCCAATAACAACGGTTCTCAACTTGCTAGAGACCGTAAGTGAACAACCAAATAATACAAGTAGTTCTCCAGTGAATTCCAGGCCACTTAGGAATCAGGGGAAATGAGATAACAAACCAGCTAACAAAACTGGAAGTAGCTGTCAACAACAGATAGAAGATACAGTGTTATTTCCAGAAATGAAGTCAATCACCAGAAGATCAATTACTATTGGAGTGGAGATCATCTTACATCCTCAAAACGATACCGTCTACGTGTTTGGAAGAAAGGAATAAATAATGACTTTTAAACCATTACTTCTTCATCCAAAGATCAAGATGGAAATTATTAAAAAAAGATAATATCTACAATTTTTATACCAACACTGTGCCACAAATGTCAAACATGGTCTTTAGGAGCCTCGCAGCAGAGGAAAATCATTACATGTGAAATGAAGTGTCTGAGAAAAGCTGCAGTGGTTACTAAATTATATAAAATAAGAAATGAAGAAATTAGGAAAAGTGTTGGTATAATATCATGTATTGAATATATTGAAAGACAGAAAGTAAAATGGTTCGGTCGCCTTATGAGAATGAACTCAGACCAAACACCAATAAGAGAATATAATTTAAAAAATAACCGGGCGTAAAGCCAAAGGTAGACCAAGAAAACGATGGATGGAAAAGATCAAGATAGCCTTGAACAAACATTGAATAAATGCAACCACGGCGACACATCTGGCGTTGGAACGACAAATTAAGCTTAACGGCAAGTGTGCATGTAATCAACCATCATTCACCTGGGGACAGACAATAGATAATGATTTTTAGATTAAGATAGACTCAAAATAGACTGAAACTACACGCGTACGGGAAGTGTGGAGTTGGTACGGGAAGTGTGGAGTTGGTACGGGAAGTGTGGAGTTGGTACGGGAAGTGTGGAGTTGGTACGAGAAGTGTGGAGTTGGTACGAGAAGTGTGGAGTTGGTACGGGAAGTGTGGAGTTGGTACGGGAAGTGTGGAGTTGGTACGGGAAGTGTGGAGTTGGTACGGGAAGTGTGGAGTTGGTACGAGAAGTGTGGAGTTGGTACGGGAAGTGTGGAGTTGGTACGGGAAATGTGGAGTTGGTACGGGAAGTGTGGAGTTGGTACGGGAAGTGTGGAGTTGGTACGGGAAGTGTGGAGTTGGTACGAGAAGTGTGGAGTTGGTACGGGAAGTGTGGAGTTGGTACGAGAAGTGTGGAGTTGGTACGGGAAGTGTGGAGTTGGTACGGGAAGTGTGGAGTTGGTAATACTGACATATTCTCATATGGACCATCTCCAGAAAACACAATACTTATTTTAGGAAACTGTACACTGCACAGCATCATAAGACAAAAACTATGACCATCGGAAACAGCTCAGATGGGCAAACTCTACGGCCCTATCTCGAGGCTGGTGACCACAGTACAGTTCAATCATGAAATCCAAATCGGCGTCTGAATTGGACGGGAGAACAAGAATATACGAGTATTCAAGTTACGTCCAAAAATCCCACATGCGGTGGGTCTGTCGGTCTCACTATTTGTCGTCTTCAGCGTTCATTCTCAAACTCCCGCTGACACATCCGTCCTCGACGGATTTGTGTAAAGGGCCTTCCATTATGCAACGTTAAACTATCAGTAGATGATATAGCAATTAAGTGAAGTTTTTCTCTAGTGATAGTCCCACAGTATTTCATCTGTACAATTAAGTGAAGTTTTTCTCTAGTGATAGTCCCACAGTATTTCATCTGTACAATTAAGTGAAGTTTTTCTCTAGTGATAGCCCCACAGTATTTCATCTGCACAATTAAGTGAAGTTTTTCTCTAGTGATAGCCCCACAGTATTTCATCTGCACAATTAAGTTTCCATATATGGTGCAAGAAGTGTTGCGATCAATAAATGTCAAAAAGGGCTGGTTCCGTGCCGTAATAACATATTAATAAGAAATCTGTGTTTTTTGGGGGGTTATATAAAAAGACATAACAACATGGAAAGATTTATAGCCGAAGACAGAGTTAACGGCAACAGGGGAAGAGGGCGCCCAAGACGACGATAGTGAAGTGATATGTCAGATTGTTTAAAAATGTTTATAGCTGCCACAGGTCAACTCGTCCAGAGAATCCATAAGGAAGACCACGTTCTGGCAAGGCGATGTGGTGCAGCTTTGAGTTTAATAGAATACTCTACATCATACAGGAAGTCAGATGAGCTCCAGCTCTGACGATAGCCCTATCTGCCAATGTGTACATGGTGCCCCAGCTGTAAGCAGGTGTCACATGGTGGTGTAGTGCTCCAGATATGAACAGGTGGCACATGCTGGATTAGTGCTCCATGTAAGAGCAAATGGCACATGGTGGTGTAATGCCCCAGCTATAAGCAGGTGTCACATGGTGGTGTAATGCTCCAGCTATGAACATGTGGCGCATGGTGGTGCAGTGCTCCAGCTATGAGCATGTGGTGGTCTGGTGAACAAAGAAACTCTATGTAGGACGTGACAATTTCTTGGTAGAATTCAGAATCATGCAAACATGAATCCTGCTTAATTGAAGAGCCCATAATCATGCAAACATGAATCCTGCTTAATTGAAGAACCCAGAATCATGCAAACATGAATCCTGCTTAATTGAATAGCCCAGAATCATGCAAACGTGAATCCTGCTTAATTGAAGAGCCCTGAATCATGCAAACATGTTAGCCCTACCTAATTGGAGAGCCCAACTTGGATGGCGAGGATTCATAGCTGGCTGCTACACTTCATACCAGTAACTATGGTCCAGTGCTAGGTTCTAATGAAGACCTTACAGGAAGGGAGGCTTGACAGGGGATGCCGAAACCCACGATTTTAACTATGGTCCAGTGCTGGGTTCTAATGAAGACCTGACAGGAAGGGAGGCTTGACAGGGGATGCTGAAACCCACGATTTTAACTATGGTCCAGTGCTGGGTTCTAATGAAGACCTGACAGGAAGGGAGGCTTGACAGGGGATGCTGAAACCCACGATTTTAACTATGGTCCAGTGCTGGGTTCTAATGAAGACCTGACAGGAAGGGAGGCTTGACAGGGGATGCCGAAACCCACGACTCCAAAGCTATATGTTGTGGAAGAGTAGAAAATCCACACAGCACCTAGAATTTACCCCTCCCCCGATCAGGAGACATTTTCTCAAAGTATTGTACACCGCTGACAGTGAGGCATCTGGATATGAAATAGAGCTCTGGAGAACCACCCCCATTGCACATAGTAATAAATAAGAGCTAATCGCTCGTAATTCATGGGGATCAAAACAATATCCATCAATTCATAGTTGTGTCTTCTTCTTTAGCGTTCATTCTCAAACTCCCGCTGGATCTCTCTTGTAGCAGGACACATTCTCAAACTCCCGCTGGATCTCTCTTGTAGCAGGCCACATTCTCAAACTCCCGCTGGATCTCTCTTGTAGCAGGACCATGTTTTGTCCTACTAGATTTTCACCAGGATGTAGTCCAGAGAATGGTAATGCATTGTGCAGCTGTTTTATTTTCGACAATGGTTCGACTCATCCGTCTTCGGAGAATAGTGTGTCTAGAACAGGCCAACTTAAAACACCAGTTCGTTTGTTAGTTTTCATCTCCAGTAGTACAAGTGATGAAGTTCTTAATTTCCTTTTGGGGACGGAAAAGGGGGCGTGATAATGGGAAAGGAACGGGGGTTCTTCTGAGCTTTCTGTCATACTCAGAAAACATCAAATCTCTTTCTGTCATACTCAGAAAACATCAAATCTCTGTCTGTCATACTCAGAAAACATCAAATCTCTTTCTGTCATACTCAGAAAACATCAAATCTCTTTCTGTCATATTAAGAAAACATCAACTCTCTTTTCAACGCATTTCAAAGTCAAACACAAACAACGTCACCTTTTTGTAGACTAAACTGATGAATCCACAGGACTGTATAACTGACGAGGGACTCATTTTGATTACCACTTTAAAAAAATAAAATGAACCTATTCACTAGCTATAGGCATATAATGCTTAATGTCAAATTAGATTTTTGTAAGAGCCTTAGAAACTCTGTCTTCCCCTCCCCCCTTCCCCTAAACGCAACCATCTCATATCTTCATGTTTAGAGAAGTTACAACGAGAAAAACGTCAACAAGCACCAGCTGATGACAGATAATATTAAACAGTTTAATACATATATAGACATGTTTCAAGTGAACGAAAGAAGAAGAAGAGGAAACAGTTTAACATTTGTAGTACATTCAAGAACGGACACGATTCAAAACAATTGGGATAGTAAATTGTGAGGTGATTAATGACTGCGTCAACCAGCACGGCTCTTGATGATAATGATGTCAATGTGTAGCAGTGTTTGTGATTTTAAAATAATACGACAACTCACCATGTTAGATTGACTGAAGTCTAAAATTAAAACACACACAAATCACACACGAATATCTGTAATGTCCACAGGATGAGGACTTGGTGAAATATGAACCTAGAAAGGCAAACTATCAAAGAAGGTTGCACATCAAAATCGCCCGCCTATCTAACTCCAGTCAGGTTTGCCGAATAACCTAAATAGTCTCGCGAGATGTTGCCAGGTTATATTTTTAGACAAGGTCAATATTAGTTCTGCAATGCGCCAACTGATTATCGGTAATCTTTGACACATGTCACAGGATTGTCTGTTTCTGTCGTAGCATTGTGATTTCTTTCACTGCTGTTTATTTCTGTATTTTGCTAATTTTTTTTCTTCCGCTGCAAGGTTATTCTGTGACACTGTAATGAATTTCTGCTTCAGTGATTCACAGTATCGACATTATATGAAATCATTTTACATTTCAGCATCGATTAGGTTGCACCTATAGCGTTTAGGTGGGACCCCTGCACTCTAGATTCAGGGATTTCACTTCATATCACAATTGACCCATATCGCCAGTAGGTTTTGTAAAGTCGTGACCTTTCTAATGTAACAGCAGCAACTGTTCATCGTCACTGTGTGTCACGACCAGAGTCTAATTTGTACTTTACATCGGCGTAACTTGGAAATATGGTAATGAAGTTTCGATAATTATTTGAACACACAGAATCCAACGTCTCGATCAACAGGACTTTATCAAGAACTCAACATAAAACACGACGAGTAAAGAACGACATTTTCCATGATAACAAAATTGGTGAAAAGTATTAAGCTTATTAATATGCATGCCAGCAGGGCCGTAAATGGGTCTTCGGAATAGAGGGGGGGGGTGGTTAACATTTAAAAAAAGATACGTTCTGTCCTTTTAGGAGGGGGGAGCGAGGGGTAGGTAAGACACCGTTTGGCTAAATTTATAGTACTAAGTTAGTACTGAAAGTTATACTCTGATTTCTTGATGCGGAGGAAGCGGTTGAACTCCAATTCACCCACCTCCTCTCTAAATCCCCCATCCCTCTTCTACGGGATTTCGTTCCGAAAGTTCCTTTTTATTTTTTGCAGGCACAACTTATACGGAATGTTGCCATCAGAAACATCGGAACAGCCTTGTCCAGTGACAAATTGTGATGGCTCCATAAAGTCGAAAGATCGTGGTAAAGTCCATAGTCCAATGGCTACAACGGAATAAAATAAATGACATAACTATATGTATTTCTACAGTAGAATCAAATACAATAAACTACGCGTATATGTTTTGGCTCGATAGGAATTAAATTAAATTAACCGTATGTTTTGGCTACAATATAATTAAATAAAATAAACACAGTAACTATATTATGTTTGGCCGTACAATATAATCATATACAATAAACTATAGAATTTGGCTACATTAGAATCAGCAAAAATTTACTATATGTTTTGACTACAATAGAATAAAATATAGTAAACTACATGTTTTGGTTACAATAGAATCAAATAAAGTAAACTATAGGTTTTGGTTACAATAGAATCAAAATAAACTATATGTTTTTATTACAACAAAGTCAAATCAAATAAGCTATATATTTTAGTTACAAATAGAACATAATAAAATAAACTATATGTTTTTATTACAATAGAACTAAATAAATTAAAATAAACTATATGTTTTTATTACAATAGAACTAAATAAATTAAAATAAACTATATTGTGGCTAAAATATATTCACACCAATGAAATAAAAATTATGCATTTAAGCTACATTTAAAAAACAAATCAGTGTTTCCGTCAAATTTCTATGAATTCTACTGTAGCACTTTCATGTGTCTTTTTTACAGCACAGTGTACCCTTTACTTAAGCTTGGAATAATCATAAGCGAAAATTAAAAACAAAGATCTATCAAACATGAGTGGGTACACTATACTACGTATCTGAAACATAGACTACCTACACCAAACATGACATGAGACTTAATATCTTTCATCTAAGATGTCTCCGCGAGATCTTAAACATGAAATGACACGACCGAATCACCAACTGGAAATGTTGCTCCGCACTCAGCATCGGACAAGAAAACATTCTCTATAAATAGATTGTGTTGTCTTGGTTACGTCCGAGGAATGACAAATTATAGCATACCAAAATAAGTAATATTCGGGGTACTGGCTTAAGGCTATCGAACCCGAGGTAAACCAAAGCAGAGGTATAAAGACATATGTAAATCATAAATGAAAGGCTTCCACATAGAATCCAAAAACTGGAAAGATACGACCAAAACTCGGGATGTCTCAAATTTTATTATTTTTTTTAGAAGAAATTTCATCACAGGTGAACCATACATGGTGTCACATTTTCGACGACCTACACAAATACCAGACTAATTTATTCCAGTTCTATAAACAGATTCATAAACTATCTGCTGCTATTTTACTTCTAACATATAATCCCCTATCACAACCTACGCCTACTCAGTTTTAATTCTTATATTCTTTCTATAACACTGGAATTCACAATATTCACTCTAACACTTTACAATAACATTGAAGATCATAACACATCCAACATGCAACGAGTTCTCCCGACATTTCGTTGTACAGCTTGTGCTCCAACAATCATCTTGACAAAACTGTAGAGTTGGAGGAACCATGTCCTGTTTCATGGACAGTTCGCCGATTAAACTTTCGCTACATGGCTGAGCTGTTACTTGGTGGCTGGCAAATGGACGACTGATCACTGAAGATTGATTACAATCCGTTATATTCACGTTTTTGGACGTATTTTTGTATCTCAATCTTGCTGAATACTCATGTGTATTCACGCTTTTGTCCGCACATGTTTTCCGAATCTGTTTTACTCTAGTTTGCACCATTCAAGGTTGTTGACAATCTTTTCTAGAATATTCTACTCTATACGCAACCTTTCTTAAATTAAGAATTTTAAACAATATTTTATTCTCTCCTACCATTCTCGTGCTGTGGTCACGGCTGGTTGAATATTCACGCTAACTCCGTTAATAACCCTGTCTCGTCAACACTTACTAACAGTTATTTTCTTACAGTGTCTATGTTATTATTCTTTACTTTTTAAAAGTACTATGTGAGCGAAGAGAAAGACAGTTCTGCAGTGCTATATAACCCCTATACTAACATATGGGTGCGAGTTTTGGGCAATAAACAAACTGGAAAGTTGGAAATTAGAGGCAATAGAGATGTGGTTCTACAGAAGAATGTTGAGAATACCATGGACTAACAGAAAAACTAATGTGGAGGTGGCGAAAGAGTCAAATGTGAAACAGATCTTAATCAATAATATAAGAAAAAGACGATCTTCATTTTTCGGCCACTTCATGAGACAGAGAGGTTTGGAGAACATAGTCACAACAGGCAAAATTGAAGGCAACAGATACAGAGGGCGACAACCTGAGAACATATTAAACAGTTTGACAACCTGGCACGGCAAGGAAACAACAACAATCTTGATACATAATGCTAGAGATAAAGAGCTGTGGAGAATCAAGTTTGCATTCGCCAGCCGGCATGTCACATGATGATGATGATGATCTAAGAAAAATAAAGAACAGCTAATTTTAGTATTATAGTTCGTCGGTTTTCCTTGTCCGACTCCCTTCAAGCCCGACAGTCTGTCACATACGCATATATTTGTTATCAGAGACCACAAGTAGAAGAAGATGGCGTGAATACAAACTAAGATAATATTTAAATGTTATGTAGAGTTTCTATTATGCTGGGATTTTTGGAGAGTTTTTTCCTTCAGCTCTGAAAGTGTCGTTATGCTGGCTTCTTTTGTGAGTTTTTTCGCCAGCTCTGAAAGCGTCATTATGCTGGCTTCTTTTGGGAGTTTTTTCCTCCAGTTCGGTGAGTGTCGTTATGCTGGGATTTTTGGGGATTTGTTTTCCTTCAGCTCTAAAAGTGTCGTTATGCTGGCTTCTTTTGTGAGGTTTTTCCTCCAGCTTGGTGAGTGTCGTATTGCTGGGATTTTTTGGGGGGAGTGTTTTTCTTCAGCTCTGTAAGTATAGTTTCTGTAAGTATCGTTTCTTAAGTATCATTTCTGTAAGTATCGTTGCGCCAGCAGTCTATCGATCGTCATTTGCCGTTAAGCATTGTGGGCTTGTGGGGGGGGGGGACGTTGGGGATATCTGTCTTTGGCGAATTTGGTTGCATTGACCGAGTCAGTGTCTCTTTAAGGTGTCTTTCATTGTCTTCGCCTATCTAGTTCTTGGTCTTCCTCGAGTCTAGTAGCTCGACCTTCTGCTGTTTATTCTGTTGTATGCACAAAGGGATGATTGCGTTGGCACAAGGGTCGTAGATATGATTACCTTAAGGAGAGGGTTTTACCCCCAAAAATAAGGTAATTTGAGGTTTATCAACCTTTTGGTCAAGTTTCTAGTACTAAAAGGTATGTTCAGATTTATTAAGAGGATGGTGATTTGCACACCCCAAACCCTCCCATTATCTACGGACCTAGTTCGCACTATGTTCTTGATATTTCCAAACTACCTGGTTTGCTTTCACTCGATATAGTCTTGACTTGTTATGGTCTTAATTTCTTTCTTGATTCCTTAATTCCTTCGTCAGTGTCTTCTGATGACATTTATAACTTTCCTCAAACATCTCATTTCACACACTTTGATCTTTTTCGCTAGTGTTTTTTCACAAAGGCCGTGTCTGACATTGGTAACACCATGCAACGGCTGCAAACATGTACAGCTGTGTTATCTGACATGCTAACATGCATTTCGTGTGTATAAATAATACACGGAGTACAAAATACGTTAATAAAAGTAATAATTATATACTATTTATGTCAAACTTCAAAATATTTGCCTACGAAAACTACGAATCAATGAAGAATATGGACTATCGACCCTCAGCTACCGCTCGCTTTCCATTGGTCATTGAGACTCGTGTGCGCATGGATCGGCTGTCGCATTGCGGCAGGATGACAGTACGCAGTTATGGAGGTTCTTGTAGTTCGTGTATAATTGCGACAATGGTATGAACCGGTTGAGTTTCCAAATCAACAACTGAACATGTACAAATTTACGTTCCAGTTAGTGTCAGACAAGTGGCCTACTTAACATCCGTTACGGTAGTTAGGTGAACGTGTCAGGTAGCAGATCCATGGACATCTAGACGAAAGCAAGGTGTGGTTGTAAGAAACTACGTCACAGTAGCAGGCGGCTGTTCAACATTTTTGGATCTCTTTTTTTTAAAAAGAAGGCAACAGACGGGATTTGAACCAGGACCGTTCAGCTGCCTTCTCATTTGTTTCTGTAAATCATCACCGCTTTCTAAACATATTACACATTTACTCTGGTTTCTGGTACAGCTGTTGTTTGTCATCATACAATACTTTTCTTTTTCCTTTTCTCGTTCACAGTTTGACATGCCTACACAACAAGTCCGGTTTTCTAAATAAATACTGCCGTATTTGAAAGCTCCTAGGTTTTCCCATACAATTTTCTGTGGATATATGTCTCTGTGGGCCTGTGTTCCTCTCTTAACTGGTTTAGTGTAATGCAGTCTTGTAGGATATGTTCCGCTGTCATTACTGCCTTCCCACATCGGACAGAAGTGATTTAGCCAGTCTTAGTCTATTTAAGTGGCTGTTTAGTCTATTGTGTCCTATTCTGAGGCGGAAGATAATAAATAACCTGCTCCGCTCTGTCGAGATAGTGATAGTTGTCTTCTGGGAGGTCGACTTTCCTGATAGCTTTAATGAGTGTCCTTTCTGACCATTTGTTACATCCACTTCTGAAATTCAGGTATAGTTATGTCCTTGACTATGAGTTCGTTGATAGCTAATGAGCACTATTCTTTCCACCGTGTGTTGCCGGGGCCTGAGAGGGAAACAAAGAATAGCAACACTGTTTACCTTCCATGAATGTCGTAAGAGGCGACGCAGGAAGTTATGGGATAGAGTTTGGCTGTCCAGTTCCATATAGGGCCATGACACAAAGCCATGATGAAGTCGGATGTGTAATACCGAAAGCGCGGATATCGCAGCAATGCTGTAAATCATGAAACTACGCATTCATTACAACTGCGGACATATTCCTACTTAAATATACTTGTATAAACAATTATTTGAAGCAAAATTGTATTGTCTATATATGTTATCCATGTTTACAAGAAGACCTATCGGCCCTTGTATAACTAATACGGATATTATGTTATGTGTTCGTTGTTACTGAGGATATTTCAATACCTGTACGGGATGTTTGTTGTTGTTGTAATAGTCCTTGTCTCGATTGGTCCGTTCGGGTGACTTTGTGTGCACGATTTGAATGGCTTGATGAAATCGCATCTTTTTTTGGAGATGCGGTTAGTCAAGTACTGAAAAACGCGTGTGCAATTGTTGCTAGGCGATTTGGTGCCGTAGAACGGACTGGTTCAATTCCCGTTAGTCTCAAGAATACGTATGGCTCACGCAACTGTGGACTTGTCATCGATGAATCAAGGACTTGTCAACTTATCACTGACGGCTTCCAAACTTGCGGACTTGCGAACAGGCAATTGAGGGCTCACAGACTTGCGAACTGGTTACTGATGGATCGCAAACTTGCGGACCTGTCCCTGATATCTTGCGTATTTGTAGACCGATCAGTGATGACCCGAAGACCGGTCATAGATGGTTCGGGAACTAGTCACTGACGACTTGCACACGCGTGGACTGGTCACTGTTAACTTGCTGACATGCGGACGGATCGCTCACAGATTAATGGATGTGTGTTGATCGAATACGGAAAACGTGCTGACTCGAGTTGCGAGGTGAATAGATGCCAGTTGAAAGTACCTAGTTCAAACCCTATGTACAGCCTTCTGATTTTTTCGATAAATCCTGAATGCTTCTTAATTATATTGCTCCCCTATGACTCACAAACCGTCACATGTCCATGGATCAGTAATTTGAGAATCGCTGTTTTAACATATCCTTACAAGTACGCTTACTGTTATCTCAGCTTCATATGTTGACGGTTCAACAGTAGACACACAACATGCAACACACAGTTATTTGTACATCGACAAGTAAAGTAAACTTGCTTGTACAAGCAATAATATATTAGCTTCATATGTTGACGGTTCAACAGTAGGCACACAACATGCAACACACAGTTATTTGTACATCGACAAGTAAAGTACACTTGCTTGTACAAGCAATAATATATTCCTGTAAATTTTGAAACATTACTCACCGGGTGCTGCCAGAGCCTGAAAGAAGTAATAGCAGCACGGCGACCTGCAGTGCATGAATTTATAGGCGACTAAGAAAGTTTCGGGAGGTGGAGATGAACTATCCATCCTATAGAAGAGGAGTTCTCTCTTTTCAGACTGCGATCACACTCCAAATGTAATCGTTTGTGTTTCATGTGTTGTTGTTGTTGTTGTCGTGTATCGACCGATCAGTCCATATTCGTAGTAGTTGGAGAATTTATCCGTTGTATGTCTTGACTATAAAAGCGCATCTTCTTTAGGAGTACTTGTGAGAAGCCTCATATATCTGCAATGAGAAGCCTCATATATCTGCAATGAGAAGCTTCATATATCTGCAATGAGAAGCCTCATATATCTGCAATGAGAAGCCTCATATATCTGCAATGAGAAGTCTCATATATCTGCAATGAGAAGCCTCGAGTAGTTGCAAGGAGAAGCAAATATTTAAGTGAGGTCAGAGATATAAAAAGAGATTGTTATGATATAATGAATTTATATGAAACTTGTATCGATGCGCACCAACGTAATATACCAGAATGGCAACTATCTCATGCAACAAATAAAAGACTACTAACAAACAGCAAATGGAAGCAAATGGCAACTCTTAAAACTACTGAAGCGTGCTATAGCTGTACAAGTGAACGTTACCTCAATGACGTCATGACCAGTTTGACGTGGATAACTGTGACCAGGTTACCAGTGACGCAGACGGCGGCAAACGGTCACGAAATTTTAATTAAGCGTGCCTGACATTTAATTAGTAACGCGCGTACAGTCTAATCAATATTTATAAACATACCGAGACAGGTAGCGATATGGCTACGGACGTTCATCGTTCAGTTGAATTGGTAAAAACACTTAGTGTATTAGTTTATTACTTTCTGAGTCAGATGAGTCGGGTCATTTGTACACATAAAACGGTGACACCGAGTCTCCTTTCTCTATACTATATCCTGCTTTAACTCTAGTAGGAGCATTGTCCTGCTACAGGAGAACATCAGCGGGAGTTTGAGAACGAACACTGAAAATAACCAAGTCATAGTTTTTCAAAGTAATTTAAAATGTATTTGTCGAGGATCAGTTGTTATATCGTAGCCTGACAAATTTCGTTATGTATCATTGTATCTAGAGCAGTGGTGGCCAACGTTCCCTCTAAGTCAAGAGTACTTTAGAGCAAAAATATATCTCCATGGGCTGATAATTTTCGAACACCACTTTTTCTGGGAAAATCTTCTACCTAAAAGAAGTTAATCATCTTCAGCATGTTCTTTTTAAACCAGTTGTATTTTTTTAATTATATGAACTTTGACACACATTTCTATACTTGCGACAAGTCCAAACTCTTCGCTAAGGGATAAGATTGTGTGCGCTAGCGCACGGTAGCGCAGCTTAGTGGGAACACTGTTGGTAGCCAGTTTTTCATGTCCGTCAGGTTTGAACTAAAAATACTATGTTACGGAAAAAAGTTTCCGAATGTAAGTTTTATAGACGAATTGTGCGCGTTTCCTAGAGAGAATATAAGATAAATGTGTATGTAAGAAATAAAGCCAAAGAATCACTACTATCAATCGCATGTGTGTTGCCGAAATGAGAGCAAAGAATAAAAGCATTGTTTACTTTCCATGCATACCATGGACCAAAAAGATCACCGTTATAGCCATCCTGGGATAAATTAATATAAAATAAAACTGGCTAAACAGTATGGCTCTTTCCAGAAAACTACAATATTTTGGTCATATCAAACGCCATGATGATCTAGAGAAAACCATAATGGAGAGAATGATGCCAAAGAGACGAACAAGAGGCACACCAAGAAGAAGATGGACGCAAGACATTAAAGACTACCTGAACATGGCAATAACAGAAGCAGATAGACTGGTTCAATATAGAAGTTTCGACAGGCTGTGATGACTGCTTCCTTCTGTTCAGGATATGTTACCTGATGACTGCTTCCTTCTGTTCAGGATATGTTACCTGATGACTGCTTCCTTCTGTTCAGGATATGTTACCTGATGACTGCTTCCTTCTGTTCAGGATATGCTACCTGATGACTGCTTCCTTCTGTTCAGGATATGTTACCTGATGACTGCTTCCTTCTGTTCAGGATATGCTACCTGATGACTGCTTCCTTCTGTTCAGGATATGTTACCTGATGACTGCTTCCTTCTGTTCAGGATATGCTACCTGATGACTGCTTCCTTCTGTTCAGGATATGTTACCTGATGACTGCTTACTTCTGTTCAGGATATGCTACCTGATGACTGCTTACTTCTGTTCAGGATATGTTACCTGATGACTGCTTCCTTCTGTTCAGGATATGTTACCTGATGACTGCTTCCTTCTGTTCAGGATATGTTACCTGATGACTGCTTACTTCTGTTCAGGATATGCTACCTGATGACTGCTTCCTTCTGTTCAGGATATGTTACCTGATGACTGCTTCCTTCTGTTCAGGATATGCTACCTGATGACTGCTTCCTTCTGTTCAGGATATGTTACCTGATGACTGCTTCCTTCTGTTCAGGATATGTTACCTGATGACTGCTTACTTCTGTTCAGGATATGCTACCTGATGACTGCTTCCTTCTGTTCAGGATATGTTACCTGATGACTGCTTACTTCTGTTCAGGATATGCTACCTGATGACTGCTTACTTCTGTTCAGGATATGTTACCTGATGACTGCTTCCTTCTGTTCAGGATATGTTACCTGATGACTGCTTCCTTCTGTTCAGGATATGTTACCTGATGACTGCTTACTTCTGTTCAGGATATGCTACCTGATGACTGCTTCCTTCTGTTCAGGATATGTTACCTGATGACTGCTTCCTTCTGTTCAGGATATGCTACCTGATGACTGCTTCCTTCTGTTCAGGATATGTTACCTGATGACTGCTTCCTTCTGTTCAGGATATGCTACCTGATGACTGCTTCCTTCTGTTCAGGATATGTTACCTGATGACTGCTTCCTTCTGTTCAGGATATGTTACCTGATGACTGCTTCCTTCTGTTCAGGATATGTTACCTGATGACTGCTTCCTTCTGTTCAGGATATGTTACCTGATGACTGCTTCCTTCTGTTCAGGATATGTTACCTGATGACTGCTTCCTTCTGTTCAGGATATGTTACCTGATGACTGCTTACTTCTGTTCAGGATATGCTACCTGATGACTGCTTACTTCTGTTCAGGATATGTTACCTGATGACTGCTTCCTTCTGTTCAGGATATGTTACCTGATGACTGCTTCCTTCTGTTCAGGATATGTTACCTGATGACTGCTTACTTCTGTTCAGGATATGCTACCTGATGACTGCTTCCTTCTGTTCAGGATATGTTACCTGATGACTGCTTCCTTCTGTTCAGGATATGCTACCTGATGACTGCTTCCTTCTGTTCAGGATATGTTACCTGATGACTGCTTCCTTCTGTTCAGGATATGTTACCTGATGACTGCTTACTTCTGTTCAGGATATGCTACCTGATGACTGCTTACTTCTGTTCAGGATATGTTACCTGATGACTGCTTCCTTCTGTTCAGGATATGTTACCTGATGACTGCTTCCTTCTGTTCAGGATATGTTACCTGATGACTGCTTACTTCTGTTCAGGATATGCTACCTGATGACTGCTTCCTTCTGTTCAGGATATGTTACCTGATGACTGCTTCCTTCTGTTCAGGATATGCTACCTGATGACTGCTTCCTTCTGTTCAGGATATGTTACCTGATGACTGCTTCCTTCTGTTCAGGATATGCTACCTGATGACTGCTTCCTTCTGTTCAGGATATGTTACCTGATGACTGCTTCCTTCTGTTCAGGATATGTTACCTGATGACTGCTTCCTTCTGTTCAGGATATGTTACCTGATGACTGCTTCCTTCTGTTCAGGATATGTTACCTGATGACTGCTTACTTCTGTTCAGGATATGTTACCTGATGACTGCTTCCTTCTGTTCAGGATATGTTACCTGATGACTGCTTCCTTCTGTTCAGGATATGTTACCTGATGACTGCTTCCTTCTGTTCAGGATATGTTACCTGATGACTGCTTCCTTCTGTTCAGGATATGTTACCTGATGACTGCTTCCTTCTGTTCAGGATATGTTACCTGATGACTGCTTCCTTCTGTTCAGGATATGTTACCTGATGACTTCTACATTCTGTTCAGGATATGTTACCTGATGACTGCTTCCTTCTGTTCAGGATATGTTACCTGATGACTGCTTCCTTCTGTTCAGGATATGTTACCTGATGACTGCTTCCTTCTGTTCAGGATATGCTACCTGATGACTGCTTCCTTCTGTTCAGGATATGTTACCTGATGACTGCTACATTCTGTTCAGGATATGTTACCTGATGACTGCTTCCTTCTGTTCAGGATATGTTACCTGATGACTGCTTCCTTCTGTTCAGGATATGCTACCTGATGACTGCTTCCTTCTGTTCAGGATATGTTACCTGATGACTGCTTCCTTCTGTTCAGGATATGTTACCTGATGACTGCTACATTCTGTTCAGGATATGTTACCTGATGACTGCTTCCTTCTGTTCAGGATATGTTACCTGATGACTGCTTCCTTCTGTTCAGGATATGCTACCTGATGACTGCTTCCTTCTGTTCAGGATATGTTACCTGATGACTGCTACATTCTGTTCAGGATATGTTACCTGATGACTGCTTCCTTCTGTTCAGGATATGTTACCTGATGACTGCTTCCTTCTGTTCAGGATATGCTACCTGATGACTGCTTCCTTCTGTTCAGGATATGTTACCTGATGACTGCTTCCTTCTGTTCAGGATATGTTACCTGATGACTGCTTCCTTCTGTTCAGGATATGTTACCTGATGACTGCTTCCTTCTGTTCAGGATATGTTACCTGATGACTGCTTCCTTCTGTTCAGGATATGTTACCTGATGACTGCTTCCTTCTGTTCAGGATATGCTACCTGATGACTGCTTCCTTCTGTTCAGGATATGTTACCTGATGACTGCTTCCTTCTGTTCAGGATATGTTACCTGATGACTGCTTCCTTCTGTTCAGGATATGTTACCTGATGACTGCTACATCCTGTTCAAGATATGCTACCTTATGTTGATTATCATGTTACAATCTCCACATTACCCTCCCCCCCCCATCTAAACAACCCTCTCCCCTTCTTCGACCCAAAAAATCAAATAATTTTGGCAGTGCAAATAGTTTCGCTTTATCTAGACACCACATGTCAATCAAGGAGATGACTGGATGCACGTGTAAGATCACCCCCGAAATAGTCCTACGTGCTGATCCCACGCAGTCACTTATCTTGTCTGATCATTTGTTACTTTGTTTGACCAACCAATTAAAAGTCGTATCACGTAAAATAAATGACGCTGCTTAGGTATTTTCGCAGGACTATACTGAAGTAGAACATGCTCGTACGGTAGTTGTACTACAATTGTAACTAACAGCTTATAGTGTCATGTATTTACAAAGCTGCAATTTTAACTCTCTCCGACATCGACTGTAACTTTTCAAATTATATATCATTATTATGGCGCATCCAGATATTAGTGAAGAGAAACCATTTCAAAAGGTAAAAATGGGTAGCATATCATATTCAGGACGTGGCTATCAACCCAACATTTATTGGCTGTAGTGATGTTCTAGGCAATATAAATACGTGCAATAGTTTGCCAGTGCTTTCTGAACGGTCCGGATACACAGTTGCCTGTGGCGGGGATCGAAATCGGCAACTTAGCCGTCACAGACGGGTCCCGTACCGCTCCGGCACAGATTAAAAGGTATATCAACCCGGTTTCGAAACATTAGTCAACATTTTCTGAATTCAATCAATCCGGAACTCTAAAATAATATGCGAGTTTAGTTCAGACAATTATTTTATGTATGTATGTTTTCTGTACTGTGGCGTAGTGGTCAGAGCGCGTCTGTGACGACCAACGAGTTCGATTCCGGCGACAGGCATTTGAGCAGAGCATCCGCTTCGTTCATAAAACAATGGCAAACTACTAAACGTATTTATATTGCCTAGAAAATCACTAAAGCCAATAAATGGAGATTTGATGGCTACGTCCGGAATATGGTACGCTACCAATGTACCGTGTACAGCCCGCTACCAATGTACCGTGTACAGCCCGCTACCAATGTACCGTGTACAGCCCGCTACCAATGTACCGTGTACAGCCCGCTACCAATGTACCGTGTACAGCCCGCTACCAATGTACCGTGTACAGCCCGCTACCAATGTACCGTGTACAGCCCGCTACCAATGTACCGTGTACAGCCCGCTACCAATGTACCGTGTACAGCCCGCTATCAATGTACCGTGTACAGCCCGCTACCAATGTACCGTGTACAGCCCGCTACCAATGTACCGTGTACAACGTGTATTACTCAAGACACATTAGATATGAAAGAGTCGATCTAGGCACTGAAAACAAACATTTACAGTGGAATCCCTCTATAGCGCATACGCTTACAACAAATGTTCCTATTTAACAACAATTTTTACATTCCTAAATATTTAAAATATATATTGTTTATACTGAATAAAGTTCTTAGACTAGATGGAAATAGACTGAATCAGCAATCCCTTATTTGGACACCTGAGGGCTGAGGGAATAAGGAAGAGAGGGATATCCAAAATTACCTTACAATGCACCATACTTAAAGAAAGAGAAATAATAGGTTGCAAGGCCATACAAGAACTAAAAGTACAGGCAACGAACCGCAACGCATAGAGAATCAATACACCTGCCCTATGTGCCGCTTGTGGTACGAAAGAAATAAACTAACTAAACTAATTCATTGTGAATGTTTATATAGCTAATTCATTGTGAATGTTTATATAACTAATTCATTGTGAATGTTTATATAGTGAATGTGTGGTGTTACATAACTATTTCGTCGGTCCGGACCAAGTTGTTATAATGGGATGTCTTCTACTTCACCGTTCAATCTCAAACTCCCGCTGAACTCTCTTGTAGCAGAACAATAGTCCTACTAGATTTCCAGCAGGATGTAGACCAGATAATTAAAACACGGTGTGTCGCAGTTTTATTTGGCCAATGGCTCGACACATCTGTTTTCGGCGGGATAATTAGATGTGACGTAAAGCGTCAGAATTTTTGGGTTATATTTACGTATCTAAACTTGACTCACAATCCACAACATTTAAGTTCGTGTGCTTACTTTTTTCTAAACTCAATCCTCACCTAACAACAACATTATATGTTCTGTCTATTTGAGCCTGCGAAGAGTAAGTTTATGGTGGACATTCTTCTCATGACCAAGAGGTTTTGTATGCACTGTGCTGCAACACGTGAATGCCGGGAATATCCATCACTATTAGCATTGTAATTTGGAGATTAAATACCGCCGAAGACGTATGTGTCAGGTCATTTACGCAGATAAAGCTACAACACATCGCATTTCCATTCTCTGGAATACATCCTGCTGGAAATCGAGTAGGACCATTGTCCTGCTACAACAGAGATCCAGGGGGGGGGGGGAATTAGAGAATGAACCTTGAATAAAACAATAATCCTCTTATTCCGTGTTATCAGAATTTTCCTATTTAAAGAGACTTCTACTCAGTCTATATAATAACCTATTGTCTATAGCCTTGGGTACGAGGGTTGGACATTTACATTGGAAATTCGGAGGAGAATCATAGCCTATAATCTCGTAACCCTTCAGAGTCGTAGTGGTACCACATTGGACGCCTCAGCAGACAGAGTCATCCAACGATGTCTATCTTCAACGATTCGGGTGGTCTTTGCCAGACCACTTTGTGTTTAACTGGGCATGTATGGAAGAAAAAGGGAAATAATCAAGGAAAAGTATATGCATTTTGTGCAGTATGAAATGCATTCCCTTGATGTCGAATGTTGGTCAACTTTGAAATCGTTACTGAATTAATTTGTAAGCAGGCCCTACTCTGTAGTATCTTGGTGTGCTAAAAATGAATATAACTATAAAAATTTTTATTGGCTCTCTTTTTGAAGATAATTCATGTAATTTCTATGTTTCACTGTGTAAATATATTGAGTATGACTGCAACGAAATCGTTAATAAGTCTAGAATGAGGTAATGTATATTGCATTACATTGCATAATACGATTATGCACACAGAGGTGATTGCATCATTTTCTGATGCAATTCAATACTACTACCAGGCGGCTGCTGAAGTAAGCTGACTTCAGCAGTGTACTATATAACGCCCAGTCGGAAAGTTTGAGCATTTAAAATATGTCAGACTTTGTGCGATACAGTTCAATCTACATACAACTTTTATTTTATCAATTTACGTACAATACAGAACAGTAATGCCTCGATGGTGTGTTAATTTAGTTGACAATTTCTACTATATCTGTGGGGAAGCGACATTTTCCAAACAGAAGAAAAGTCTCAGTTCTCAAGTCAAGATGGCATATCATCTTTACTTTTAGTGCAAGGCTGGCGAGGAAGACTAGCATTGGGCACCACACATATGCTGTGTTACATGTACACCACATCTTTCACAGTAGTTGAATGGAAAAAGACCATCAATGTCGTTTGCAGCCCCCATGATTTGGAGAGAGCCAAGCAACCACAGAACTGACTGCTGCTTCCTTCTTCTTGATTCCTCTTCTTTCCGGCGGAATAGCGAAGCAAAACAAGCCGATAATAGTCTACTTAAATAGCGAAGCAAAACAAGCCGATAATAGTCTATCTAAATATTCCGTCTACATTGAGACCAGTGCCACATGGTGAGACCAGTTCCAAATGGTGAGACCAGTTCCACATGGTGAGACCAGTTCCACATGGTGAGACCAGTTCCACATGGTGAGCTACTTCCTATTCCAGAACCTCCAGCAGAATATTCTCTTGTTTCATCTGATGAGGACAAGGGTGAGCCGACCTGTTATTATCCTGATCCGTTAGCATGCAGAGATTCAGATTATCTATATGACACATCAAGAATTCCACACAGAATAACACAAAAATAATTAAATGACCTGGTTCATGATTTTGACATCCAAGAACAAGGCTGAATTGCTCGGATCAAGACTTCAACAATATAATCTCCTAGAAGAAGATGTCACAATTACTTCATATCGACAGCGCCACGAACAGTTGGGGGATTTCTTCAGAAAGAAAAGTCGTATGGTATTCTGTTCCGATATTAAGGTACAGTATCCTGAATATCTTTAAAGAAACCCATGACCCACAAGAATAGAAACTATTTAAAGAGTCGTCGAAACTGTGTCTTAAGGCTGTGCTTTTGAACAATTTAAACTATCTACCATCTATTCCAGTAGCTCATGCTGTCCACATGGAAGAGACATACAATAACTTGAAACAGATACTGAATTACATTGATTATAACAAGTACAGCTGGTACCGATGTGGTGGTTTGTTGGTAGTTGACTTTTTAATGGGACTGCAGCAGAGATATACAAAATACATGGGCTTTTTATGTGACTAGGATAGCTGAGCAAGGGAATTGCACTATTTGCGGAAGGAATGGATCTGCAGACAAAATATAGGCCTAGTAGTTGGAGAGAAGAGTATCCAGCACCAAGCTCTGGTCGAGTCTCACAAAATCCTGCTATCACACCTTTACATCAAACTGGATTTGATGAAGAATTTCGTGAAAACCATGGGCCGAAATTTGTCAGATTTCCAAACCCTGCATGAAATATTCCCTCGACTCAGTGAAACACAGATTAAAGATGGAGTTTTTGTGGGTCTTCAGGTTCGAGAACTCATAAAAGATCACCGGTTCACTTGCTGCAGTCATGCGAAGCAACCATGGAATGCTTTTTGCCTAGTGTAATCCAACGTCCTGGGTAATGTTAGGGCAGACAACTACAAGCAACTAGTAGAACACATGCGGATGAAGTATCAGATACTTGTCTGCAATATGTCCCTAAAGATCCACTTTCTTCATTCTCATCTGGACTTCTTTCCTGAGAACTGTGGCATGGTTAGTGATGAACATGGCAAACGTTTTCATCAAGATATCGCAACAATGGAACAAAGATACCAGGGAGAATGGTCAACTGCAATGCTGGCTGACTTTGCTGGACACTCCCAGCGCAGCTCCCAAACAGATGTACAAGAGAAAGGCGAAGAAATCTAAGAAGTGGTCTATGACTTGATTTTTGCCAATTTGGAAAATTGACTTGTAAAATTCGTTCTCAGCGTTTCAAATTGATCAAAAAATAACTAATATTATTTCAGTAACATAATTTCTGTAAATATTTGTTGACCTTTCAATAATCCTTCACGAGATCGATCGATCGAATACCTAGTTTATTGGATTTATTGATTTGTGGATACAGAATTTATCACTCTATGGTGTGAAGATCATTCGTTTTACCCCTACACACGTATATTTATTTATATCAGAACTTGTAGTCTGTGACAATAATAAGGTATGTCCAAGTACTCCACCCCCACCCCCCAACTTCCGCCGACTCTATGTCTGGAAGGTACATAGCACATCTAACATGGATACGTTTTTTCCAACTCCACCGCAAGCAACTATGCATTTCGACCTTTCAAAACGCAATGGTAACCTGCTGAAAGTGTTTGCATTGCCAGAAAGCCACTACAACACAATAATTCATGGGTTGAATGCTACGTCATCGTAATTTAACCAAGGAACTGGCAAATCACAGCGTACTATTGTTATAGGTTTAACTATAAATAACAAATAATAAAATGTAAATAAATAATATCAAAAAGATAAAGGTTTTTTTTCTACGTTACGAGCCAACAGGAATATTTATCAAGAAACAAACACGAGCAAAATAAACACACACAACCAAAATGGTGTGTTAATTGTATGGTTAGGGTAAGGGCTAGGGTTAAGGTTAAAGTAAGGGCTAGGGTTATGGTCAAGGTAAGGACTAGGGAATAGGGTTTGGAGTAAGGTTAGGGTTAGGGTATAATCTAGGGTAAGGGTTAGAGTAAGATATAGGTTTAGGGTAAGGACTAAGGTTAGGATAAGGGCTAGGGTTAGGGCAAGATCTAGGGTTAGGGTAAGATTAGGGTTACAACTAGGGTAATTGCATAGGTTAGGGTAAGGGCTAGGGTTAGGGTTAGCGGTATGTTTAGGTTTAGAGTAAGTTTACGCCATTCTTACCACTGTTGAAAGTGGTTCTTGATAGTCTGCAAGTTTGTTTCCGAATGGCTAAGGAGATAGTTGTTTGAAGAGTTTTTCATGCGGATGTCTTCAGTTTGCCTCCCCTCTGACTCTGACGAGTTATTGTTCTTTTAATTATTATTATTCAAATAGAGGTCTGCCGTATTTGTATGACATATTTATATCGTTCCTCAGAGAACAAATTAAACAACACTGCAAGCAATTATAAATCTACGTGGCATAGTCTTATGTTCACGAGTTCGTGGGTTCGATACCGGTACTTGAAGATTTATTTACAAGTGTTGTTTTCGGACATCCCTACAGATTATCCCTTGACGCTCTAGTTACGTGTTACTCTTAGCAGACAGTTTGCTGTTTTCTTATTAGGATTATTAAGGATCTTATGGGAAGGATTACATATAAGGAGATCCTAGTACAATAAAGTCTATTCTCTACTCATTCTGAAACAATCTTTTGAAATGTGTTTTAGTTGACGTAAATATATATTTAAATAAAGGAAGAGAAACCAACAATTTTCTATTAGTAACTATAGTTTATTTCATCTGATGCACAAAAATTGGAAGATTTACAGTAATCTTGTAATCTAAAATAACTTAATTTACAATAATTATAATAACATTGTATTGACTATTGTAGTTTCATTGACTGATAGGGTAGGTTGTGTATCGTCTTCCGTATATAGATAATATGTAATCACTGCACTAAACTGAAATCCAACAGGTAAATCCAGGAATAGGGTAATGAAATTTTGCTAATTACATAAGACACACATAAAAGGACATAAAAATTGACTTTTCGAGCAAAAGGTCTTTACCAAGACAAAAATTGAAACAAAATTAAAAACACAAAATGGACAGTTAAGGATATGGACGTTGACGTTGGCATGTCTAATGTAGATTGAGTGTAAGAAGTGAGACGACACCCGATAAGAAATATACAAAAATGACTACATACATGTGACACGAAACAAATAGAAACTATGGAAAAACTAGAATCATGAATGAGACATGCGCTCATTGATGACGACGGGTTTAAGAGTGCCATATTGGTAAATGTAGCGATTCTCAAGCGCAGACGGGTCCGGTCGTCAGAGAACCACGACTTAATGGCCGTAACCTGAATGTCATGAGGGCCCGTGCCATTGAAGTGGACGTCTACAGGATAACCCGAATAGTTTTTTATGCTATACAAATGTTCACAGAATCGGTCTGCGAGCCGCCTACCAGTTTCACCTATATATGTCATGGCTCAACGCTTGCATATGATGGCAAAGAAGACGTTGCGGGATACACATGTGAAGCTCTCCTCAATGGTGAAGGTGGCTTTAGGGAATGTGATAGACCGGGTCTGAGTGACATAGTCACAGGTGTAGCATTTGTTGCGTTTGCAACTAATGGTGCCGACATGATTAGGAACGTCAGGTTGGAGTTAACTCCAGAAAAGTACATCCCTGAGGTTCTTGTCACGTCTCTAAGGAACAAGAGGGGTGGGGGGGGGGGTCACAGTACACTTCCCGCGTCTCGAGATCAGACTGAGGAAGAGGAAAGTGATGAAGCAGGACATGATCAAAGGCAATAAGCGCCTGGCTCATGTGTGACTCTAGTTGTTCAATAGTTTCTGTTTGTTTCTTGTCACATGTATGTAGTCATTTTTGTATATTCCTTGTCCGGTGTCGTTTCACCTCTTCTGATCAATCTACATACACATATGCCAACGTTGATATCCCTACTGTAAGTGTTATGTTCTATGTTCGCAGATGGAGGAGAGGATGGTTGGGGGAGCTCAAACCCCCACCCCCTCCCACTAGCAAATTAAACATGACACACGGTACTAGGAGCGTAGCCAAAACTTGGATAAAACTCCTCGTTTAACAATTTTTCACAAAACTGTCATCACATTTTTCATCAAAGAATTGAGAATTACATTCGAACACGGAAGTAAGATCGTTGTTTTTTTTTTACAAATCCATCATACTTACTAAGAAATTATTTACGGAACTGGCCGTCATAGACTGATGTTTTATACTGATTGTGTAGATTTCAAGTGTGCTGTCAACTAGAGGTCTGCCGTATTTGTATAACCTATTTGCTAGCATTCCTCAGAGAAACTTAAACGTGACTATAAATCTACGTGATGTGCTCTTATGTTCGTGGGTTCGATGCCGTACCTTGAAGATTTGTTTACGAGTGCATTTTTCGGACATCCCTAGAGATTATTCCTTGAAGCTCTAGAGCAGGGGTCGAGAACCATGGCTCGTGAGCCAGATGTGGCTCTATTGATGGCTGCATCTTGCTCGCAGACAAATGTTCGATTATCAAAAAAATGTTTCATTAGACTCCTTTGAACTACATATTAATTGCATATCTTAATTTTATAAATGAGCTAAAGTCTACTGCAGCTCAGCATCAGAAGTCGCATTAATGGTAAGAAATATTCATTATTGATTTAGCAACAACATAACAATGTTATTAACAAGAATTCAGAGACATAATTATTGTACTTTTAGTGTTGAAATTACACAAAATGCACACATTTACTTGAATTTTTAGTTTTAAACATAATGTATGGCTCTCACAGAATTACTGTTCAAAATATGTGGTGTCCATGGCTCTCTCAGAAAAAATGTTCCCGACCCCTGCTCTAGAGTTAAGTGATACTCTTGGCAGACAACTTTATGTTTTCTTAAATGGGAAGGAGTATGAAGGAATGGTTGATGTTTTATAAAATGATAGTGTAGATTGAAGTGTTAATTCTGTCATATGAAATTTTTGTAAAGTACATAATGTAATAATAGGGAATACATGGTTCAAGCAACATCCAAGAAGGCTGTGTACATGGATTAGCCAAGGAGATAGTACATGGCATCAAATGATTACATTTTAGTCTCTAAAAGACATAGAAACAGCATTATATATATATGAAAACAAGGCCAGGTGCTTACTGCAACAGTGATCATATACTACTGGTGTGAATATTAACCTGAACAAGAGTATAAAACGGTGGGAGGGGGTTAATTCATAGTTTCCAACCTGTTTTGTCAAAAACATGGAAGTCTGGAGAACATAGTTACAACTGGCAAGATAGAAAGGAAGCAAGATGGAACACGACAAGGTGAGAAAATATTAGATAGTTTGAGTAGTCTAACATCTTGGCATGACACAGAGTCAACAACGATCCTAATAAAAGTTTGTGAAAATAGAAAGTTATTCAGATCACCTATGTTAGTCAGCACGGCACTTGGTGATGCTAGTGATAATTCTAAATGTGTCACAGTGGTGTCTATCTTCAAATATAAAATTGAGTACATAAGTAATTTAAACAGTCAAGTAAGAACCAGGTAACAAAATTATGTACGTACAAGGTGCAGACAACAATATTAGTAATGATATAGTAAGTTCTGATGGGCTTATATAGGTAAGTTCTGTGACACCATGAGCTTGCTACAGATGTTTACACACGAGGTCAAAGGTTACTGCTTGGACGCTACTTTGATGACATAATTTTAACGAACTCTGAAAAATAAAACAAGACAATTTATTAGCTAATTCTGAATAAATAAGCAAGGTAACCAATGGCAAGCACGGCAATACGAGTGGTGAAGTTGTAAGGTTCAAACCCCACACTCTATGGCAAAATGAACATAATATTTTACACTGCACAACTTTTCTACAGGGTGATCAAAAAGTCCCTGTGCACCTGATTTAAAAAAAAATATAGGTTGTAAAAAATGTTACTAAATAGCGTTTTATTCCATATTAATAAATAACTTTATTCAATTACTTTTATTTTATTCAATATTAATCAAAAACAGCATATTGTAACAGATATATGTGTTACTTGGTGAACTTTACAGCAGATGCTGAAAATGACCACCACCCGCCTCAGTACATCTTGTGGCACGTGTTATCATGTTTCTGAAGACGTCTTCCAACACAGTGTCGTCAACTTGTTGGATATAATTTGTGATGGGTTTTTTCAATTCATTTATTGTGCGGGGATTGCTGCAATAAATTTTGTTTTTCATAGCGCCCCATAAGTAAACGTCTGGAGGCGCAAGATCAGGAGATCTTGGTCGCCAGAGATCCCTGGAAACAATTAATTCTGATCGCTACATTAATGATGTTTTGAAACCATTTTTAACAAAACTTTCTGACACTGACAAAAGAATTTGCTACTTTCAGCAAGATGGTGCTACTGCGCACACATCAAAAGCTTCCCTGACATTTTTACGAACAATTTTTGGTAGCCGCATTATCTCCAAGGATCTCTGGCCACCAAGATTTCCTGAGCTTTTGCTTTGTAGGGTAATAACGGCCTTGGCCATTTCATGATATAGCATATCTCTTCTGTGTTCATCGTCTAGATTTATAAAGTTCATCTGTGGTTCATGTTTTTGGGTTTTTTTCGTTCATTGATGGTCTTTCTCTTTATTTCCGTTTTTCAGTTATTACAACCGGACAGTGATCAATATCTTTGCTTATATTTGGTATAACTCTTTCGGCTATGGTGTTCATCGTCTGTCTATGTCTTACCAGTATTTAGTCAATCTGGGATGTTATTGATAGACTGTTTCATTTGTATCATGTTGTTATGTGGCTCCGGCTGTGTCGTAGCATGAATTAGCTATTTTAATAGTCCGTGCTCTAAATAGAAATTAATAGTTCATCTCCGAGGATGTTATAATCTCTTGTTGTGTCCCCGATGTTTCCTAAACAATATTCTCGATGCGTTTTTCCCTCCCAATTCTACCATTGAAATCTCCAATAACAATTAAGTCGTTTTTATTATTAATTTTATTCATAACACCAGACAGTTCTTTTTCAAAATATTGTTTCTTTCTTTTATGTTATTAGTGTCATTGCATGGGGAGTAAACTTGTATTATGATGGTTGTTCTTTCTCTTTCTGTTAACTGTATTCTTACTATCCTCTCTCTGACACGTATTCCACGTCTGATATTAATTTTACCTTGATTTGATGTGACAAAAAAACCGACTCCATGTTTTGCTATTTCAATTGCACCAACCCCGCTCTATATCACAACGTAATTGTTAAGAGCCTCCTTTATGTTGTTTCCTTTTTTTTCCTGATCTCTGCCAACCCAAGAATTTCTATATCTTTTTCCTACATAAACGAAATTAATTCAGGTGTTTTGTCCCCCAACCTGCAAATAATTAATGTAGCTGATTTGTGTCTTCTTCATTATACAGGTAGCTCTTGAATTTTTTTTAATTATTAACTGCGCATTACTCAAGCACCACACATTCCAACTATATAACTATCCCTGATATTCCAAAACGAAATTCCAATCACAAGGTCAATTGGATTGCTCCTTGAAATATGTTTGCGCACAAATACTTCTCGCAAAGCCAGTCACAGAAGCTAGTTTGGGCAGGACCAGAATGTTTACACATCCTTGTCCGTCACGGTGGCCAGATTTTACACATTGCTTACATACATATATATATATTCCAGTGTTGAGCACAAGGGATTATTATAGAGAAGCATTTGATAAATATTGTACGGAAAATCCCGGAAACCATTGCTGATAAACGCCCCTTACTGTGATGTAATTATTTCTTGCTAATATATCTAAATGTCCTTGGTTATCGAGATACACACATATAATAACACACATTTTCTCACCTTCAAAATCGATTCGTCCGTTTCCATCCAAGTCCACTTCTCGCACCATCTCCTGTGCCTCCTCATCAGTTACATTCTCCCCTAAATTTATCATTACTCTACGTAGTTCTTCAGCGGAGATCCAGCCGTTGCCGTCTTGATCCACAACACTGTTATAATAAAATAAAATACATTATACAATACTTCTATGTAGCTCTCTTAGACATCTTGAAGTCTCAGAGCAAAGAGACTTGGCTAAACAGATGTGCAATCGGAAACTGTGACCTAAAGGACTTCGTTAAACAGATGGGCAATGGGAAACTGTATGAGAGAAATATGCAAATATAAGACCAGCCAAAATCCCAACAACATCAACCTCCTGAGAAGTAAAGACCAGAGAACCATCTAGCAACGTCGCACCCAAAATGTGCAGTTTAACAGTCAATTTAGCAAAATACAGCAACAACACACTTCAAACTGCTGGCTGTGTCCGCTCATCGTTATGAAATAGTTGACCACTGCCTTTTTCAAATTTCCAGTACTCTACGATTTTTGGGAAATGTTTCTCTCTCCGGGGCCAGACAAAGGGACACCTAAATTTAACACAACAACAGCCCATAAACACATGTATATGTCTCCCAACGGTATTGGGTCAAAGAGCACGAGCCTATGCCCAGTTGGATCAGCAACCAATCTACCAACCAACCATCTCTGCATACACCAGAGAGATGTAAGACCACAAGCCTGATGCTTGTTATCAACTCTTGCGGTGTACATCTATTACTATTTATTTTATATCATTCAATGTTTTGTTTCACATTTTTTTTTTTATTATGTGTGTATATCAGGCAGAGACATTGAAGACCCTTCTTCCAACATTAACACAGAATGTTTAATCCAGTTCAACACATCTGGAGAAATCCCATGACAGGACCAACTGATCAGACCGTACTAGAATATTAGCTGATATAATGTTAACTAATTAAACACTTCTAGAGATAGCCACTGTTTCTTCTTCCTCTTTCGTTCCCTAATAACGAATAAATCTACAGTTTTGGACACATGTTGTATATTTCTTATTTTGTACGACATAATTTAACTGTCATAGACGTATTCGAAGGCAAATATGTACATCTTAATGTGGCATAGTTTGACAATGTTTGAAGGATATGCGCTGCGGTTTGGTTGGCTTGCTAATATGTACACTTTGCTGATGTGCACATTTTAAATTATGTGTATATATGGCTATTTAGTTTATTTTCTCCAGTTCTGAGTCGAAATATAACTCCAATAGCTTGTAATATCAAAGTTATATCTAGAACTTTAAGTTTAGATATTGCGAAGTCACGTTGAAAGAAACAGGACCTCTAACAATTGCGTTATTGACACACTAACATCCAACCTGGAGGAATAATGTTTATTATAAATGACTTAATTGAATGTTGTTTATTATAAATTATTTACTTGAAAAGTGGAAGAAATAAATGAAAGTGGCAGCCAAACATAATGCAATACATCACCTCCATGGATATCAACAGACCACAATATTTCACTTTAGAATAGGTCACTGCAGACTGTTGGGTCACCTTTACCGATTAAGGATCTCATACACAGATAAATGCCCATGCGGAACCAGAACCCAGACTTCTGAACACCTACTTCAGGACTGCCAAACATACAAAGAGCAGAGACCTGGTCAGAGGATACAGACTTGAGGAAAAAGCTATGGGGCAGCCGCTCTGACCTGGAGAAGACAGTGCATTTCGCCCTGACGACATGTCTGACAATATAGCATGATCGCAGATGCTGAACGCAGAAGAAGAAGACTTAATTGAATACTTGAATGCTGTTTATTATAAATTACTTACATGAATTAAGATTATGCTTATTATAAATTACTTACATGAATTAAGATTATGCTTATTATAAATTACTTACATGAATTAAGATTATGCTTATTATAAATTATTTACATGAATTAAGATTATGCTTATTATAAATTATTTACATGAATTAAGATTATGCTTATTATAAATTATTTACATGAATTAAGATTATGCTTATTATAAATTACTTACTTGAATTAAGATTATGCTTATTATAAATTACTTACTTGAATTAAGATTATGCTTATTATAAATTACTTACTTGACTACTGTTTATCTAAATTACTGACATAACTACATCCTGCTGGAAATACCGTAGATCCATTTTCTTGCTACGAGAGAGTTCCAACGAAAGTTTAATAATGTACATTAACAAAATAAACAATCGCAAGAATTCTATTTCTTGTTAATTACTTAAATTCTTTCTTATATTACTTACATACATTATATTTCTTGTTAATTATTTGAACTATATTTCTGATTAATTATTTGAACTATATTTCTGATTAATTATTTGAACTATATTTCTGATTAATTACTTACTTAAATGCTTCTCTCATGTCCTGTTCTTTGCTCGATGATTTACTTTTCTCTGACATCATAACCAGGAACTCTGAAAAATCTATTCTTCCGTTTCCTGTTTCAAAGAACGAAGCAAGTATTTCAAGTATTTAGTCTACTCATTATAATCAAATAGACTACTGCATGAAGCACACATTCGCGACCATACACAATTGAACTACCAAATAGAATATTACAATGCACGGCAAAAAGCTACAAAAATAGGTCATTATAATTACAATCTGTTAGAATGACAACCAAATCTTTTATCAAAACTAGGACATGCTAATCAGAACCGAGATAAATTAAGAGTTTGATGATGATAGTATCTTATAAACATCTTATCCAAAGTATCTTCATTCCAACCCTGTGCTACCAATGTCAACAAAGAAACATCTTATCCAAAGTACCTTCAGTCCAACCCTGCGCTACCAATGTCAAACATGGTCCTTAACAACAAAACATAAGAGACAACTGGTTAGAACAGAGATGAGATGTCTTAGAAAAGCCACAGCAGTGACCAGAAGATACAGAATTAGAAACAATGTCATAAGAGAAAGAGTGGGTGTCATATCAATTCTAGAATACATACAAAACCAACAGATCATCTGGAAAGAATGCCGTGTGATTCATTATATTATATTATAAAGCATATACGAAGAGAGGAGAAGCAGAAAGACCAGCCAAGGGTAGATCTAGAGTACGCTGGATCGACAACATCAAAGAGACATTACACGAACACCATATAACATTATCTGAAGCTGCCAGAAAAGCGAGAACAAGAACATTGTATCTCCCTCGACACTCGTAAAGGGTAAAAGAGGAAGGAAAGAAGAAGAAGATGATGATAGTTTTGTTGGTGTTCTGTAGCGTGAGGTAATTGGACTTGTAGGACTTACCTAGTCCCCATAAATGTTAGTATTTTAGATTTTAAAAAGATAAAATCATATGTATTAAATATTGAACGGAAAGGAGCACTAGCCTTCACTCTATTTCCGTAACAGTTTCATTCTATTGTGATTTTGCTATGACAATACACTGACATCAGAAGCTCTGATATTTATTTTCTGCTCTTTATGATCAGATGAGAAATCTTTTTTTTAAATCTTTTATTGGCAACGCTGAAATATTTACAAAACCAATATATATATAATAATTGTGTAGTATGCACTGTGTAATGAGATGGTTTAACAACATTGATGAACATTTGTGTGATGGGGGGGGGGGAGTAATAGTAAGTATAGGATGTAGAATTGATAGAAAACATTATCTTTGCTTTTCTTTCGTCCTGGCACTCTTTTTTTTAACAAGGATAATATGTATATATATATATATATATATATATATATATATATATATATATATATATATATATATATATATATATATATATATATATATATATATATATATATATATATATATATATATATATATATATATATATATATATATATATATATATATATATATATATATATATATATATATATATATATATATTGTCACTAGAGGTGAGAAAGAGAGTTCTGTAGTGCTATATAACTCCAATACTAACATATGGGTGTGAGTCTTGGACAATAAACAAACTGGAAAGTGGGAAATTAGAAGCAATAGAGATGTGGTTCCATAGAAGAATGATGAGAATACCTTGGACTGCCAGAAAAACTAATCCATGGACTGCCAGAAAAACTAATGTAGAAGTGTTGAAAGAGTCAAATGCGAAACAGACCTTAATCAAAAATATAAGAAAAGGGCAATCTTCTTTTTTTGGCCACTTCATGAGACAGGCAGGTTTAGAGAACATACAACAGGCAAAATTGAAGGCAACAGAAACAGAGGTCGACAACGTGAATATTAAACAGTTTGACAACCTGGCAACGATTAATATTTTTAAGGAAACAGCAACGACCTTGATACATAAACTGTGGAAAGAGATATGTGGAGAGCCATGACCGCCTACGCCAGCCGGCATGGCACCTGATGATATATATATATATATATATATATATATACTATTTTTGTGTAGATATATGATTTATAAAGACGATTGGCGATCGTGCGTGTTGTGAGATATTGTACAGATATAATAGAAATCTGAATGGTAGTGTAATTTAAGTATCATTTAGAAAATATGCATATTTTATTGGGTTTTGTTTAGGAGTAAATTAAGTATATGCAAATATTCTTGTCATTTGTTAGATTAAGCCCCCGAAGAAGCCGGTAAAAATTGCATTAGCCGACCGGTGAGTGTCGTCTATGCGGGGTATTGGGAATAGTTTTCAACTAGCAATAACCACGCCTCGGTAAAACCTCATTGGCTATGGTACCGCCACTGCGCAAAGCTAATTCTTACTTCCAATAATTGAGTATGTCTTGCCGCGAAACCTATAAACAATAGGTTATGTACATAAATTGACTACATTTGAATGATAAATACAAAATATAAGTATTAAATGACATTATCCATATTTTATTGTTAAAATGCTTACTAAAATAATAAATCTCTGAAAATAAATGATAAATAAAGTTATTTACAATATTATAGATTATAATAATAATTTTTGTTTATTTGTTGAGGGAGATAATCAAACCACGTGTATTAGAATGTGTTGTAAATGGAAGATATTATGGTCCCTTTTTACAGTGGACACTACAGGAATGTTATGTTATGTTATGTTATGTTATGTTATGTTATGTTATGTTATGTTATGTTATGTATATACGAATATAAAATGTCATTAGTAATCTCAAAGTTGCAAGAGAGTTATTATACAAGAGAGTTATTATACAAGAGAGTTATTATACTGTTTCGTCAGGAAGTGAATTCTGTCCAGTGTTGTATCTTCACCAACAATTTATTTTGAGTCACATCGTCTAAAGATACGAAATAAAGATATGGAAGCATAACCCGGTTATACGGATCTGCTAGAGTATTTACACAACAAGCATAAAGTTCAAACTTGTCTATTACAAAGTTCAAACTTGTCTATTACACAGTTCAAACTTGTCTATTACAAAGTTCAAACTTGTCTTTTACACAGTTCAAACTTGTCTATTACAAAGTTCAAACTTGTCTATTACAAAGTTCATACTTGTCTATTACAAAGTTCAAACTTGTCTATTACAAAGTTCAAACTTGTCTATTACAAAGTTCAAACTTGTCTATTACAAAGTTTAAACGTGCAATTCCCTTGGTAATTAAAACTTACAGACCCACCATTGCTGGCAACAAAGAACATACACTAATCACGAATGAATACTACAAGTCATTGCGAAGGATTTCTATTTGGAACTCACTGCTCAAAATCACTTTCAGAACAACTGCCAGAACAACTAATGTAGAGGTGTTGAAAGAGTCAAATGCGAAACGGACCTTAATCAACAATATAAGAAAAAGGCATCTTATTTTTTTGGCCACTTCATGAGACAGGCAGGTTTGGAGAACATAATCACAACAGGCAAAATTTAAGGCAACAGAGACAAGGCGACAACGTTAGTAAATATTAGACAGTTTGACAACCTGGCATGGCAAGAAACAACAACGACTTTGATACATAATACTATGGATAGAGAGCTGTGTTGAGCCATGACCACCTACGCCACCAGGAATTGAACCTGATGATGATGATATATTCTTGTCATTTCTCAGATTAAGCCCCCGAAGAAGCCGGTAAAAATTGCATTAGCCGACCGGTGAGGGTCGTCTATGCGGGGTATTGGGAATAGTTTTCAACTAGCAATAACCACGCCTCGGTAAAACCTCATTGGCTATGGTACCGCCACTGCGCAAAGCTAATTCTTACTTCCAATAATTGAGTATGTCTTGCCGCGAAACCTATAAACAATAGGTTATGTACATAAATTGACTACATTTGAATGATAAATACAAAATATAAGTATTAAATGACATTATCCATATTTTATTGTTAAAATGCTTACTAAAATAATAAATCTCTGAAAATAAATGATAAATAAAGTTATTTACAATATTATAGATTATAATAATAATTTTTGTTTATTTGTTGAGGGAGATAATCAAACCACGTGTATTAGAATGTGTTGTAAATGGAAGATATTATGGTCCCTTTTTACAGTGGACACTACAGGAATGTTATGTTATGTTATGTTATGTTATGTTATGTTATGTTATGTTATGTTATGTTATGTATATACGAATATAAAATGTCATTAGTAATCTCAAAGTTGCAAGAGAGTTATTATACAAGAGAGTTATTATACAAGAGAGTTATTATACTGTTTCGTCAGGAAGTGAATTCTGTCCAGTGTTGTATCTTCACCAACAATTTATTTTGAGTCACATCGTCTAAAGATACGAAATAAAGATATGGAAGCATAACCCGGTTATACGGATCTGCTAGAGTATTTACACAACAAGCATAAAGTTCAAACTTGTCTATTACAAAGTTCAAACTTGTCTATTACACAGTTCAAACTTGTCTATTACAAAGTTCAAACTTGTCTTTTACACAGTTCAAACTTGTCTATTACAAAGTTCAAACTTGTCTATTACAAAGTTCATACTTGTCTATTACAAAGTTCAAACTTGTCTATTACAAAGTTCAAACTTGTCTATTACAAAGTTCAAACTTGTCTATTACAAAGTTTAAACGTGCAATTCCCTTGGTAATTAAAACTTACAGACCCACCATTGCTGGCAACAAAGAACATACACTAATCACGAATGAATACTACAAGTCATTGCGAAGGATTTCTATTTGGAACTCACTGCTCAAAATCACTTTCAGAACAACTGCCAGAACAACTAATGTAGAGGTGTTGAAAGAGTCAAATGCGAAACGGACCTTAATCAACAATATAAGAAAAAGGCATCTTATTTTTTTGGCCACTTCATGAGACAGGCAGGTTTGGAGAACATAATCACAACAGGCAAAATTTAAGGCAACAGAGACAAGGTGACAACGTTAGTAAATATTAGACAGTTTGACAACCTGGCATGGCAAGAAACAACAACGACTTTGATACATAATACTATGGATAGAGAGCTGTGTTGAGCCATGACCACCTACGCCACCAGGAATTGAACCTGATGATGATGATATATTCTTGTCATTTCTCAGATTAAGCCCCCGAAGAAGCCGGTAAAAATTGCATTAGCCGACCGGTGAGGGTCGTCTATGCGGGGTATTGGGAATAGTTTTCAACTAGCAATAACCACGCCTCGGTAAAACCTCATTGGCTATGGTACCGCCACTGCGCAAAGCTAATTCTTACTTCCAATAATTGAGTATGTCTTGCCGCGAAACCTATAAACAATAGGTTATGTACATAAATTGACTACATTTAAATTATAAACACAACATATAAATATTAAATGCAATTATCCATATTTTATTGTTAAAGTGATTACTAAAATATTAAATCTCTGAAAATAAAGGATAGATAAAGTTATTTACAATATTATAGATTATAATTATAACTTTTGTTCATTTGTTGAGGGAGATAATCAAACCACGTGTATTAGAATGTGTTGTAAATGGAAGATATTATGGTCCCTTTTTTAAGTGGACACTACAGGAATGTTATGTTATGTTATGTTATGTTATGTTATGTTATGTTATGTTATGTTATGTTATGTTATGTATATACGAATATAAAATGTCATTAGTAATCTCAAAGTTGCAAGAGAGTTATTATACAAGAGAGTTATTATACTGTTTCGTCAGGAAGTGAATTCTGTCCAGTTTTGTATCTTCACCAACAATTTATTTTGAGTCACACCGTCTAAAGATACGAAATAAAGATATGGAAGCATAACCGGCTATACAGATCTGCTGGATGAGTTACAAAACAAGCATAAAGTTCAAACTTGTCTATTACAAAGTTCAAACTTGTCTATTACAAAGTTCAAACTTGTCTATTACAAAGTTCAAACTTGTCTATTACAAAGTTCAAACTTGTCTATTACAAAGTTCAAACTTGTCTATTACAAAGTTCAAACTTGTCTATTACAAAGTTCAAACTTGTCTATTACAAAGTTTAAACGTGCAATTCCCTTGGTAATTAAAACTTACAGACCCACCATTGCTGGCAACAAAGAACATACACTAATCACGAATGAATACTACAAGTCATTGCGAAGGATTTCTATTTGGAACTCACTGCTCAAAATCACTTTCAGAACAACTGCCAGAACAACTAATGTAGAGGTGTTGAAAGAGTCAAATGCGAAACGGACCTTAATCAACAATATAAGAAAAAGGCATCTTATTTTTTTGGCCACTTCATGAGACAGGCAGGTTTGGAGAACATAATCACAACAGGCAAAATTTAAGGCAACAGAGACAAGGCGACAACGTTAGTAAATATTAGACAGTTTGACAACCTGGCATGGCAAGAAACAACAACGACTTTGATACATAATACTATGGATAGAGAGTTGTGTTGAGACATGACCACCTACGCCACCAGGAATTGAACCTGATGATGATGATATATTCTTGTCATTTCTCAGATTAAGCCCCCGAAGAAGCCGGTAAAAATTGCATTAGCCGACCGGTGAGGGTCGTCTATGCGGGGTATTGGGAATAGTTTTCAACTAGCAATAACCACGCCTCGGTAAAACCTCATTGGCTATGGTACCGCCACTGCGCAAAGCTAATTCTTACTTCCAATAATTGAGTATGTCTTGCCGCGAAACCTATAAACAATAGGTTATGTACATAAATTGACTACATTTAAATTATAAACACAACATATAAATATTAAATGCAATTATCCATATTTTATTGTTAAAATGCTTACTAAAATAATAAATCTCGGAAAATAAATGATAAATAAAGTTAGTTACAATATTATAGATTATAATTATAATATGTGTTTATTTGTTGAGGGAGATAATCAAACTATGTACATAAGAATGTGTTGTAAATGGAAGATATTATGGTCCCTTCTTTTAAGTGGACACTACACTAATGTCATAAATTGCGTCAATGTGAGGGGGGATATGGGAGGGAGGGGTTCTGAAAATGTTTGATAGCTGTTTTAAATAGGGTGGGTTGACAAAAATTGCCTCAACCCCGCCAAAGACGGATATGTCGGGACATTGGCGCAGATAAAACGGCGACCAACGCATTTCCATACTCTGGACTACATTCTTCTCGAAATCTAGTAGGACAATTGCCCTGCTACAAGAGAGATCCAGCGGGAGTTTGAGAATGAACGCTGAAGAATAAAAACCCTCAACGATAATGTTTTTATAAACCAATTAAATTGTTTTAATCTGAAACACATTTCGAAAACTGGAACCAAACAAAGTATGCGTAGGCCTACATTTTCTGCTAAATATTTTTTTTTAATAATTTTTTTTGGGGGTGGGGAGGTGGGGTATCATTTGGTTTTTATATAATTACAGAGAAGGGGTCCCTCCACGAAATCTTGAACATGGGGGAAAGGATTCATTATTGGCAATAAAAATGTACATTCACCAGGTATTTGTGTTAATTTTGGACACAACCATAGATTGAACCGCTACCGATCGGTAGTAGAAGACCTTTTCTCTGAATTAATTAGTTTGCTTTCTTTCGCAACTTGAAATAACATTGTTCTTTATAATGTTGAAATCACTACTGGCATTCCTGTCCTGCCAATATTAAATACATTTCTATTTTAATCTTTTATGCGGTAAGCTAAACAAAAGTTAAACAGGGTCATGTAAAAAAATGAAGGTTGCAGCTCACTTAATTTTGTTATCGAAGTGTTTGAATATTTGGTACTGTGGTCACAATCCAACCACAGTTACGTCAATTAGTGCCTTCCTGTCTGATTATTTCCCTTGCCTATGTTCATCAGTTTATGTTTAACATTTATTAATGTAAATATACTTATATTTAGGGTTAGGGTTAGTTACGTAAAACATAACTAACACTAACCCTAAAAATGAATATTTCAATTAATTATTGATTATTTATTGATATAATATTTAGATCAATTAACCACAAAATGCGTAGGTAGGTACTAATGGGAAACAAGAACGAAAACGGGGGTTAGATTGCTATCATAGTACCGGATGTTCCTGTTTAATCATATACATGATAGCAAAGCTCTACACTAAGTAACTGCAAAATACTGATGATTTAATGATGGCAGTAATGATTAGGATGATAATTATTATAGTGATGATGACGATGATAATGTTAAGGATTAAGACGAAGAATGATGATGATATTGATGACGATGGTCTTGATGATGATGAAATGTTTTTTTCCAACGACGTATACTTTTCCAACGACGTATACTTTTCCAACGACGTATACTTTTCCAACGACGTATACTGTTACCACAATTTCACATATACACTTTGCATTTCACTAGATCGCTTGTTGTTTGTACTGCTAACATATGTGTACTGTGTGATTCATATTTTGTCCAAATGGGGCTAAAATATGTATGAAGCTCTTTTACACTAGCCAAGATCCCGTGTTTAACCTTTTTACGTGACGTCCAAGCCATAGATAGGTGGAGGTTGAGAGGTTGAACCTATTTACGTGACGTCCAGGCCCATAGATAGGTGGGGGTTGAGATATTGAACCTTTTTTACGTTCTGTCCAGGCCCATAGATAGGTGGGGGTTGAGATGTTGAACCCCTCCTCCCATTCTTTAGTCAAATCGAAAATGACTTCTAGCACTAGGAACTTGGCCACAATGCTGTTTAATGCACTTAACGATTTTCGCGACAAGAGCATCAAATTTTATATTTTGAAAGACAATCTGACACGTGAAAACATACGAATGACCTTTTTTGGTAAACCCCCATCTTCTTTAAGAGACCATATCTACGGTCCTGGTGACGACATTTACCAACACAAAATCTTATTTATCTTATGTTACTTGCTACCACACCTTATCTATTTTCACTCCTCACCTACTGTGCACTTTCCACTCCTCATTTCTTCTCCTCATACCCTCTTCCTCCCTGATATGTTGCTCCTTCTTTGCTTCCTCCGCTATCTATTCGATATCTCTCCTCCTCTTTCCTCCCTATCAACCACGTTTGTCTCCATGTAAGATTCATTGTACTGTTGTCATTCGTTTGTCCTGATGAAGGCTTTTTAGTCGAAACGTCGTCTGTCCCTGTATCTCGTTGTTAGGTTGTTTTATGGTTTATTTTAGTAACACATCTACCTATTTTTCTTTAACTTGATATTTGCACTGTGTTACTCCAGTCACCTACTTCCTGTTTAGCGTTGTTACCCAACACTGGAATATTTATCCCTTGCTTTACCAACACACCTGTCTGATCAACACACCTGTCTGATCAACACACCTGTCTGACTATAGAAGTAAGCTCATTATCTCTGGTGGAACCAGCTTATACCAGTATTTGGACTACTCTGAATGAAACGATCTTTCATCAGTAATCTCAATGTTGCAAGAGAGTTATTGTAATGTTCCCTCCGAAAGAAATTTCTGTCCACAAGAGTTATTGCAATTTTCCGCCAGAAAATGAATTCTGTCCAGTTTTGTATCTTTTCACCAAAAATGCATTTTGATTCACACTGTCTTATGAGACGAAATAAAGATGCGGAAGCATAATCCAATGTACAGATCTGATAGAAGATTAACACAACAAGCATGATATTAAAACTCCACTGCTACAAAGATCAAACGAGCTACTCCTTTGGTAATTAAAACTAAGACCCATCACTGACTGGCAACAAAGAACCTACACTACTCACAACGAATAACATAAGTCATTACGAAGGATTCATAATTGCAACTCACTGCTCAAAATCACTTTCATCTTTGGCCCTGGATACGGGGGCATTGAGGAATATGTGGAGTCCACAAGTTGGCTGGACCTGTTACTGTAGCAGGTGGGTGAAGCTATGGATATAGCACATATACTCAATGCTCTCGGGGGATTTTGAGATAAAATGAGAATGAATCAGTATCAACAATATGTGACTTGGAAATAATGATATTCCTAGCACGGAGAAAAATGAGGATATGCGTAGTACGGAGAGAAATGAAGATATGCGTAGTACGGAGAGAAATGAATATATGCGTAGTACGGAGAGAAATGAAGATATGCGTAGTACGGGGAGAAATGAAGATATGCGTAGTACGGAGAGAACACGTCCTTAATATTTCTAAAGGAACACTCAACCAACGCATAACCGGAACCATCAGCTGCTGCTCCTTGATAGATTTACAGAAATGGAGATTTGAGCATCCATGAACAAGTCCAGTATGAGAAAGCAATAATAATTAACATATAAACCTAAACAAAAAACTACCATTAGCATCAACAACAATGACAACAATGACAACAACAACAACGACAACATCAACAACTACAACAACAACAACGCTAACGACAACAATAACAACAACGACAACAACATACCATCAGCATCGACCTTATCAATCATGTTTCTAAGTTCAGCTGCTGTCGGTGTTTGACCAAGTGACCTCATGACATCTCCAAGTTCGTTGCTGGTGATAGTGCCATCTCTGTTTTTATCAATCAAGTCGAAGGCTTCGCGGAATTCTAAACAACAATAAAATTGGAGAACTACATTCGGTTACCTAATTCTCACTAGCGGCTTATGTTCTCTTGAAGTTAAGGTACTATTGATGGGAATCAAACAAAATATACAGAAACAGTAAGAAAACACAGAACGGAAAGGCATATACTAGAAACAGTGAACACAGAACCAAAAGGCGAGAACAAAATATGAAAAAAAAGACAGAAATGGAGAAGACACAAAAACATAAATATAAGACCGAAAAAAATAAAAAGGCACAAACACAAATGAAGAAAAGCATAAACAGAATACGACACAGAAACAGAAAGATAGGAAACAAAAGATGAAAAACAGTGATAGAGAAATAGAAAGATATAAACATGGTGGTGGGGTAGCTACAGAAACAGAAAGATAAGACACAATAACGGAAGAGGAAGACAAAGAAATATAAAGAAAAGACACGGAAATAAAGTGATAGGATAAATAAATAGAGAATAAAAAGAAAAAAGGCGCACCGAAACAGAAATATCAGACACAGAAACAGAAAGATAAGACAAGAAAACAGAAAAATAAGACACAGAGACAGAAAGATAATATACGAAAACAGGAAAAGAAGACACAGAGACAGAAAGATAAGATATATAAACAGAAAGATACTATACAAAAACAGAAGCATAAAGATAAGATACAGAAAGTAAAGGAACAGACAGATAAGACACATAAATAAAAAGAGAAGACAGAAACATAAAGATAATACACAGAAACATAACGATTAGATACAGAAATAAGATAGACACAGAACGATAAGATACAGAAATAAAAAGACAAAGCATAAAAACATAAATATAAAACACGGAGACATAAAGTAAGACACGAAAACAGAAAGAGTAGACATTGAAATATAAAGATAAGACATAGAAACAGAAAGAGTAGACATTGAAATATAAAGATAAGACATAGAAACAGAAAAACTTTCTCATCAACTTTCACATGAAAAAGACGAAATTCTAGACTAAGATGGCGAATCAAAGCTATTGTATTTTCTTTTCTTTTACGTGTTCTTCTTCTTCTTCTTAAAGTGTTACGGGTATACGTTTGGATATTTGATCTTTTTTTTTAAATTTTAGGAGTGTGAAATAATATTTGCTTGATTAGAATTCCAAGAGAGTATTTGTTTATCATTCGTGGCCCATGTGTCTGCCGGGGTGTGGGGTTTTACTGTTTACCTCGCGTTAACGTTTTCCTGTCATTATGTTTTATTTCAAAGTGTCTCACAGATGTTGTAAATCGCATCTGACTTCTTGACTCAATATGGCGGTATGTTTCATTTCCAGGTAGGCACGCGTTCGGGGAAAGGATCCATTTCTACAATGTGGGTAGTCTCACTCTAGCCGGATTATTCCGAGACAAGTTACCCGTTTCATTCTTCGTTTTATATTTTTTTTTATATTTCATGGTCTCATCCATTACTAAACCGTTGCTATCTCGTACTAGTATGTTTTATTTATAACATTCGTAACAATTATAATTATTTTCGTTAGTTTTTACATTTGCCTTGTAAAATGTACATTTTTAAATTTGCCCAAGCCCTAGCATTTTCTAGTATCGGGTTTCTACCCGACACCTGAGTCTTATTTATTATCATCATCATCAGGTGGCATATTCTTCCCAGAACGTAGTCTTCCCTATAGATGTCTTAGTTCTCCGCAGTCTTGAACAAGTTATCCTGCCTCTTCTAGTGACATGCACAGGCGTTCTTGAACGCATTTTGTCCAACGGCGTCTTGGGCAGCCTTTGCCTCATGTTGCCTTCTATCATCCCCTCCAGTAACACTCTCTTCATGTCGTCGTGTCTTTTAATGTGACCGAAAAAAAATATAGCTTTTTCTTTAATATGGTGTTCAAAAGCCAGCCTTTCTGGGCGTTAATTGTTCTTAACACCTCCTGGTTTGTTTTTCCTTTCTGCCCATGGTATTCTCAAAACTCTTCTATAACAAGTTAATTCAAAAATGTTTGGAATATATGAACATGGCGGCAGTTCTTGTCTAGTTTGATATAGTTATATACACCAAGAGTTCTAGTCTAGCTTGATTTAGTCATTTACATTGGGTGTTCTAGTCTAGCTTGATTTAGTCATTTACACTGGCTCTTCTAGTCTAGCTTGATTTAGTCATTTACACTGGCTGTTCTAGTCTAGCTTGATTTAGTCATTTACACTGGCTGTTCTAGTCTAGCTTGATTTAGTCATTTACACTGGCTGTTCTAGTCTAGCTTGATTTAGTCATTTACACTGGGTGTTCTAGTCTGGCTTGATATAGTCATTTACACTGGGTGTTCTAGTCTAGCTTGATTTAATCATTTACACTGGGTGTTCTAGTCTGGCTTGATATAGTAATTTACACTGGGTGTTCTAGTCTGGCTTGATTTAGTCATTTACACTGGGTGTTCTAGTCTGGCTTGATTTAGTCATTTACACTGGGTGTTCTAGTCTGGCTTGATTTAGTCATTTACACTGGGTGTTCTAGTCTGGCTTGATTTAGTCATTTACACTGGCTGTTCTAGTCTGGCTTGATTTAGTCATTTACACTGGGTGTTCTAGTCTGCCTTGATTTAGTCATTTACACTGGCTGTTCTAGTCTGGCTTGATTTAGTCATTTACACTGGCTGTTCTAGTCTGGCTTGATTTAGTCATTTACACTGGGTGTTCTAGTCTGGCTTGATTTAGTCATTTACACTGGGTGTTCTAGTCTGGCTTGATATAGTCATTTACACTGGGTGTTCTAGTCTGGCTTGATTTAGTCATTTAAACTGGGTGTTCTAGTCTGGCTTGATATAGTCATTTACACTGGGCGTTCTAGTCTGGCTTGATATAGTCATTTACACTGGGTGTTCTAGTCTAGCTTGATTTAGTCATTTACACTGGGTGTTCTAGTCTGGCTTGATATAGTCATTTACACTGGGTGTTCTAGTCTGGCTTGATTTAGTCATTTACACTGGCTGTTCTAGTCTGGCTTGATATAGTCATTTACACTGGGTGTTCTAGTCTGGCTTGATTTAGTCATTTACACTGGGTGTTCTAGTCTGGCTTGATTTAGTCATTTACACTGGGTGTTCTAGTCTGGCTTGATTTAGTCATTTACACTGGCTGTTCTAGTCTGGCTTGATTTAGTCATTTACACTGGCTGTTCTAGTCTGGCTTGATTTAGTCATTTACACTGGGTGTTCTAGTCTGGCTTGATTTAGTCATTTACACTGGGTGTTCTAGTCTGGCTTGATATAGTCATTTACACTGGGTGTTCTAGTCTGGCTTGATTTAGTCATTTACACCAAGAGTTCTAGTCTGGCTTGATTTAGTCATATACTACACTGAAATTGGAAATGTTATTCTGTTATTCTGTACTTGGAACGTTAAATTCAGTTCTCCCCCCCCCCCCCCCCCCCGGTATCATTCATGACTATCAAACAATTACAATGAATACAAAATCACTATTTACATTTTCCTCTCCTATCTAAACAGAGAGTAACATTCCTGAAAACTATTTTTTTTAAATGCATCTCACATTACCTGTAGTAAAATAGATGTGTCCCGTGTGCAAACATTCACTTACCTTCAACCTGTTCCTTCGTGAGTTTGGTGTCCTGTAATAAGTCAACAGAACAAAATGTTACATGTGGCTGTTAAATTTAAATGTTGTATTTGTTAACAGTAGGGTTTGGATGAGGCCTAACCAGAACAGAATGTTACAATTGATTATATTAGCGTATGCTAAATGTCGTACTCGTTAAAGTTTTGATGCGCCTCAACCCGATGGAATGCGCCACAATCCGTTGGAATGTTCCTCAACCAGATGGAATGCTCCTCAACCAGATGGAATGCGTCTCAACCAGATGGAATGCTCCTCAATCAGATAGAATGTTCCTCAACCAGATGGAATGCGTCTCAACCAGAAGGAGTGCTCTTCAATCTGATGGAATGCGCCTCAATCCGATGGAATGCTCCTCAATCAGATGGAATGCTCCTCAACCAGATGGAATGCTCCTCAACCTGATGGAATGCTCTTAAACCAGATGGAATGCGTCTCAACCAGATGGAATGCTCCTCAATCAGATAGAATGCATCTCAACCAGATGGAATGCTCTTCAATCTGATGGAATACGCCTCAACCCGATGGAATGCTCCTCAATCTGATGGAATGCATCTTCGTGTTGTTGGAGTCCGAAAATTAAGCAAAACACTGTAGCACTGACACGACTAGAGGAGAGTTGGATGCGGAAATGGCTACACCAGTGTTTCCCAACCTTTTTTTCACCATGGCCCAACCTACATAAGTCTTTATATTATTCTGATTCTCACCAACCACATTTCTTACAATCCTCACCAATCACGGGTTTTAAAGCGCTATTATACGAGTAGTATTAATATTAACATCCAGAAAAGAAATTAACATGAGTCTGCAAAACTTCTAAACATAAAAATACACGGAGAGATGCTGCAACAATGAAACCAGTACATGTATTCTGGACACACAATCATAAAATAATAGCAGATGTCAAAAAGAAATTAAAAGGAGAATAGGAATGGCTAAAACTAACTTTCAATGAAATGAGGAAAATATCAACAACGAAACATATCACAAACAAACTAAAAATGAGAATGATAAAATGCTACATCTATTCTACCATAATTTATGTTCCGGATACACTGATAATGAACAAACAACTAGAAGAAAGAATTGATGTCTTTGATATAAAAAAAATATAGACAACTTCATGGAAAGAGAATAAAACATAGAGGCTCTGACAATGATCATGAAAAAAAAAAGAACTACTAATGGAAATAAAATGTAAATGGGGTGCAAAGGGAACGCATTGCTCTAGGCGGACCCAGGGTTAGCAGATAACCAAGATCCCAAATGTACCTCCACGCGGTGCACCCTGGAAACAGAAATACAGCAGCTCGAGCTGATTCTGGCCAAATCATTTGGGGATCGTGTCCGAGAATGTGGAGGTAGCAGATGGAAAGAGATTTGACTGCACAAGAGACAGACAATATCTCCGATACCACCAGCATCACCACATATAGCGACACTGTCGACATACAGTGAAGCTAGTCAGTCCAGTCCGAACATTGGAGGGGCGGCCAATGTAAAATGCACGTAAAGGTAAATGCATGGCGAGAGACAAATATGTTTCATACAGAGTACAATGAAACAATGAAAGGGCAGAACAGCGCTAGAGGGCAGCGCGAACTGCAAATAGAAAGTAAAAAGTCCCTAGGAAAGGGAACTACAAGCTCCGTCAGCTCGAGACGGGCTTCTAGTCACCAGAGTTCCTAACAGGCAGAGACTCAGACCCATCCATCGGCGTTTGGTAAAGCAAAAGACCTAACCCAACTCTAATGTCGAGCCTTCCTAAACCGGAAATATGCTTGCAAAGAGAAAGGGTTCTGTACCCGATGGGTGTAGGCAAGAAAGGGACAACGATGGCAGTCCTGGCCCAACTCTACTGTCAAGGTTTCCTATACCGGAAGTAACTTGCAGAGAGAAAGGGTTCCATACTCGATTCGCACAGGCACAAAAGGGACAACGATTTAGCCCTGGCCCAACTCTACTGTCAGGTTTTCCTACACCGGAAATACACTTGAAGAGAGAAAGGGTTCAGTACCTGATGGGCTCAGGCGCTATTGGGACAAGGACGCTCAGCTCGAGAACGCCTTGCTCTCAAACGCGTGGTGTGAGACTCGAACTTGGACAAGGGGTACACGTCGGTGAATGACACCTCGGCTAAGAGGGCGAAAGAGCCAGTGTCCAACTCCTCTGTTGAGTTCTTCCCCTTAAGGAACCAGGCTCACGGATGAGAAACGGTTCGGTACCCAATGGGCACAGGCACAGCACGTCCAATTACACGAGGCAAGTTCATAGACAGTGGAACACCTCGTTTGAGTCAGACTAAGAGCAAGAAAATCGTCTGGGCGAAGAGTCTCCACCACGCGTGCCTGGAGACAGATATAGAGGCTGTCACAGGCTAAGGGTAGCCCACCCGAATTGTCAAGGCATGCCGAAATCGGATGTGCTAGGCCTACAAGGCGCATAACGGTGGCACAACGTAATCACGCTCCCGGCGGAAATCGCACGGATATCCGTGATGGTTACAATGGAGCGAACGAAAAACAAACAAACAAACAAATGTAAATGAAACACCGGTAATATTATAAACAAAAACAAAACAATGTTGAAGATATTATATGAAGGTTGTGTCGGTGACAGAGTAAGGGGTAGTCAGAGATACACGTGATAGATAAACATCACAAAATGTGCAGGATTAATTCTAGCAGAGAGCACTACCAAGGCAAAAGAGACAGAAGATGAGAAAGTCAACTTTTGATTTCAGGGCGACGGAACCTGATGATGATGATACATTCGTACTCTGCCCCCCCCCCCCCACACTCCCCAAGTCATACATGATCTGGAATCTCCTATTTGCTGATGAATGTACTCTAAATGTCAACTCTGAGACTGATCTCTAAATGTCAACTCTGAGACTGATCTCTAAATGTCAACTCTGAGATTGATCTCTAAATGTCAACTCTGAGACTGATCTCTAAATGTCAACTCTGAGACTGATCTCTAAATGTCAACTCTGAGACTGATCTCTAAATGTCAACTCTGAGACTGATCTCTAAATGTCAACTCTGAGACTGATCTCTAAATGTCAACTCTGAGACTGATCTCTAAATGTCAACTCTGAGACTGATCTCTAAATGTCAACTCTGAGACTGATCTATAAATCATTATCTACAGATTCTCCAAATCCTGTACCAACTTTGGGCTTACTATTAACACGGAGGAAACAGAAATCATGTTAAAACCAGCACCCGTTAAAATCTACCACGAGCCCTCTATAAAAGTAAATGGTGTAGCACCGAAAGTTGTGAATAGATTCACATACCTAGGTAGTACATTATCACAAAATGCCAATCTTTATGATGAAGTTCATACCAGGATCGTCAAGGCAAGCATCACTTTCCTCAGATAGTACGCAATTTTGTGTGGCACAGAAATGACATTAACCTTCAGAATTATATGAAGTTTTACAGAGCAGTGATACTTCCAGTGATGTTATACGCTGGTGAAACATGGACCTGGGTATAGGCATGTGAGGAAACGCAATAACTTTCACATAACATGTCTTAGAAAAGTAATGATAAACAGATGGCAAGACAAGATTCGTGTTACCACTGTCCTTGACAGAGCTGGCATCCCTAGTATTGACACTTTATGATGAAGACAAAGATTCGTTGGGCAGGTCAGTTTATCGACTACGAACGATACTTCTCTTTGGTGAATTGCAGAAGGGCATACGCTATCAATGTGATCAAAAGAAGCGCTGCAGTGACCTCGTTGAAGCCCTTTGAACTAGACCAAGATACACTGGAAGATGTTTAACGAAATATTGCTACATGGTAATCTATAGTTAACAAAGCTAGTGCTACATGGTGTCACATCTATAGTTAACAAAGCTAGTGCTATATGGTGTCACATCTATAGTTAACAAAGCTAGTGCTATATGGTGTCACATCTATAGTTAACAAAGCTAGTGCTACATGGTGCCACATCTATAGTTAACAAAGCTAGTGCTACATGGTGCCACATCTATAGTTAACAAAGCTAGTGCTACATGGTAATCTATAGTTAACAAAGCTAGTGCTACATGGTGCCACATCTGTAGTTAACAAAGCTAGTGCTACATGGTGTCACATCTATAGTTAACAAAGCTAGTGCTACATGGTAATCTATAGGGCCTATTCATCATCATCAAGTGCCATCTCCACAACGAAAGTTGGCTGCAACTTCCTCTGTCTCTTCTCTAAGTGGTGCACTCTGCTAGACTGTAATCTGCCCATCTAGCAATGTTACCCCCCTACTTGTATCTCTGCTTCCTACTGTCTCGCCTCCCCTCGATTTTCCTCTCAAGTAAGGTCCTCTTCAAGGTGTCATATCTTTTAATGTGTCCAAAGTATTGTATTTGTTTGATCTTTATTTCGTTCAATAATTCTTTCTTCATACCAAGTTTTGTTAGTGCCTCTTTGTTTTCTTTTCTTTAAATGAAATTCTCCATATTCTTCTATATACTTTATATCCATGTCTCAAAGACATCAATTCTGGCTTCTAATTATTTGTTTATTGTCCATGTTTCTGAACCATACATTAATATATAATAGATGTAACATTTTATAATTCTCTTTTTTGTTAGTGTGTGATTTATTTAGATTTTCACATTTTCCTCATGTCACTGAAGGTACTTTTAGTCATTCGAATATTATTTTAACTTCTTTTAACTTAGAGGGTTTATTAGCCAAATACGAAATCATAGTCAAGAACGTAAATAATTTCATCAAATGGATGTAACAAATGACCATCATCACTTGTGATGGACAAGCAACAACAATAATTTGTCATTTCGTGTGTCTCCATCTATTGTATCGTCTCTGCTTATGTTGTTAAGTGTCGCAGGATTAAGTGACGATCGGTTTTCAGGCTGTTGCAGGTCTGGTCGCTTGATATGCAGTAATACTGTGTCGTGTCCGTTTGTGAACGTAGTTTAAACCCCAAAATATTAAAAAAGTTCCTGCGGCAAGCTTCCCCCCAAGTTTCAAATGTTCTTTCATAGTCAACAAAATCCATGTATGGTGACAGATCCAATCTGTGTTGCACTAGCATTTATGAAGTGTAATCATCCAATCTGTATAGACTCTATTCTTGTGACTTATGAAGTGTAATCATCCAATCTGTATAGACTCTATTCTTGTGACTTATGAAGTGTAATCATCCAATCTGTATAGACTCTATTCTTGTGACTTATGAAGTGTAATCATCCAATCTGTATAGACTCTATTCTTGTGACTTATGAAGTGTAATCATCCAATCTGTATAGACTCTATTCTTGTGACTTATGAAGTGTAATCATCCAATCTGTATAGACTATTCTTGTGACTTATGAAGTGTAATCATCCAATCTGTATAGACTCTATTCTTGTGACTTATGAAGTGTAATCATCCAATCTGTATAGACTCTATTCTTGTGACTTATGAAGTGTAATCATCCAATTTGTAGACTCTATTTTGTGACATGAAATTTAAGCATCCAGTTTGTACAGACTCTATTCTTGAGTTAATCTTAGCTGCTTGTTCTGTAGCATATTTTGTATTCAGTATCCATAGAGTAAGCACATGTACAGAGTTCATGTCACCGATAATACCATTGTTCGCCTATAACTAACGTGATAATAAATATTGTGTTAATTGGGGGGGGGGGGAAATACCAATATATGTCAGCTATTGTTATATATGCAGAATGTCAATAGAGCGAATTCTTATTTCTGAAGGATCTTGTTAGTTATTTCTCAGGTACAAAGAGATAAATCTTCAATTAAAAATTCCTTTATCAATCCTAAAAAATTGGGAGAGCTGGCTTATACAGCTCAACTTGGAAGCAAACAATACGCAAAGGAATAGAGTCGTTTAGAAAAATTCTTTTTTTTAAAAAAAGGACAAAAGAGACAGACGCAAACACAAATGTTCTGAGGCTGTGACTTGATTAGTAACTCGAATTAGGTCGTTATATCCACTTAAACAGTGCGTATTTGATATGCGCATCTTTCAATGACGCCATATTGAGCACATCTATTTTTTGCTCAGATTCAGTGCAAATCGACTTTATAGACACCCTAACAAGTTTGTATTGTTGTAGCAGAGTGCATTGATTTTTTTCTGTCTTGCAAATTAACTAGGTAATATCTATACTTTTTATATGATTTTTAGGGTTTTATATCTTTCAGAGTTATAAAGCAATTCAGGCTTCAAATTTGTGTTGAACAAACTAAGTTTATTTCCGTGTGACACATCAGAGGATTCCATATTGTTGAAAGAATGTTGCAAACAAAACTTGCATTGATTCTTCTTTTTATATACTGATTTTTTAATGTAAAAATGTTTTCAGCGACGTGTTCTTCAAGGGACAGTCGAGGGTTGAAGAATACTAAAGGGTAGAAGAATACGTGGCTGGATTACACTAGGAACTGGGTGTGAATTTTCCAATCTCATCAGGACGATAGAGGAGAGAGATGGGTGGAGATCTTTCTGCAAGAAATGTCTCAATGTGACAACCCTACGATCCTGACAGGTTATACGTTTTGTTGCTATTATTATTATATCCCTGTTTGTTCCTTCATTTTCATTGACGATTCTTCCCAAATAAGTACACTTGTGTGCCTCTTCAACTGTCTGATCATTTATTGTGTGAGATCTGTATTTGTATTCTTAATTCTCATTTTGTTTTACTTACATTGATTTGAAGTTCACCTTTTGCTGCTAGTTCTATCAATCTGTCAGCCATATCTTGCATGTCCTGTTGTTTGTGCGATATTAGGCACAGGTCATCGGAAAAATTGAGATCCTCTAGTTCCTTTTCCATTGCTTGTAGTGGTCCTGTTTTCTTTCCTTTAGCTTTTTGTCTCATCATCCAATCTATAACAAACAGAGGCTGTAAATAGAAACGGAAACTTCGAATCACTGGAAAGGTATGGTTGTAGCGTGGTTTTTCTTGATAAAGACATTTCGGTCGAAACGTCAATTTTGTACTATTGATGTTAGTTTCTAACTCTGTATTGAACCTTTGTTGTTTTTTCTTCAATTTGTTTATAGTCTGTTGACTAGTTTTTTCGGTCATTGTCAGACTTCCAGATTGATGACCCTGATAAAAGTAGCACTTAACTCTGGGAACACAGCAGTGTCGTGAGGTTTCCCACGAAAGGAGACATCACATAGCTAAGTGCCTGTTCGTTCTTCAGCGTATGTTTGGCACGTCTAAAACATGTATCAGCTGTCATAAGGTAACCCCAGACCGATGATGTAACTGGTGTTGTCCACACTTGACGCTAGGAATATAGTGTGGGAGATTCATCTTGCGCTTCAAAGTGACATAGGTTGAACTGGATCCGATAAGCTCATATCTGTGGGCACGTTTATTATAATATATACGGATGTCTATATTGTCTATCCAACGTTCACGTTGTCTCCTTTTGGATTTATAGCAGGGTATATTCTATCGTATGGTTGTGAGAGTTGGACACTCACTGCGGACATGGAGAGAAGATTACAGGCTTTCGAGTATAAATGCTACAGAAGAATTCTACGAATTTCCTATAGGGAACATAAGACCAATGTGTACGTAAGAAATAAAGTAGAGATGTGTGCAGGTGTCCAGGAGCCATTGCTTTCAATAGTGAAACGACGAAAACTAGCATGGTTCGGACATGTATGCAGGCACGATTCCTTGTCAAAAACAATACTGCAAGGAACTGTCGAGGGTGGAAGAAGCAGAGGAGGGCAAATAAAGACATGGACAGACAACATCAAGGAATGGACAGGGCTAGATATTTCCACACTCATCCCCATCGCTGAGGATATAATTCGCTGGAGGACTCTGTGTGCTGAAGCTTCCAATGTGGTACCCCTACGACCCTGAAGGGTTATGGGTTTTATTGATTGATTGATATTCTATCGAGCATGATTCGATTTTAAAAGAATGTCCAAACGATGTGTCGTGAACTTTCAATGTTTTCAATCAGTCAGTTCCTCTTTTGCCAAGTTTGGCACATAGGTCGGATGTCATAGTTCTCCATGCCTGTCGGTCAGTTGCTAGGGATTGCATGTCTTGTGCAATTATGCCTGTTTATTTTAATTCATTCATAAATGTTCTTCTGAGCGTTGTTTTTGGTCTTCCCTGTTTTCTTGTTCCGTCTGGTGTCCACATGTAGGCTTGTCATGGTATTATGTCTTCCTTCATTCTAAGTACGTGGCCAATGTAGGTCCAGCGGCGTTTTCTGATCGTCTCGTATTCTTGTTTTGTCTCCTCTCTTAAAATGTCGTTTGATTCAAGTCTTTCCAATTATTATTTGTGATTTTTCTGAGACATCTATTCTCGAAGGCAACTTACTTCCTATCCATTATTGCGGTAGATTACCAACTTTCACATCCATATGTCAATAATGGAATCACACTTGCATTGAACAGTCGCAGTTTGATATGTTTACTTGCGATTTTCGATCTCCAGATGTTTGAGAGTTTGTTAAAGGCGTTGGAGGCGAGAGCGATTCGAGTCTTGATTTCTGAGTTTGTATCCCCGTCTGCTGTTATCTTGCTTCCCAGATATACGAAATTTGAAAAGTTGTCTAGTATATTATCATCTAGTTTAATTGATTCTGTCAGGCCGGTAAAGTTCATGATTTTCATTTTATTTGTGTTTATTTGAAGGTCTATCTGTTGCGCAAAACATGCGAGTCATTCTTTTTTTTCTTAGAGATCTTGGTGTGTTCAACTCAGTAAAGCAATATCACCTACGAAGGTGAGATCTTTCAGGGTCTTGTTGTTTACGCATTTGATTCCTAGCTGTTTTTGGTTTGTGCATTTCCTCATCACCCAGTCAATCACGATGCAAAACAGTATTGGGGACAAAACACACTCTCAGAAAGCATAATTCAGTGTATTTAAACACAATTTGGCGAGGGATGAGAAATGTGCAGCCATCCAGCAGTCATGATAATATTTCACCTTTTATACCTATTGTTACTATGGTGCCATCGTTTCGCAGTCTGTCTCTTTTGGAGACACTGCAGACATTTCATTTCACAAGCTACGATCTTTATTTTATGTGTAGATATCAAAGACCAGATTTCACACCGATCGCATACTGTGTTTACCGCGTAAGTTTGGAAGTTTAAACTCCCCCCCCCTCCCACTCTCTCCTTAGGAAATTAAAACATGATATATAGTGCTCGAGAGCAAGACAAAATGTATGTAACCCTCCACTCCCCACGTTAATGGTTTCCCCGCACCCCACCCCCTCCACAAATATCGCAGGATAATGAAACAACTGACCAGTGAGCCGTGCTAAATGCTGACATGACAAATCACGTCCATTCTGCAAGATATATTTCCAAGATTTACAAAATATAACTACGCAGTAACCACAGCTGAGGTGGACGATGACTGATGCTGTCCACATCTGTTACCAGTTACATTATTTTCCATCTGCCTCTTTTTCGCATTACTTCCAGTAATCATAATTTAAATTGCGTGACATCTCTCATGGCGTCCGACTTATCTAGAAAAATGGGGCTAATCCAATTTATATGTCAAATTTGTATTTATTGTGGAATAAAATTCCCATTCATTTAACTTAGAACAACTTTTGTTTTCGGAATTAATTAAATTAAAAAATGTTAAGATTGTTTATTAGATTGCGTTCAAATATGACAAACTACTAATATGTAACGTCGTTCATAATTATTTTTACAATTACATCATTGTTTTCTGCTCTGCACATACTATGCAGTGGATACCATCACATTGTGGATTACATGGAAACAAGAAAGCAGATCGTCTGGCTAAGGATGGTGCTGTTGATGATCAGCCAAATGTGATAATAACTTACCATCAAAAGAAACAGATGATAAAAGCAACAAGAAAGCGAAGACACAAACACAAAATTACTACCACATTATTCACATACCAAAACAAGTTGTCATACTATTTCTGAGAACAGGAAACAACCGATTCGGCGTACACAAAGTTCAAGATTTACAACACAGCAATGTGTACATGTAGACAGACACCTCAGATAGCAGAACATATTCTTCAGGAATGCTCCTGACTCAGAAAAACAACAGTCTCAGAAATACTATACTGATCTCTCTCTCTCTCTCTCTCTCTCTCTATACGAGTTGCAAACCACAGCTACGTTTATAGAAGTGACAAGAGTTCATATATATATGCACATTTCATGCAAACACTCTGGTACCAGATACACAATACAATCAACATAAAGATAAATGATCAACTACTGAAACAAGTGCAGGAATTTAAATATCTGAGGGGAGTTTTTACAGACGAAGAAAGAAAGGTCATATAGCTCGTGACAAGAATTCAAAAAGACAACTACGTAAATGATGAACTTAAACCAATTTTAAAACACAAATCTATCCCGATGGAAAACAAAAAGCAAATCATAAATTCAATATTCATCCCAATATTGTGTTATCAATGTCAGACATGGACATTTACTAAAGAACAAGAGAGAAATCTTACTACGTGTGAAATGAGATGTCTAAGAAAAGCAGGAAATAGAACAAGAAGAGATCATGCGAGAAAGGAGATTACAAAGAACTGTTGGAACAACATCAGTCGTCAAATATATTGAAAAACAGAGATTGAAGTGGCTCGGCCACCTAATGAGACCTTATTGACCAGCTAAAATAGCATACACTATGAAAAAGGAAACAGCAAGATACATTTGAAGACCAAGATGAAGGTGGATTGAAGGAGTTACCAACATATTGACACGACACACTATTACTACATATCAAGCGACCAAACGTGCCTCAGCCCAGAACAACGATCATCATTCAATCCTGCGACGCCTCACAGCAAAAGCAGAGAAAAGACAAAAGATAGATAGACTCTGGCCCAGAGAAGCAGCAATGGGAGACAAACTCGACATCTTAACGAGTTATAAAACAATCAGGTTTATATAAGAGACAATTTCTGATATGAGCATATTCCAAGCCAATGAAAGAAGAATCTAAATAAAATACAGCATTTAATACTTATTAAGAAGCAAGTAAAATTGATAAAACTTCTTGAGACCAACGGAAATTGAACCAGTACGTTCTAACTGCACCGAATCGCCTGGTAACTCCAAGAAAAGATGCGATTTTATCAAGACATTCAAACTGTATACTCAAGTCACTGAGAACGGACCAATCGAGACAAGGACTATTACAACAACAAACATCTCATACAAGTATTGAAGTTTCCTCAATATATTCGGTGCCGTTAGAAAGGACTGGTTCAATTCCCGTTGGTCTCAATAGTTTTTAGTTTATCCTCCTGCTTGAATTTACTTCTAAAACTGATAGTACACCATAATCCCCGTTTTAGGCGGCTTTCACACAGTTATCAAGAAATCTCAAGTTCGGAGCGAATAATAGCTCTACTACACCCCCCCCCCCTAAATTTTTGGTTCAGGTAACACCCACCCCCCATTTAATGTGTATTCGACCTTAATCGTTATAAACAAATTTTATACCAAACTTATGTCGTTTTCTACAAATTTTATGGCCTTCGATATTTATATAGACAATTTAAACTAGAAAGCCGGAATAATGGACATATATAAACTAGGCCTACTTTCAGACTGTTTTATGTGTTTACATTGAGCTGCATGGCCTGACAAACCCAGTCGGACGAATTAGTTGCTGGTTGGAATGCTCATCCTCCACGTTGAACTACAAATACGAATATCCATCATCATCAGGTGTCGTCTCTGCAATCAAGGTTGGCTTGCAACGGTTCTCAGACATCTTCCGTCTCCTGATTTAGTGGTTCTACTCGACTTGACTGTATTCTGTAATGCCATTGTACAGAAGTATTACCTTTTGGCTGTGATGATTTTCTATGCAATATAAATACGTTCAGTACTCTGCCATTGCTTTCTGAACGGTCCGGATGCACAATTGCCTGAGGCGGGGATCGAACTCGGTACCTTGAATCACCACGGCCAACAAATGCTGGGTTGATAGCTACGTCATGTAAAGGATATGCTACCAATTACCTTTTACTGATTAGTTCTGATCTACCATCGTTTGTTATTATATGTCAAAGATATTTTATGTGCGTGTATCTACGAATATCCTATCATAAGATGGCGACCAACACAGTTGACTTTCGGTATTTGTTCTGATGTTTTACGGTTAGACATGAGTTTTACGGTTAAATATGAGAGTTTTACAGTTTAATATAGGAGTTTTTCTGTTTTATCTAGTTTATATGGAATAATAACTGCATACTTTAATGCCAGTTAAGTTTTATCTAGTTTATATGGAATAATAACTGCATACTTTAATGCCAGTTATGTTTTGTCGTCACATTATGTTATCTTGACTGGTGTACAACGGTGATCAAATCCCTCACTTCTGGGCAGAGAATGTCCATCCCTATACAGGTAGATCCAGGAAAAGGGTAATAAAGTTTTGCTAATACTAGATAACACACACAAAGACACACACAAATCGACGTTTCGACCAAAAGGCCTTTATCAAGACAGACAATATAAACAAAATTAAAACATATAACAGAAAGCGAACAGTAATAACATAGACGATCACATTGATATGAGTAGTATGGATTGACCGGAAGAGGTGAAATGACACCGGACAGGGAAAATACAAAAATGACAACAAACATGTGACACGAAACAAACAGAAACTATAGATCGACTAAAGTCATACATGAGACAGGCGCTCATTAATGCCCTTGGGTTTATGCCCTCGGGGGTATTTCGACCATCCCTATACAGGAAAGTTTGCAACTTGACAGATGTACAATAGGTATTCGGCTGTTATAAGGTAACCCCAGGCCGTTGATGTAACTGGCATTACATCGATTGTTAACCACCTATGCGCACAAGACGAAAGAATTCATATGGATCAACCGCGAAAGAGTGAAGTGTGTGTCATACAGGAAGCGCATTCATGAATATTAATGAACCATGGCCACTGTGAAAAATACTAGAACTTTATCATGCACACCCAAACGTCAAACAACTGACCAACATTCCGTGTGTTCTACTTGACTAAACATTCAACGCTAAATGAATAGTGATTTTCTGTAAAGCGTACGCTTCAATTATTATGTATAGATTAGTTCAAGGGATAGTCCAACTTTAAGTAATACTATTAGTATAATGACATGCATAGCGCTTGCAGCAAGTGCCTTCAATAAACTAGTTAACATCTTTCCTGGGGGGAAAAACCTTAAAGACACATATCAAGATAACACTGTTCGAATCCTGCATGATTCCTAAACTAACCCTACGGATGCGAAAGCTGGAAATCCACTCAAGCTAAAAAAATATTTTTTTAAAACCTCGATAGTTCTGAGAATAAATGTCTACAAATAATCCTGAACATAGATTGGAAAAACTGTATTACAAATGAATCAATAAGAAACACATATAAACAAGAATATGTGTCAACTGTTATTAGAAGAAGATGTTGGCAGTATTTAGGCTATGTGGTTATATCATACGAGAATAGACTTACCCACCAAGCTCTGTCATGGTCTGCAACAGGAAAGCGATAACGTGGAAGACACAGGGACAACAGTACAAGAACAACCAAGAACGAAGCAATGAAAATGGGTATTAACACCACCCAAGAACTACAACAACTTGCAATGAACCGCACGTCATGGAGAAACATGCCTTCTGCTCTATGTGCCGTCCTTGGCATCACAGGAACAAACCAACTACCGGGTAACCGATTAGTACAGTACACACAAGATTTCCTTTAGAATAGTCCAACGCTCTGATCCCAAAGATCGTCACTTATCTTGACTTATGCAACTGGTTACTTTGTGTCGTTAGCCAGTGAAAAAGCACGGAAGACGTCGACTCAGCCAAGATACGTGATGATGTTTGAGATTGACAAGGACTCTTCTGAAGCAGGCTTGCTAGACATAGTATCATAAACAAGCATTGAAGCTAAACTTTGCTATAATGTTGCCACCTTATAATATCAATTAGCTTGTATACATCTACAATGATTACGATCAATGAAACGATCAATTTGGTTATATCAAAGATTTACAACCATCACAAATTAGTGGTGGTCGCGGTTCTAGTAATCCAGTCTCCTAGACCTCCGGAGCAAGGAGGGAGATAGTCTCTATAGTCCTTTTTGTATACTCAGAAGATTAACACTTAGCGGTATACAATACTTATAGTAATTATCTGAACAGGTACACTCCAGGCATCCCCATAAGAGTTCCGCCTTTTTAAGCAGATGGAAAAGTGAATCTATGCATAAAGTTCCTGTGGCACGCTAATAGTACATATTCCTAGTCTTACCATTCAATCGTCCCCCAATATTATCTCCGTGTGCAACTCTAAACTAGCCCAGTCTCTTAATAAATCAATATAAGGAATACTGCGTGAAACTTTTTCTCCATCGATGAGGTCTTTACATGTGAATCCCGTAATGTTATTTACGTGATCATATGTAAACGCTGCGGCAAGCAGTACATCGGGGAAACTGGCTTAAGACTGAGTGATCACTTTTGTAATCATCTTCATGCCATCAAGCACAGAACACCTACTCCTGTTGCCACATACTTCAACGGTGTTGGCCATCATGGTGCTCTTGATATTCAGGTCACCGTCATCAGATCCTGCACCACCACTGATAGATCTAGGTACGCTCTAGAAAATCGTCTTGTTTTTTAGTTGGGTACCCTCAAGCCTTTTGGACTCAATTCCGACCCCACTCTTTTGTCTAGCTCTCCGTTATTGTGGTCTTTGTCTTTAATAATTTTGTTCGGTCATTTACGTCATCGTTTTGTTCGTTTCATTTCCACCCATATTTACATTTTTATGTACTTCCTGTTCCTGCCCTTCCGGCATTTCACTTCCATATTGTAGTAGGACACGTTTGCGTTTAGCTATCATTTCTATCTGTCGTCTTTTGATGTTTTTGTGCGTATTTTGATAAAGGCTTTGTGGTCGAAATGTTGAAAATGTTGTGTGTATTGTAATTTGTATGTTTTCCTGTTTGCACATCATAATCCCCTAGTTTAGTGATAGTCCGTCGTGTCTAAATGAAACATTCTAAAGACGTGTGTTTTACGTAAGTCCTAATCTCCCAATAACAGCCACCCCCCCCCCCCCACCATTAAAATAGGTTCTGCGTACCTCAAAATCCAAATAGGTTCTGCGCATCTCAAAGTTTAACTAGGTTCTGTGCACCTCAAAGTTTAACTAGGTTCTTTCATTTCCCCTAAAACTCATGTAAGCGTATCACAAACATGAAGGTAACTCTTCAGCAATAATATCAGATAATATCAGATATCAGATAATATCAGATAATCAGTGACACTAAATCGAATCAGTATCAACGTCGCATTAAGGCAAAAAAGTGCCTCCCCTCTCAATAATTAACACAGTTTACAACACCATACCGTTTGGAAGACGCCCACTTGGGTATACGACAGCAAGCACACCCCACCCCCCAACTGAAAAAAATGTGCTAAATAATATATAACGCTCTGAAGAAGTCAACACCGATGTAAAAGAGAACAATGAAGGTGTCTACACAAATGTAAGAGAGAACAATGAAGGAGTCTACACCAATGTAAGAGAACAATGACAATGAATACTTTCTTGGAGACTACACCAACTATTAAGAAAGTACGAAGTTTTCAAAGTGATTTAAATGTTACACATGATGGTAGTGTTAAATTTCAGTAAAACAAAAAACAACAGCAAAGTTCGGACCGACAAAATATTTCTGTAATAATAGAAATTCGCTATATACAATAAATCAATATTTAAAAAAAAAAGTAATTGGAGATTTTGCAGTGTGTTAAATATGAAAAGCTGTTATAGAAGGATGCGCTATAGAGGGATTATACTGTATTAAAAATTTAACGAAGGTATTCTCAGAAATATTAAAAACACTTACCATCTTTATGAGAAAATTTCACAATTTATACAGGAATTCCGGTTATAAACAAGGGTTAAAAAGTTTAAATTTCAAAAGTCGTGCAAACAAATAATTTCAAGTAAAAGATGTTTCAATTATATTATATGTGCTCAGGGAGATAAGACATCGTATTGAGCAGGTTTCCTTAAACTATGTATTTACAATCTGAAGGGAACGTACTATAGTAACTATACAAAGAAAATATATTTAGCATGACAAATTTAAAGGGTGGACCTATGACTATATTGTATAAGAGGTAAACAACAAATGGTGGGGGTTAATGTTCAACTCTCGTTTTGTTCTAAAAATCTGGTGTAAAGTACTTAATCTTCACACATGTTACAACGTGACAGTTCATCGTGTGACGCATATTTTTTCACCCTCGTTCTGCTTTCGGTCAAATTAAACACGGGAGAGAGAGAGAGGGGGGGGGGGGAGTAACCGTAAGTGCAATGTTAAATTGAATACATTATGTATCGTACAGGAAGTCTGCATTCATTATAAAGGACACTATTTTGGGATTCTTGATCACTGAACATACAGGTACATATATGTTGCTGAAAGCAGGTGACACAATGAAGGACAGAAGATACAGTACCATACCCGTGTTGCCTTTGTGACTTAAGAGTAGGTACATACATGGGGGAGAAAATATACCAAGTACGGGAGAGCTGTAGGCCTATAGCGGCTGTCTATAAATTAAAGGGTAGCAAATCGGAACATGCATTTTAGTAGTACCGGTATTCATTTTGTATCTACCTTTTGGTCGATACAAATACCCTTCCTCTTCGCGATTTTTCATCCCCACCCCCTTAAGTCAATGATATCTGCGACCCTTAAATGTTTTGTTTTTTTAAAATTATTGAAAGGTTCAAATTTTATTATCATTTCGCAGCTTTATGCCGCCTTCTTACGGTGCCGGCTGATACTGCCGCCTCTTATTATCATAGCACAGCACGGCTCTGATTACTTCAATAAATAGTTGGTGACAGGATGAGAAAAGGTGGGGGGGGGGGGGGGAGGAAGGCGGCTGGAGTTTACAAAAGTTGACGTCAGCAGACAATTTTAATGTATCAATAATATTATTTGAATATGAAAATGTTTTTGAAGATGGGGAAAAAAAGTAAATCCACTTTTCTCACTTTTTCTGCAAAATCGTTCTTATTTTTATTTTTTAAACATAATTAAACAGTGTGGGAGGGGGGGGGGGTTGATATTTGATAGTCTACATTAGTTTTCTAGACTGTTCCATATAATTTTGACCATTCTTCTTAAATACCACACCTCAGTTGCCTCCAGCTTATCTTGGACACTTTTGTTTACTGTTTATGCTTGACTTCCATAAAGAAGGATTGGCTTAATATAATATCCTCGCACTCGAACTCGCGTATGCATTGATATTATTCCATTGCATAGAATTTATCTCATTTTTTTTTAAATGTTGGCTTGGCCTATGCTATCCTGTTCTTGATCTAATTGGAGCACCGGCCATTCAATGTTAAGATGTGGGCAAGATACTTGATTTTATTTTGCATCAGTATTCTTTCTTGTCGCAATATACACCTTGTGCCCTGCAGCTTCAGGCGTAGAAAAGTTCTCTAGAGATGGCTTTTTTGTGTGTAAATTAGTATTAGAATATAATAATAGATGCATCATTGACAGTAATACTGCATTTTGTCGGTGTGTATTTCTTAGACACAGCCATTACTTCTGTTTTCATATAGTAGTAAAAAGTAAAGTAACCCATAGCATTTATTAATGCCGTAGGGATGTGAGATGTTAGCGATCTCACATTTCATAGGCTCTGCCAATGAGGGCGGTAGCCATCTCCTCTCCCTCGCAGTCTTTACTTCTCGGATTAATCCGGTACCCATTTAAGGCTGGGTCGACCCGGGAGCCGTTGCAAAACATTTCCGCTTCAACTGGGGAATGAACCCAGTTGACCACTCATATGCGAAGCCAGTGCACTAACCGCTGCGCTAACGCGGCTCCCACGTTTCATATATTACAAGAAAGTGAAAACTGAGATCTTTTATTTTCACTATTTCTGTATTGCTATGTCTAATATGAAGTTCGCTCCTGTCAATCAGAACTGTATCGTCAGCATATATCATATGGTAATTTCCATCTGCTATTCCTGGCATGCTTTCTATGTTTCGCATAATATCCTCTGTATACAGGCAGAAAAGATCTGGTGACATTACACATCCTTGTCTGACGCCTATTATTATCTTTTGGAATTCTACATTACTGTCAACCCTCACAGCAGCTGCTAGTTTCGAATACATATTTCTTACTATCTTTGGGTTTTCCCCATCAAATACTATGTATGTATATAAACATTGAAGTCGTTTTTAAACTTACATTTATTAAATATTTAATTAAAAAAATTCCTCCACAGAGTCTACAAGACCATTCACACCTTTGGATGCCAACAAAAGATCCACAACCATCTATTTCCAGCAGGAGAACCAAGAGTAAAGCAAAATGAGTTAAACAGGTTACTAAAACACTTACCTTGCCTATTAATAAAAATATATTTTTTTTAAAAATTATATATAAAAAAACGTACAATAAAACTAAACAGGACAATTCTCCACGTATTGGCTCAAATTGAACCTTTTTTTTTAAAAAAATATATTTTTATTAATAGGCAAGGTAAGTGTTTTAGTAACCTGTTTAACTCATTTTGCTTTACTTGTTGTTCATTAGGTTACTGCGGCACCATCCACTTTGTCGGACACCCTCTGACCATTTGGTTATTTATATTGGAGAACCAAGACCAACGAGCCTAACACCAAACGCACCAAGTACAAAAACAAGTCCTTAGGACTACATCCCCCAATATTTTTTGTCATTATAAGGACACGCAGACAGACCCCAGGAGAAATCACCAATCCCTAACAGGACAACCCAGGCTATTTGGCCACGATATACGCCTCGATATAACCAAAGGAAAACCATTCCACGGTTGAAAGGGACGTGTCTGACTCTAGACAGACAAACCCACCAATTTTCCCATCAACATTGAGTTATTTACAACATTTTATCATTTCTGAATGCTTCACCTTGTCAAATGCTTTACTATAATCTATGAAGAACAAGTACAGGTCATTTTGTACTTCTATTTCCCTCTCCATCAATGTTTGTATTATATATAGGCCATGTCTTGTGCCTTTTCCTTCTGCAAAACCACATTGTTCTTCTGCAATTTCTGGTTTTAATTTTCCTCTTATTCGCCTCCTGATTATACGAAGTAGGATCTTGGTCATCTGGCACATAAGACTGATTGTTCGGTGGTCTTCACATTCTACTGCACCAGGTTTCTTCGGTAAAGTTATGAATATTGATTGCGATAAATCAGATCGAATATCATGACTGTAAGGCCCCTACAGATGTAATTTAGCATATTGGTGATTAATACTCAGTCTACATGAAGTTGATATCGCTGATGTTGGGTGTATCAACTCTTTGGCACAGGTAAATTTGTAAACTACAGATCTTCGTTTTCTGTGCTATCTCCGGTTGGAAATCTATTAGAACTAACGTCCTATTGCAAGAAAGATCCAGTAAGAGTTTAGAAATATTTTGCTAGCAGTGGCACCTCTGATAAATATTTTGCTTGCAGTGGCACCTCAGGCAATATTTTGCTTGTAGTGGCACCTCTGATAAATATTTTGCTTGTAGTGGCACCTCTGATAAATATTTTGCTTGTAGTGGCACCTCTGATAAATATTTTGCTTGTAGTGGCACCTCTGATAAATATTTTGCTTGTAGTGGCACCTCTGATAAATATTTTGCTTGTAGTGGCACCTCTGATAAATATTTTGCTTGTAGTGGCACCTCTGATAAATATTTTGCTTGTAGTGGCACCTCTGATAAATATTTTGCTTGTAGTGGCACCTCTGATAAATATTTTGCTTGTAGTGGCACCTCTGGCAATATTTTGCAAGAATATTAGAATTTGCTTATTATTTACCAACATTTGTTCGATAATGTGTGAAACATTTATCACCATAGGTTCTATAATATGTGAAATATCGATGTGTGAAAAGTGGCTCTATAAATGCTCTTGGACAAATATAACTTGACAGCTGTGCACATCCGTAGAAAAAAGAGGGGAGGTTAAACCCCCCTCCCCTTAAGCAATTGAGGACATGTCTTAGTACTAGGAACTTCACCAAAAGGTGGGCCAAATACAAACCCCATCTCTCCCCCCGGGCGATTTTTTCATGAAAGGTCATCAAAAGAAAGAATGGATACAAGAAAACGCACGAATGACCATTGTTTAAGGTAACTCTAACTCCCCACACCTTTAAGGAAAAATTATTTTACGGCCCTGTAGCTCTTCCCTCAAGAGTAGTCACATGGCTTTTCGCTTATTTAAAACCTATTTCAGGGAGCCTCGTAGCGCACTGGCTCCCGGGTCTACCCAGATTTAAATGGGTACCGGATTAATCCGGGAAGTAAAGATTGCGAGGGAGAGGAGATGGCTACCGCCCTCATTAGCATGTCCCGGCACACAAAAATGAGTCACTTTACGCAAACAGGAATTCTTCACTGCATCCAGCCACTGTTCCCGAATGTACCCCGCCTGAACTTTCACAATCATGCTCATCGAGTCACTGAGTATGCAGGCATGCTCGCCGATAGTCTGAGAGCAGACCTATTGCAAAGTTTTGGTTACTGCTAAAACCTCCATTGTCATGCTACTTGTCGTCTGAACGAAAGCACCACTTTCCTCTCTGATGATTTCCCCCCACCTTTCAGCCGTGAAGGCCCGGGCACTTCTGATGTGTCTCTCAACCGACCCATCTGTATATACAACTATATCACCTTCCCTGGAATTTTCACCGATTAGGCGAGTACCTCCGACTCCCACCACTGTCGGACACCATTCCCTGCATTCTCTACTGAGTGTTATTACTACTTTGAAGGTTGTTGGACAATTTAATGGCGCACGACTCCATTCCACACCAGGTACAACATCCTCTAATATGCACACACTCTGTAAAATATCCCCTGCGTGCCCCATCCACGACTTTCCTCTCTTAAGTCGACTGCCTTTCACTTTGAGAATTTCAGGGTGTAGAAGATGTTCTTTATCAGTGGTGATTTGTAGGTAGTCCCACGACCTGCAGGTTTGTATTCATTGCTCTGCAGTTGGGCAATCCAGTAAGTATCGCATAGCTCATGCCGATATATCTCTTGTACACTCCAAAATGATTCGCACTGCCTCATTCTGGATTCTATCCAATCTTTCTGTTTGAGTCTGACTCAGTGTTCGAATCGCCAGTGCGTACTCTACCACTGCCACCACAATCCTTGATACAGCAGCCTCTGATCACATTGAGCAGCAACCATAGTCTCTATGACCGCAATACCTTTATACGCCTTTACAATGATGTGGTCAACATGATCTTTGAAACTCAGACTGCGGTCCAACATAACCCCTAAGTATTTCATTGGCCCTCGTGTGTGATTGTACTTACATAAAATAGTTTATATAATCGCTTCACTCAGACACGACGGACTATAACAAAAACTAGCGGGTAATGATGTGTACACAAGAAAATATACAAATTACAATATAAAAATCATATTCAACCAAAAGGTCTTTATCAAGATACACAAAACATCAAAAGACGATGAATGGAAAAATTATCACAAGAAACAAATGTGTCCACAGGAAATATGGAAACGAGATGCCGGAAGGTCAGGAAGTACATTTAAAAAAACGTAAATATATGTGGAAACGAAATGAACAAAAAGATCAGTAAATGACGGAACAAAAAGAATAAAGACCACACCAACCCAGTACTAGACATAAGAGTGGTCGGAATTGAGTCCAAAAGGATTGAGTGTACCCAATTCAAAAATGAGATGATTTTCTAGAGCGTACTTAGATTTATCATCAGTAGAGCAGGATCTGATGGCGGTGACATGAATATCAAGAGCACCATGATGACCAGCTCTGATGAAGTGTGTGGCCACAGGAGTGGGTGTTCTGTGCTTGATGGCATGAAGATGGTTACAGCATTGTAATCATTGTGTGTGATGAGTTTTACTAGTAGTTGTCTTCAGAAAACTCTCCATTATGCTACAAGATATCAGGTATAACAAAACATATTGAAAAAATGGGAAGAATGTAGTCACTTTTTTGTACAGATGTTTATGTGATCAACTCAGCCACTATGAACTGGGTACATTACTAGTATGTGCATCATGAGAATGCCTGGCATCATTGTTATGAAGCTGGTGTTGAAGTCTACACTAGTCTTTAGTCAATCATTCACTAGACATGTACAGTAACTTATGGGCAAAAACATTTTTTAACTCAACTATCTTTGCAATGATCCTGTCTTGGTACGGCACTGTGATACGGTATCCAAGGGACAACAAGCACTGCCATCTTGTCTTATGAAACACATTTTGTGCATCCTCGTTAATACTATTTTGATGAGCTCATTCATGATTGACTACCAATAGTCCTAGCCTAAGCTCATTCATGATTGACTACCAATAGTCCTAGCCTAAGCTCATTCATGATTGACTACCAATAGTCCTAGCCTAAGCTCATTCATGATTGACTACCAATAGTCCTAGCCTAAGCTCATTCATGATTGACTACCAATAGTCCTAGCCTAAGCTCATTCATGATTGACTACCAATAGTCCTAGCCTAAGCTCATTCATGATTGACTACCAATAGTCCTAGCCTAAGCTCATTCATGATTGACTACCAATAGGCCTAGCCTATATGACTCATTGGTAGCCGTGATAATATAATAAGTTATTCGCTCGTTGACCAATGTTTCAAATCTACTCACTATTCAAGGTTTGAATTTTTGTTTAAATAATCCCGTAGTTCGCCAGTCAGCAGGAAGTAAGACACCATGACTCATGTTATGGGAAGGTTGAGGAATGGTGCCATCTTTACTAAGCAAGTGCGGTAGGCGACGTTAGTCTGACCGATTCTAGACAACTACTGACGAGCAATAGAGCACTTATGGGAAACCATGTGTTATGACGCTGGTTATAACTCATATTACATTTATAATTCATTTTCTGGTTGAAATAACCACCACTGGGAGAAATAATGTTTCGTACATGAAGGAGACTAGCTGTAAATCGTGACCAACACTGTGAGAAATAATGTTTAGTACATGAAGAAGACCGTAGTATCGTGACCACTACTGAGAGCATAAGATAAATGTGTATATAAAAAATAAAAGAGAGATGTATGCACATGTACAAGAACTATTTCTTTCAATGGTGAAACGACGAAAACTAGCACGGTTTGGACATGCATGCATCCTTGTCAAAAAACAATACTGCAGGGAACCGTCAAAGTGGGAAATCAGAGGGGGGGGGGGGGGCAAATAAAGACATGGACAGACAACATCAAGGAATGGACAGGACAAGATTTATTCTCACCCATCCACATCGTTGAAGATAGAAATTATAGGAGAAGTCTGTGTGCTGAAGCATCCAATGTGGTACCCCTACAACCCTGACGGGTGTATAGATAGATAGAATCCTGCATGACCAGAGCAGTATGTCGCACCATACAACAGCCATAAATTTAGCCATTGCAAAGTACAAGCTCATTCTTAATTTATTAGCATCGCTTTGAAACAGTAACTAGCTTCAATGTGAAACAGTAACTAGCTTCAATGTGAAACAGTAACAAGCTTCAATGTGAAACAGTAACTAGCTTAAACTTGAAACAACAACCAGCTTCAATGTTAAACAGCAACCAGCTTCAACTTGAAACAACAACCAGCTTCAATGTTAAACAGCAACTAGCTTCAATGTGAAACAGTAACTAGCTTCAATGTGAAACAGTAACTAGCTTCAATGTGAAACAGTAACTAGCTTCAATGTGAAACAGTAACTAGCTTCAATGTGAAACAGTAACTAGCTTCAATGTGAAACAGCAACCATCTTCAACTTGAAACAGCAATCAGCTTCAATTTGAAACAGCAACCAGCTTCAATGTGAAACAGTAACCAGCTTCAACTTGAAACAGCAACCAGCGTGATCTTGAAACAGCAACCAGCTTCAATCTAGACTAATAACACCAAATATTTACAATTCTTTAATGTGTGATTCAACATCATTCACATCCATATCATGCAACTGGGAATATTCATGCTCTAATGAAAGTTTGTTTTGTTATTATATTGCAGCCTAGCCATAAGTTCTTCATTTATATCAGTTATTTTGATGCAACCTACCAACCTCTGTCTGACTACCAACCTCTGATGACTACCAACCTCTGTCTGACTACCAACCTCTGATGACTACCAACCTCTGATGACTACCAACCTCTGTCTGACTACCAACCTCTGTCTGACTACCAACCTCTGTCTGACTACCAACCTCTGTCTGACTACCAACCTCTGTCTGACTACCAACCTCTGATGACTACAAACCTCTGATGACTACCAACCTCTGTCTGACTTCTTCATAGCAATCCCCACTGCTGTTTGTAAGAGAACCAAGGTATTCAAAACTTGTAACTCGCTATAGTTCTCTTAAATTGATCGAAAATGACAATTTGTTAGTGGGTTCATTGCTAACAGGGAAGAGAATAAGTTCTTGAAACAACACTTTATTTTTCTGAAAATTATTATTTTGTGATAACATAAGAAAGTTACTATCGATTTTTTCATTCTTGATCAATGTTCTATTTCAGAGCAGGACATATACTATTTTCTAGCATTATTGACTGCAACAATAGCTTCAGCAGCTGTTTTTATATACTGACACAGCTGTATACCGTACTCAATACTGACTGTATCCTTCAGTTCCTGACTAGCCCAGTCTATCTTCTCCAGCAACCGTGTTATAGATATGGTCAGTGATGCTGCTGCTACAGGGGAAGATGATGCTAGTGTGTGATGTGAGGTGTCTGCAAGATGCTTTCTTTGCTGCAAATAAGATGGCAGCTGTGATTCTGACAATGAGGGGAAACCCGAGTCTGAATCTGTTCCATGGATAAAAGTATCCTTTTTAGCATGCACTTCAAATGCAGATGCTGCACCAGTTTCCTCTTTTTTAAAGCAGCCTCGGCTCTGGGAATCAAAGGTGTTCACATTAACATCTGTAGCAACATCATTAGAATCTGAGAACCTGTCCAAACATCTGGCTTCCGCTCCTGCCTGACTTGGATTACGCTGAGTGAGACTTTGTGATGCACTTTTAGCAGCTCCCTTTGTTTTAGTATCTGAAACCAGCGTAACTGATGTGGCCAACTCCATTTCTTTAACCATGGACATGGCAGCAGATTGATTAATTACTGTGGAAGAGAGTAGCAGACATGTAAATACAATTTACTCACTTTTCTGATTTAAAAAGAAAATCATTTAGAAATGTTCTTCACAAAAGTACCCATATGGTTGCATCTGTGGGTCTCACCAATGGCCAACTAGACAAACCATCCATGCAACAGAAAACCTTAGTAGATGACATTCTGTTATATTGAGGTTCTCTTATGGAAATTTTGTAGCAGGTCATCTATACAATTATAGACTACCTCTGAGTAGAAGGCTCCTTTAATAAGTGTTGCACTAAATCGAAAGCTGAAATCTCCTGGGTATGAAAGAAAGCTCAGAAAAACCACCCCACTGCACATAGGAAGTAAGAGCTAATCTCTCGCAATTTATGGAGTTTTTAATCAATCTTCACAAAAATACATTTTTTATTTTTAACTTTTAGTGTTAGGAAATTAAACTATATTCTAATAATACATAAAAGCTGCAGAAAAACTGTAATGTTTGTTGGTTTTTGTTTTGTTGGTAAACTGTGATATTCTGCCAATGTTCTGTTTGGTTTTGTTTCATTTTTATCCTTCTAGTTTTTTCATAATTTAAACTCTTCTGTATTTGTTCAGCGTTGTCTTGATGTTATCTATCCATCTTGTTATAGATCTTCCTCTAGCCCTGTATCCGGATCTTCTTATGTTATATGTTCTTGTTGGTAGCTGGTTATGGTTCATTCTCATAAGGTGTCCAAACTATTTTAATTGTTGTTTCTGGATGTATTCTGTGCATGGTCTTATACCAATTCTTCTGATTTCATCATTCCTCATTTTTGTCTACTTTGGTCACTCTTGTGGCTTTTCTCCAGCATATCATCTCACATGTTGCAAGTTTTCTCTGCTGGCCTGCTGAATAATTTAATTTTTATAACCGCAGTTAATTTGACTATGTCCTTACTAAAATCTCGCACTGACAAAAAGAACGTGAAAGATTATCTTCACTACACGCCGCATTTTGACCTGGTGTTTCTCAGAAGTATGACATGGCTGAAACAGCTATGGCGGGGTTAAATTGGGGTTTAAAAATTTGTGGAAGGGGCTGTAAGGCCTTTGCAAAATGTCTAAAGGAGGGGGAGGATGACTAGTTGGAAAAATTTAGGGACCACTTATCTAAAGTGATTATCCCATGCACAACCTGTCCAGGATCTTTGGAGCCAGTACAAGGATTATTATTCATGTTCACAAGCATAAACAACAACATAATATTTAATGAATTTTAATAAGTTATGCACACACAAGTTGAGTCTATGTCTCAACACAAGTTGAGTCTATGTCTCAACACAAGTTGAGTCTATGTCTCAACACAAGTTGAGTCTATGTCTCAACACAAGTTGAGTCTGTCTCAACACAAGATGAGTCTATGTCTCAACACAAGTTGAGTATATGTCTCATGGCTGAATCTGTCAATTCATGATATGACTATGTGACATAAAGTCTTAGACGACCAGGTACCAGATTCTAATCCACTCTGCAGGTAACTGTGCATCTGGACCATTCAGAAAACAATGACAACCTATTAAACTCATATTTATATTGCTTAAAAACACTACAGGTAAAATATTCCGGGTTGAATGCTACAGATATGATATCACAATCAGTTTGATTGATTACAGAGACCTGGGAGAAGGATACTATTACTAGAATTGTAAAAGAATAGCAGGTGACCAACAGTAGGGGGATGAGATCTGCAAAACAAAAACGTGAACAGAGTTGAAGAAGACAAACCAAAATAGAATTTGGTGAAGAGTGAATCACAACTCTATTATCAACTGTGAACAAGAAATTATAGTTTGTTTGGATTTCCAATAGTTAAAAAGGTTAAGAGGCATAGAGGGCTGACATCATTGCACTTGGGTTTCCCATATGTATCCACTCTTCTAAAAGAAGCGACGCAACGCTTCAAAATTACCATCCACGGCATGTAACTACACAATTGTATGTGATTATCCTCAGAGATCTCAGAAATAATCCACCTTGTAAACGAAACAAACAATCCACCCAAACAAAGCAAACAATCCACCTTGTAAACAAGACAAATAATCCACCTTGTAAACGAAACAAACAATCCACCCAAACAAAGCAAACAATCCACCTTGTAAACAAGACAAACAATCCACCTTGTAAACAAGACGAACAATCCACCTTGTAAACAAGACAAATAATCCACCTTGTAAAACAGACAAATAATCCACCTTGAAAACAAGACAAGCCACATCGTAAACAAGAAACAATCCACCTTGTAAACATGATAAAGAATTCACGTTGTAAACAAGACAAACAATCCACCTCATAAACAAGACATCACAGGACATTTCAAACAAGCTATCTCTTAAGTACAGGGTAAACAACTAAATCACAGAGATCCCCAACCTAATAGTCACAAGCAATGAAACTGGATTCCTGTATATAAGGGTTTCTTAAGAGTAATATTTTCAGAAGGAGCCTCCACTCAGAGGGAGTCTATATGTATATGTATATTTGTGCATGAAGTTGTGTTTGTGGGTCTCACCAATGGCTCACTAGAGAAACCATCCATGCAACAGTAAACTTTAGTAGATGACATGCCTTTATATTGAGGTTATCTTCTTATAGAAGCTTCATGGCACGTCATCTATACAATCCCGAAGTCGTAACCTTTGATAACAGTTACCATGTTGTTCCGACAGGCCGACGTTGTGCTTGAACTAGTTATGGGCACGGCGTGGGTGGGCGGAACAACAAAGAAACCTGATGCAAGGGACAGAGTGTGCCCTGATGTCGACGTCTGTTTCTGCGGCTTTGAGTCGAATGGTTGCTGGAACAGAGGGCGGAGCACTTATGGGAATGCCCCACGTGCTGTGAGGCCAGTTTTCTAATCAAGAAGAATGTAGAGAGAATGTTCCACCATCTTGTATGCATATGTTGAATCACATGAACATCTGAAATTATTGTGTGATATCTTCTTCTGCATTCATTCTCAAACTTCTTCAGATTATCAACATCTAGTCTACAGAAGGGTGCTACCGATGGTGCACGCAAAATATTATACATTGACAACGCCATCTTTAAAAATTCTTATAAAATCGATCTAGCGCAAGAAAGCCTTAAAACTTTCTATGCGTTGTAACGACTGTTTGCACTTTCTGAATGAATTTGAAAGCTCCAGAGTTATTTCAAGTACAAAATGCTACTTATCATAATGCTAGGCCTAGATTTACATTAATTTCTATATATCATACAATATTTCCTTTTAAAACTCCGATATTTCTTGATAAAAACTCACTTACTATGTCTATATCATTATTCCAGACATGCTGCCATTTTTACAAAACATAATTTCACAGAAAAACTATTTTTAGCTCATTATTGCAATGGGTATTCCCATTTTTCTGATCTATCATAGCACATTCAACTAGCATCGAAATTGGTCAGCAAAGTGTTAATGAGACATATTAAAAGACATAACACCTTGTTAAAGACCTTACTTGAGGGTCAAGTCGAAGGGAATCGAGCAAGAAGTAGGCAGAGATACAAGTGGGAGAGTAACATCACAAGATGGACAGGTTACAATCTAGCAGAGTGCACCACCAAAACAAGAGACAGGGGATATTGGAGATCTGTTGCAGCCAACCTTCATTGCGGAGACGGCACCTGATGATGATAAACAATGCTGCTATTCTTTGCTTCCTTTTCAGACCCTGGCAAAACAAGGTCAAGATGATAACAATGTTGGAGAAACAGTAGCACATAATATTATCAACATACATGGATTATCCTTGTCGGTATCAGAGTCCAACTCGGAGCATGCTACACAATATTTGATCCCTTGTCTGTCTTGTAATAGGATAGTCTGAAAAATACAACACAACAAGAATACAATCAACTATTTCAAATAATTTTGAGTAATGTTCAATTTTATAATGTACCATGTATACAAAATACAGAGTGGATTAGGAGTGCAATGAGGTTGGTTTCATAATGAATAAACAAATAATTGTGGAATCATCTTCCGCCAAAGACAGATGTGTTGGGCCATTGGCACAAATAAAACGGCAACACAACGCATTTCCATTCTCTGGACTACATTCAACTGGAAATCTTGTAGGACCATTGTCATGTTACAAGAGAAATCCTGCGGGAGTTTGAGAATGAACGCTGAAGAAGAAATCATCTAATTATTCTGTCTGACTCTATGGTAGAGGGGGATAGAGTGCATCTCCAACAGCCATGATATCAGGTTCAATTCTCTGATTTGCAGGTAATTGTGCTTTTGGACCACTCAGAAATTAATGGCAACCTACCATGTCTACTTATACTGCCTAGAACATCACCTTGTTACAATCTCCACACACAATACTTGTTACAATCTCCACACACAATACTTGTTACAATCTCCACACAGAATACTTGCTACAATCCACACAGAATACTTGTTACAATCTCCACACACAATACTTGTTACAATCTCCACACACAATACTTGTTACAATCTCCACACAGAATACTTGCTACAATCCACACAGAATACTTGCTACAATCTTCACACAGAATACTTGTTACAATCTCCACACAGAATACTTGTTACAATCTCCACACAGAATACTTGTTACAATCTCCACACAGAATACTTGTTACAATCTCCACACAGAATACTTGTTACAATCTCCACACAGAATACTTGTTACAATCTCCACACAGAATACTTGTTACAATCTCCACACAGAATACTTGTTACAATCTCCACACAGAATACTTGCTACAATCTCCATACACAATACTTTGACAGAAGACTTGTTACAATCTCCATACATAAGACTTGTTACAATCTCCATACACAACACTTTGACAGAAGACATGTTACAATCTCCATACATAAGACTTGTTACAATCTCCACACACAACACCTACACAGAAGACTTGTTACAATCTCCATACACAATACTTAGACCAAAAGACTTACTTCACATTCTGCACACACAACTGCAAGCATTTTGTAGCCCTTCAATAAGTAACCAGACATAAGCTTGGAGATCTTGTCTGAGCGCTCTCTGCGAGCCTCAATAAGCTTCATCTCTGCCTCAGTTGGTGGTTCCCAGTCATAACTTTCCATCGTACTTGTCTAATGCTAAACAGAGCCTGGCTGAAAGATAAACCTGTAATAATTTATGATAACACTTGGTACTAAAGCATATGAAGGTATCCCATTGGTTAAAGGCATGGTAGATGCACAGGAAAAATTTAGAGACTGTAGGTTTTTATAAATAGGTACCTGAATTCTTATTTCTTCTTCAGTGTTCATTCTCAAACTCCCACTGGATCTCTTTTAAAGCAAAACAATGGTCCAACTAGATTTCCAGCAGGATATAATCCAGAAAATAGAAATGCGTTGTGTCGCCGTTTTATTTGAGCCAATGGTCAGACACATCCGTCTTCAGTGGGAATTCTTATTTGATGTCTCTGGCAATGAAATAGCTGATCATCATCTTCTTCTTGTTCACAGTTTGACATGTCTGCACAGCAAGTCTGGTTTTCTTAATGAATTCTGCCGTATTTGAAAGCTCCTCAGTGCTCCCATACAGCTTTCTGTGGATATCCATCTCTGTGGGCCAGTGTTCTTAACTTAACTGGTTTAGTGTAATGCAGTCTTGCAGGATATATTCCATTGTCTGTCCTGCCAGATCACATGGACACAGAGATGATGGAACCATTCTTAGTATATTTAAGAGATTGTTTAATCTGTTATGTCATGTTCTGATGCGGAAGATAATTTCTTCTTCTTCTTTCGTTCACTTGAAACATGTCTATATCTGTAATTCTGTCTCCTTAATAAAACTCACTGTCTTTTGTAGTTCATACAGTGTCCCATATAGACTTTTTATAGATACAGACATGTTTCCATTGTGTTTTGTGCATGGCATCCTGATTATCTGTGCGCCTTTTGGCTGGATGCCTCAGTCTTCAGCACTCTGCTTACTTGGGCAGGACTATGGTCCTGCTCGAATGGGACTGCCCGACCAGTCTTAGTTTCCAGCCCCTGATGGCTGAACTAAACCCCATCACCACTACACGGTGCTGGCCTTGATGGGGCAGAAGATAATAACCTGCTGAGCTGTCAAGAAAATAGCAGATGAATTGGCAAAAATGGGAGGTAGCCCCCCTTCATTCCCACACACTTCAAAGTTTAATAGAAGTAGAAACTGCTAAAATAATCCATTCTATTTTAGGGAAAGAAGTAAATGCAAACTAAAAGCATCAATAAAAACTCAACAGAAGTGAACATGTTCACATATTTCTCTACTAAAAAAAATACCAGAAAAGAAAGCAGGAAAAGCATAATTGTATAGATGATGTGCTACGAAGCTTCCACAAAAAGAGAGTCTCAATATAACAGCATGTCATCTACTAAGGTTTTCTGTTGCAAGGGCGGTTTGTTTAGTTGGCCATTGGTGCGACCCACAGACAATCAGCACACACAGAAACATTAATATGACTAGGCATTCCTAGCATTTTTATAAATAAGTCTTACAAACAGTAACAACTATCAGCATTGCAGTAAACTGTAACCTAGGCAGCAATTCCTCTCAGTATTCATTTTTCATATGTGACTTTTCCTTTCCAGAACGTGGCCTTCATTACCAATCTTCATCCTCTTGGTTCTGTGCAAGTTGCTCAGCATCTTCAACATCCTGTGCCCGTCATATTCCTGTTCTCTTTCCCTCCATGATTACTCTTCCCAAAATATTGTCTTCCTACAGTTTTTTTTGTAGTTTTTTTTATAGTTTTGAGGAGCCAGTCTTCTATGTTCATATATGTAAACAAATGTATGTGTTACCCACGACGTTGAAATTACCGGTAGATGCCACAACTCTGCATTGGTTAATCTCTCTGTTCATGATGTTCTTCTATATATGTTCTTTCAGCGACGAACACAGCGCATAGGTCAGAAACTAGAGATTTCCTGTTCAAGCGATGTGATGCTACTGTGTGTAATTCTTGTATGTTAGTGAGACCTAGTCATACCCTCTTTGATGGTTGTTTTGCAAAGAGTCTCTCTTGATCTTCTTTCTTTATTCATCTGGTACCCATTTTAATGTTTGCAGTGGCAGTCTGTTTTTATTCATTCTAAGTACAAGTCTGATATAAGTTCCTCATTCTCTTATTGTTGTAGAAACATATGCTTATGGCTGTTTGGTGTCTTCTCTTACTTGCATGTTTGACTTGAATTCTTCCCAACCAATAGCCAATATTGAAGATTTTTCTAAGACTATTTACTAGTATTTACAAATGAATTTAATTTCTTCTCCAGTGCGTAGTTATTTAAGTTATTTTCCAACTTTCGCAATAATAATATAAGCATATTGATGGAATTAGTCGCAGTTTGGTATATATTTAATTTAGTATTTTAGTAAGTTAACTACGTGTAGGCAGTAGGTAGGTGTAGTAGACCTATTTTTAGGACTTTTCAAATTATTTTTTTTTTAAATATTTTTAGGTGATTTTCTGGTAGTAATGACTTTTATTCAATTATTCTATCTCCATCTTGTCTCATCTTGCAGCTTAAATTGTAAAATGCATGGACTCATTGTATACTCAATAATATTCTTAGTAAAGTATTCTTAGGGAAACTCTACATTTCGTTTTAAAATCAGAAATTATTACTCATTAACATTAAATAACAACCATTTTGATTTTGCAATTGGCATTTCATTGATTATTATTCATTGTCGATGTTTAATATATAAAGAAAATGGAAGTAAATACAGATCACACAAGAAGCATAATTTATTTGTATATGTGAGTATAGCAACCGTATACATTATACAAACTATAGTAAAAACAATGATGTTCTAAACTAAACAAATAAAATCAATTAGTTAGTAGTCCGACATTTTTACCTCACAGACGATACAAGAATGTTAACTCTTGTTTCCATCAGCGTTACCACTCCTGAATGTTTTCCCCTTGAACGTGAATTTTTCGATTCGACAGTTTTAATTTTCTGAAAATTTCATTATCTTTCATATATTTTGGTAAATGACAGCAGACACACAAAAAATCTTAATGAATTTGGTGTCGATATCACATGAGGATAATCACGTCCTTTGTGCGGTGACTAACACAAGTAAAGTCATGTAGGAAGCATGAGGATAAATGAAAAAAATTCTTACAGATGACGGAAATTGAACAGGTTTTCCGTACATGACCAACCACATCCTTCCCCCACCCTCCCTCCCCCTCCCCCTCCCCCTCCCCCTCCCTCCCCCAAAGGATGTAATTTCTCAAGACATTCAACCAAAGACATCAGGCAGCACAAGTTAAGTCGTACCTTAAAGTGACAGAATACAACCACCACTCATTACACCATCGTCTAGATGAGTCAAAGGGAAAACGTATTAAGTGTGGCAGATCATGGATGGCAGAGGCTGAAGACACACTGCGAATAGTATGTGAATTTGAAGAAATAGGAAAGGGCAGGGAAAGGGTGGAGGTAGACACTGAGAAGAAAGTACTGACTAAAGTAATAATACAACTAGATAAAGCGTGTCGAAAATGGACGGCAGTCAGGGCTCAGGATACAGTGCAAGAACTCGCCCAACTACACTCGAAACCACAAGACATAATTATATACACAGATGGCTCTGTTAGTAGAAACACAAATAAAAGCGGTTGGGGTTTTGTTGTCTACAGAAATGGCGTGAAGTTGGTTGAGAAATCTTCAGCATATTCTACTGTTACATCGAGCATGAGGATGGAGATAGAGGGAGTTACAGCAGCTCTTAATTGGTTGATAACTGATACATCAACACACGCGGTAATACGCACAGACTCTCAAAGCATGTATCGCAAGATAGAAAAGTTCATGCTAAGAAAATAATGGTGGGACTTATTGAACAACTCAGTTGTCCAGAGTATTACATGGATATACTGCCCTGGTCATGCTGGGGTCAGAGGAAACGAGAGAGCCGACTTACTGGCAGGCAATGCGGCGATAGACGGCACATTGCTGAGAAGAGATAAAGCAGATTTAATACAGGCAGTAATAAATTCATTTCAAGATGCAGATGATGTCAATGAGGTTGAGAACATACACATACAGAGAATGTTAGAAATGGGAGTATTCAGAGGTGAGGGGAGGAAAAGTAAATTTTTTGGAAAGTCCCGAAGATCACACAATCAACACCTGACCGGAACTATGAGTCTACATACACTGGGATGGCTGCTGGAGCGGAGGGCGGAGCACTTATGGGAATGTCCCGCGTGCTGTGTAGCCAGTTTCTAATCAAGAATCAAGATATTCAACCTGTGCACTCAAGTCAATGAGAACGGACCAATTGAGACAAGAGTCTATTACAAACTTCCTTCTTGAATTTACTTGCATTTACCAGTATTAGCTATTATTTGAAGCAGCATTGTTCTGTCTCTATGTTATTTATGTTTACAAGAAGACCTATTGACCCTTGTATATAGCTGTTCTATGTTTGTGTTTCTGATGATACTCCAATACTTGTACGGGATGTTAGTTGTAATAGTCGTTGTTTCGATTGGTCCGTTCTTAGTGACTTGAGTACACAGGTTGAATGTTTTGACGAGATCACATCTTTTTTGGAGGATGTGGTTGGTCAAGTACGGAAATCCTGTTTACTTGTGTTGCGAAGCGATTCGGTGATGCTAGAACGGACCTGGTTCAATTCCCGTCATCTGTAAGAATTATTTTCATTTATGCTCATGCTTCCTACTTTAATTTACTTGTGTAAGTCACCGCATAAGGGACGTTCCCATAAAAGCTCTGCTTGCTATTTGTCTGCAATCCAAAAGTAAATAAGCTCAGTGTCCCAGTCAGTTGTTGGTTGTGGGTTCTTAAGGTCTTTGCAGCGAAGACACATCTTCTCCCTGGTCACACCCATTTCTATCATTCTCTGAATATGTACATTGTCTGTTTCAACATCCTCTTCATCATTTTGTAAATTATCTATGACTTTTCTATTTAATTAATTCCTGTTTCTTCTCATCACTTTGCAATCTACTATGTTTTTTTAAATCCGCCAATGCGCCAGTTATTTCATTGCCTTTGATTCCCGCATGGACAGAACAGTTGATCTATGCGATGTTTTGTGCGTTTTTGAGAAGAACGTCATACTATTTACTTATTATGCATTTCATATCTTGCGCCGCATACTCTAGGAGTTTGATAGAATCACTTTTGGTGTTGGTGGTTGCGTCGTCAGCCAAGCTAGAGCCGCTGTACTGCCTCTATCAAAATCTGGAAAAATAGTGATCGGTGTTTCTAAATCTTACTTGCATAACTCCTACCGGATTTTAAAACTCTAAATGTAGACAAATAAGAATTACATCTGAAGTAGTTTGGAAATAATTTCACCGGGATCATTCCAGCTGGATTCTTTATCTGCACACAATGCAGGTATGTTACCCATCTTTGTTATTCACATACGATGAAAGTTTCGGCTCATATTTGGATAACGGGACAACCGTCCAACTTTTTATTAAAATCTGAGCAGATCACAAATTGTGTGTAATTATGCGACGTCACTGACTGACGACTAATACAAAATGCCCAACCTAATCTTAAGTTTATTTAGCTTACCAGAGACCAATAAACATGTAGTACGTTTGTTACAGTTTTCTGCTGGTTGCACAGTTGTGCGCACGAGACACTGTGAGCCGCTCCATATAACCATCCTAAATAAATATCTCCTCTCTCTCACTCACTGATCGGTGTTTATAGCCAAGGGAAATAATCGCAGAAAATATGTCATATATTTCATTTCGTTTTCCGCAAAAATAAAGGTATGCTCTTTATCCAAACATAAACCAAATTTTCTCCAATGAAAATACTAATAATAATAATGTACCGTGTTATGTACCGTAGGCAGTCATTGGTCTCCACAGCTCTCTATTGTCTGTACTTTATATCAGCTCTCCACTGCTGGCTCTCTCATGGTCTTTAACTATGCGGCATTTATCCCTCTGACGATTTTGTGTCTCTTTCCCCACCAATTTCACATTGCTGTTACATTGTATTCTAAGTCTCCTCTTCTCATGGTGTGTCCAAGAAATGTGGACTTTTTTTCTAATGTCGCTACGTAGATTTCTTCTATTGTCAAATTTCTTCGGTACGATCTCATTCGTTATTCTAGTTGTCCATTATAGTATCATCATTTTCTTGAAGAACCACATCTTTGTGACATCCAGTTTCCTAGTTACAATATCACTATCGTCTTTCATTTAATATTTCAAATTATTCCTTCCACTAGCTTTATGTTTAACAATATATTTATATCTAATAAATTCTTCTGATATTTTGGCAACTCTGCATATTGAGTTATTTTTGTTGTGTAACGTTGAAATTGTTATTTCGACGTTGCAACCAAAGGGCGTTAATCTTGTTGTTATCTAGAAATAACAACACATTACAATATATTCAAGATTCAAGAAACACTGCAATGATACTGCGGGTTGGGGTTTCCACGGGTGCTACGGGTAAACTGTATCGAAGATGGACGTTGGTCATATTTAGGTTCACTCCACTTCTTAAGGAAAATATTACATAACACTAGGAAAAGAGAACAAAAATACACTACCCCCCCCCTTTCCTTATTCCCTCTTTCTCCACAGAGACTTACCCCGAAGAAAAGATACCCACATTGCAAAGTGGTACACTTTTGTGTTTATACAACGCTTTAGGAATTCATTCATTCATTCATTCATTTTCCTTTTGCGCTGAAGTAAGCACATATGGCAGAGGTCTATCTCTCCAATTCTGTCTGTTCAAAGCTATTCTATGCAGTTCTTGAATAGTATGAATATTGGTTGTTTTACTTTCTCTAAGTATTGTTCTTCTGAGTGTTTCTTTTGGTCTACCCCTTGCTCTTTTACTTGTAGGTGTCCATTCAAGTGATTGGTGGTGTATTCTGTTGGTGTCTGCGCGTAGGACATGCCCGATGTAGGACCAACGGTGTTTTCTGATAACATCTGTGATGAAATTTTGATGTGTCTCTTCTCTGATTTTATCATTCGATTTGAATTCACTCTTATGGGTGTTAGTAATCATACGAAGACACTACCGTCACTACCGGAAGTCCGCTTTAGGAGTAGTTTGCGATTTTAAAAATATTTCCAGTTGCATTGGGAACTTTGATAACGTTAGAAAAATGTTGTTAGCACAAAACAGAGAAAAAGTGAATTGAACAATACATACAAATGGAAGAATAATTATATTTCTCTTTATTCATTAATCATTAGTTTTAATAACAAGTTATTTTTCCAAAGACGTTAACATAATTATTGTGCGCGATAACACAGCGAAATGAACGGCATTTGAAAACTATCTAGTTGCTAACTAACACTGTACACACACATTTACAGCATCTTCCCAATAGAAACAAATACTTCACTATGAGACTGTCCATACATTAGTACACACATTTTGTGCTAATTCATGATTTCCTGCCTCCCTAATGTCAACTGTTAGGTGGCTGTTTAATTATGTAAAATATTGTTTCAACACACCTACAAAATGTTTGCATAAAAAGTGCGACAAATATGATTTTTCTTCAGATTTGTTGGAAACATTGGTTCAAATTCACACAATTTAATTGGTATATAAATATAATCCCATCATTGTGACTGGAGCTAGGAAAAGTCACAAAATAGTCCATTTAAGGATTGCAGCTAGATGGCATAGCGGCAAACCCAGCTGGATAGTGAAGTTCTAGTTCCAACCAAGCACACAACCCACAAAAAACATAGGTCCCCAGACGCCCTGATATAATTGATATGGAATTCAATCCTAGGTTGAAAGTGCGTGCCTCGACCAAATGAGGCAAAACCATCATTAAACAACAACAAAGTTTTATTAATGTACTTTAGCGCGTGGCCGTATGGTTATAATTTCGCTCTCAGTACCCTGAGATCCCGAGTTAAATCCACGGTTGCGACAAGGATTTGTGTCTTCCGGAGGCACAATAAAATACTCTTCCTGTACACGTCAAAATGTATGACACTTATGGCAAAGCGGCCGTTATTTTCACAGCCAGGAAAGATTCCACTACTTAACAAGTAAAACTCAAAGTAAGGAAGTTTATTTTTTAATTAACGTCAACTTGTGTCAACTCCCGTCCCTCTTGTTAACAGCTGCCAATTTTTTCAGCACCCTCCCCCTTTCTCTTTCCAATCCAAAACTGTTGACGTAATTTATCGACAGACTCTATAGGCACATGATGTTGCTAACAGTTTTCAGAAAACATGACCTTGTTAGATAACATACTGAGTAGTTATATCACCTGTGTTTATATGCTATAACCTAGCATATCCAATATATAGAAAACATAGTACAGTAAGATATATATCTGTAATATACGGAATCATGGTGACAGAATTACCTGAACCACGATTTTCATAAATTTTAATGAAATTTCAAAAAAGCTCTGCTATAACACAATTCGACTCATGTCCGCGGTTGAGGAAGCGTGTCTCGCCACTAGGGTACAAATTAAATGGCTGGTCAAAAGCATATACTAAATGTGCAAACAACTAATAACAGTTGGAGTTCAAGGACAATCTTCGTGGTGTACTGGATAAGCTATATGCCTTTGGTTCATGAAGTCATAGTTTCGATACCAGGGTCTGATGTTGTGTTTAAAATTGTGTTTTTAAGATACTATTTTCTGGTATCGCTTCCAGCGACAGTTACGTGAGTTTTGCGACGTTCTGTTGCTGATAGCACGGAGTTAATACTCAGAAACCCGATCACAACGAAGCCAATCCTCTACCGAATTGGAGTCATTTGTCCCGATTAGGGTAACTGGACAATTTTTCATTATCTTCAAACTATAAGACATCTTGGGGAAAATACTGCCAGTTGGTCAAATCCGGTACGCCAAGCCATTTTTATTGACCTGCCAGAGCGGATTAAATTTACTATATGCAATGACTCCTATTAGATATCGTGATGGTTCCTGGCCACACGAAAATAACACAATCCGGTACTGCTACCAAGAAAAGTTGCTCACTTCTAATTTAAGGTTATAGAAATAACCGAGTCAATAAAGATAAATATAAAAACAAAGCATACTAAGGCAGATTTCAAGACGCCACTTCACAACCTGACACTGCAAGACAAAACGTTATAGTGGAGTCTCTAAATACCGCATATATCTCCTCGCATAGTAATTTTCCGTTTAACAATTTTCAAAATCTACAATTATATTTTAAAATACGTTAAAACTATATATACTGAATTTCTGATATTACATATGTATTTCGCCAAGAACCAAGATGTTACAATAGGATTTGACTGTATTTACGAATGGTTCAATCAAGTGTCAGGCCGAGTGACGTAAGCGATTGTGTTTCTCCGCAGCTCTCTGTCCTGTGTGGTGGACATTCTCTCATGCCACAATGACGATCAAATCAGCAATTTCTCTCTTCTTCCCTTGAATCTTTCCTATTGTTACTAAATGTTCACGTTTTTCTCTTCTCTTCAATGACACACACATCTTGTTTGTATAATTTTTATATAGATTTCAGTTTTTATTCCAGCATCTCTGATGATTTCTACATTAGCTCTCTTGAATGTCCATGGAATTATTATCATGTTTCTAAAAAAACCTCATCTCAGTAGCCTCTAGCTCGCTTTTTTGTTAACGTCCATGTTTCACGTCCTTAAAGAAGAATTGATTCGATATAACATCCCAACACTCACATTCACATAAGCATTGATTAAGTATACTCCTCTGCACAGAATATTTCAAAAAAGAAAGATTCCCTGTGCTGAATCGGCTGTTGCTATCCTGCTATTTATCTTAATGGAGCACTGGCCATCTGATGTTAAAATGGTACCAAGACACTTGACTTCTTCATCCACTTCATTTAGTTTTGCATCATTGGTATTAATACTGCATCTTGGTGGTGTATGTTTCTTTGGAATAATAATAACATTTCTTTTCTTCTTGTTTACACCGAGGCTCTCATTTTATATTTCATGTAGTATCATATCTAACAGGGCGTTTAGTTACTGCTATCTCAATTTAATCGGTACCTTATCGATGTCATATCTCATGGCATTCAGATTGTAACTTCTGACCGCGATGGTAGGCGGTATAGGAGACCTGTTCGCTAAAAAGTAAACATGAACTAGTCTCCGATTTGTGTGAAATATATTAGTTGTTTATGGCTATTTTTAGTAAGCCAAGTATTTAAATAGTGACCAATTAAAATTCCAACAATAATCAAAAACGTAAGAAATCTGGTCCAAATTAATTCAGCTAGGAAGCATGTATCGTCGAGAGCCACGCTTCTAACTGCTGTTCCTGGTTTGTTTTCTAAATTTCGTATATCTCCTGTATACATGAGGGGGGGGGGGGGAGAAAAGATATGGTGACAAACACATCCGTTGTCTGTCTCCAAATATTTCTTTCATAATTCTCCTACAGAGTGGAGCATTGTAGCCTAGTTGATAGTGAGTTTGTTTACTATCACCGGCTTACGGCGTGCCAGGTTCGAAACCACGTCCGGATAACAACAAAATTCGGTTCGTGATTTCTCGCATGACACAATCTCTCCTCTATTCGACCCAGCTGTAAATGCGTAACCGACAAGCTAGTGAAAGTTAATACAGCAAGGAAGGGAACTGGCCACTGCAGCTAATACTTTCTGCGGTTTAGTACATGATGAGTTATCTGCATCCCCGAAGACAGGTTGCTGCCAGAAGACCTACCTTTAACTTTACATTACTGGCAACCCTCATGGCAGCTGTTGGTTTCCAATACATATTGCGAATACATAGATTCATAATAAAAAATAATGATATGGTAAAATAATAATAACAATAATAATGATATTAATGTTGGTAATAAAAATAATTCATATGACAGTAATAAATAATCGTATACAATATACATCTTCTTTGATATGCTTGGTGTCTCCAGATATGGACAATATCAGAGCAAGGCATATTGCATATGTATTCTGATATGTACATTGCGATAAAAAGAAAGTAATTACATTATTATATTTTACTTAACATTTCCTAATATTCACAAGAAAATCACATACATAAATAACTGCATAATCACATACAATCAATGAATGAAACATATCCGCAGCATATTTGATTCAGATATTCAAAACGAAATGATGATATACCCTTTATTATTTCCATTAGATTGAAAATATTCTTTTATTTAGAAATTAAACAAAATACTAGTCCCTCTATTTCATCAGATAAAACTGACTTTGGTTCAGAGAAGGCGAATCAAACGAATACATTCCTTCTGATTCAAGACTACTTGCTCCATTCTCTGTGATCTAATGACTTCATTCCATCTGATCTGAATCGATCTTCTTGTTTAAGTGTTATCAACCGCTAGCATAATGTTTTAGCTATCTGATTAGAGATCACCCACATAAGTAGACTTGCGGAGGGAAGTCATGGCTCCATCGGATGTTCTCACTTGGTTTCACTATCTGAATGTCGTCACAAATAGATGTCAGCTCTCTCTGCACACCAGCCAGGAAGAGTTGAACGTTTGGACACTGGCCTAAATTAATGGCCAGAAGTTGTGGGCAGTCTAGTTGTAGTCTATGAATGTCACGACATCCAAACATGTTGAGAAATTTAAGAGGAGGGGTGTCCAAAATTACCTGAAATAAACAAATTTGAATCTGATATATGGTCAGAGACCAACACATGAGACCAACATTTAAACTACATTTTTAGCACATTGGGCAAGCTCTGCTTTCCAGTGTCATTGGGCAAGCTCTGTCTCCGGCGTCATTGGGCAAGCTCTGTCTCCGGTGTAATTTGGGCAAGCTCTGTTTCCAGTATCATTTGTCAAGCTCTGTTTCCAGTGTCATTGGGCAAGCTCTGTTTCCAGTGTCATTGGGCAAGCTCTGTTTTCAGTGTCATTGGGCAAGCTCTGTCTCCGGCGTCATTGGGCACGCTCTGTCTCCGGCGTCATTGGGCAAGCTCTGTCTCCAGTGTCATTGGGCAAGCTCTGTCTCCGGCGTCATTGGGCATGCTCTGTCTCCGGCGTCATTGGGCAAGCTCTGTCTCCGGCGTCATTGGGCAAGCTCTGTCTCCGGCGTCATTGGGCAAGCTCTGTCTCCAGTGTCATTGGGCAAGCTCTGTCTCCAGTGTCATTGGGCAAGCTCTGTCTCCGGCGTCATTGGGCAAGCTCTGTCTCCGGCGTAATTTGGGCAAGCTCTGTCTCCAGTGTCATTGTGCAAGCTCTGTCTCCGGCGTCACTCTACATAAACTATTGTCGGTTGCGACGTTCTTGTGAGTTGGTTTTTTTATCCACATTTGCTGTCTCCTCAAGTAAATATCGACGTAGGTGCATACTGATGATTGCTATTATTCGCTTGTTGAGCACATTATTCATTCTGAAACTCACATGCACAATCCTACTTGTTGATTGTCCTACTTGTTGCTTGTCCTACTTGTTGCTTGTCCTACTTGTTGCGTGTCCTACCTGTTGCTTGTCCTACTTGTTGCATGTAGTAATGATGATCAATTATTTGAAGCAAAATTGTATTGTCTATATATGTTATCCATGTTTACAAGAAGACCTATCGGCCCTTGTATAACTAATACGGATATTATGTTATATGTTTGTTGTTACTGAGGATATTTCAATACCTGTACGGGATGTTTGTTGTTGTTGTAATAGTCCTTGTCTCGATTGGTCCGCTCGGGTGACTTTGTGCGCACGGTTTGAATGGCTTGATGAAATCGCATCTTTTTTTGGAGATGCGGTTAGTCAAGTAAGGAAGAACGGGTGTTCAATAGTTGCTAGGCGATTTGGTGCCGTTGAACCGACTGGTTAAATTCCCGTTAGTCTCAAGAATTTTTAAAATTGTCCTCTGGCTTCCTACTTAAATTTACTTGTATAATCAATTTTATCATGTAGCGTATCTTGAATAGGTTCCTGCTTCTGTTACTGTCATGTTCAGGGGGTCGTCCATCTTCTTCTTGGTCTGCCTCTCGTTCGTCTCCCTGGCATCATACACTCCATTTTGGTCTTCTCTAGGCTGTCATAGCGTTTGATATGGTCTGGAAAGAATCCTGCTGTTTAGCCAGTTTTCTTTTACATTTATCTCTCATTGGTGATCTATTTGGTCCATGATATTCGGAGCATTTTTCTGTAACATTTTGTTTAAAATGCTGTTAGTTTATTTTTTTTTACTTTGTTGGTGATTGTTCAGGATTCACACCCACATTTTGCCACTGGGAATATGCAAGCTCTTAGGAATGTTAATTTTGTTGTTTTGCAACAACTCAACCTTATTGTTTTTTATTTGTAACAGTTACTTTGGCGCGATAGATAACCTCCTTCTGACTTCATCACAGAAGAAGCCTGTTTACAAAGTATTCTCAATTTACATACAATTTACATAGTAAATATTCAATAAAATTATATAGAGACTAACCTTTGTAATATTTCTGCACTTTTCCAGGTTAAGATGATTTATATTGGGGCAGCCGAGCAGTGCCATCTGTAAGGCATAGTCTGACACGTGGCATCTGTAGAGAACTACAGTTCTGGCAATAGGAGTTGACACAGACAATAGATTGACCTGAAGAAGATAAAGAATATCAACGACTGTTAAAATAGAGTATTAATAAGTCTTCTTATGGTAATCCGACTGATAAAGCTGAGGGATTGAGGAGTACAGACACCCTCAATCCAGCAAATAAGGTTGAGTGGTTGAGGAGGACAGACACCCCCAATTCGGCAGATAGGGCTGAGGAGTTGAGGAGGACAGACACCCCCAATTCGGCAGATAGGGCTGAGGAGTTGAGGAGGACAGACACTCCCAATTCGGCAGATAGGGCTGAGGAGTTCAGGAGGACAGACACACTCAATCCCGAAGATAAAGCTAAGAGGTTGAGGAGGACAGCCATCCTCAAAATCGTAGAGAAGGGATAGTGGGTTTGGGATTTCAATTCCCCTCTCCCCTTAGGAAATCAGATGATAACATTTAATACTAAGAATGAATGGATGTATGGATGGATGGATAAATGAATAGATGGATGCATGGATGCTTGCATGGATGCATGAATAAATATAGTCCTAATATTTACGCCATTGATCTAGTATTAGCCAGTTGCTTCATCTACATAACACAAATACTTACTTTACAATCGAACAATCTCAATAAACCAATGGAACCTAAAGCGTGGATGATACAAGAGTCTAGTTGAAGTTGGTCATCGCTGCATAGGTTCAGTTCTATAGTGTCCACACTCACACACTGCAAGACAATGAACCAAGATAGATTATTGACATGCAAAATGGGGGATGCTATGTCACGTTTCACTAGCTTCGCCCAACTTCAAAATGATTATCTCAGCAAATATATACCGCATATAATTGAAATTTTTTTGTGTGAATTTGAAATGTTATAGACCACATGAATCACATTTTTTCATTAAATTTAAGTCATTCGTATATATTTGTGATATATATCAAATGTCTAGTTGTCAACACACATCTCACACACATTTTTTAAGTTGTTTACAGTTAATTATAAGACGTCATTTACGTGTGATTTTTTAATCATATATTTGGCATTGATTTAAGCGTGAAATTGCACTATTTTGTACTCTTGAAAAGAAGACAGACTGTGTTTAATGTTGTATCGGGAGTAATGTCTGAAGTGGTAAAATTGTTCTCTATACATAATAATTAGTATGTCGACAAAGATCAAAGGATTGCGCTTGTTTATACAAACTGGACATGCTACACAAATATAATGTATATATTTATTGGGTCTAACCAAATATGGTCATTAAAGAAACACGACTGCATGGAAAGACAAATAATGGAAGGAAGAGTACCTGGAAAGAGGAGAAAGGGCAGACCAAGAAGACGTTAAATTAGATATATAATGGGATAGTATAGGTATCTAAAGAAATTAGGTATATAATATCTACGAGTCTACGAGTAAAATTTCAGTCTATGATGCGATAGTTAGATTATGTGTCTAGAATGCGATTGTTAGATTATGTGTCTAGAATGCGATTGTTAGATTATGTGTCTAGGATGCGAATGAAATAATGTGAAATGAAGTTTGAAGCGAGTATGACTGGGCATCTGAAGGGTATACGGCGGTATCGTTTACGCAGTGAGACATGTCATTCTATCCATGTATTGTAATTTCCACTTGTGCTGTTAAGACTCGTCGACGAAATTTGGAGTTTTCTATCTTTGGCCATTTGGACAGCACTGGCCATGGTCAGTCCGTATTTCTTTAAGGTTCCTTTGACAGTCTCCACCCTTCTAGTTACTGGTCCTCCTCGTGGCCTGTAGTCCTGATGTTGTATGTACGAAGGGCATTGCTTCGTTGGTTTAATTCTCACAACGTGACCATACCTTTTGGTTTGCTCTCTTTCGATGTAGTCTTGACTTGAGATGCTCTTTATTTCTTTCCTGATATCTTCATTTCACCGTTGGTCTCTTCTGGTGACATTTATATCTTTCCTCAAACATCTCATTCCACACACTGTGATCGTTTTCGCTAGTGTCTTTGTCAAGATGTCCATGTTTCACATTGGCAACACAAGAGTTTGTATTAAAATAACATGTCAACCATCAGTTAAAAATTTTCTGGGAGGGGGTGGGGGAGTGACCACCTATTGGTTTGCCAGAGTGATTGTTGGTTGGTGGTTGGTTGCTGATCCAGCGATCTATGGGCTCATGCCCTTTGACCCAATGTCATTGTGTGATGTATGCATGTGTTTGTGAGTCGATGTTTTATTCCATATGAGGTGTTCCATTTATCTGACCGTGGAGGGAAAAGCTATTTTCTGATGTCATCCAATGCTGGACATTCAAAAAAGGTGGTGGTCAACAGTTTCATAGGGATGAGAGCACAGCCGGCACCCTGGAACGTGTTGTGGTTGTATTCTGTTCATGTGATTATTAAGCTGTACATGTTGTGTGCGCAGTCGGAATATAATACTTTGGTCTTTTCTTCCCATGAGGTTGATGTTGTATTTAGGATTTGGACTGGTCATATATATTTTGTATAGATTTCTCTTTCAGTGCTTTCCCTTTCCATTGCCCATTTGTTCATCCAATTTTCTTTGTTCACAGATTTAAATATCTTTTTAACAGTGTGCATAGTTGTTTGTGTATATGGCTGCTCTTGTTGTGCTATCTTCTTTGTTAATCTGTCTGCTTTGTTATTGCCAGGTATGTGCCGGAGTTATATGCAAGGATTGCACTTTGTCTTCTGCAGCTTGTCCTCTGCACCTTGTCTTCTGCAACGTGTCTTCTACATCTTATCTTATGCACCTTGGACAATTTACGAAATCAAGCACAACCTAGTACTAAAATATAGTATAACACAAACTTAAACTATAGTTGGTTATGGGCATTACCTGAACAGTCATTGTTTTCAGTGCTGGCATCCCTATAACGGCAACCTTGCAGATGTGGTTGGCTGTGATGTAGATGTGGTTGAGAGTAATGAGGTCGTTGTCTGCGTCAGTGTGGAAGAGCCTCAGGTTGGGACTGCGCAAATGTACCGCCTCACAAGCAAAATCTCCCAATAAACACAGTTCCTGATATTTAAGGAGGAATTATTATGATTATTAATAATGCAATTGGTTAAAAAAAATAAGGGATGTCCATACAGTACGTCATCGCTGTCCATACATTACGTCATCGCTGTCCATACATTACGTCATCGCTGTACATACATTACGTCATTGCTGTCCATACATTACGTCATCGTTGTACATACATTACGTCATCGCTGTCCATACATTACGTCATTGCTGTACATACATTACGTCATTTCTGTCCATACATTGCGTCATTTCTGTCCATACATTACGTCATTGCTGTACATACATTACGTGAATACATTTTTAGCCAATATTTAGCGATCCTCATATCTTTTCAATAGCTGCGAAGAATTCAAACTCTCCACCCCCCCCCCCCCCCCCCCGCGCGCTTAATTATGTCTAAAGAATTTCCCTCTCATTATTTGTTGACGCAATGTATTAGACACTTCAGGCGATCATTGTTGACGCAATGTATTAGACACTTCAGGCGATCATTGTTGACGCAATGAATTAGACACTTCAGGCGATCATTGTTGATGATCCAGTAAAGAAATCCAGAAATACTGAAGATAAGAAATGCTGGTGTACGCGCTGATCTGACACAGTTGTGTGTCTGGAAAACTGTTCCTTCAATTGTCTTAACCCCAGGAGGTGGTGTTGCCGTAGCTTCCACACTTTCCGTTCAGCGTAGGGATTTGTGAAGGAGATGTAGTCATACTTATTAAGGATGGTCTCGGTGTTGTCTATCCATCATTTCCTAGATCTATCTTTATCTTTGTACCCTGTTTCCATCTTGTTAGAATTCTTGTGGGAAGTTACCGGTATTCGTTGATACAAATAATAATTGACATTAATGTCTTCGCTACTCTGCCTTCAATATGGAACATAAAACCTTCGTACGTCTCTCCACTGAATATCCACTTCTGTGAGAAACAACGGTGTACCATATGTTGACGTCGTGTGAACATAATTTCAGTAATTTGAACAATAATCTTCTGTCCTCTAACAAACACAGAATTGACACACGTCTCACTTTCTTTTTCGCTTTACACCCTTTTATGCCTTTCTGTGTCAGGGGTAGAAGAGGATCTTCACCCTTTTATACCAGTAGTTAGTTAATTGGTTAGTTTACGCATGCGGTTGCGTCTGTGTGTGCCACCAATGGCCCACTAGAAAATCACCCATGAAACAGAAAACCTTAGTAGATGACATGCCGTTATATTGAGGCTCTCTTATGGAAGCTTTGTAACATGTCATCTATACAATTACAGACCCCCTCTGAGTAGAGGATTCCTTCGCTCCTGGGTATGAAAGACAGCTTAGAAAAATTACCCCACTGTACATAGGAGGTAAGAGCTAATCTCTCGCAATTCCTGTGGGTCTCAATCAATCAATCATTTCGTTAGTTTAGTCTGTTCGTGTGTGAGTACTGTGCGTGATGTACTCGCACTGGCTTCGCATATGAGAGGTCCTGGGTTCATTCCCCAGTTGAGGCGGAAATGTTTTTCAGATCGCAACGTCTCCCGGGTCGACTCAGCCTTAAATTGGTACCGGATTAATCTGGGAAGTAAAGACTGCGAGGGAGAGGAGATGGCTACCGCCCTCATTTGCAGAGCCTCTGAAATGTGAGATCGCTAACATCTCACACCCCTACGGCATTAATAAATGCTATGGGTTACTTTACTTATTTACTGTGCGTAATACATTTTTATTTTTTTATTTTTAGCAAACTAGCTTTTATTTCTCTTCGATTCTTAACTCGATTCAGTAAGGAAGGGGGTAGGGGGGGGGGGATTACAGACAAGTACTGTTTACAGAAGTATCATCGTATACTCTTACATAAGTATAAGCTTGGTACTGTAAAATAAAAATCCCAAAAAATGTGTGTTTTTACAATAACCCTTACCGTGACGACACACATTTCACGGTATATTCTTGTTTCTAGAGATTTACCCCATTGCTCACAATGGTGATACCATTCCCAAAGATGCATATAAAAACTACCTATCTCTCACCTGTAGATTTGGTATAACATCTTCGTCCAGAAGGAAACTGTCTTGGCTGAGACACCCTATCCTGAGACAGAGAAGACTAGAGTTCCATCTTAAAACTTCTCTGAAATTCCTCATATCTAGAACTTCACAATTAGAAAGCTCTAGAAATTGAAGCTTTTCGCTCTGTGAAAGCATATAAGAAAACAAGACAAATGAATTTATCAATTTCTGAAAATATGCAACCACAAAATCAAGGTAAGCATTGTTTATCAATTGTTTAGGACAAATAACAAGGAAGTAAAAATAAGCGCAGGCCTATGTATCATTATCTTAATACATGTAACAGGACGTCTGAAGACAGGCGTCAGGAAGTCAAGGTAAGCATTATTTCATCATCATCAAGTACCGTCTCCGCAGCGAAGGTTGGCTGCAACGGATCTCCAACATCCCCTGTCTCTTGTCTTGTTGGTGCACTCTGCTAGACTGTAACCTGCCCGTCGTGTGATGTTACTCTTCCACTTGTATCTCTGCCCACCTCTAAGTATCATTTATCACTTGCTTAACATAGATGTCAGGAAGTCAAGGTAAACATCATCTATCAATGGTTTAACGCATGCGGTCGTGTCTGTGGGTCTCACCAATGGCTCATTAGACAAGCCACCAATGCAACAGAAAACCTTAGTAGATGACATGCCGTTATATTGAGGTTATCTTCTTATAGAAGCTTCATGGCACATCATCTATAACAATAATGTTTATCATGCTTTTATTTTGTTATTGCAATGTGTTTATTTATATATATATATATATGCACCCTCTGTGGCTCGGAGAGAGTCAGAGATGTACTGCACAGCATTGTGGAGGAGGAAACTGACAGCACTGTTTTTCCTATGGCTGAGGCCCATCATAGAGGCATAGTTACTCAGGACGTAACAATCCTGTTGACTTGAACATTTGGTTGCATACCTGGAGCTATAGAGAAGTTCGACATAACCAGTAGTCAATTGGTGGCGGGGGATGAGCACAGTGGACCCTATTTTGGCTGCAGTGGCTCGGAACAGTGCATAGGTTGAAACCTACCTTCCTGATGGTGTGATAGTTATTCTCTGGCTCTGGTCCGGGGTGGGCCGAAAATCCACATACTCCCCAGCACTATAATGCCATTTTAATGGCATTGGGTCAAAGGACATGAACCCATGGACCGCTGGATCAGCAACCAACCAACCATCACTTGCTTAAGACCGGAAATCAGGAAGCAACAGAACCAGCGTAGATATACATTAAAGTCTGTCTCGAAAGTCAATAGCGTTAGTGCATTTTTGAGGACCGTTAGAATGCGATTGGAATAACGAGGAATGAAATGTGAAACTAGTATGACTAGGTATTGACTGGGCACTGACTGGACATCTGAAAGGTATAAGGTGTGGGGGGGGGGCTGTTTGACCATATCCACGTGTGCTGTGTTACGAGTCATTGTGAAGTCTGAAGCTGCTTCGGATTTCGTTTTTCAAATCTAGTATCATTTATCTTATTGCAATTTAGTTTCTGCAGATTAATTTTGTACACGCTGATATAACTTTATTCCAACTAGGTGTGTTTTTGACAATCTTCTCCCAGTCTGGTGTATCCTTGTCAATCTCCTCCCACTCTGGTGTATCCTTGTCAATCTCCTCCCAGTCTGGTGTATCCTTGTCTTGTACACGCTGATATAACTTTATTCCAACTAGGTTTGTCTTTGACAATTTCCTCCCAGTCTGGTGTATCCTTGTCAATCTCCTCCCAGTCTGGTGTATCCTTGTCTTGAGCCTTCAACTGATATTCGCAGACATATTTATAACAATATAACAAAGAAAGATTCTCCCTGTGGTTCATTGTCTATGTGGTCGATTCCACATATATGTGTTCTCACTAGCGTAGTGTTCTCACTCACTAGCCGTCTGCTTTATGCTTATGTGGTTACACGTGTGCTTATCTCGCTCTGGACGTCATGTCTGCAAATTGAATTTTTTGGGTGGATAGGGAAAGAATGTTCATGTCGATTCTCTCTTGAAGCTACGGGGTTACGTGCTTTGAGTGCTACTTTCGACAGGTGGTGTGCGGCTTCTTTGAGAGACACGTAGTACATATGGGCTAATTCTAGTACAATGAAGTCAATCCTCTATTTTCAACTATTTTAAAATCCATATATAATATATTTTAGCAGACGTGTAATCCTTTATTCAGAATACCTGACCAAGGCATCGCTAGAGACGTTTTTTTCTTCAGGTAAGTTGGAAAGGTCCACATTTCTGCTTTGCGGCTTTCGGTGAGATGACGGCCTTGGGGCACGTTTTCTTCTATTTGTTTGTCTTCCCCACAGGGTATCATGTCTGTCCTGACACATTGCATCTCATTTTACATGTGGTAGCTAGTCTACAGCGTTAAGTCCTAAATCGTAAATTTGTAATCTGACCTTTTCTTGTCAGTGAGCAATATGTATCTCTTATTACCTGGCCTCTTTCTTCTTCTCTTTAACACCACTTTCATCTGCGCAAACCTTCTAGTTAAACAAATGTTAATCTTCTTCCTCAAGTTATATTTAAACCAGTTCAATTTTTTTATATATTGTCTTCTACACACATTTCTATACGTAGGTCTTGTGAGCCAATTCTAAACTCTGTGAGTGCTACGAGATAAACAAAATATATGAATATGTGCGCTAGCGCACGGTAGCGCAAATTACCGGGAACCGTGGCTACAACCATACCTTCCACTGCTAACTTGTATCTTTATACTGTATGGCAACAACAATACATGTTTAATTGTTTTTATGTTGTTTTGTAACCAAAGGTGCTTTACTTTTGATGTTTGTAACATCGACGACCTTTTTAAAATAACTTGATATATGTGCATACGAGGTGTCTTCATTTGCATATGTGGTATATCATTTATTAATCAGTATACTTCTGTTACCTTTATACTAATGGTTCTGATTACATTGCTACCATTGACAGAAGCTTTCCTAAGTTTCGGCGCAAAGATTTCTAGATGCTCCATAGATTCTAGTCCTTGGTCGATAGTGATGTGCCGCAATTCTGGCGTCTGAACACTGACAAACAGAACATTCCACAGGTTGAAGAGGTAGAATTTTTGTAGAGACTGTGATACTAGTCGAATACCGTGAAGATGCTAGTGAAAATAAAGAAATAAAACATAATTATTCATCGAAAAAAAACCACAAAACTGGTATATTATTTCAATATTATAAAGTGATATCCTCAGAGTAATTGACATCAAGGCTTGAAAACTTCTTTGACAGTGGAAACCTTGTTTATTTCAAAGAAATTCATATCGAACTCTACTTCTAAAAAAATATTAACACAATAAAAATTGAAAACAAACTGATAATGTCTTGTAGATTCTTCATCTTTCTGATTTAGTTGCAACCTTCTGTCTGTTAGTGGGATGTATTCAGAAGAATGAAATATTGGTTTACAGTTCGGTTGAAATGTGTGCGTCTTTAATATACTCGTTCGATTGGGGGCTTGGTGGAGAAAAAGGAATTCTCAACTTTCTTCCCTACTTCGACCTCAAATACAGAGATTTTAATATAGCATTTTTTTACATCAACAGCACAATGGAGTGAGTTTCCTTTTAACTTGAACACATTTGAACCTCGTAATTTTTTTTTTAAATCCCAGAATAAACCATTTTGAAACTGACAATAGATGGTGTACATATTCATGAGAAATGAGAGAAATATGGACATATTCAGGATCCGAGAGAAATGATTTTTTCCTTATATAAGTTAATATTGTTTGAGTATTTCCCTGCCTCCTGCCTGTGTGTTGTCGTGGCCCGAATGGGGAGAAAAAATAGCAGCAATGCTTTATATATGTCGTAAGAGACGACTACGGAGGTTTTGGGGTGGATTACCGTCCTTCATAGTCAAAGTGATCCAGGAGTCATACTGAAGTCAGATGTCAGGACAAAAGTTGCAGAATCGCAGAAACGTTGTAAAGCATGACAGCGCATCCGTTCTCCGGACTATCACCTGCTAGTTTTCAGGAGTTTGAGAACGAACGCAGAAGATTGAATTTCATAATAAAATTGATTTAATACGTTTTATTAGGCTCATGTTTTCTTTTTTGTTTAATTTTAAAAATTAGCACTTGTGTGTAATGCGCCTTTTAAAATCATGCAATGCGCTACCATAGGCACATGCATCATTGGTTCTAGAAGTTGATTCTGACGCCTTGTTTATCGATAGGTCATGTAGACCATGTCATATGGGTCTCAAGCCCGCTGGATCCCACGAAACGAATCAATATATTTGTAACATTTGTTAATAGTATAACATTGTAACATTTGTCAATAGTATCACATTTTATTTCGGACTAGGTGATCATCATGTGGATCAACAGAACCTCGGCTTATAGAGTGAACGAATCCAAGATCAACAAAACCTCGGCTTATAGAGCGAACAAATCCAAGATCAACAAAACCTCGGCTTATAGAGCGAACGAATGCAAGATCAACAAAACCTCGGCTTATAGAGCGAACGAATCCAAGATCAACAAAACCTCGGCTTATAGAGCGAACGAATCCAAGTCCAACTCTACAGTAGAGCATTTCCTATGAAAAGGTTTCAATACTCGAGGGTACATGACACAACAGATCATCAAAGCACGTGAAAAATGTTCAATGGCATCGATACACCTCGTTTGAGATGAATCACCCTAAGTCAAAATTACCCAATAACATCCTTAGTCACCTCTTAGGATATGCATAGAAAATAAAGTGTTGCTATTCTGTCTTTCCCCTTCGGGTCACGGCAACCCACCAAAGAGGATGGTAGAGTCAAGAGACGAAGAGCATGAGGTAGGTATAGATAAAAGTGGGAGGGCAAAATCATGAGATGGACAGGGGGCAATTCAGCAGAGTACACAAGAGACAAAATGTTGGAGGTCTATTGCAGGTAGCCTTCAATGCGAAGACGGCACCTGATGATTAATCTATACATCATTACCATTTCAGAAATTGAGTACAGCTGTTATTTCTATCTTTCCCATACACGGATCAACACGCCCCCACAAGCACGTACGCCAACGCCTTCCGGCTGTCACATAGATCGTTGAGAAGGTATAGCGATTATCAGCTGAGAATGTTTCATATTTGTTTTCGTTACTTGTCACTTAGTGTATTGACGTCATCTGCAACGCATGTTGTAGGTTAGAGGTCAAAATACGGCTCTCTGACCATGCGCTGTCCGTGCTGATCTATTAGTCATGAACGGCCAAGAAAACTAATGTAGACGTCCTCGTAGATTCTGGAGTAAACCGACAAATTATGGCAAAAATTACAAGCAAAGTAACGATTTTTAGACCATGTGATAAGAAAATCAAAACTTGAACATTTAGTAAAGATAAAGGTAGGTCGCATGGCAGCAACTTGCCGTCGGGAATGAAGAGAACTCTTCTTGTACTAAGCCGCTGCAACTATTAGGTGGGTGGCCAATTCCCTTTCTTGTTATCTTTACATCCTCTAACTAATGGGTCAGGTACTTATTTACATAGAGGGGAGAGAGAAAGAGGCACAAAAAGGCAGGAACAGACGAGGAAGAGCAAACAGCAGGAAGAGAATATGAGCAGATAATGGTGATATATGAGAATAAAATAGTGCAATAACTTAACTGATGCAGCGACTGGTTACAGCTCCTTACATCTGAATGATCACACACATTAAGGCAACAAAGTAAAAAATGGACAGTGAAGGCCAGATTTTTATCAAGGGCCCTTGTAGCAAGTATTTCTACAGGTTAGAAAAATACAGACATGCCACAGTAATAGACAACATCGAGGCGCCGAAGTGCAAAGAAAACAAACCCGCGAAAGGGAGAACACTGGGATAAGACAATAGCCTGTAGGATTGCTCTGGCTGCAGTTGCCACTTGCCTAACCCGACAATACAACCTAGCTCCACAACCCCAGCTGGGTTTTCAACCATAGAACCCTCCTACATAAATCCCCCTCCCATTTCTTGTCGTTAGATGTCCCTAACAATGACGATCATCCCTTCTCTTCCGACGCGCTTTCGTGGCATTAAATCGTGGCATAATTTAATATCTGTCAAATTAGCCATTTTATTTTTCTGGCAACACGGTCTGCAATGTGACGTAATTTCATTGACGACACGAAAACTGCGCGCACTATAATAACCTTGGAATAAAGCTGCGCATAATACCTTCGTCCACATTTTGGAAAAGGAAGTAAGCACATGATAATTGATAGAACCATTATGGTTCTATTAGAATTCATTATGGTTGGGCACAGATATCTCTTAACACTCCATAACTTTTCTAGAAAAAAAGGATCTTCTCAGTTGAGTAACCGATGTGACACCCGAACTGGTATAATGTTTATTATCTCAAAGGCCTGCTTGTGTTAGTTAGCACGCTTAGCCCACGAAGGGAGACACTTCATTGCGGCAGCATCTCATGATCGTCATGTTTAGTATACACTTTTAGGCCAATTAGTAAATCAGTCATCTGTAAATTATTTTCACCCATCTGCTTTGATAGCACATTTTGCGTTTCCTGCCTTCTAGAAGTCTGACATGCAAGTACAAAGGTGCAATGTCCACTGGCTTGAATCTCTTAGTTTATCCATTACGATCATTTCACAAGTTATATCTATCTATCTATCTATCCATCCATCCATCCATCCATCTAGCTAGCTATCTATCTATCTATCTATCTATCTATATATCTATCTAATGCCCTATAGTGGCCCTTGTTTGCTTGCGGCTTCAGGGGTGGAAGAGTTCTCTGAAGATGGTCTTCTTGTGTGCTATTTGTAAGCTTGTTTATGTGGCTTTTTTTATTTCTGTGATCCATCTTTTACATGGTCTGCCTCTGGCTTTATAGCCGTGATGTCTATTGTTATGGACATTTCTGGCATGTTATCTGTTGGTAATCTGGAAGCGTGGAACAAAAGTTCAGAAGTATGAAATCGAGACATGACGATCTGTGACAAGGGTGATATGCTATAGGTGACAGGCTATCTGCATATTCTCCATCTGTGCGTATTCATTAGTCTACGGCAAGCCCGGATTAGAAGACAGTATCCATGTTCTTTGCACCCTGAACTAGAATTCCAGGCCCTGTTCCCACACGGACGGAGAACCTCTGACACCACCTTGCACCGTTCACATCCAGGTACAGGGTAAATAGATTATCTTCAGTAACCGACGTCATCAACTTGTAGATTATTACTCAGCTTGCAAAATAACTCGGTCTCAGTTTTTGTAAGCTCACGAGCACCGAAGAGGGGCTCTGTATTTACATATTATACAATCAATAAGGTGAGCCAGGGTCATGGTATAATCTCAAACATCATAAAGGGATGAGTGGTTAAAAAACTACTGGAGAAGAATTATTGAAGGGTGCATAAAAATATGGGAATTAGACAGATGACGCAGGTCTCATAAAAAAATGGAAGATTATTTGTTGAGGTATTGATGGATCGATTTGGGCTTATTTGAAAGAAGAATGTAGATAATAAAAAGTGTTTAGTAGATTTAACAGTTGATTTGTGTATTCTCTGTGCCTGGCGTGGCATGAAATTAGATTATGCGGAGATATGAGTGGAGGATGGGGGATTTGTGTGTTGTCTGTGGCTGGCGTGGAAGGAATGGGTGATAAGGGAATGTGAAAGGTTTTTGTTGTCAGGGTAGCTGACGTGGAAGAAGTAGGTAATGATAGAATATGTTAGGTATTTGACGCTGAGTGAGCCGATGGAGCTGGCGTGCAAAGAGCAGCTAATGAGAGAATGTTGCATATATTTGATGTGAGTGTAGCTGGAGTGGAGAGAGTAGTTGGCGTGAAAAAATAGCTAATGGGGGGATGTACGTGGTATTTGCTGTTACGTGAGCTATTGCTTGGACATAAAGATACGAGCAAGTGAGAATTGCGAATTTTAACACGTCACAATAGTTTAACACGTCACAATAGTAAGCAGATTTTTAACACGTCACAATAGTAAGCAGATTTTAAACACGTCTCAAAAGTAAGCAGATTTTAAACACGTCTCAAAAGTAAGCAGATTTTAAACACGTCTCAAAAGTAAGCAGATTTTAAACACGTCACAATAGTAAGCAGATTTTAAACACGTCACAATAGTAAGCAGATTTTAAACACGTCACAATAGTAAGCAGATTTTTACGGTATTGTGTTCTATTTTTCTAAAAGTGTTAAATATAACACAAATAAAGCATTGCCAAATGGGGGCCACGAGTAAAAAAACGTTCAGAACCAATCTAGATATAAGGACATGCTAGAAGATTTCGCCACGTCACAACAAGGATTGGATGTATGCACGAAACGAACATTGTTAGGCGTTCTCTTACAGAATATACAATGGTCTTAAAAGTATGTCTAACTTTACGACCAATTTGACATGTTTTCATCAGTAAAGCTTTAAAAAACAGTGGCTCTGCTATATGAGGACCGTGGACATCTCCTCTCCCTCGCAGTCTTTACTTCCAGGATTAATACGGTACCCATTTAAGGCTGGGTCGACCCGGGGGTAGTTGCGATCTGAAAAACATTTCCGCCTCAACTGGTGATTGAACCCATGACCATTCACAATGCGAAGCCAATGCAAAATAAATATGAGCACATGAAAAGAGGAAAGTTACATAGACAATCTAGAAGTAAACAATGCAAAAGCTTAAAGTGATCAAACGACTCGTGTGAGTGCCTTCATTGTACACAGATTCACTATATGACTCTTTTTCTCTCAGCATAGCAGCAAACAATGTACTAATAGTATCTTTCACAGCACGTAATTCTATAGCTAATTTTTTTTTAATTTCTCATAGAGTTAGACTGATAGCTCTGATTTCGAACTCACAATTTTGTGAGTATAAGGTAAATGGCTATAACACTACGCCACGGATGTGCCGATCATATAGTGAGAAGAAAATGGCATACCTGGAAATGAAAAAGCTGATCTCCTGGCAAGGAAAGGGGGATCACTGGAACAAATAGAAAATGATAATACGTACTATGAAAGTAAAACCATGTTAAAAGCAGAATATAAGAAAAAGTGGAAGCAAATGCACCCAACTGCAGAACCAAATGACCCCTACCACCAAATGTCACGCAAGGAACAAACCATCATTTTCAGACTACGAACTGGTCACAACAGACTGAGAAGTCACATGTTCCGAAAGCTGAAGATTGGTGAGACAGACCTGTGTAACTGTGGACTGAGCCCAGAGACTGCAGAACACATTCTTCATGCCTGTCAACTCTACCAAGAAGAGAGGGAGAAAATATGGCCTACTGAGACGGCACTGCTTCCAGACTTGAGGGGTTCCATGGATGACCTGAAGCGAATCACACAATTCATTGAAGCTATTGGTGCTGTAACCTGATATCTGACTGAAGCTATTGGTGCTGTAACCTGATATCTGACTGAAGCTATTGGTGCTGTAACCTGATATCTGACTGAAGCTATTGGTGCTGTAACCTGATATCTGACTGAAGCTATTGGTGCTGTAACCTGATATCTGACTGAAGCTATTGGTGCTGTAACCTGATATCTGATTGAAGCTATTTGTGCTGTAACCTGATATCTGACTGAAGCTATTGGTGCTGTAACCTGATATCTGACTGAAGCTATTCGTGCTGTAACCTGATATCTGACTGAAGCTATTGGCGCTGTAACCTGATATCTGACTGAAGCTGTTGGTGCTGTAACCTGATATCTGACTGAAGCTATTGGTGCTGTAACCTGATATCTGACTGAAGCTATTGGTGCTGTAACCTGATATCTGACTGAAGCTATTGGTGCTGTAACCTGATATCTGACTGAAGCTATTGGTGCTGTAACCTGATATCTGACTGAAGCTATTGGTGCTGTAACCTGATATCTGATTGAAGCTATTTGTGCTGTAACCTGATATCTGACTGAAGCTATTGGTGCTGTAACCTGATATCTGACTGAAGCTATTGGTGCTGTAACCTGATATCTGACTGAAGCTATTGGCGCTGTAACCTGATATCTGACTGAAGATATTGGTGCTGTAACCTGATATCTGACTGAAGCTATTGGTGCTGTAACCTGATATCTGACTGAAGCTATTGGTGCTGTAACCTGATATCTGACTGAAGCTATTGGTGCTGTAACCTGATATCTGACTGAAGCTATTGGCGCTGTAACCTGATATCTGACTTAAGCTATTGTCGCTGAAACCTGATATCTGACTGAAGCTATTGGTGCTGTAACCTGATATCTGACTGAAGCTATTGGTGCTGTAACCTGATATCTGACTGAAGCTATTGGTGCTGTAACCTGATATCTGACTGAAGCTATTGGTGCTGTAACCTGATATCTGACTGAAGCTATTGGTGCTGTAACCTGATATCTGACTGAAGCTATTGGCGCTGTAACCTGATATCTGACTTAAGCTATTGTCGCTGAAACCTGATATCTGACTGAAGCTATTGGTGCTGTAACCTGATATCTGACTGAAGCTATTGGTGCTGTAACCTGATATCTGACTGAAGCTATTGGTGCTGTAACCTGATATCTGACTGAAGCTATTGGTGCTGTAACCTGATATCTGACTGAAGCTATTGGTGCTGTAACCTGATATCTGACTGAAGCTATTGGTGCTGTAACCTGATATCTGACTGAAGCTATTGGTGCTGTAACCTGATATCTGACTGAAGCTATTGGTGCTGTAACCTGATATCTGACTGAAGCTATTGGCGCTGTAACCTGATATCTGACTTAAGCTATTGTCGCTGAAACCTGATATCTGACTGAAGCTATTGGTGCTGTAACCTGATATCTGACTGAAGCTATTGGTGCTGTAACCTGATATCTGACTGAAGCTATTGGTGCTGTAACCTGATATCTGACTGAAGCTATTGGTGCTGTAACCTGATATCTGACTGAAGCTATTGGCGCTGTAACCTGATATCTGACTTAAGCTATTGTCGCTGAAACCTGATATCTGACTGAAGCTATTGGTGCTGTAACCTGATATCTGACTGAAGCTATTGGCGCTGTAACCTGATATCTGACTGAAGCTATTGGTGCTGTAACCTGATATCTGACTGAAGCTATTGGTGCTGTAACCTGATATCTGACTGAAGCTATTGGCGCTGTAACCTGATATCTGACTGAAGAACGATGAAGAAGAGTGAAGAGAATATTTACTTTACATGCATGTCGCAAGAGGCGACAGGTGATCTGTAGGGTGAAGTTGATTGTCCCATCCGAAATAAGGGCAAAGTGACCCAGAAATCATACTGAAGTTGGATGTGTCAGGACGAAGGACGAAGATATTGCAGTACTATACAACAATATACATCGCATTCCTTTCTCCAGACTATATTCGGATAATCTGCAGGAGTTTGAGAACGAACGCAGAAGACGAATGATGATGTAGTTTGACTGAAATAAAAGAAGGGACGAGTTAGAACAGTGTTTCCAAACCCATTTTTTTAAACCATGCCTCACCTAAGTCTTTCAAAAATTCGGATGCCCCCCCCCCTTATGTTAGTTTGTTCCTTTCGTTCCGCAAGCGGCACATAGGGCAGAGGTTTTGATTCTCCATGTGTTGCGGTCCGCTGCCTGCAGTTTTAGTTCTTGTATGGTCTTGTAGTCTATTATTTCCCTTTCTTTAAGTATTGTGTTTTTACGGTTGCTTTATGCTTACCTCGTTTTCTTTTACTGTCGGGTTTTTTTTGTTGTCATCTAGCGTTAAAACGTGACCAGAGTATTTCCATCTTTGTTTTCTTATGTAATATATAACTATTTTTTATATATTCAAATATTTCATTATTTCCTAAAATTTTGGGAATAATTACCACCTTGAACAATCAAATTGTCCAAATCCACTCCCTTGTGGTGCGTTGGCGCAGCTTTGGGAAACACTGAGACAATTTAGAAAGGTTTTATTGGACGCATATACTGTATATATATATATAGTATATATTATAATAGACACACCCGCCGCCATGTCAATGAAGGGTTCGAGTGGGGAGAAAATTATAGCGACATTGTGACCTACGATGGGTGTCGTAGGGAGATATTCAAGAGCTGTAATGGATGTAGTTTGTTGTCCCATGTCTTGCAATAGACGGTACTGTAGACAGTGTGTATAGGGGCCAAGGTAAAAAAATATAAATAAATGGTGCCTCTAGCTCCACATGCGGAGAACTTTCTACAATTTAAGCGTCTCATCTTCTTCTTTTGAGTCCATTCTCAAACTCCTACAGAGTAGCAGGATGTAGTTCGGAGAACTGAGTGTGTTGTGTCATGGTTTACAGCTGTGTTGTGATGTATGCGACTTTCGGCCTGACACAGTAGTCTTCAGTATGGCTTCTGTGTCATCTTGACCCTATACAGGATGGGACAATCAACTCCACTCCAAAACTCCCTTAGTCGACTCTGTACGGTGAACAGTGTTGGTATTCTTTGCTCCCCTCTCGGACCCCTTCAACATGCAGATGAAGAGTCCTATAATAAAGCCCCTTAACGAGACACTTTGTGAAAACGCCCCCTTTCCCCGCCAGTATCCACAGATTTTCATAATGATTCAGAAATTGTTCTAAAGTTGGATGTGTCGGGTCAAAAGACGAAAATAGTTCAGCCAAGCTAAAAACCGTGTCACTGATAACTTAGCCCTCACCTGACAAAATCCTGCTAATCTGCAGGAGCTTCGGAACAAATTCAGATGAAGAACCGCCCAGGAAAATACGCACACGCGTATCCACACACACATACATACATACACACATTCGTGATATAACATGACTCACTCACACGTGGATATTTTGTTTGCATGTTTGCTGACGTCATTACTCACCTTTCACACAGGTATTTATTGAATAGTTCTATACAACCTGTGGCCACCCGACTGGATTCTCAAGCCGTCAGCCGTTATAATTATATCTACATTAAAGTAGCGTCCGGGTTCGAAAAATGGTGAAGATGTACAGACAGTTAACAAATGTATACAGTAACGTGTATTCTGCTTTGTTTCGTTCGAGTCCCGTGTCAGTTATACAGTCCTGAGAACCCCTTTCAGTCCCACTTCAAAAGTGACGCTTTTGACTATTTCCGTGCTGTCATTGGTGATTTTGTGGATACTTTATGCCGGCAGCCAATGAAGATCACAGGACAAATCAGCGTCATTTTTGAATGCGGACCTCTATCTTTAAAACCTCAGTTCACTGCGAAATTGTATCTGAAAATCTCAGTTTATGGTCTCATGCACTCGTACACCCGTACTTCAAACCCCCAATTTTATATTAAGCCCTGCCGAAGACGAATGTTTCGGGCCATTGGCGCAAATAAAACGTAGACACAATGTATTTCCATTCTCTGGACTATATCCTGCTGGAATCTATTAGGGTCATTGTCCTGCTACAAAAAAAATCCAGCGGGAGTTTGAGAATGAAACTAATGTTTGAGAATTTTTTTTTTTAACCCGTTATCTGAAAACCCCAATTTTGTTATCTTAATCGCATCGTCACTTAAAAACCCCTGTTTGCTACTCTATGCGCACTCTCACCTGAAAACCCTAGTTTTATCTTACGCACACCCTCACCTGTAAACACCAGTTTTGTTATCTTAAGCAAACCCTCACATGGAGACTCCAGTTTTGTTACCTTAAGTACACCGTCACCTGAAGACCCCAGTTTTGTTATCTTACGCACACCCTCACATGAAAACGCCAGTTTTGAAGCACACCGTCACCTGACGACCCCAGTTTTGTTATCTTAAGTACACCGTCACTTGAAGACCCCAGTTTTGTTATCTTACGCACACTCTCACCTGAAAGCCCCAGTTTTGAAGCACACCATCACCTGAAGACCCCAGTTTTGTTATCTTAAGCACACCGTCACCTGAAGACCCCAATTTTGTTATCTTACGCACACCCTCACCTGTAAACCCCCGTTTTGTTATCTTACGCACACCCTCAGGCAAAATCCCAAAATATTACCTGACTCTCACTTCACTGAATTACCTCGCAGTTGCTGATACTCAACTTCTTCAGGTTCGCCAATCTTTTAACAACTGTCCAGAGTTCGTCCATCTCAACTGATACGAAATGAAGACACAAGACGCTGAGATGAGGTGCATGAAGTGTCTCTGAGGTTGATTGTATGATATTCCAACCTTCACTCATAGACTGCTCACTGCGGATATCGTTCAGAGGAAGTCCAGAGTTTATTTTCAGTTTGAAAGTTTCCAGGTGTTTCAAGGACGAAAGAAAATTGTTCACACCTATTGCTGTCACTCTCCAACACGCGTTTAGAGACACCTCCTTAAGGTTAGGAAATGATTCTGAGATAAGGTAAAGGTCTTCATCAGTTAAAGCAAAACCACCATTAATTTGAACATATTCTAGATGGATCAAATGTTGAAGGTTTTCTACAACTGCCCTTGTCCAGAGAATGGGTAGGCGCAGATAACGCAGATTGTACAGTCTGGGGATCAGAGCAAACATGCTCTCGTAAACAGGTGAGTTTTTATACCATGTAAGACGTTGCACGTGGAAACCGTACACCCGGAAAATACAGCACACCATGCTGAAATGATAGTATTCATATGTGGATGGGTCGATGTCAAGTTCTCTCCAAAGTTGACTTGTCGTTTGCAAAATTCTGCGCCATTTTCTGCAAACTAAAGCTAAAGCTGGAAGCTCATCATCTATGGGTCTGTAGAAGTTGAATATCCGGATAAGGATTTCGTCTGGAAGATCATTAATGTTGAAAGCAAACATATGCGTTTTTGATTTGCCATTTTTCTGTGATGTGTACTGCTTATTGGAGCTTTGAATCAACATGTCAGGGAGGTTTGCGATCAGCTTCATGTGAAGAAGTCTGATAGTCTACCCCTTGAGATTTCTGAAAAACAATGATGAATATTTATGAGTTTATTCAAACATTTAAAGCAATTATTAGAGATATTGATAAAAGAAACTTCAGAAACTGCAATTTGTACCCATATTACACCATTTAAGTTTTTTGGCACATGAAAAATATTATAACTGAATATTTTAAGTGTATTTTGTTCAGGTAGGCCTATAAAAAACAATTGGTAGCGTGTCATATTCAGGACGTAGACATCAACCCAGCATTTTGTTTTGCTTTAGTGATTTTCTAGACAATATAAATACGTTCATTAGTTTGCCATTGGTTTCTGAACGGTCCGCATGCTGAAATGCCAGTGGCGTGGATATAACTCAGTACCTTGGCCGTCACAGAGCCGACTCATATGTCTACACTATGGAAAATATTTCGGAAAAATCGTATATTAATAACACAAGATGGAAGATGTATTAAAGAAGTCAAATGTAGAAATACCCAAGCATAGGAAACATTTCACAATATCTTCTTCTTCTGCGTTCATTCTCAAACTCCTGCAGATTAGCAGGATGTAGTCCAGAGAAAGGATTGCGTTGTGTCATGGTTTACAGCATTGCTGCGATATCCGCGCCTTTCGGTCTGACACATCCGACTTCAGCATGATTTCACAATATGAAGACTATCGTAAGTAATATTCCTTTACCAGTTCAGGCGAGAGAGTTGCATAAGTTGTATAGGACCAATTCTGATGTATGGAAGTGAATCTTGGACACTCAGTAGAACAGTGAAAAAGTATATTGATGCAGCAAAGAAGTTATTTTATAGAAGAATCTAAGAACACGATGGACAGATGAAAAATGTAATGAAGATATCTTGAAAGAAGTTAATTCAAAACGAGAACTGCTTACTCACATCAGACAACCTAGCATTGTGGCATGGGAGAACATCGGTTTCAGAGAGCATTGACAACACACGCAATAGAAGGATGTGGAAAAGCATGATAACCAACTTCACCAGACATGGTCCAAAAGAAGAAGAATTATGTACAAGACATTGCTATTCAAATATTGCTTGAATTGACGAATATAAATGGAAATAATTGTTTTGAAACTTCAGAATGATGTCCGAATGCGTGCTCCACGAACTTTATGGACATTTATATCTGCAATTTCTGTCATTACTTACTTTACAGAATCAAATCGCATTCCATCGATAGCCTTCAATAAACGATCATCTGAAAAGAGCATCTGGGGAAGACCCAGACGAAGATGGATAGATGACATCCGAGAAATACTATAACACGTAGGTTATACTATGGCAGCGGCGTCACAGTTACCAAAAGAAAGAAAACTCCGGCTCCACATGACACTTAGTGGCACACTTGGATAGGGCAAGACAAGAAAACTTCGGCTCCCCATGACGCCTAGTGGCACACTTGGATAGGGCAAGACAAGATTTACTCTACGTTTCTGTTAATCTATGCACTTCTCAGTAGGGCATGTATACCACCATACTTCTCAGTATCGTAAAGCATGTTGCCTAAGTCATGTGACTTATCCCCAAGAGGTCATAGGTTCGATTCTTGTTATGACGTCCGATTTATTTATGAATTTTTCGCGTGAAGCTAGAGTTACGTGTTCTCAAACTCCTGCAGATTATCAGAATGTTGTTTGGAGAACGGAATGCATCGTGTCGTGGTGTACAGCTTTGCTATAATATATGTGCCCTCCGGTATGGCACATCTGACATCAGCATAGCTTCTATGTCATTTTTACTCTAAATAGGATAAGACAGTCAATTTCACCCCATATTCTTTTAATCGCTTCTTACAATATGCATGGAAGGTAAACAGTGTTGCTAGTCTTTGCTCCACTTTCAGGCCGCGGAACACGGAAGTTACGTGTTATGAGTGGTCCACTTGGTGGCAGGTGGCGTGCCAGTTCGTGGACAGGGATAAAGAGCGTATCATAAAACCCAAGTACAATCCCCAAATGTCCCCGTGTGAGCCAATGACATGGCTTAGAAAGTACTGTCACCCTACGTTTTCTCAAATAAAATAGTGTCTTGAAATCAGTACAGCAGTGTATTACTGTGGATGACGTATTTTGTATTCCTGGACTGGCTACGTGAGTCCAGCTGTTAAAAAATAAACACGTGTAGCCAACATAGGTTAAAAACTGCAAGAATTATCTTCAGGTGTTACACAAATAGTCCTTTGTTACAATATCACTGGTTCTCAAATTGTTAACTGTACTGCCTGTACCTAGAGATGTTCGATTCGTCTGACAATCACGAATGGTATTGTTGCACTAATGTTGCTATATATTAGGGATGGGTAAAATAAGGTCCACAGTCCAAATATATTATAATTTAGTCCGCAGGTTAAATGTGAGCTAAATTAGGATTCATCTTTCTAAAGGGAGGCATTTGACTTTTCCTGTGATTTTCATTTGCTGTTGATAAAGTTTGTTGCATTTCCCCAGGTGGCTTGTTAGGCTTGTTATTCACTCTTACCATTAAGCGTAGGGGATATGGGAGCACATGCTCGTGATCCAAGGTCAAATGTGTCGCCTCGGTTGTGTTATGACCGTGTTTGTTCAAGATGTCCCTGACGTTGTCTATCCATATTTTTCTTGATCTTTCTCTGGTTTTGTACCCTGATCTCATTTGGTTATATGCATTCACGGGTAACTTGTCGTTATGTATTCTTATAATGTACCCAAACCACTTGATCTGCTGCTTTTCTATGTAATCTGTGCAAAGTGTTATACATATTCTTTCCTTAATGTCTTCACGTCGTAATCTGTAACACCTGGTGAACCACAAGTAACAAATACACAAAGTGACAAATGAAAATCACAGAACAGCCAAAAGCCTCACTTTTGAAGGATGATCCAATGAGCCTGCGGCACTGTTGACCTAGAATTTACAAAAGACAGACTACCAACAGATAACATGACACACATGGCCATGACACATAGACATCACGGCAATAAAGCCAGAGGCAGACCATGTAAAAGATAGATCACAGAAATCAAAGAATCCACAGGAACAAGATTACAAGCAGCGCACAAGAAGACCATCTCCAGATAACTCTTCCACCCCTGACGCCATGAAGGCAAACAAGGGACACAGGGTATAGATAGATAGTTACTGTCCAGGACTGATTGACATTCGGCAAAACCTCACTCTGTCACTTCCAAACAATCCCAATACTTTCTACGCATCTACATTACATCCGAGAACATGTGTTTTTGTCAGAAAGGCTTTGAACTATCACTAGCTAAGTGTTTACAGCTAAAATGATAACTTCACAGCCATAATAATCATCCGTTCATCATGACTCTTACTTGTCGTTTCTTATGTTGTGAATGTACTTTTGATAAAAGCCTTATGGTCAAAACGTCAATTCTCGTATGTTGTGTTTTGAATATATTTTTGATAAAAGCCGTATAATCAAAACGTCGATTCTCGTATGTTATCTTGTATGTATCCGGTGATTAGTAAAACTTCATTACCCCATTTCCTAGTTTCACCTGTTCATAGAACAACAGTCTGACCCACAAGGGCGTCTCTGCGCACAAAAAACTGCGGGAACCCATAACAAAATAGAACACAACGCGATATACATGACCAATATTAAACTGGATGTATAATAATTGATCGCAGCAGAAGAAGTAGAGGTCTCAACTAAGAAATAATTAATTGTTAGAGTATGGTGATATATTAGAACTGAACATGTATGATTAGTCGTACAAATAGGCATCCATATCACATAATCTAATCTGATCCAACAATATGGAATGGAGAAACAGACGTATGTGCATATATAGGCCTCTATATGAGCTGCAAAGCTATGTGGATCTCTGTATGAACTGCAAACTTATGTAGACCCATGTATTAGCTGCCATAGAAACAACACTATGATCACAGTTATGTAGACCCATGTATTAGCTGCCATAGAAACAACACTAGGATCACAGTTATTTAGACCCCTGTATGAACTGCAAAAGACGATAAAGTTGATTGAGAAGACAAAATTACAGACAATGACTTATTTAAGTGTATGAAACAAAAACAACAAGATTGCTCCATCACGAGACAGCGTACCGAATTCCCGTACTCTAAATCACAGCACTATATGTACACTATGTGTACACTATCGACACTATGTGTACATTTGTGTATATGTAAATATGTGAACAGTTCTAAAAACTCAAAATTACGGAACAATATATTACTCACTGCGTAAAAACCAGTCGTTTCTTTGATACAGAACTAAATAACACAAACCAGTCCAGTCACTCGGAAATTTCATTCATAACTCGCCTACGTACATAACATTATTCATCTATTTATACTGACTAATCTCTATCGTTCTATCCCACCCATTTACCCCCCTACCACATAATGAATCTATATGGCCCAGGTCTGTGTTTACAATCCATTGACGTAAATTGGTTGCGGTTTTCCCGCCTTAATCAACCACATTAATCGATATAACGAGCAAAGATTTAATACAGCCTGCGTGTTCTTCTTTGGCGAATGTTGGTTTCAAACCAATATCTGTTATATCTTGAAGCTTTACTTTTTCATCTTTGATAAATAGGCCTAGCATAATCTTGTTTTCTTGCCTTAGTAAACGTGAGGTTTATAATAAAGTTGTTATTATCATTTCCTACCGATTTTTTTTTTTGAATGGCTCATTGACGATGGATTTACCCTCAACGATTAATATTGTATAATGTGGTTTACTTAACTGTCTAGGGTTATATGATTTCGTCCGCTTATTACCGTGGTACGAAAGGGAAGTAAAGAATAGTAACTGTCGTTTGTCATGCATGTGTTAAGTGATAACTAAGGAAGGGAGCCAGAACTTCTCCATGGCGTCAAGATTCATATCGGAGATGGCTGGTGCTGTGGTCTTAGTCATGCGAGTAGATTTCAATGTTGTCAAGCCGTAGTCCTAAAAAGTAGGCTTATATTTTAATGTTGTCAAGCCGTAGTCCTGAAAAGTAGGCTTACATTTTAATGTTGTCAAGCCGTAGTCCTGAAAAGTAGGCGTACATTTAATGTTGCCAAACCGTAGTCTAGAAAAGCAGGCTACATTTTAATGTTGCTAAACCGTAGTCCTGAAAAGTAGGCGTACATTTAATGTTGCCAAGCTGTACTGCCGAAATAGACTTTTTTCTGGAGATTTTGTGAATCAACTCTGATATTGTTCATCACGATAACGTTCCCGTCTCAAGTATGAGACTGATGAGCTAGTGACACCCTACACTACAGCAACATTGAACTTGCAAATTCGTTGAGAAAAGTTGCTCATATTTATGTGTTTCTATCCTCACAAATTGCGAGTTATAGAGCTTTTGTATCCTACTTGTGCACTAGGACGATAAACCTCATTGAACAGAACATCAGAAAAACCAATTTGAAGCTGTAAGTAATACCCCCACCGCCTGGCAAAAGAATCAATAGTTAAAAACGTATATTCCCGCAGCAACAGCAAGATGGTTTTGGATGTATGTTAAGGATAAATAGAAACACTTTCGAATGCCTACTTCACTCATGGACATTTAGATATATAAAAGGATGTGAAACGAGCTTGTAAAGCTATCACTGAAAGAGTCGGTTACACACACAAAATAACTGGGATTTCAAGAACATAATTTCGTAATTTTTTTCCACCAGAATAGTTGCGCGTGCTGAGATGACACACAGTGTCAATCCTCTGGGCTGATGCTACGGATCATTGATCCCGCTGCCTATACTTTTGGTGGCCTGCCAAAGAAATATATGGCCGAGTTGTGGGCTGAATTGCTGAATAATCACATCAAACAAAAATATGCACGAAGGTGTATTGAGGTGAAACCGTGGAGTCTTTGGTAACCAACTCACGTAATGAATACAATAAAATGATATGCCTATAATAAATGGAGAGAACAGACAAGGTAGATGGAGACAGACGGGCAGTTCAACGTAACGGAAAATGACAAAAATCTGAAGAATGACAAACAAGATAATATCAATGCCCGGGAAGAGAAATATATACAGTTCAAGTTCAGAGGTGTCAAGATTTTCAAATTAACCAAAGTATCATAACAGTGGATGACTGTTGGTCACATAACACATATATTTCTATGTCTTTACTAACAAATTTAAGGAATTTCATAACCTGTCTTATAACATTTTAGAGAGATTGTAACTATATGATTCTCTATATAAACAATGAGAAATCGATATCTTTCTCCAGTCCATGAATATAGATTAAACTTGATAATAATGGATTTACATAATAAGTATTATACATCGTTAACTGAAGGTGAACAGATTACTATTGCCAGTTGTTGAACTGGGTATACACTGAGTTCAACTTGTTAACAATCAATTTCCAGAATAAGTAATAATGTCTGTGATTCACTACACTGAGAGAAAATAATGACGATTGAGGCAGATCTTCATGAAACAACTCCACGCCATAATTGCTGATGAGTGAAACCATAGACATCTAGAGACAATCACGAACTACGAGATTTACACGTCACAGCAGGGGGGGGGGTGGTTGACAACACACATTTCTATGGAATCTCATTCAGCAAACACATTGTCTGCCTATGATAGTGAAAATTGATCCCAATTTGATAGATTTTCACTAATTCCTTCTCCAGTGAGTTTTACGAGCCATTCATTTGGTTTATCCTGATCGTTCATTGGTCATTTTGTGTAAACATTGAGTCGGTAGCCAATAAAAAGCGCTGGAAAATACCCAAATAAGACACTACCCTTAGCTGATCCGAAATCAGTGCATAGAACTATCGGGCCAGGGAACTTAATCTTTATCAATAACACTATAACAAAAACGAAAAGGAGGGGAGGGAAGGGGGTGGGGTAATCACACTGTAGAGGAAATCAGGAAAATGTGTATAACCGATTGCCACTATGACATGGTATTCTCGTCGTTACTGTATCCTTGTATTCATGTTAGTGTTGGCATATAGCAGAGATTAATTATGGTCAAATATCAGGTCAAATATGTCCAAAAATGGCTAAACTCCTTACTATTAATACATTTTCATAAAATGTACAAATAAGGATGACATAATCATATATTTATCGTCCAGGAACATTTAGCTATGGCAAAATGTGTCCACTAAATGGTCAAATTCTGGCAACATTTATTCACATGTTCCAATTGAAATCACCCAAAACGAAAAATATTGGGAATTAGGAGGCTGAAGATACATAGTGAAGATGTAGTCCAAGAAAAGTTGGAGAGTAAAAAAACAAGAAATATGGTCCAAATTTCTAGAATTAAGTTGAAAAAAAGAGCGCCTCGGTTCATGCAGACCCTAATCCCCTACGTAACAAATAATAGAAAATGCACATTGTTCGCGAGAAACAGATAAAAAATGGATGTTCTATATGTTGACATATGTGCTTATTCTATATATTGCCATACGTGATTGTTCTATATGTTAACATATGTGATTGTTTATATGTTGACATATGTGATTGTTCTATATGTTGACATATGTGATTGTTCTATATGTTGACATATGTGATTGTTCTATATGTTGACATATGTGATTGTTCTATATGTTGACATATGTGCTTGTTCTATATGTTGACATATGTGATTGTTCTATATGTTGACATATGTGCTTGTTCTGTATGTTGACATATGTGCTTGTTCTGTATGTTGACATATGTGCTTGTTCTGTATGTTGACATATGTGATTGTTCTATATGTTGACATATGTGCTTGTTCTGTATGTTGACATATGTGATTGTTCTATATGTTGAGATATGTGATTGTTCTATATGTTGACATATATGATTGTTCTATATGTGATTGTTCTATATGTTGCTATATGTGATTGTTCTATATGTTGCTATATGTGATTGTTCTATATGTTGCTATATGTGATTGTTCTATATGTTGACATCTGTGATTGTTCTATATGTTGCCATATGTGCTACGGGATACATATGTTATGATATTATAAATTTCAAAAGTAGCACACACGTGAAAGCAAAGTGAAAATGTTATAAAAGTCAGCAAATTAATGAACTCTACTTCGTAGCATAGATCAGTCTGAGTAGGAGGTATCTCAACGCGCTGCATACTGCTAAAAGTTGATCTTTTCTAAAAATTAAATAATCTGCAGAGAATTTATTATCCCAAAAAAATAAAAAATAAAGATAGAAAAACAAGAGCGTAGTTACACGTAATTTCTGACGACCCAAACACACAAACCTATTTGTAAATATGTGTAGTAACGTCACAGCTTTCTGTCTATTACGTAAGTAATTTACTAGTATGTCAATAATAGTCTCCATGTTTTTAACACATTCCACGATTACACCTGTACGGCTATAGTCGATTATTTCATCGATTATGATACCATTCTGTCAGTACTTATACGCTTAGGCATATGACGTCAAATAATAAATCAATCAGTATAACATTCACAAGTACTATCGAACACATACTAATTAAACTACTAGATTCAGATAGGGTTTCAAACAAATTATTGATTGATTTGTGAAATAGTCGTAGTATTTGAGTGCGTGAGGCAGATTGAGGTCAGCTCAACATTGTTCTTTAGTATGTTTTGTAAGGTCTCTTTCATATTTAAATCTTCATAGAAATTGGTCCAATCCATCGTCAATGCCTCAATAAACATGAAATGGAACTAAATTTACAATAAACATGAAATGGAACTAAATTTACAATAAACATGAAATGGAACTAAATTTACAAATACAGCCAAAACGATGATGATATCCACAGGCTTAGACGAAGGGGATCCCGCCGAAGACGGATGTATCGGGGATATTGACGCAAATAAAACGGAAACACATTTCCATTCTCTGGACTACATCCTGCTGGAAATCTTGTAGGACCATCGTCCTGAAGGGAGATCCAGTGGGAGTTTGAGAATGAACGTTGAAGAAGAAGAAGATTGAGAACAGGGCACAACAGACTCAAACAACGCAGAATGTAATTTGCTGAATTGCCCACTGCTCCGCACCACAAGAAGAAAACGATGACAATGAAATATTTCCCGTAGGATATATGCCTAGCCCAGATAATGGAAATGCGCAGTGTCGCTGTTTTATTTGGGTCAATGGCCCGACACATCTGGTATTCGGTTGTGCTTAATTAAGGAATCAGAACATGAAATTTAGTACTAATAAAATTTGTATCTGTGACTATGTCGATCAGTACAGCAGTAAAAATGTACAGCAAGTTTGACCTCGGTTAATTTTGAGGTTGAAGACCAGTGTGTAGGTACGAAAGCCAATGTAAGCGGTCGCCAGGCCTATTAGCGATATGGCTTCAGACTTTCGCCATTCAGTGGATGTGGTAAAAATACTGAACGCATCAGTTACCATTGTCGAATCCGGATGTTTCTGGTCTTTGGTGAACATAAAACGGCCACACAATATATCTCTTCTTCAGCGTTCATTCTCAAACTCGCAATTGATCTCTTTTGTAGCAGGACAATGGCGCTACTAGATTCCCAGCAGGATATAGTCCAGAGAATGGAAATGCGTTGTGTAACAGTTTTATTTTTGCATCAATGGTCCGACGCATCCGTCCTCAGCAGACAATATATTTCAATTCTCTGGACTGTATCTGGACTGCAGGAAATATACTGATACTATTGTCCTGCTAGGCGGGAGATACGAAAAATGCGACAATCAATAATAAGTGATACTGCAGTAAAACTGTATAACCAAAACGGTACTTACGTAGAGCACAAGGGAGTGAGTTTTCAAGTTCACAGACTGTCAACCTCTCTATGCATTTCAATGGTGCTAATCATAATGGTGCCCCCATGAGATCCATATTACTTCAATCAAATCGTGTTTCATTACCGATAGATCAAGGTACACACTTGAAAATCTGTTTATGTTGTTGCATGGTACCCATAACCATTTGGTCTTAATACAAATCATTCGTTTATTTAGATTTGTAATTGGTGCGGGTGAAGGGGGGCATGTTGTTTTGTCATTTCGGTTGTTCTTTTCTTCCATGTGTTTGTAATCATGGTTATGTCATTATTTTCTCATTTCCCCATAGGCCTATATTTAGTTTGAATAAAAATGATAGTACGTGACGTATTTGTGTATGTACCTCACCGTTACCTTAGATTCTTCTCTTGTTAAATGTCTGCAGCCTAGTCTTTGTCATTTTACTGTTATATTTATACCTATATTTATCGTCTGTTTTAAAAAATATTTTTATCATGGTTGAAACGTTGATTTAGTCCGTTTTGTATTTATTATACCATCTATATCTTTTTCGTATCCTTTGGTTTTATATTATGTTTGTAAACAGTACGACTAACTACATTGTATTCTGCGTAAGTACTTTATTAATGAAAAATTCGGTAGGTCAGTAAGACATCACGAGTGTTCGAACATAAAGCGACAACATGTTGCGACGAAGTCCTTGATGGGAGAGAATTATTGTAGTCGACCTAATTTCATATTTTTGTGTGGTTTGTTTTGTTACAGCTGGGGTGTGAGTATGACGCTGTGCACAAGTCGGTCAGTAAGGATAATCTCCTACCTCACAATATAGGCTTAATTCAAACAGACACATAGGTACTCAATCTCGTTCAGCAGACAAGTAGACGTAGTGATAGTTTGCATAGCTTCATCATCACGTTCCGTCTCCGCGACGAAGGTTGGCTGCAACAGACCTCCAGCATCCCGTCTCTTGTTTTGGTGATGTGCTCTGCTAGACTGAAACCTGTCCATCTTGTAATGTTACTCTCCCACTTGTATCTCTGCCTACTTCTTGCTCGTTTCCCTTCGACTGTACCATCAAGTAAGGTCTTCAATAAAGTGTCATGTCTTTTAATATGTCCAAAATATTTTATTTGCCTGATCTTTATTTCCTTTAATAATTCTTTCCTCACACGAAGTATTGTTAGAACCTCTGTGTTTGTTGTCTTCTTCTTCCGTCTATCTATGCGCTGTGGGCCTTGTTTGCCTTGCGGCGTCAGGAGTGGAAAAGTTCTCTGGAGATGGCCTGCTTGTTTGCAAGCTTGTTCCTGTGGCTTCTTTGATTTCTGTGATCCATCTTTTACATGGTCTGCCTCTGGCTTTATAGCTGTGATGTCTATGTGTCATGGCTTTTTGTGGCATCCTATCTGTTGGTAGTCTGGAAGCGTGTTAAAACCACTTGATCTGTTGTCTTTTGATGTGTTTCAATACTGGTATTTTTGTGGTTATCTGTTTGATGTTATGGTTTCTAATTCTATCTCTTAATGACACTCCCAGTATTCTTCGTAGACATGTCATTTCTGTTGCCACTATTTTTCGTTTGTCTTGAGCTGTCATTGTCCGAGTTTGGCTCTGGTAGCACAGTGATGACACTTCTTTTTCCATGAATTTCCCTATTCTTCTATATATCCACATCTCAAAGTCATCAATTCTGTCGTCTAATTGTTTTTATTCTGAGCCACATCTTAATATAAAATAGATGTAACATTTTATAATTCTCATACTTCGTCTGCGTCAACTAAACTATACATCTAATGGTTTCTGTAAGATATTGTTTATGTAATTAGCTGTTTGTTTTAGGATATTGTAGATCCTGCACATTTTCTTTTGTAGATTGTCCATGTGGGCCAGAGTGCCGTTCTGTGAACAGCGAAGCTGGGAACCTAGGACAGTTCTGTGAACGGTGAAGCTGGGAACCTAGGACAGTTCTGTGAACGGTGAAGCTGGGAGCCTGGTACTGTTCTGTGAACGGCGAAGCTGGGAACCTAGGACAGTTCTGTGAACGGTGAAGCTGGGAACCTACGACAGTTCTGTGAACGGTGAAGCTGGGAGCCTGGTACAGTTCTGTGAACAGCGAAGCTGGGAACACAGGACAGTTCTGTGAACAGCGAAGCTGGGAACCTAGGACAGTTCTGTGAATGGTGAAGCTGGGAGCCTGGTACAGTTCTGTGAACAACGATGATAAGAGCCTGGGACAGTTAGATGAATAGTGAAGCTGGAAGTCTGGTACAGTTCTGTGAACAACGAAGATAATAGTCTGGGACATTTATGTGAACAGCGAAGATGGGAACCTGGGACAGTTCTGTCAACAGCGAAGCTTGGGACAGTTCTGTGATATGCCCTATGTGCTCCGGTGACTTTGTTGTTACTCCGCAGATGTAGACATATGCCCATCCCCTGGTGGAAAGATTTTAAAACTGGGGAAGGGCACAGATCCACCCATGGAGCCATGTGAAGGCGATAAACATCAATTCACTTCCATAAAGTGTAAACAATCAGGGTCGTACATATGTTTTCACTAAGGGGAAGGGGGTAAAACAAAATACATTTTTAAAAAGGTATTCACCCGTTTGGTGTAATTCCTTCTTCTTGATGAGAAATTTGAAGACCTTTTTTTGTGAAAAATCGGTAAAGAGGGATTCAGAACCTTAGTTTCCTCTTACCCCATGCATGGAAGGTAAAGTGTTGTTTTTCTTTTCTCTCCTGTCAGGCCACGGCAACACAAGGGCATGTCTTGCTAATCTGCAAGACTGAGAATGAACGGACAAGAAAAAAGTCATATCTGCATTACAAAGAAACTGTAACTCCTGACTACTGATACAATCCTCTCAGTTCATCAGATTCCAGTAAAGATTGAACTTGGAGGCAACTCTTTTGATCCTCAAGAGATATAGGCAATATAGCTCTTTTATCCTTGTGCGTAATGGCAGTTTCTATAGAGTTACATCATACCAGCAGACTCTTAAACTCTAAGCAGTATGCAATGGAATAATCTCTAGAGCTTTCTATTATATTATTGAAGACTCTAAACTCTCAAGGGTGGGCAATGGAAGTTTCTCTATAGCTTTGTATTATTTGGGATAGAGTCGTGACTGAAATTTTTGTGTTTTTGACAATCAGCCAGGTTGGGACTCCGGATTCTATGATATAGTTTGCTGTCTGAGGTTTTCCGCTGTGCCATACAGCTTCTATCTGTTGTTCATTGGGGTTGGCCATGTTGTTCTCCTCAGGTCGGAATATTGAGGACAGCTTTGTAAGATATCTTCCAAAATTGATATTATATACTAATTGCAGCAAAACTGAAATCCAACAGTTAAAACTTGGAAATATGTGTGTTATTAAGTATGTTACTAGCAAAACTTCATTACGCCCTGTTCCAAGTTTCATCTCAAAGATATGTTCCACTATCATATGTGCCAGGTTGCAATGGCAACGGTCAGTTATACCTATTCTGAATTGGGTGTACAGGTGATATTCCTAACACCATGTAATCAGCATCTGACTGGGTGTATAAGTCTGAAACCTTTGGATGTATACAGGAATAGAGTGGAGCACTTATGGGAAGTCTCCTGTTTTATGATGCTGATCTATAATCATTGTTCATACAGTTCCAGACTACCAATAGACAGCATGCCACAGATGGCCATGACACATAGACATAATGGCTACAAAGCCAGAGGCAGACCATGTAAAAGATGGATCACAGAAATCAAAGAAGCCACAGGAACAAGCTTACAAACAGCACATAAGAAGGCCATCTCCAGAGAACTCTTCCACCCCTGACTCTGCAAGGCAAAAAAGGCCCACAGCGTATAGATAGATCTCTAATAAAGAATCCATTTCCAAATGGATCTTCATACGACCAGATGACTCTTCATGTGACCAGATGATGCTTCATGTGACCAGATGAGAATCTTCATACGACCAGATGACTCTTCATGTGACCAGATGATGCTTCATGTGACCAGATGAGAATCTTCATACGACCAGATGACTCTTCATGTGACCAGATGAGAATCTTCATATGACCAGATGAGAATCTTCATCCGACCAGATGAATCTTCATGTGACCAGATGACTCTTCATGTGACCAGATGAATCTTCATGTGACCAGATGAGAATCTTCATACGACCAGATGACTATTAATGTGACCAGATGACTCTTCATGTGACCAGATGAATCTTCATGTGACCAGATGAATCTTCATGTGACCAGATGAATCTTCATGTGACCAGATGAGAATCTTCATATACGACCAGATGACTCTTCATGTGACCAGATGAAAATCTTCATATGACCAGATGAATCTTCATACGACCAGATGAATCTTCATGTGACCAGATGACTCTTCATGTGACCAGATGAATCTTCATGTGACCAGATGAATCTTCATGTGACCAGATGAATCTTCATGTGACCAGATGAGAATCTTCATATACGACCAGATGACTCTTCATGTGACCAGATGAAAATCTTCATATGACCAGATGACTCTTCATGTGACCAGATGAGAATCTTCATGTGACCAGATGACTCTTCATGTGACCAGATGACTCTTCATACAACCAGATGACTCTTCATGTGACCATACCAGTAATGACAGAATACATGATTGCCACATATACATACTATTTAAAATAAATGACTGACATATTATAACAACAACACAAACTAAAGTCACAATGTTTCAATAAATGTATTTATTTGTGGGCTACTGTGATCACAGTCCAACCCCGCATTTTCATTCTTGTTTCTCATTAATGTCTACCTACATATTCTGTGGGTAATTTATCTAAATAATTTATCAATAAATAATCAATCCGTAATTAAAATATTCATCTTTTAGGGTTAGGAATTAAGGTTAGCTATGTTTTACATACCTAATCCTAACCCTTTCTTCTTCTTCGTTCTCAGCGTTCGCTCTCATATAACCACAACAAATATATCGTACGATTTACGCCGGGAAGCGTGAATTATGTTGTGCTGCAGGTTCCATAGTAAAACTGTTTTATTTGCACCTAGGTTGGCCACTCTGTGGTCTGGACTTCCAAGGTCCAGCACATCCGTTTTCGTCAGTCCTTTATTTCGGGTTTGGTCCCTATCCTAACCCTAAATATAATTATATTTAAATTAATAAATGATAAATATAAACTGATAAACATTGGCAAGGGAAATAATCACAAAGGTAAGCACTAAATGGCGCTACGGGAGGGGGGGGGGTTGGACTGTGATCATAGTACCATTTGTGATCTCAACAGAAAATATTTGCATGCTAAATTTTAACACTGTAATAACTATTGAGTAAAGATTTCTATACTCCTTGGCACAGTTGTTAAGGCATTCGCTTCATACGCAGGACATTGCGGGTCCAAAATTCTCTTGCGATGTCCTGTATATAAATTGGATTATCATCAGACATGTACTATAACTCAGAAATTAACCTTCTCATAAATAGATATGACCCAATTTTCAAATCCCACATAATGGGTTAAAATGTAATTTCTCGACAAACAAATACACAAAAACAATATTTCGACAGTAAATCTTTACCCAGATAGAGAGAATCAGAGAGGGAAAAAAAATAGAATGTATTACATAGAATGAGGTAACGAAAACTAACAGATAAAAGAGTAAGACAGTGGCAAAAGAGAATACAATGGAAATGTGCGAAGATACACATTCAAGAAATGTTGGTACACAAGGAAAATATGAAAAAAATAATGAGCATAAAAGTGTTTGAATCACATTAGCTGAATGTGTCTATAGCCATTACAGTGAAATCCGTCTATAGCGCATCCTTTTATAACAAATTTCCCTATATAACAAACACTTTTCTGAATCCTAATTATATTTACCCTTTGTTTGTGCTGTATATAGCAAATTTCTGTTATTAAATACATATTTAGTCAGTCCGGAAAAAGTTGATATAACAAGACTCCACTGTATAAACAATGTTAGAATCATCTCAGCTGAATGTTTCTATAGCCAATATCATCAATAATAAGACTACTGTATAGTGGAAATGATGCGGGCAACAACAAAAATCAGAATTATTTATCAGGGGTTCTAGAATTGGAAGATGTAGGGACCATACACAAGATTGCAGGGAAGGGACAAGAGGAGATGTGTAAAGTATATTCAACCCAGCAGGTTTCACAGTGCCCATTGTGTTGATGAGGGGATTATAGGTTATGAGAGCAAAATGCCATCAGTGCACTTCAGACAAGTTCATAGATGTTCCAATCTCATTTCAATAAATCCATCAGAGTATAGGGGATCACATTTTTAGACCAGTGTTTATTTATTTGTCTGTACATATATCCATAGGTGTGTCAAACTATTGAGCATAAAAACTGTTCAGAAAGTTCAAAAAAAAACCTTACACAATCAGGAAAAACCTTACACAATGTCCAGGGCAGTAGATATGATTACCTTAAGGAGGAGATTTAACTAACTAAAAGAATGACATTAGTCTGTTATTTCAATATTTGGCGGGGAATTTAAAGCCCTTGTGAGCAATCACTAAGGATTTTACCGACCTTTTTGGAGACCTGACAATGTTGGGGGCCAGGGCAATACATGCTTCCCTTGAAGGTGGAGGGTCGGCGTTTACCTAAAATTAAAAGCATTCATGCATTTTTGAGCGTACTTGTCTCTTTTGATGACCTTTTTGTGAAAAATTGTTAAACAGGGAGGGTGGTTTAGCAACCTTTTGGCTAAGTTCCCAGTAATAAAAGTGATGTCCTGATTTTATCAGGAGAGGTAGGTTTTGAAGACACCCAATACACCCCCCCCATATCTACAACCTTGTGGGGGGGGGGGGGGGAGCATGTAGATGCACGAAAAAAAGTTATTTTAAAAAAATTCATATTTGTTACATTTTTGTGAAATACTTTCATCTTATCTTTGTAAAAGTTATGGTCTGCTGAGCAGGTTTACTCTTTACTTGTTATTGCTCACTGCAAGAGTTATGGTCTGCTGAGCAGGTTTACTCTTTACTTGTTATTGCTCAGTGTAAGAGTTATGGTCTGCTGTGCAGGTTTACTCTTTACTTGTTATTGCTCAGTGTAAATGTCATGATTTATTTCTTCCCCCCCCCCCCTACTACCCTCACCCTAAAAAAAAAGGTTTGAATGACACAGTCATCACCAATTCCTTTAGCAGATGTTTATTTACACACTGTCAATAAATACACAAAATCTGATTTAGGACATAATATCGGATAATATAACTTTCTAATATCCTTTAGCACGCCGTGTTTACAAGAAACTAATTTTCCCCTTGCCACCAGATTTTTTGTGAATATTTGTGTTATTGTTTGTGGCTGTTTTTAACATGCGATAACTTTTTTGTTGTTAGAGGTATTTCAATAATATTTGTACATATAAATAAAGAATTGAATACTGCATATATTGGTGTCATTTTTGCTTGTATGTGTATGATACCAGATGTATGAGAATGTGGTAAAGACTTTTTTTCACAAAAAACAATAAAAGTATAACAAACAAAACGAAAACATTATTTAAATACTACCGTTTGTTTTTGAATTTTCTGAAGTGGAATCCCTGTTAAAAAAAAGTGTATTTCTATAATATTTATGTTGTTTTATTGTCAAATCATCATAATATCACTGGTGAAAATGAATTAACCGTATAGATTTGCTGTAAATCGTTCCCTGAAGCTCTAGACACAGTCATATTTGGGATCGCTCCAAAAGATCGCAGAGAGGTTTGCAAGAAGCCACGTTAAGAGACAGAGAGGTTTGGAGAACATGGTTACAACAGGCAAGATTGAAGGCAAAAGAGATAGAGAGCAGCAACCTGAGAAAATATTTGACAGTTTAACAACCCGGCATCGCAGAGAAGCAACAACAATCCTGATACATAATACTGGAGATAGAGAGCTGTGGAGAGCCATGTTCACATACGCCAACCGACACGGCACTTGATGATGATATGATAATATATTTAATTACAGATCTTAAATTTATAATATTTCTTATAGCCATAAATAAAGCGTGATGCTTTATTCACACCATCACACATCTGTGTATTTGTTATTCTATCTTTTTTTGGGCAGCACGTTTCCTGTGCTTCCATCAACATTATGCCATGAATATAATAATTATATAAATTATTAAAGTTGAAGTACAGAAAATCGGGTATAGGCCTAAATATTTTATTATTTAACTTTAGGCCAACACTAACTACAAGGCAAACAAAAAATTTCAAAATTAATTATTTATACACACAGATACACGTATTTACGTTGTCAATGCACGTAAACAGAAATAAACCCTAAGCTCGAACTATAAGGTAACTTCAAATAAATCAAAGGGAATAATAATAAAAGGAATGTGTGCATATGCAAAACCATTATTGTCAAAAAATTAACATAAAAACTACACACATCACTGTTGCCGCTAACAATTTTAAAATGTCGTACAAATCAGTGTTGCCACAAAAGATAAATAAAAATAGAAAATCTGTGTCACCACTAAATTGAAGAAAAAAACACCAAAAGTCAAGAACTGCAGAAATTCAACACATAAAAATATGTATAATGTATTGTATGGGCATACAGAGTCAAACCTTACAAAAAAACGTACAAAATATGACTAACTACAGATATTTGACATCTATGTATATCTATTATGTTTCTCTTTGTTGGCCATTCCAATGTTCGACATCAATTTCATACAATCTTGAGTGACCTCAATTAACAATTTTTTTAAACTTCTAAGTGGATGAGGTCTCTCAGCATAATGATTATGCTTGATCGATCAATCGATGCAATTTTTGACAATATGACCATGCCTGCTAGTGTATCAGCTCACTCATTATCCCCAACACCCACATGTCCGGGCACAGATATAAAGCTAGACTTTTTGGTCAAAGACTGCATCAAAAACTTCAGTCAATGATGGCAGACGACTTCCACTTCAAACATTGTGAAGAATATTCATTGCATGACTATGTATGCATGCATAACAATAGTCTGTGACACCAGCCATAACAATGCCTCAATCTAGTTGTTATCTTCATCGTAAGACCATTTGTGGTGAAGGCACCACTGGATTATTTGAGAGTTTCCCACCAGACTTTGCAGAAATGTAGTAAACAATGGAAAGATCAAACATGTAGTAAACAATGGAAAGATCCAGGGAAGAAGAGAAAAAAGATCAGAGTTGCTGCTGGATTAATTGTTATTATGGGACGGAATAAAATCAGACAACATATTAACAACATAAAAACAGGGATTTGTGAAAAAATGTGATCATTTAAGTCACTCTGCTTGGCATTTTATTGACTGAATTGTGATTATCCAAGTCATTCTGTATTCAGGAAAGTCAACCTAGATACTGTAGATCTGTGGCAAGAAAATGAAAACTAGTAATTAAATGAAAAAATTCTAAACATTTCATAAGAATGCAATTCTAGAGTCAACTTTTGAACATATTTTTCATCCTTGCTGCCATCTCCATGTCCTGTTTCTTCATTCCTGCTTTGCACAGTTCTATATATTTGGTAAAACTGGGATCTGTAAATAAGCAAATAAATTATGCTAGTCATAGTGAAACCATTTTTTAAACAAAATTATTTTATAAACAAGTATATGAACTAGGGGATGTCCATATATGAACTAGGGGATGTCCATATATGAACTAGGGGATGTCCATATATTACATACACAATTATGGGGGAGGGTCTGCAAAAAAGAAAGTTTGAGTTGTTGACTGGGAGGGGGGGGGGTGACAAAAGTTGACATCAACAATACTAATTTTTATCAAAGACTTTCAGTTAGATCTTTAACGAATCCTTGTAAAATGTTTCTTTTGGCCACCTTGAGAGTGCATGCCCTTCTTCATCTCACCATAGAGGATATTACCTACTCTACAAATGACATCACACACACACACTCCTCCATAATGTTTCTGGAGATGTGTCCTCAGTTTTAATACAATATAAATTAGGTCCACATAGACACCTTCAAATGTTTGCAGGTTTTCATGTGATTGGACACATGCATTACAAAATGGTGGAACATACCTTTCACATACATATAAAGATCTCCTCGAGCGAGTAGACGGTTTCATCTCACAGCATTTCTTCCTCTTCAGCGTTCATCCTCAAACTCCCGCTGGATCTCTCTTGTAGCAGGATCATTGTCCTACTAGATTTCCAGCAGGATGTAGCCCAGAGAATGGAAATGCGGTGTGTGTCACCGTTTTTTTGCACCAATGGCCCGACATATCCGTCTTCGGCAGAGCTCTATCGTCTATGGTGCAAGATTTTAAGGCAGTGACCTTAATATGGTGGGCACCACGATGATCAGAAGGTATGAAAAATACAGAAGGTACAGGTAACAGTATACAAGACATGTTTATGGCTGTTAGTATGGCTTGTATACGGTTGTATTTTTTTCATACCCACACTCAAAAGTCTAATAGCATGTGCACTCATTATAAAGCTGATCGACCTTGTGTTTTGCATAAGTACTATTGGTATGAAAGAAATCTCTGGAAACCTTCACCCCTATTACATATAGAAAACAAGTGCTTCATTACTCATAATCCCCGGTGATTAACCAAAAACACAATGAGATTAATTACAATTCTACTATTAACCTGGTGGAGCTTTCTCAAATGTACTCAAAGCTTCCTGATAATCCCGTAATGCGTACTGTGATATTCCTTTTCTAAACATGGCCTTGACATTGTTTGGGGATGTCTCTAAGGCTGTATTGCAGTGTTCTATGATTCTTTGGTATTTTGGTTGTGGCTCCTTCAACAAGCATGCTGTTGAGAGAGGCAGACATATATATATATAATTATTCTGCTAGTCTACTTTTATATATAGATTAAAGGTGTAGTGGGATCTATGGTAATGTAGTGGTGATGTCACTCGTTCACAGACCAGGACATGTTTGCAAAAACTCAAATCATTGAACCATCCATCAGGAAATCAGTAGAAGGATTCATGCTCTGGGGAGGTTAAAGAACAGAGCCCTTACAACTGAGTACATGCTGAAGGTGACAATCAGACAAAATGTTAACACATATGGTAATGAGGTTTTGAGTATCATTGGAAGAATACATTAAATATACATAAAGTAGATATTTTGGCCAAAAAGTCTTTATCAAGAATACAACATTGCATGATACCACCAGCAACCATAGTATCACGCAACATGACTAGGTAATAACAACATAAAAAGAAATACAATCTGGAACTGCAATAATATAATGCCAATTCATTCGCTCACTAATCAGCAGACCTGGGTTTCAAGTCCACTCATTATTCATGGTTTCATATAAAAATTACTACCATGGCTTACCCTGCCAACAAGAAGTAAGGTACCATAGCTCATGCTCTTGGAAGGCTGAGGAATGGGACTATCGCTACTACACAAGTGCAAGAACAACACTAATCATACATTTCCTGGTCAACCATTAACTAGGCAGCGGAGAACGTACGTACAAAAACTGTGTTCTATGACACTGATTTATCACAGCTTACCTGTAACCTATTTTAATACTTTTTGAATTCCTCTATGGCTCATAAATTTATAACAAATTCCCCTATTTAACAAAATCTACATCTTCAATAATATTTATTCTTGACTGGTTTATATTGCAGAGAGCAATCTTCTGTTATTACATAAATATTTCATTGGTCCAGACCAAGTTGATATAATGGGATTTGAGTGTATACGTCTTTATGCTAGAGTTTGTTTATAAATCTAAAATGTAAAACATCGTGTTCAACCTGTTGTTATCAATAGACGTAAGGAAGTCCTTTAATGTCATCTTGAGCAATATCGAACACCATTTTTTCTTCTACTTAAATTACCATTTTATTTTTTTAGTTACAAGGTCTGCTAGTGGCATAATTTCATTGACAATGCGAAAATTGTGCGCACTATTACAAACTTTGGATGAACCTGTGCATGCATAATATCAAACTTCACCTGCATTTCAGAAAGTAGGTAGGCATGTGATATGTGATTATACCCAGGTTAATCTTCTTCATCATGTTCTATTTAATCCAGTTCTATTTTTATTATAGGAACTTTCACACACATTTCGATATGTGTAAGTCATGTGAGTCAAGACCAAACTCCCGCCGAAGACGGATGTGTCTGGCCACTGGCGCAAATAAAGTGGCGACACAACGCATTTTCATTCTCTGGACGACGTCCTACTGGAAATCTTAGAGGACCGTTGTTCTGCTACAAGAGTTTCAGCAGGAGTTTGAGAATGAACGCTGAAGAAGAAGAAGACCAAACTCTATGCACCAAAGGATAAAAATGTGTGCGCTAGAACACTGTGGCGAAGCTTAGCGGGAACAGTGATCTTGAGTCTCTTCTATCATATGGAAGAGAATCATGGACAATAAATTAATAAACACGTAGGAAAATAGAGACCACAGAGATGAAGTTCTTCAGATGAACATTGAGAATCCCATTGACAGCTAGAAAAATTAAGAGGAAACACTGCAGAAAATTGACACAAAGAGAATGTTACTCACCATTAAAAAAAAAATAGTCCATATTTATTGGCTATGTTGTGAAAAGAAGTCTCTAGTACAATGTTAACACCAGACACTATTTAGGCAAAAAGAAGTGATGAGATAATATAAACTTACAAAAATTTTAAAAATCAAAGACATTTTAGTTGTGTACTTGATGAACATTTTCTGGAGATCCAAGAAAGGTGGCTCTCATGTTTTCCGGAGATCCAAGAAAGGTGGCTCTCATGTTTTCCGGAGATCCAAGAAAGGTGGCTCTCATGTTTTCTAGAGATCCAAGAAAGGTGGCTCTCATGTTTTCTGGAGATCCAAGAAAGGTGGCTCTCATGTTTTCTGGAGATCCAAGAAAGGTGGCTCTCATGTTTTCTGGAGATCCAAGAAAGGTGGCCCTCATGTTTTCCAGTACCAAAAATCATTTTCTGGAGATCCAAGAAAGGTGGCTCTCATGTTTTCCAGTACCAAAAATCATTTTCTGGAGATCCAAGAAAGGTGGCTCTCATGTTTTCCACTACCAAAAATCATTTTCTGGAGATCCAAGAAAGGTGGCTCTCATGTTTTCCAGTACCAAAAATCATTTTCTGGAGATCCAAGAAAGGTGGCTCTCATGTTTTCCAGTACCAAAAATCATTTTCTGGAGATCCAAGAAAGGTGGCTCTCATGTTTTCCAGTACCAAAAATCATTTTCTGGAGATCCAAGAAAGGTGGCTCTCATGTTTTCCAGTACCAAAAATCTTTTTCTCTTTTCTTTGACTGGGGTAGGGGTTGAGCATTGCAACACCTCCCCCAACCCATATTTATGAGATTGAAGGTACCCAAATATTTAAATATGTTGTTGTGTGCTTCAGGCTGGTTCTGTCTACTTTGATATTACACTGAAGGATATTTTTCTGTTTATTACCATTAGAATGAGGAACATTAAAATTCTTGGTGCTTCCCACATTCATATCCATACTACATGGATGTGACCTTTTAGAGGGGTGTTATGTAAAGTTATATGTAGGTAACTATTTGTTAAACTGTGACAGATTGCAGCCACAGGAATTCACACATATTTACTATAAATGTGTGTCATTCTGTCAGGTCTGTGACATTAGTTTAAAAAGGAAATGTTTGTAGCAATGCTTAATACCCTTCTAAAGGGTCACTTGCACATTGTATGGATGTTAGCCTGGAGAGCCCTAAATGCCCATAACAAAAAATATACTGTACCTGCTAAATTATTGTAACATTCACAGGTCAAAACTCGAGCCTCCTCCGTCATATCTGCTGGCATTTTAGGTATTGCATTAGATGGTAGAGCACTCCCACCTTCTGTTGCCAAAGCTCCTAGAATGTCTGGGCAATTTATGCTCAGCCCCTTGAGGTAGAGTATAGCTCTGTGGTAGCTGCCTGCTGCTTTCAGAAATTTCCCATCCTTGTAAGCTGCATTGCCTCTTTCTTTGTATTCTCTCGCCTTGAACAGTTTTTGAGAATCTGTTAGTTTTCCATCTAAACTCATTTCTTATGTTCATCAATTCTCACCCAATGATAGCACACAACAAATGTGCTCCTGTGGTAGATGATGGTAAAGAAAGTTACAATAACACTTTAAATAATTTATCATTACATGCAATGATGGCTACTATAAATGATTATAGATTTATGCAAATGCTTATCTTGAATATTCCTTACCAGTTTCAGGTGACATTTTACTTTATCATCAAACCTGTTATAACAACTTGGTCCTGACTGATAAATATGTATGTAATAACAGAAATTTATTATATACAGTACAAACAATATAGAATAAATATAAATGGGGATTTTGAAAAGTGTTGTTATATAGGGAAATATGTTATAAAAGAATGCGCTATAGAGTGATTCCATAGTATAATATCATATACTGAGCATATTGAAAGACAGCAAGTAAATTGGTTCGGTCACCTTATGAGAATGAACCCAAACAGTAAACAACCCATGTAACTAAAGAATATATCCGTATATATAGAGTAAATGTAAGACCAAGAAAACCTTGAACAAACATGGGCTCAACGCAACAAAGGTGACACATCTAGCTTTGGAATGACACCTGAGGCTCCCACCCCCTATTCTTAATGACAAGTGTGAATACAACCGACCATCATTCACCTGGGAAGAGATATAGACAAGGTAGGCACAGGACTGCTGTAGCTTTGTGGATGCTGTGCTGACTTCTAGTCAGGTGATCTAGGTTGTTGGTTGCGAAGACATGTTATGTAGTCGTGTTGCATGATACCTTGGTTGCTGGTGCACCTCTCAGCCTGGTATCTCTGACTTCAGCACCACTGATTGCATGGGCAGGGTTGTGATCCTGCTTGATTTCAGGATTTGCCCAACTAATCTTCTGTTGGCTGGACTAAGCCCCATCTCCACTTCAAGGAATTGGCCTGGATGAGGATCCAGGTTTAATTTTTAAGTTTAACAGAAAAGGAAATGGCTCCTAAGTCAACTACGCCTAATATATAGGTACCAGATCTTCTGGGAAAGAGAAAGGAAAAGTGTCATATTGCACAAATCATCCCTAATTATGATGGTACTTAAGCCGCTATTTGAGGAGCGCTGTAATCTAGTTGATAGTGCACTTGCTTACTATCAACGGGTTACAGTGTGCCTGCCAGGTTAGAAACCACTCCGGACATACAAATATCCAGGTCATGCTTCTAGCCTGACATGACCACTCCTCCAGACAACCCCAGCTGTATTTGGGTACCTGACACATGGGGCAGGAAAACCCAGCATGAAGGGAACTGGCCACCACACCCAATAGTTGCTGTGACTTGGTACATGAAAGTTGCTGTCATATGACCTATCTTTATCTTTAACCCACTGTTAAAAAATATATTTACTGAATATTTCAAGTGTATTAGGTTCAGTTCAAGAGAGGAAATGCAATAGCGACATTGAAACTTGTTCAAATGAAAAATCTTTGGCGGGGTACCAGCAACATAGCCAAACTATGTACGATCAGAACATGCAAATTTTCAGTGGCAACAGTAGCGAAGAGAATTGCTGCTTTCAAAATTAGATGCTACAGAATAAATTTTATTTAAATTTTTGGCAATAATTTTCCAGAGTGTTGGTCGGTGCACACTATCACATGACACCTGAAAATCTATAAAGTTATTAATAAGTGGAGATTGCATGTTCATTGATTCTCAAATAATTGTTCTAAGGGTAAAAATTTGATCAATACATGGTCTGAATCCAGCTTGCTCATATGTTCTCATCTACCAGTCCCTTGAGCCTCTCTAACATTAGGTACTTGGACATCTGGGATTAACGTGTTTGGAAAATTTTGCTTAGGCTATAAATTTCTTGGACAGGGTTTACATTTAGTGATAGTCTCATTAGTCATGTTTGAAACAAGAACTAGATTTATTAAGTTCTGTAACCATTTCTCTCTATATATATGTAACTTTTAAGAGTTTCGGACATTGTCCAATACAGCAGCTAATTTTGTAAAACATCAACATTTGTTTTAATTATGCAAATTAGCTAACATTTTGAATATTAATTAGTTGTATGTGCATCTGAGAATCACAGCAATGTCATCAACAGATGCGCCTTGTCTTTGTGAATACAAAAATATATAATGTCTGTGGTATTTTATTATATTGATATATAATTTATTTTCATTACAATTATGCTAATTAGCCACCATTTTGAATATAAATTAGTTCTGTGTCCATCTGAAAATTCCAGAAATGTGATAAACATAAGCATCTTATCTCCACAAACACAAAAATGTATAGTTTGTGTATTTTATTATTGATAATTCAGAAATTATCACCTAGGCTACATTTTGTGGTCACAAGTTTTATTATATTTTCCTATATGGTCCATGTAAATTAATTTTATATCAATTAATTCGAAAAAAATTCATAACTTTTTTCAAGGTTGACGTATAGACTTGGTTGAGGTATCATTGAATTGCAATTTTTAAGGGCTATCTAACTATATTATTAATGGAAATAGTGTACTAGGTACTTGGACATCCAACTTAAAAGTCGTAATCGATTTCTCGTCATGACTATAAAATATCTGATTATGCATTTTATCACTGCATCTATAGGACATAAGGGAATTTTCCAGAAATTTTGATACTAAATTAGATTTTACTTTGAAAAGAAGGAATGATTATTATTCAACGATTATTGGTGTGTAAGTCAGATGCTTCTTGAAATATTATTTTACAGTGAAGTTATTCAAAATTTAGTGCTTACAGGTATGTTACAACCATGTTATTTACTTATCTTTTAGATTTGTCATGTTTGTAAATAATTTTCTGAAGCTCTTAGACCATTTTTATATAGATATGTGCAACTATTGATAATGTTTGAGGATGAAAGAAGATGAAAATAAATTTTGAACACCACACCATTTTCTGCTTGAATCGCCTATAAGGATGTTCGATTTTGTAATACGGTAAGTTATAACCATTTCATTAACTTACAATATCTACGTCGCTGTATTTAGTAGTTTTAGTAAGTTCTTAGACCATTTTTATATAGATACTAGATATGTGCAACTATTAATGATGTTTGAGGATGAAGGAAGATGAAAATAATTTTTAAAGACATTGATATTTCATTCCTACAACCTTCTTGTTATCTGCCATTATGCCTGTCCTATTAATTATTTTCGCCATGTTGGATTTCTATGTAACAATTACGTATTTAATTTAAATGTGTAGTTTTGTTTTATTGTTAGATTTATGGTATAGGCCTAATAAATACATTGTAGTAATTAAGAACATAGACTGATCGCTAATTTACTTATGCCTGTCCTATAGAATAATATATTATATTGGAGGACCTACTGTACCGGACTAAGCATGTTGTGCAATTGCACAGTCATCACTATGGCTACGGTAAATAACTAGGCTTAATGATCCTGGTTGGCATCTATCTGCATAGTGAACATCAGTTTTTTCTTTTGTTAAAAATGTTATTTAGAAATATAATTTCATAAATGTAATGTCTGACAAGAGGTCCATAGATGATCTGAGGGAACATGCAACCCCATTGTTGAAGGGGGGGGGGGGGTGTTAAAGTGTTTTCCAAGTTTCAGGACATGGAAATGAAGCTCATAATCACAAAATCTGACTTAGGTTACAAGGCACTATCTGACAAGTTACTCTTGGTACTAATTTTTTTTCCACAAATTGCTCAACTATTATTCCTAGAACATGACTGCACAATAATGCTACCAATAACTTAAATATATGTATAATGGAGGGGGGGGGGGAATACAGCAGAAATAGAAGATCTATTTCCCAGTAGATGTACATGAATAGTATTCCTCCACACAAGCTGCTCACAAAACTAACTAAACACATCACTATGCACATAATCCATGAAAGTTCTGTCACATTTGAAGCACAGAAACATTTTATCATAAATAATAAGGACATTTAACGATCCCATATTAAAATGAATTTTAATTATGTAAATTAGCTTTTTTGAATATTAATTAGCTTTTGTAATCTTACTAAGCCACACAGGAAAAATTTTTAACAAAATATTAAAGCAACGACTACGAATATATATTGAACCACAACTTCAAAACACCCAAATGGGCTTCCGTAAGAACAAAAGCTGTACGGATGCTATCTTTACACTTAGACAACTAACAGAAAGAGCCACAGAAAACAACATAGAATTATATATCGCATTCGTAGACCAAGAAAAGGCATTCGACAGAGTAGACAGACAACAACTATGGAAAACACTATCAATATACGGAGTACCAGAACATTTAATCAACATATGCAAGGGCATTTATGCAAATAGTAAGAACAAATGCAGGTGTGTCCAATAAGTTCCAAATTCAATCAGGAGTTTGCCAGGGGTGTGTCCTATCCCCTCTACTTTTTATAACATATATCGACCACATCTGTAAACTAACAAGTACCAACGAAGAAGATAACATAAAAGACAAATTGAACGAACTACTCTTTGCAGACGACCAAGTACTAATAGCAACATCAGAAGAACAATTGCAAGACCATATGAACAAACTCCACATAACATGTCAAAAATTCAACATGAAGATTAATATTGAAAAGACTGAAATAATGGCAATAGCAAAGAAAGAAAGAAATATCACTATCTCCATCGATGATAAACACCTTAAACAAGTAAATGAGTTCACTTACTTAGGAAGCATTATATTGAGTGAAGGGAAAACCAGTAAAGAGATACAAAATAGATGCAACAAAACATACCAGATCCTAGGACAGATGACAAGCATTTTCAAGAACAAAAATGTAAACATAGACACTAAAGTTGCATTATACAAGACTATTATTATTCCATCACTATGCTACCAGTGCCAAACCTGGACAATGACAGCACAAGACAAAAGAAAAATAGTGACAACAGAAATGACATGTCTACGAAGAATACTCGGAGTGTCATTAAGAGATAGAATTAGAAACGATAACATCAGACAGATAACCAAAACAATACCAGTATTGGAACACATCAAAAGACAGCAGATCAAGTGGTTTTCACACGCTTCCAAACTACCGACATAAGCATGCCACAAATGGCAATGACACATAGACATAACGGTTATAAAGCCAGAGGCAGACCATGTAAAAGATATTTAATTATATTCAATAGTTTAATAATTTATATTCATTTTAATTATGCTAATTTGCTGCCATTTTTAATAGTAATTAGTTCTGCATGCACCTAAAAATTATAGAAATAGAATCAACAGATGCATCTTGCCTTTGCCAACACAAATATATATAATTTCTGTGGCATTTAATTATATTCAATAGTTTGATAATTTATTTTAATCATGCTAATTTACTGCCATTTTTAAGATTAATTAGTTTTGTGTGAAAGGTATAGTTTGTGGCTTGTATTATTGAAAATAACAAAGATAAGTTAGAAATTATCAGCTTGGCCACATTTTGTGGTCACACGTTTTATTTATATTTCCCTATATGAATATTGAATATGTTATTCATGTAAATTATTTTGATGTCAAATTCATTAGAAAACAAATCGTAACTTTTTTCAGAATTGACATACAGATTTGGTTGAGGTATCGTTGAATTGCATTTTTTAATGGCTATCTAAATATATTATTTGTAATTATGTAGCACAATTTTGTCTTGGAAAAGTTTCTCCAAGTACCTACGACACAACACAGTACACAGAGTCTGGTTTAGATTTTCCTGTCTCTCGTTTCATTGCAATTTGCTTTATATCTTCATTGTCGAATTAAATTAAAATATGGTCGAACGAATCATGGTGTAAACATGATATGGAAATCCTTGAATCCGTTTCAGTAACACAGTGCTCTAATTTGTACGATATTAATGTGTTAAATTAGTGATCATCTAGTACTTGATTCAGCAAGAAAGATAAACAAAACATACCTCTATTACTTAAATCGGAACCGGAAGTTTATAGAGAACAAAAATTACCATTCATTCATCAAGGGCCATAACGTCTCAAATAAGGGGATGTAATAAGTGTGAGATATATTAATGGACACACATATGTTAATAAATCATCAAAATAAAAATATTTTCATCTAACATGAGTTCATATTATTTAAATGATAAACTCTAATTTATTTCGAGAGATTTTATGTAACTGTTACCCATCCTACTATTTAAAAAAACGTTTTCTGAAAACAATATTCGCGAAATTATTCCTGCACTGTTGACATGGGTAACAAGATTGTGGCACATATACGAATGACAAGATATAGTTGATGTTTATGTGAGTCAAGTTCCCCGCGGAACTAAACAAGTTTGGATCTTGAACTTGTGTAGAAACTAGTCTTGACCGTTTCGTGTCTTAGACCCCCCCCCCCCCCCCCCCCCCGCGGGGGCAAAGTTCAGCCAGTGTCGAGCCGGCTGTCTCGTCACAGTACAGATTGGGATCAAGGCTGGTTCCTCCCCATATGGCACGTGAAGGGCGATGTCACCGGGGTGAAGTTTTCGGTCGTACGGAATGTGAATAGCATAAACGTGCTTAGCTCACACCTGTTATTCTTTACCAAAATGTTCACTCTTAGTTAGGCCACACAGGAGGCATTTCAGCTATTGTAGTCCTGAAGGGCGTTACAGACCTGACATATTTATTACCCAGCGCTGAATGAAATAATTCGCATGGAGGCTTGGATTTCGCTTCTGGTTCAAAGATACCATTTCTCAATTTTGCGAATTTTATACAGCAGCCAGAGTTTGTGCATTTGCAAGCACAACTCAACATTTTCCATCGTCATATTTTTGTACAAGTCCTATTAGGTTGTCATTGTTTTTGACCAGTGCACATTCAATATTTATACAGGTAAGACAATTTCGTTGTTCTTCATGTTAATTTAGTAGGCCTAATATCATTACTTTACATACAGTGTCAAATTTGTTAGATCATTGTTTACCATAAGAATGTGCAAAATAAACCTATTATGCCACGATCAAACACTAGTTTAGCATGTATATCTAGTTAGATCTCATTTTACTTGTGCAAATATGATCGAAATTAGTTACATTGCGCAATTAGATCATGTAAAAGATTCATTCTTTGTGTAGCATTAACGTTACGAACGTGTCTTCATGATAATTTTTCAATTGGTTATCGGCAAATATTAAGCCCAAAATAAACCTATTATGCCACCATCAAACACTAGTTTAGCATGTATATCTAGTTAGATCTCATTTTACTTGTGCAAATAAGATCAAAATTAGTTACAATGCGCAATTAGATCATGTAAAAGATTCATTCTTTGTGTAGCATTAACGCTACGAACTTGTCTTCATGATAATTTTTCTATTCGTGGTCGGCAAATATAAGTCCAAAATAAACCTATTATGCCACCATCAAACACTAGTTTAGCATGTATATCTAGTTAGATCTCATTTTACTTGTGCAAATATGATCGAAATTAGTTACATTGCGCAATTAGATCATGTAAAAGATTCATTCTTTGTGTAGCATTAACGTTACGAACTTGTTCTGTGTGATAGTTATCAATCGCGTTTGGATCCCCATAACCGTTCGAATAAGTTCGTTGCATGCTACACATACACAGAAAAGTAATTTACTATTGTAATAAGTATATGTTATACGTTTCTTTTGTGAAAATGTGTTAATAATATTTTTAAATTTATTTCAAAACAGGATGGATCACTGCAGTTCACTACACGTGCGATTTTTGAATGATTTGTGCAGAATTTGTGTAGGAAGAACATTATCGAAGAAAGATAAAAGGATGCAGAAGAAACCACGGTCCTGTAGCTTATATCAAAGTGACCTGGCTAGTATTTATGGGATAGATATCATGGACGATAGTGAAACAAAACATTCAACCACATTGTGTGTCAAGTGTGTAATGCGAAATCATAAACTCAAAATCAACAAGGATAGTAAATCTCTAGCTCGAGCCAAATTGATAGCTACTAACAGTGCCCACATCTGGATGGATTTTAATCCTAACCTAACTGTTTTAGAATGTTCCGTGTGTAGTCATCATCAAAGTATGAACTGTGGCAGCATAAAAAGAAAGAGAGTTTTTGATAATTCTGATAATGATCATGATGTATCTGTGTCTGTGTTATTTCCTGCTACAGAAACAGAGGAAGATATTCTAATGCCAGTGACAGCAAGATTGTCTCCACAACTCACCAATAGTAATAACAATCCAACAAATTTAACAGTACCCACAGCTCGCCGTTGTCTTCAATATAATAATGGAATATTTTCCACATTTGCAACAACTGCATATCCACAATGTAGCTATACCAGCACACCTTCCATATTTACACCTGCATTTGCACATCTTCACTATAACAGCACACCTTCCACATTAACAACACCTGCATATCCACAATGTAGTTATACCAGCACACCCTCCACATATTTTAGACCTTCAACGCCCAATAACATACACGATTCTGCTATATCTAGCATATATCCTGCAGTTACAACATGTACAGTTTCTGAATTCAGAAAGTTAACATCAGACAGCGCCACTTCTCCCATGATGAAACATGACTTTAGTTTTTAAAAATCTATCAGCAAACCTATATCAGAACCATTGACAAATAAGGAGGAATTATTACTCACACATCTAATTAGAAGGAAGCTTTACAACAACCCTAATAAACTTTTACGGTGCAAAACAGGAGGACAACCTTTAGTGTTTCAAAGAATAATAGTTCCACGAAAACAAACAAATCTAATTGGCACACCAACAAAAAGAAGAAGAACTAATTTGCTATGCAGTGTACGGAAACATATTGCATGAGATACGCGATACGTGTGGGAGAATAACATCACAAGATGGACAGGGTACAGTCTAGCAGAGTGCATCACCAAAACAAGAGGAAGGGGATGTTGAGATCTGTTGCAGCCAACATTTGTTGCAGAAATGGTACTAGATGATGTCTATCTGCCAAGTTTCTGGCTTGCCTCCCCTGATTTCACCAGGGGACAATTGAAGGGTTTCTCTTATTTCCCTTGAATTTTCTAATTGCAATTGAATTGACAGTGGGCGTGAACAGTGAACACGCCCACCTCTGGTTTATTGATATCTCCTTAAAAACTAAAAGTCCATCTAGTTACAGGTGTGAGCTGAGTGATGGCAAACTCAGTGTCCGAGTGGTTTCCGATTTGCAGCGCCTGCTATGTCAAACCGCCTCGCAAGAGGATTCCGCGGGTATAGGAGACCTGCGTAGGAAATGCTTCACTCGACTTTTTGTCATTTTTTAAAACTCTGTAATTAGTATCCCTACATTTTAGTATCATTTGTATTTAAACTTACAACGTATGTTTAGTCAAATTATTTCATTTGGTTTTATTGGAAAGAATACATTTTTTGATAACAATTTAAAAAAAAAAGAAAAAATAAGTATTTTGATCGATAGTGATAATGTATAGTTTTTAATGACTCAAATTCTTAATTATCACATTAGAATTTCGTTAATTTAAATAAATATTTTAATTTAGGAAAAAAATTGATTTGGAGTTTATGAATTTAATAAACTTAATGGTTGAGAGAGCATTTACTTCTAGCAATAACGCAAATTCACAATATAAAAATATATATTGTGTTGGTTGGGTTGTGTTTTAAAAAATGTAAACTCAAAATATTTTGACTAAAATAACGGAATTATGCATTTGTTTATGTGAATGGCAGATATGTGTGTTAGTCTCGGTCTCACGGGGAGTGTCTTGGTTTTATATCGCTGCCTGATATCTCGCCCGGTATTGACGTGTCCCGGTTTCTATCAGTTTACTAATATGGCTATAACGAATATGTCACGTATTCGTATCGATATACTTAGTATAGCTTCGTGAAAACGAGAGAAGTGTGACCATGTTTACGAGTTTAGCACGCTTTTTGACACAAGTGCATGGTAACACTAAGCGCAGGCGGGTGTTAATGCTTAAATTTATTTATACATAGATCAGTTTTTTCTATATTTATATATATATATATATATATATATTTATAGATACATAGCGTGTTTTCTGTATATGTATTAAATTAACTCATGGGTCTTCTGTCAGGAGATCATCCAATGAATAAATTATACTTCCAACACAGCTAACATGTGCTCTTTGATACAATTAAAAAGAAGGAATGTCTTTGATAATTTGTTTCTAGTGAACAATCTGAAAGCAACGGTAGTTAAATAAACTTAATGTCCAATAGAAACTGGCCTTATGTTGCCGGGCCAGGATGGGAGCAAAGTATAGAAACTGCCATTGTGTTCTGATGGCTAAAAACTTTGATAACATAACCAAATTGTCGCCCAAGTGTTTCCTGAGTCATAATTTGGAGTAAAGAAAGCCGACATTGCTACCTGCCAATCATGTTGTAAGAGGCGACTAAGCAGATGTTGGGCTCAAGTTGGTTGTTTCATCCCAAAAGAGTCAAAGTGACGCAGAATCTATGCTGAAGTAGGATCTGGCAGGCTGAAAGGTGCAGATATCGCAGCTAAGATGTAAACTAAAATACAATGCACTTCGTTCTCCCAACTACATAATGCTGATCAGGATTCTGAGAACGAACGCAGAACAAGAGCGAAATTGGATCATGTCCGCGGTTGAAAGAAGAGCACCTTACCATAAGGATACCACCAATGCAACAGAAAACCTTAGTATATGACATACCGTTATATTAAGACTCTCTTATGGAAGCTTTGTAGTATGTCATCTATACAATTATAGACCCCCTCCGAGTAGAAGTCTCTTTAAATAGGCATTGCACTAAAAGCTGAAGTCTCCTGGGTAAGAAAGAAAGCCCAGATTGCATGAATGGTTTGTCTTGTGGGCCATTGGTGACACCCGCAGACGCAACCACATGCGAGGCTCCCTGATTAACAATTGCTTTTGTGCTACATTCCTGACTAGCTCCCTGATTAATAATTAAATTTATGTTACATTCCTGATTAGGTCCTTGATTAAAAACTGAATTTATGCTACATTCCTGATTAGTTCCCTGATTTACAATTGAATTAATGCTACATTCCTGTTTAGTTCCCTGATTAACAACTGAATTTATTCTACATTCCTGATTAGTTCCCTGATTAACAATTAAATTTATGTTACATTCCTGATAAGGTCCTTGATTAAAAACTGAATTTATGCTACATTCCTGATTAGCTCCCTGATTAACAATTAAATGTATGCTACATTCCTGATTAGGTCCTTGATTAAAAACTGATTTTATGCTTCATTTCTGATAAGTTCCCTGATTAGTTCCATGATTTGCAATTTCCATGCATACTGCAAAAATCGACTAATGTAATGAGTAATGTAATGTTTGACCCCATCCCGTATCGGATAAAAAATGACGCCGAAGCCATGCTGAAGTCGTCTGTATTGGGTCGAAATGCAAATTTATCGCAGCAAAGTTATATACCATGATACAACACATTCTATTCTCTGGACTTCATACTGATAATCTGCATGAATTTAACGAACTCAGAAGATAAACCTTTTATATATTTCTTTTTCAAATGGGGGAACCAGGAATAAGAACACTTCAAGATAAGGGTGACAATATCAGGTTACCACTTTGGGTGGTACTAACCATTTCTCTTTTACAGAATGTTGTCCTCGCACATTGACGCCACTGTGTTTTAATCCCGTAAAACAAATTCGGGAATGGTATTTGAGAGACTGTAAGGATTTAGGAATAAGCGTGAGGAAAGCAGAGACGACCTCAAATTAGTCACATGAAAAAATCAGTACCCTACAGGTACAATAATCACGCTCTTCTATTAGATTTTGTCTTTCCCCAGGTGAATGATTGTTCATCGCATTCACACTTGCCGTTAAGCATAGGGGTGATACACGCTCTTCACCATCTACTAAAAGGGACTGCGCAAATATGGATCTGCCCCAAGAGCAATGGCTTCAGTTGTTAATGATTTGAAAATACATGAAAACTGAATTACACTCATTTGTATCATTATCATCAAGTACCGTCTCCACAACGAAGTGTGACTGCAAAACAAATTTAAAAAAGACTATAGACTATCCAGTTTATTTCATGGTTTCCCTCCCACTTGTATCTCTGCTTACCTCTTGGTCTCCTCCCCTAAACTCTACTTCTAAAAATGTCTTAGCAAAGTTTCAGATCTTTTAATATATCACAATTTTTTATTTATTCGTATATAATTGATTAAACACACGGCCTATAAATGATGTGTGTCATGTGACGTATTCCTTCCAGAACGTTGTTTTCCTTATGAACTCTCTGAACCCCTCTCTGTCTTGAACGATGCGGCTTGCATTTTCCAGCGATATATTCATGTTATCTTTAATGTCGTCAGTCCAACGTCTTCTTGGTCTGCCCTTTCTCCTCTACCCAGGTACTCTTTCCTCCATTATTTGTCTTTCTAAATAGTTGTGTCTCTTTATATGACCAAACAGGCGTAGTTCCCTTTTTGATATTGTGTTTAGTAACCAACACTCTGGAATCTTCAATGTGTTTATAATATCTGAGTTTCTGATTTTTTCCTTCCATGATATTCTAAGTATCCTTTGAAGTATGGCCCACTGATTGGACACAATCACTAATAATACCAATTCCCAAGAAAGGAAATTTGAAAGTGTGTACGAATTACAGAACAATTAGCCTTATAACACACCCCAGTAAAGTGATGCTCAAGAGACATTACATGATTATAACACGTCTATATCGATCGGAGGTCGACTACTAGCAACTTGCGTTTCGCTGATGATATTGATCTTATAGCTGGGTCAGAGCAATCCTTGCAAGAATTAACATCAAAGTTGGAAAAAGTTACCAGCAAGTACGGAATGGAAATCAATACAGATAAGAGCAAAATCTTGGTAAACAGCAGAGACACAGAAAACCAGACTAATATCATGATGAATGGACATAAGCTTGAGGAGGTGAATACCTTCAAATACCTCGGATCCAGTATATGCAAAGCAGAACTAAAAATAAGGCTGGAGATGGCTTTAGCGTCCTTGTCAAGGCTAACTGTGATTTGGAAAGCAACATCAGTGTTGGAGTAAAAATCAAACTGTATAGGTCGCTGGTGCTTTCTGTTGTGTTGTATGGTTGTGAGAGTTGGAACTCACTGCGGACATGGAGAGAAGATTACAGGCTTTCGAGTACAAATGATACAGAAGAATTCTACGAATTTCCTATAGGGATCATAAGACCAATGTGTACGTAAGAAATAAAGTAGATATGTGTGCAGGTGTTCAGGAGCCATTGCTTTCAATAGTGAAACGACGAAAACTAGCATGGTTCGGACATGTATGCAGGCACGATTCCTTGTCAAAAACAATATTGCAGGGAACTGTCGAGGGTGGAAGAAGCAGAGGGGGTAAAATAAAGACACGGACAGACAACATCAAGGAATTGACAGGGCAAGATATTTCCACACTCATCAGCATCGCTGAGGATAGAATTCGCTGGAGGACTCTGTGTGCTGAGGCATCCAATGTGGTACCCCTACGACCCTGAAGGGTTATGGGTTTATTGATATTGATAAGTATCCTTTTGTAGCATTTCAGCTCGAAGGCGTTGATCTTCTTTGCCGCTGTTTTACTTAGGGTCCATGTTTCACAGCCGTATGTTGCAACCGGACAAATAACAGTTCGTAACATTAGCAATTTTGTTTCTATTTTGTTGTTGTTTTGTTTTATAGAAATTTCTATAAATGATATTCATGTTTAAAAACAGAAGTTAAGACCGTTAGAACATATTTATATTTGATCTGACTGGCTAACGTTTATTTGGCATATACGAATGCGAAGTTTCATAATTTTACAGGCGGAAGAGTTCGACTGACACAAAAATATCCCGCTTTCTGAACCAGGAGCATCAAAAAGAGAAAAATAGAAATACTAGCAAAAAATGGAAACTGATGTAGTAATGGAAAATATAACTGAAGATGAAGCTGAGTTATACGACCGACAGATACGTCTGTGGGGTCTTGATGCTCAGAGAAGGTTTGTAATCCAGAACATAAAAGTTCAGATAATACTGAATTCTCATTCTTTTTGGGCTACCTCTGTTTTGTTGTACGAGGAAAACTGAAGTCAGAAAAGTGAATTTTTTAACTTTAACTAACGAACAACATAAATTAGCTATCGTCATGGTTGATGATCATGGAACAGAACACATGACAGCACAATTGTTCAGTTAAAGGAGATACAAAATGAAGGAAAAGTGTCTCCCTTTCATAAATAACCCAAATATCAGAGGATGACCGACAAAAAGGAAGTGCCGCAGTAACCATACAAATAGAGGTAAATGCAAATAAAGTAAATAGGTTACTATATCAATATAAAATAATAAAATATAGAAAATAACAATAAATAAAAGGAATAAACACAACAGTCAACGTGTCGGTCCAATTGGGACCTAAGACAACAAAAACAGTTAAGAACAAAAGACCAAAATGAATATAAACAAAATGGATCTCTCACACCAGGAAATCAACAAAAAGCCGCACCAGATCCAGAATTTGATTTCCTGGTGGGAGAGATCCATTTTGTTTATATTCATTTTGGTCTTTTGTTCTTAACTGTTTTTGTTGTCTTTTAAAGGTCCCAATTGGACCGACACGTTGACTGTTGTGTTTGTTCCTTTTATTTATTGTTATTTTCTATATTTTATTATTTTATATTGATATAGTAACCTATTTACTTTATTTGCATTTTCTCCCTTTTATATATTCTATAGAGGTACTTGGACAAATTTTTCAAAATAGTGCTTCATAATTACAAATAGTATAGTTAGATAGCCTTTAAAAATTGCAATTCAACGATACCTCAAGCAAGTCTGTATGCCAACCCTGAAAAATGTTATGAATTTTTTTTTGACATAAAAATAATTTACATGGAACATATAGGAAAATATATATAAAACTTGTGACTACAAAATGTAGCCAAGCTGATAATTTCTGAATTATCTTTGTTATTTTCAATAATACAATACACAAACTATACATTTTTGTGTTTGCGGAGACAAGACGCCTATGTTGATCACATTTCTGGAATTTTCTGGCAGAACTAATTAATATTAAAAATGGCTGCTAATTTGCATAATTAAAATGAAAATAAATTATGTATCTATTAAACATAAAATACCATTTAAACTATATATTTTTGTATTCGCAAAGACATACCGCATCTGTTGATCACATTGCTGTGATTCTCAGATGCACATACAACTAATTAATATTCAAAATGTTAGCTAATTTGCATAATTTGAACAAATGTTGTTGTTTTAAATAATTAAATGCTGGTTTGGGCATTGTTTTACCCTCTTAAAAGTTACATATATAAAAAGAAAAATGGTTACAGAACTTAATAAATCTAGTTTCAAACTCAACAAATGATGCTAACACTATTTTAAACCCTGTCACAAGAAATTTATAGCCTAAGCAAAATTTCCCAAACACGCTAATCCCAGATGTCCAAGTACCTACGATTCTGGATGTGGCGGTATGCTGTCTTAAGTCAAGTTAGGTACTTGGACAAAATAATTGCAAATAATAGATTATAGTTAATAGTTAGATAGCCCTTAAAACTTCAATGATACCTCAACCGTTAAAACTACGGAATAAGTCTTCACTGTGCTATAAATAGCACACATTGTTCAAATTTTTAAGAAGCTTAAGTCATGGATTTCCGAGTAACACCAATGAAATTAATGGATGCCATGATGTCACATCTCCTGACACAAACAACATCAGGCACACTTATAATTATAATTTTGCTAACTATTTAATTTTTTAATTTATAACTGATTCTAACCCTTACCCCTATCCCTAATGTAAATACTAATACAAAATTAATATACTTTTTCAATTAATATACCTTAGTTTTAAATACAAATTCTACTAATCAAGCTGCAAAGGTTAGGTAATATCTCGAAACTAGAACAAAGGTCACATTGAAGACTTAAACCGTAGTTGTTCAGAAAATTTAAATAAAACTTGTGACCACAAAATGTAGCCAAGCTGATAATTTCTAAATTATCTTTGTTATACAATACACATATCTCTCTTTGGCTGATTACCATCTCCTTTCTTATGCTCATTTCCTTTTTATCTACAAAATTTCCCTGTGATATCCCAGCCCTCACATTATGAACATGTTTTTTTTCTCAAACACTGAAGTTTATTGTATTATTTTGTCTATTACATATAATTCATCAATGTTTTGCTTATAAATATCTGGAATACTTATGTCTATTTCCCTTTAAATCTACATATTTGCAGTATTTCCCTCACCTTACCAGAGTGTCAACTTGTTTCCCTGCATTAGAGATTTTTTTAAATGTAGTCTTCTACATATAACTCCTTGATCTAATCTACACATTTTCAGATTGCGAGCGGCTACAGTTCTTGTGATTGGGCTAAAAGGACTGGGAGCCGAAGTTGCTAAGAACATTATACTCTCTGGAGTTAAAACAGTTACTCTGATGGACCCAAATCCTGTGAGTTTTAGAATCAACATGTTGTTAAATATTTGTGGGTCAAGAAATTCCCAGTCGACTATGGTTTAATGTTAATTGTAGTCTTGAGATTATCATGTTATAGAAATATGGGATAATTTTAGGGAGATAACTTGAGATAATATAAATATTATTTAATATGCTAAAAATATTCGATTCAGTCCTTGAGGAAGTACGAATTGGACACTTCTTTTGATCTATGATAACGTTGCTAGGAGGGTATTGCCCAGGAAAGAAGACATGGCAGAATGCAGCCATATTTGCGCAGGATGTTTTTGAGAGAAGAACATTCTGTCATTAACTTTAAGGAAATAAATATTGTTGTGGAGAACAATTTCTGACATAAGACAAGAAATAAATATTTGCTGTGGAGAACAATTTCTGACATAAGACAAGAAATAAATATTGCTGTGGAGAACAATTTCTGACATAAGACAAGAAATAAATATTGCTGTGGAGAACAATTTCTGACATAAGACAAGAAATAAATATTGCTGTGGAGAACAATTTCTGACATAAGATAAGAAATGTAGAAGAGGATAATATTTTCTGGTAAAAGTTAAGAAAGGAAATGTTGTAGTGAATAATATTCTCCGGTTCTTCTTCTTTCTGTCCTGATGTACCGTTCGCCGTTGAGAGGAGATAGAGTGTACAGTCTTGTGCCCTTATTCTCTGGTGAAATAATGGAAAGAAATGTTTTAAGATAACATTCTTTGCCCAAAAATTCAATAAGAAATTGAACAATGATTATATTTGCATTGTCAAAAAATTGTCACATACTGCATGTTTTCTGTTTGGGAGTTGCAGTGAGGAGTTTTGTAGCTGTGTGATAAAGGCCGCAGTTTGCATTCGGTCAGAATGAATTTTAATATGCAGTGATTACACAATTAACTTTAATTAAATTTTGTTGTGAAGTCATGTTATCTAGTTGTGTTTCGTGATAAAATGGTTGCTGGTACGCCTTTCGACGTGGTATCTCCAAAATCAGCAACAGTAATGGCTTAGGGCAGGACTGTTGTCTTGCTCGATGTCAGAGATGGCCCGACCAATCTTAGTTTTCAACTTCTCTTGGCTGGAATAACCCCCATTTTTGCTTCACAGAGTTGACCTCAGTCGAGGATTTAATTGAATAGAATATTTTGGTTGTTGTAGACTGCTAATGCACATTTGACCTATATTTTTATTTTTACCAGGTGGATGAAGAGGACAAGATGTCACAGTTCTTTGTTTCCGGTTCATCTATTGGACAGAATGTAAGGGAACATGTTTGTACACTTGTGTGGTTGATAGCTTACCCAGCTGTCCATGGGCTCATTTCCTTTGACTCAATGCCATTGTGTGTTCAACGTATGTGTTTGTGAGCTGTTGTTTTGTTCCATTCAGGGTGTTCCCATTTATATGGCCGTGGAGAGAAGCATTTTTCTGTTATTGTCCAGAACTGGATATTTCTATCAAAAAAATACATTCAACAAGGGCATTGAGAAGTGGAATGTATTACTTTCTTAGCTGATCTTCTACAGTGCTTCTCACCATATTTTTGCCATGACCCCTTCCAGGACACTTTACACCCCCCCCCCCCTTCTAAAATAGGAACAAAATGTGCAGATTTTCTTTCAAGCTTATTATGTATATTCCGAGAAATAATCCAAAAAGTTACCGTTCCATAGTTACCAAATCATTATTTTATCATTTATTTCCTTTAATAATACATATATTTGTGCTTATTATTGCTAGAAACTTTTTGATATCTTCTCTATCCATGATGTTCTCACTATTCTTGTATATATCTTCATCTCAAAGACATCAATTCTGTCATTTAGCTGTCGGTGCATTGTCAATGTTTCTGAGCCACATATTCATGTGGAGGATGTGCAGCATTGTATAATTTAAATCAAATCAATCTGCATGAGTGTATATGAGGTACATTGCACTTTGTTATGCGCCATATGGCCAAGTGCATCCGATTTCTGCCAGTTATTTTCTTTAGGTTTGCTTTCCTTAGATGGTCTGAACATCTGGGATCATGAGCACCATCTGTCCAGGCTTTGTGTAGAGTTTTCCATCTTCTAGGTGGCCTGTCTTTCTGGACTCTTGAGCGCCACCTGCCCAGAAGTTAGGGGAATTTTCTAAGTTTTCCTGACTTTTTCCCTTATGGGATGGAGCTGATTGGGGCCTATGGAGGGTTTTACTAACTTCTCCCTTTGTATGTTTTAGAAAATATTTTCCTATATTTCCCTATTTTAAAGGCCCCCAACCCTGAAGACGCGCATGCTGGGGTCAATGACCCCAGCTGTTGGCTTGAGCTTATAGCGGCTCATACTCGCTTGATGCTGCCCATCATGAGACACATGGGGTATTTCAGTGGAGATATCAGTGCCACCTGATATCCCACCCCGTCCTGTTGGGCAACATCGCCAGTTTGTCCGCGACTGCTTATTCGTCCAGAAATCTGGATTATTCTTCCAGAGATCTGTCTTATATTGCAGCCAACCACCAGATATGGAGGCTCCATATCCGGAGGCTGTTCCACGATCCGCAACCTGTGAACGCGCCTGGTAGGGGATGGCCCCCCCCCCCCCCCCAAGGCATTGTATAATTTGATAAACTGATCAATGAAAAGCAATGCTACATACCTTAACATTCACGATGGATATAAGGATCGATGAAGACCAGCTAACAGATGTCAAAGAAGTGAAATGTGCTATTAAAAATACATCTGATGGCATAGAGATTAGGTTTATAAACTGTTTGTTGAGTTAGATTCTGCAAGAGACAGTTGCATTCTTATGCTCTATTGGGAACAATGGGTCTCAGTAAGAAGGACAATGTAAGCATCTGTATACTACTCTTACAATCCAGTTTTCATTGATATTATTTGGACTATAACATAAAGAGTAGTGATCAACGTAGGCTATATAGTCCTCACCTGGTGACAATAGACTCTGAGTGGGGCTATGGAGAAAAATTGTACAATTAGGGAGCACAGATTCCTTTGGGGGTGAGCCAACAGTTGTGTAAACTATTTGAGTAATAAACAAGATGTCAAGGACCCCTAAAAGCCATGTCGGTCTTTGAAGAAAGTAAAAAACCTTCTATTATTTAGTTGCAAGGGGGAGATGGGGGCCATGGAATAAAAATTGTTTCAAGAGGACACGAACAAAAAGAAGCCTTGAAAACCACTGATATAAATCATTTTATTTATATATTTTATATATATATATATATATATATATATATATATATATATATATATATATATATATATATATATATATTAATCTCACTGAATTTCATTTTTGGTTAATTTATGCAGCGAGCCGAAGCATCTGCCCCTCAGGCCCAGCTTCTGAACCCAATGGTTTTGGTAACGGCAGATGCCAGCAACCCCAGTGAGAAAGATGACAACTATTTTGCACAATTTCATGTCATCTGTGCCACATGTTGCCCTCCATCTCTGCAGTGTCGCTTAGATAAACTATGCTTCAAGCACAATATCAAATTTTTCTCTGGTGATGTATTTGGTTACTATGGATTCACTTTTACAGACCTAGGATCACATGATTACCTGCATGAGTAAGTACATTTACTTGCTCTTCATTTAAGATTTATTCAAGTTCCACTTTTTTGTTGTTGATACCTTCAGCATTCGATCCAATGCATTATTTTTAATGGTCTTGTTTTGTGGCCAGTTGCTTTATTCTCAGATCTAAATCTTCTATCTCCAACAAATACTTCCTCTAAGCCAGGGGCGAAAAAAATGCAGACCACCAACCCAGTTTTACTGGTCGGTGAGGCTGATTTAAATATACTATATACAATACTATATATATACTTCATACAAATTGTCTCAGAAAAGTAATGAACATCAGATGGCAAGACAAGATTCCAGATACCACTGTCCTTGATAGAGCTGGTATCCCAAGCATTGACACGATCCGATTGCAGACACAGATTCATTGGGCAGGTCATTTGGTGCGTATGCCAGACCATCATCTGCCAAAGATTCTTCTTTATGGTGAGCTAGAGAAGGGTATACCATCTCAAGGTGGCCAAAGGAAGCGCTACAAGGACTCATTAAAGAACTCACTGAAAGCCTTTGAAATAGACCACGATACTTGGGAAGAACTTGCACAAAATAGATCTACATGGCGTTCTAAAATAAAAAAGATCGCATCATCTTGGGAAAAGAAGAGAAATGCAGCAGCTCAACAGCGGAGAGCAGCTAGAAAGTCACAGATAGACCAAGATCCGTCTACAGTCGTTATTCCATGTCCGAACTGTCCAAGGACATTTACAGCTCGAATAGGGCTCATTAGCCATCTACGAACTCATAATCAAGGACATAACTAAAATTGAATTTTCAAAAGTGGATGTAACAAATGGTCATCATCATCATGTGATGGATGAACAACAACTTACAATGGCTCAGAAAATATCAGAGTACAAGCTCTAACGGTAAAACACGATGCTAAACAGTGATCAGAGGTCTATAATTTGTTGTCAATTTTTGACCCACTTCCCTTTTGTCAACAATTGCTAAAAGTTTAGGCTCCCATCCTGCTTAATTACTGTTATGTCAAAAAAGTTTTATTACCCCCACGCCTCAATTTGTTTAACAGAAAAATAAGGAAAAAAAATAACATTTGCTTAACATTTAAAAAATGATTTAAATTCAATTTCATTGGTGTATAAAAAAATCAATGTTGTTGACATCAAATTTTGTCAACCCCACCCCGTTCAACTCAACATATGCCAACCTTTTAGGACTACCCCTAAGAAGGAAGTTTTATATAAAACTATTGATATTGCTGCTGGTTGAAAACAGTGTTCAGAATGAAAAGGACTTCTGGAGCCAGTGTTCCATTACCACCTTATGATGTGAAAAATTAAGTCTAAAGCATCACATGGATATACTGTCTAGGTCATGCAGGAGTCTGAGGCAGAAAACGAGCTGAATCATCTTTATGCAGTGCCCTTCACACCCCTTGTGCAGTGATGCTGGTTCCTAATCAAGATTCATCTTATGATGTTGGACATTTGAGGCAATAAAATATAGTGCTTCAGAAGAAGCTACAGTTTTTTTTTAAAATATTAAAAAAAAAATAATCGATGATTAGCAGAGACATTTTTTAAAGTAGGTAGAAACCACAGGAAGAAACAGTACAATGTTGTTGTGATGATGTCACAATGTAAACAGATTGAGGAATTCTCTTTTTCAGTTCTTAGAATATACATCATAAAAAATGATTAAATAAAATAAATAAGCCATGGGATCCATCAGGGATTCTTTGATATCTGCTGGTGGAGAATGAACACTTCATGGTTTTTTGGAGTGTGTATCTAAGATTTTTTGCTGGCATGAATCCGACTCATTGGGCATCTACAGACTCATTGGGCATCTACAGACTCATTGGTCATCTACAGACTCATTGGTCATCTACAGACTCATTGGGCATCTACAGACTCATTGGGCATCTACAGACTCATTGGTCATCTACAGACTCATTGGGCATCTACAGACTCATTGGGCATCTACAGACTCATTGGGCATCTACAGACTCATTGGTCATCTACAGACTCATTGGGCATCTACAGACTCATTGGTCATCTACAGACTCATTGGGCATCTACAGACTCATTGGGCATCTACAGACTCATTGGTCATCTACAGACTCATTGGTCATCTACAGACTCATTGGGCATCTACAGACTCATTGGGCATCTACAGACTCATTGGGCATCTACAGACTCATTGGGCATCTACGAACTCACAAACCAAATTAAACAATCATGTATTTTTTTTACTTGTTCATCACATTTATTGTTTTTTGTGCCATTCTCATCTTCACTTGTCAAGGAAGAACATCAACACCTAAGTTCATAGTAAAAAAATCAATGTTGAGTGTAATCACATAGATTTGTCAGCTTGATTGATAAAAAAATCAATGTTGAGTGTAATCACATAGATTTGTCAGCTTGATTGATAAAAAAATCAATGTTGAGTGTAATCACATAGATTTGTCAGCTTGATTGATAAAAAAATCAATGTTGAGTGTAATCACATAGATTTGTCAGCTCGATTGATAAAAAAATCAATGTTGAGTGTAATCACATAGATTTGTCAGCTTAATTGATAAAAAAATCAATGTTGAGTGTAATCACATAGATTTGTCAGCTTGATTGATAAAAAAATCAATGTTGAGTGTAATCACATAGATTTGTCAGCTTGATTGATAAAAAAATCAATGTTGAGTGTAATCACATAGATTTGTCAGCTTGATTGATAAAAAAATCAATGTTGAGTGTAATCACATAGATTTGTCAGCTTGATTGATAAAAAAATCAATGTTGAGTGTAATCACATAGATTTGTCAGCTTGATTGATAAAAAAATCAATGTTGAGTGTAATCACATAGATTTGTCAGCTTGATTTGTAAAAAAAATCAATGTTGAGTGTAATCACATAGATTTGTCAGCTTGATTTGTAAAAAAAATCAATGTTGAGTGTAATCACATAGATTTGTCAGCTTGATTTGTAAAAAAAATCAATGTTGAGTGTAATCACATAGATTTGTCAGCTTGATTGATAAAAAAATCAATGCTGAGTGTAATCACATAGATTTGTCAGCTTGATTGATAAAAAAATCAATGTTGAGTGTAATCACATAGATTTGTCAGCTTGATTGATAAAAAAATCAATGTTGAGTGTAATCACATAGATTTGTCAGCTTGATTTGTAAAAAAAATCAATGTTGAGTGTAATCACATAGATTTGTCAGCTTGATTGATAAAAAAATAAATGTTGAGTGTAATCACATAGATTTGTCAGCTTGATTGGTTAAAAAAAAAAAGTATGCTAACAGAAAGAAGTGAGATTATGTAGGCTAACTCATTTGTAGGTACTTTTATTATATGAGGCATGTTCAAATGAAACCTGCATGTGCAGTGTTATCTATGTCAGCACCTGAGAAGCATGACAGCATTATATCACTGAAATAATCACACATCAGTGAACAAATAATAAACTCACTTGGACGGGTTTTATTTGAACACACCTTGTGTATAGATCACATGCTGAAGGTTTCACTAATGGGCTAACCATTATGCAACAGTAAACTCTCAGTAGATGTGTGTGCAGTATTTGAAATGTCCTGTGGCAAGTCAACTAACTCAGAATCGTGAGGAGCTTAGTATCCATAAAAAATACTTGTTTGTAAATAATATATCACCGCAGTAAAAGAGGACCATCATCAAAGCCATTAGGACAGTCAACCACCCAAAAGATAGCAATCATGATCGAGCTGAGCAAGTTATCATCTTCCACTTGAGGGCAGGACACACTGACTAAACAGCCACTTAACTCTTTCCGGACCAATCGCCAGTATACTGGCTTTGATTCGATATTTTATTACTTCACAAGGCTAACTCTAACCTTGTGAAGTAATCACATACCATCAATGTACTTATATATTCATATTCTGTATCCATTCCCCTTTCCAATGATATATTACACATACACTATTTATCAATATTAGTATGTCAAGTGATACAATAAAAAACACATATAAGGACATTTTATAAAATTAATTTGGTCCAAACCTAAACATAATCAAGTCCTGAAAGAGTTAAATAGACTAAGACCTCTGTGTCCATGTGGGCAGTCAGCACAGACAACAAAACATATTCTGCAAGACTGCATTACACTAAACCAGTTATGGGAGGAACACTGGCTGGTAGAGACAAACATTCACAGAAAACTGTATGGGAGTCTTGAAGGAGCTTACAAGTACAGCAACATTTATCGAAAAAACTAGAGTTACTATGTCGACATGTTAAATTGCGAACGGGAAGAAGTAATAGACTGTTTAGTAGAAAATGAAAGTAACGATTGTTTCAATTATTTCTAATGATTTATCTTTAGAGAAATTAAAATGAAGAAACCGAAGGAAGATGATGACAAACCAAAAATAACGGAAGAAATTACAGTTACTAAAGAGGTAAGCAGTTTTAGGTGTTTTACAGTACCTCATTTCTTTAGGTCAAATGTTGGCACACCTGTTATTCTTTAACAAAATGTGAACTCTTAGTTCCCACACACACGAGGCATTGGAGTTATTGTAGTCCGAATGGGTGTTACAGACCTGACATATTTATTACCCAGCGGTGAATTAAATAAACCTTGTTGAGGCTTGGTGACATGTGAGATTAAATGCTTGAGGAAAGCTGCCGGGGTCACCAGGCTTGATAGATTGTGAAATGAATATATCAGGGAAAGTATATGTATAATATCTTGTACAGATTACATAGAGTAAAGAATTGTAAAGAGACCATATCTAGATCGTGTAAGAATATGAATTCTTTTTGTAACATTCACGTAATGAACGCCGTCTGTGTCATCGGTAATTTATCAATCGCGGTTGGAAACTCATCCTCACCAATTAACACATATATAGCCGTTAGAATAAGTTCACTGTATACATGCTACACATACACAGAACAGTAATTTGCTTACTATCTAATATGTATATGTTATATGTTTCTGTTGTGAAAATGTTGCAGAGAGGGCATTTGAGATGTCTAGCTGTGAAGTTTCTGGGTTGTGTCCCCTGTTTGCAATAGAAAGGTCTCTCTTCTCTCCCTTGACTGCTCTAATTGCAATTTAAATGACAGTGGGCGTGTCAGTGAACACGCCTAGTACTAGTTTATTGCAATATCTTAGAAAACTAAAAGTTCCTCCAGTCTCAGGTGTGTTGGAAATCCTAAGCTTTTCTGGGATTGAAGTTATGAAATTAACCCCTCCATTGTGGACATCTGTTAGCATTGAAGTGACAGCGATACAGGGACCAAACGTGTGACCAGAGGTTACTTTTGAGCTTGGTGAAAGTGTGTAAGTACAAGACCCAGTTCTCTCTTGTGGCAGACCTACTATACTAGCGATATGGTTACAGACATCCACCGGTTCAGCGGAACTGGTAAAAGCACTGAACGAATTAGCCATCAACACTGAAATTGAATAGACAGGATATATCATGACATTACCGCAAATAAAACGGTGACAGCACATTTTGTTTCTCTGGTTTATATCTAGTAGGACCATTGTCCTGCTAGAAGGGAAATCTGGCGGGAGTCTGAGCACGAATGAAAAAACAACAAAAAACCCATCATTGTTACCATCCATAAAGAATTTAATATTGCACATTTATTCTGTATATAATACAATTTAGTCCAATAATATTTTCACACTACTGAAATGTATAGAGAATACAGTGCTATGTCCCTGTGTTTCTGTAGTAGGCAAATTTCCGTCCTGCCAGATGATAGTATTATTGTTGCCCTATAAGAAATATATTCTACGAAACATGACGATGATTGATGACTCACAAGACCAATCTGAGCCACAAAGAGTCTTCTACAGTATGTACATGAAATCACAGACACACTTGTACCATCGTGTACTGTTGTGTATCTCCTAAGATGTGCAGCCCTTGAACTAACACGTTCTCCTTTGTCTTTATACCATTCCTAATCTTTCTCCTCCGTGCAACATGATCCATGATATCCTGTTCTATATCACGTATATCGTGTTTGTACACGTCTTTGTACTGAAGTAGAGCTCGACCCTGAGATCTTTTTCCCGGGAATTATAATTCTCCATAAATTAGATTTTTATGTATTCTGCCATCTTCCATTTTATTAACAGTAATTAGATAAATTATTATCAGTAATTAGATAAATTATTATAGTCTCATCACTATATCGTTCATCAATTTTATTTTTTCTATTTTAAGAAAATGATTTTTGGAAGATTGGAGGATGAACTTTCATTTGATTGGTCAGCTGATACTCCAGAAATGAGTAGAAAGATTCGGCAAACACCCACTGCTTTCTTCATTACCAGAGGTAGATTTCTTCTTTATTGGCTGCCAGTGTGTAAAGTGTACAGTTTAGTTCAGATGTTCTCCATTCTGTTTTCTCATAAGGACGTGCTGGCACCATACGAGTTAAAAAGTGCTTACTGGCACGTAATATTACATGTGGTGGTGGTGTGTACGTAGAATTTCTACATAGAACACAAGTTTTGTCAGAGTTTTCCGATCTCACAGATTATCAGACTGTGGGGTATTGGTACAAAAACATACAAATATATACAAGATATTTTCAACATTTCAACAGTAAGATTTTTTTTCAAGAAAATACAAAACAAACAGTGAATAAACAATAAAAACAGTAAAAGCAATGGCACTATCATAGAAGCACTAGACGGCAGGCATTTAACAGCACAGGCAGGCATCCAAGATGACAGTGACCTGCTTGTACACAAGAATTGTCATAGACGTGCGTTATCGATTGTCATTATTATTACATGTGGACTGTGCTTGCCATCTGAAAAGGTTGAGAACCCATTGTTTATATTATAGGTTGGTAACCTGTTTAGGTCAACGGGCCAAGTTCAGGGTTTACCTCGGATAGGGCTTAACTGCCAGTTGAGAGAACTAGAAAGCTTTTTAGTACTTTTGTTTTAGTCTTATGAAGTTCCAAAGCCACCATACTATTGTTGCTATTTGTCAAAAAATCAATTTTGTTTAAAAGGCAACTTAATTATTAAAACGGTTATTGCTTTCAATCCGAACGAAGGAAAATTACTACACAAGGAAAAGCTGCCTGTGTCAACACACAGAAAGTAATAATTATGCTTCCAAATGTGTGCAAATAAGAAATTTCAATTGTTAGATGACCTATAGACAGCTTGAACTAGCCAATCAGAGTATTTTAACACTTTGAGGTGCTTTTAGGGATAAATTATATGAATAATTTATAATTAATTCTCATTTGCTATCCTTGATAAGAAAAATGATTGAATAATGTAGTACTTTATGGTTTGTTCTATGTAGTACTTTATGGTTTGTTCTATGTAGTACTTTATGGTTTGTTCTATTCAGTTTATGAGGAGTTCTTGGAGAAGCATGGACGTCGTCCATCTACACTCACCATAGAAGCTGACACCAAAGAATTACAGAATTTTCGTATTCAAGTGCTTAACAAACTTGGAGTTCCATCCAAAGTCATTCCGGAAGACTTTTACCTGTAAGTTTATAAGTACATTTAATCAAAATGTGAGTAGAAGTAGGTGATATATGCTGAGTTACCTATGACAATGTTAGTAAAAGTAGGTGATGTATGCTGAGTTACCTATGACAATGTAAGTAAAAGTAGGTGATGTATGCTGAGTTACCTATGACAATGTAAGTAAAAGTAGGTGATGTATGCTGAGTTACCTATGATAATGTAAGTAAAAGTAGGTGATGTATGCTGAGTTACCTATGACAATAAACAGGATGACAGTTAATAATAATCCTAAATACAGGAGGATAAACAACACAAATGATGTTTCAACAACGTACTTTTATTTTTTTTTTAAACAAGGAGAAAAACGAGTGAACTAAGATATTACATGATATAACAGAATGAAGTTATAACAGGATGTACTATGTTATAATAAAATGAAATAAGTTATAACAGAATGAAGTTGTAACATAGAATGAACTAAGTTGTAAAACATAATAAATGTATACACAGAACAAAGATATAATAGAACGCATTAAGTAATAACATTGAAAAAAGTTAAACAATAAAGTTGTCACAGAGCAAACTAAATTATAATATAGAACTAAATTGTAACATATAACATGAAACAACTAAATAATAACAGACTGAAGTTATAACATGAAACCGGTAAATTATAACATATAGTGAAGTTATAACATGAAACCGGTAAATTGTAACATATAGTGAAGTTATAACATGAAACCGTTAAATTATAACATATAGTGAAGTTATAACATGAAACCAGTAAATTATAACATATAGTGAAGTTATAACATGAAACCGGTAAATTATAACATATAGTGAAGTTATAACATGAAACCTGTAAATTATAACATATAGTGAAGTTATAACATGAAACCTGTAAATTATAACATATAGTGAAGTTATAACATGAAACCGGTAAATTATAACATATAGTGAAGTTATAACAATGAAGAATCCTGCTTTCGTCGTCTTGTTTATAAAGTGGAGTTTTCGGAGATCCCTGGAGGATTATCGCTTGAAGATATGGAGTTACGTTCTATGAGTGGTACTTTCAACAGGAGGTGTACCACTTCATTGACAGGAACAGAGCACATATGGGGTAATCCAAGTACACTGAAGTCAATCCTCTTCAACCTGTTTTTTTTCCTGTCTAAATCTGCCATAACCAAGGACATGTCTAAATATGGTGTGTGATGTCTCTCATCCATCAATGTTTGGCGGCTCTTTACTCTGTTACCAGTAATGTCTCTCATCCTTCATCATTTAGCAGCTTCTTACTCTGTTAATGTCTTCCATTCCAAATTTCTTCTATGCTGCTTAATCTTATTTTGAATTATTTACTTTTTATAACTGTTACAGATATGGGTTTGGAGATTTGAGTCCAGTATGTGCTATTGTTGGAGGAGTCATGGGGCAGGAGATTATAAAGGTGAGCATCAACTTTTCTGTGTTCACACTTTACTGACAAATGTTGACAATTTATGATACATCAGAAATACGGCAACCGTATTTAGAGCGATACCATTACTAAAAATAACTCGCCCGGGTTTTTATATTTTAATAAAAATATCACAAATAGAGACGTTCTGAGTGAATTGAAAGTAAAAGAAAAACTGGCTTATCTCTCTAGATTATCTCCACAAAAAGATTATCTCTCTAGAAGATTACATTGTTTTAACCATATCAAATGTGATGTACAGAAATAGGTAGGCTATGAGAAGGATGGACACAAGATATCAAAGATCACCTGAACATGACATTCACAGGAGGAAGATTGGCAAAAGTTTCAAAAGGCTGTGATGACGGCTACATCCTGTTCAGAATATGCTATCTGAGGACAAGGATGACATAAATAAATACTGGCTATGTGGCTACTTTTTCTGGCAAAAGTACAGGTTCTTCTCTGTGTACCTGAGGTGACGCCCAGACTCATATAAGCTTGTCTCAAAGGCATGTTTGTGTAAGGGAAGTTTACGGATGCATTTTTAGTACCTGAAGGGAGAAATTCTTGTGCGCCAGTGTTCCTGAATTACCTTGTCCTGCCAGAGGTACAGCACATGCATCTGAGTTGGTTGGTTGGTTGGTTGGTTGCTGATCCAGCGATCCATGGGCTCATGCCCTTTTACCCAATGCCATTAAATGGCATTATATTGCTGGAAAGTCTGTGGATTTTCGGCCCACCCCGGGCCAGAGAATAACTATCACACCTCCAGGAAGGTAGGTTTCAACCTATACACTGCTCCTAGCCACTGTAGCAAAGATAGGGTTCACTGTGCCCATTCCCCGCCACCAATTGACTACTGGTTATGCCGAACTTCTCTATTGCTCCAGGCAAATGTTCAAACTAAATGTTCAAGTCAAAAGGATTGTCACTGCCTCTATGATGGGTCTCAGCCATAGGAAAAAACAGTGCTGTCAGTTTCCTCCTCCCCAGTGCAGCACAGTACATCTCTGGCTCCCTCCCAACCACAGAGGGTGCATACATATATTCAAGAAAACATGAAATACATTTCAACAACAAAATAAAAGCATAATTTTATAGATGACATGCCATGAAGCTTCTATAAGAAGATAACCTCAATATAACGGCATGTCATCTACTAAGGTTTTATGTTCCATGGGTGGTTTGTCTAGTGGGCCATTGGTGAGACCCACAGACGCAACCACATCCGTATGCATCTGAGTCAACTTTCATCATTCTTCTGTCAGATCTGTTGTTTCTTCTAAAGTGATGACATATCTATCATTCCCTGTCACCTCGGAGTCTGCCATAAAATGACAAAGGTGCAGTGTCCAATGGCCTGCATCTCTTCACCATCCTTGGAGATTATTTGATAGAAGACAAAAGTCAGAAATTGAGAAACATGTCGCAATTATGATTTTTTGTCACAGTTAACAGTTTGTCAACCATTCTCCCAACTGTCTTCCTTAGTCTCCTCCTACTACATGCATGGAAAGAAGACAGAAGCCCTACTCTTTGCACCCTGAGCTAGAAGTTCAGGCCCTGGTTGTCACACTGGTGAAGATACTACTTTCAACAAAAATGGCAATTTACTATCACACACACCCCTCCTGCCAATTCTCCCTGACACTGGGAAACAGATCGAGACTAACGTAAGAGAGCTGTTCAATAAGTTCCTCATTTTACTTACAGACTAGTGTCTTCTATCTCCATCAAAGTAGTCCCCTTGTGATTGTACAAACTTATTCCAGCGCTTCTTCCACTGCAGGAAACAACCCTGGTAAGTACTTCAGAATAGCTCTCATTTTTCCTCAATGCATTGTCTTGAATCTCCTCAATGTCATAGAATCTTCTCAATGTCATAGAATCTTCTCAATGTCGTAGAATTTTCTCGATATAGAATCTTCTCAATGTCATAGAATTTTCTCAATGTCATAGAATTTTCTCAGTAGTAGAATCTTCTCGATATAGAATTTTCTCAGTGTCGTAGAATCTTCTCAATATAGAATCTCCTCAATGTCATAGAATTTTCTCAATGTCATAGAATCTTCTCGATATAGAATCTCCTCAATGTCATAGAATTTTCTCAATGTCATAGAATTTTCTCAATGTCATAGAATCTTCTCAATGTCGTAGAATCTTCTCGATATAGAATCTCCTCAATGTCATAGAATTTTCTCAATTTCATAGAATTTTCTCAATGTCATAGAATCTCCTCAATGTCATAGAATTTTCTCAATGTCATAGAATCTTCTCGATATAGAATCTCCTCAATGTCATAGAATCTCCTCAATGTCGTATAATCTGTGACCTTTCATTATTCTCTTTAGTTTAGGAAACACAAAAAAGGTCACATGAAACTACAACGTATACGGTGCTTGTCGTGGCACTTGATTTGATTCTCTTAGACATTCATTTCGTCAAGCTTAGTTGAGTACAGCGGAATCCTGTTATAACAACGTGATCAGGACCGACAAAATATGTATGTAATAACAGAAATTCATTATATACAGTACAAACAATATAGAATAAATGTAATTGGGGATTTTGAAAAGTGTTGTTATATAGGGAAATATGTTATAAAAGAATGCGCTATAGAGAGATTTCACTGTAGATGCATGTCATCATGTTTATGGTAATTTTTACTTGACTGCTGTTTTCAGGCTGTGTCCCAGAAAGATGCCCCACATAACAATTTCTTCTTCTACAATGGTCTCAACGATGAAGCTATGGTGGACAAAATAACGTCATAAGTGCTTGGATCTACGCTTCATTCAATGTGAACTGTTTTGTTTTGTAGTGGTTGTATTATTGATGTTTTTGAAGTCAACGAATCTTTTTTTAGCGATTATTTCAAGAGAGTCAATTCTAGAATAAGGAGTCTCCAACACCTCAGTAGTTAGTACACTGAGTCCCTAGTTGGGTGGTCCAGGTTTGAATTTCCATATTAATTGGAACATTTTTTTAGACCAGAAGTAAATGTTGACCCATCATAAAGAATCTGGTACCAAATCTGGGGAATTAAATGGTGGTACATGTAATTCTGACCACATCATCCCGATTTAGGTTGTTTAACAATGAAAAACTATTTCCCAATACACCTCAAGGGTGTAAATAAAAGGGTGATATTAATTTCCATTTTAGAGTACGCAGAATGAGTCTACAAATGATGTTTCTTCAGTGTAGATATAAAGTAGATGTCTATAAATGATACAGTTTTCCCTTAGATGTAGGCAGACTATAAATGATAAATTCCCCCCCCCCCCCTTTTTGATTGTATTAGTTTCCACCCTGAGATGTTCTTGCTAGTGTTTTCCTAATTTCTGTGAAACATTTAGCATAGCAATTTGAATGTATGTTTACATTTTGTAATGTAAATCCTTATTTTTTGAATTTTCACTTGAAGTATTCTATTTGTTAAGAATGTCAATGTTTTGAAAAAAAAAATAAACATTTTGCAAATTTGACAGTAGTCGTTCTATTTCTTTCAATCAACGATATATATGTTCCAGAGTTAAAAGAGCCTTGAGAGGATAAAAGGACTGGCTTAATTGTACTCAGGTTTTTTCTCAAATGCTTCATCTCTCTCAAATGAGCTGCATGATGAGGAGGGTGTTGCTTTGATAAGTTATCTGCATGGCTCTCTTAGTTCTTATATTTATCTGCATGGCTCTCTTAGTTCTTATATTTATCTATGGCTCTCTTAGTTCTTATATTTATCTGCATGGCTCTCTTAGTTCTTATATTTAACTCCATGGCTCTCTTAGTTCTTATATTTATCTGCATGGCTCTCTTAGTTCTTATATTTATCTGCATGACTCTCTTAGTTCTTATATTTATCTGCATGGCTCTCTTAGTTCCTAGATTTATCTGCATGGCTCTCTTAGTTTCTAGATTTATCTCCATGGCTCTCTTAGTTTCTAGATTTATCTCCATGGCTCTCTTAGTTCTTATATTTATCTGCATGGCTCTCTTAGTTTCTAGATATATCTCCATGGCTCTCTTAGTTCCTAGTTTTATCTCCATGGCTTACCCCCTCCCTTAAGTAGAAAGCTTCTCAAATAGGCATTGCACCAAGCCGAAAGGTGAAGCCTCCTGGGTATGAAAGAAAGCTCATAAACCTCCCCATTGCACATAGGAAGTAAGAGCTAATCGCTCGTAATTCCTGGGGTTCACAAACATCTCCATGACTCTCTTAGTTCCAAGATTTATCTCCATGGCTGTCTTTGTTCCTAGATTATCTCAATGGCTCTCCATCAGCCCAATTTTGGACCCAATCTGATGATATTTGGACCCATGCCTGATGGCAGACTCCTAGGTTGAAGGGGAGTGCTAGCTGTGACATCACTATGGACGGGTCAACAGATTTGACAGAAGAATGATGAGATAGTTGGCCCAGAAGTGTGTGCCATACTTCTGGCAGGACGTGGTAATCGAGGAGACTTTTGGAGACAAAGTGTATCCCATAAATCTCCGTTACACAACCATACCTGTGAGAAAATATGAGTCTCGATGTCGCCTCAGGTACGCAACTGAGAAGACCCTGTGCTTTTGTCAGGAAGGTTATGCGCTGTAAAGAGTTACCCGCTCTCAGCTAGTGATTATTTCACCATTATCAACTGTCAAGAGCTACCTAAAAACATTTGTTACCGAATGTTTTTCTGTGAAGGAGTTTCTCTGTCAGGGAGGTTGTGGAAATAAAGGCCACTTTGCCATAGCAGACGCTGCGACATGTACAGGATGTTTATTGTACCTCCGAAAACAATAAAAAATCCTGTCCCAACTGTGGAATGAACCCAGGACCTCAAAGGGCTGAGAACAATGTTCAGCTAAATAAACAGCTAAAGTGATATCATCATTATTGAAAGCACTTATTTGCATTGTTCATCTAGCCATTCTTTCATGTCAAGTTCAAACATACTTCTAGCTGACCAACTTTTAAGATTTCTTTATTTGGATACATAGTATGTTTGTTGTATCATTCTTTTCCTAGCATAGTACACTGCTGACTTGAGTAGGGGACTTCTAATATAGTACACTGCTGACTCCGAGTAGGGGACTTCTAATATAGCACACTGTTGACTTGAGTAAGGGACTTCTAACATAACACACTTCATACTCAGCAGTCTGTTATGCTAGAAACACATGTTTCTAGCATTATGTGTATATGTAAGAAAGAAAACCTTGCATGTACATTAAAATCTGTTTAATTGCACACATGAAAACGAATCTTGCATGTACAAAACAATCTGTTTAATTGCACACATAGAACAGAATCTTGCATGTACAATAATATATGTCAAATGACACACATGAAACAGAATCTTAACATGTACAAAACAATCTGTTTAATTGCATGCATGAAACAGAATCTTGCATGTTTGCAATGTTTACTTTTCTATAATTTCTCTAATTTGATTAGTCTCGTTTTATCAAAATATTTAAAGAAAAATCTAAAAGTTTCATATATTTTCATATACACTCATGTATAATTAGCTCCTGTAGCAGATATCATAAGATAAGAGTCTCACAATCTCAACTCACAAGAACTATTTTGAGATTCGATGTGCAGAAGTTGTACTTTCCACATTGAACTTACAGTGTGACTAATCCTATAAAGTAAGTCTATAAATTCAACAATAGTTGAACAAGCGATGGGTCTATAAATTCAACAATAGTTGAACAAGCGATGGGTCTATAAATTCAACAATAGTTGAACAAGCGATGGGTCTATAAATTCAACAATAGTTGAACAAGTGATGGGTCTATAAATTCAACAATAGTTGAACAAGCGATGGGTCTATAAATTCAACAATACTTGAACAAATATGTTTCTATTATTATTATTGATTCACTGTAAACTGAACAAATATTTAATGGAACAAGTACAAAATGTGAAAATGTGTAGAATCCACGTCATGAAGAATTTCAAATTTATTTGAAACTGGTAATCTCTACAAGAAACTACTAATACTTAAATAGTGGAACCCCTCTATAACATATTTGAAACTGGTAATCTCTACAAGAAACTACTAATACTTAAATAGTGGAACATATTTGAAACTGGTAATCTCTACAAGAAACTACTAATACTTAAATAGTGGAACATATTTGAAACTGGTAATCTCTACAAGAAACTACTAATACTTAAATAGTGGAACCCCTCTATAACATATTTGAAACTGGTAATCTCTACAAGAAACTACTAATACTTAAATAGTGGAATCCCTCTATAACATATCCTTTTATAATGAATTGTTCTATTTATTAACACTTTAAAATTCCCAATTATATTTTCTTTATTGTTTATACTGTATATAGCAAATTTCTGTTATTACATACATATTTCATTGTTCCGGACTAAGTTGTTATAATGAGATTTGAATGTATTTCAAAATTTAGCAATTCAAAGTCAGTTCATCATCATCATTACAATTGTGTTGTTATTTACAATGTATTTCTCATTTAATCTATTCATTTACAAAAATATATCATTATTAATATTGTCAAATAATTCACTTTTTTTTCAATAAATTTTGTCGCTGGTTTATTACTCAACTTGTACCTGGCAACTTGCTGAGATAACTTGTACATATCCACATGAAGAGTGAGGTAAAAAAAACAACCTCACAGAACAAATACATTTAAAAATAAATTATAATAACTAAATACATGAATCACAAATCAATAATTATGTTAAAAAATTCAATTCTCGTGAATTTTTGATTTAAAATATTTTTGAAGATCATATTGGAGCTACCATTTTATCATTCCGAATACAAACTTGACAAAATATATATATAGATTTTGCCTTAGAATATTTCTTATATTGCCAGAAAAGGCATGGGTGTCAACTTATTTATTCATAAATTCATATTTTTTATAATTTATTTCTGTATTTAGCACACAAAATAATCACAAATTTTTCTTTTGTCCCCCCCCCCCCAATATCACTGTGTGAGATAAAAACATCCACATTTATAATAATTACTAGAAAATTTAACAGCTAAATTTCTTTTACAAAATAATAAAAAAGACAAAATCTGTACTAGTTGACAGCTGTGGAAAAGGCTTTATTTCAAATATAGCTGAAACACTTACAGCATTGATTCTATCAGTGGTGAGGGCGTTCTAGTTCGTCTCTTATTTTATATTCATTATTTTTATTTCTTTTCTTTCCTTTACAAACACTCTATTGGTCGCAACATATAAAACTTCTTTTGTTGTTCCATTTCTATTTATTTTACTGAATGAGAAGATCCCATATTGGACAGCAGAAAGAACATACAGAGAAAGGAAACAACAATAAGCAGGGCAAGACGAAGGTGGATTGAAGGAGTTACCAATATTCTGAGATGTTACTGCACATCAAGCGACGTGTTATAGCCTGAACACCGATCATCATTCAATTCTGCAACACCGTACAGCAAAAGCAGAGAAAAAAACGATTGATCGATTTATTTTCCATTTTTTATTTACCCTTATTAATTAGCATTTTAGTATAAGTAACTTGGTACTGTACACATCTTCAATGTGATCAATTACTATTTGTGTTCCTTCTTGTCAGTTGTCCTCCGGTAATTTGGTTGGTACAATGATCGCAAATGAACCCCCATTGCAAACCAAGAGAAACATTTTTTTCAGGTGTGTTATATGTTTGTTTTCATGTCCTTGATTGTAATCTCATGCCAAATTTCACACACAACAAATCATAACTTCATAGAAGAATATGTCGTAGTGGATTCTGAAATGAAGATTATATGGAAAAAAGTATCAAATTTGTCAATCATTGACTATTGCATGCTATCTCATTGCATTAGTCAAGCTCATTGCATTAATTTCTTGTGACAGTTTGTTAACAGTTAGTTGATGCATTGTCGTGTTCATTGAAGGTGCATTTCTTGGTGCGTCAGCAATTTTCTAAATTTTTTTCCCCACAAAAAAAAATGGGGGTTGAACAGAGACCATTGTACCAAACTGGTTATTATATACAAGGGTTATATCAGTGGTTATCAACCGTTTGACCGTGGACCCTTTAGGAATAATTGTTATTCTTGGTGCATAAGACCCAAAAAAATGTCATTGACTTTTTCACAGATCATAAAAGACATTTTCAGGTTTATTGATAAACTTGTTCTTCTGAACATGACACTGGAAGAGGTTGGGCAGCATGCAGATTCATGAAGCTTACAATGTGGCAGTGAGGACAACGTTCTTTAAAGTTCATGTCTCATAGATATATATATATGCTGTGCTATACGTATAGGCAATTATTTCCTGTGGCTTTTGTTTCCGTTCCCAGTAATAAATAAATTGCTGTCAGGAAAAGAGAAACGCCAAAAAATTAGGTTAAACAAATATTGAATTGTCTATCCTCCAAGTGTATGATGGTCAGAATATACACACTTGCCGTTAAGTGTAGGGTTGGTGGCTGGTAGCTTTAAATGTTTATCCAAGACCAGATGTGTTGCCTTAGCTGTGTTTAATCAATATTTGTTCAGGGTTGTCTTATCTTCTACTAGGTCTTTTTCTGGCCTTGTCTTCTAATGTTATATGTTCTTGTTGGTTATGGTTCATTTTCATAAGGTGTCCAAACCATTTTACCCTGTTGTTTCTCAATGTATTTTGTGCATGGTCTTATACCCATTCTTCTGATTTTATCATTTCTTATTCTGTCTAGTCTGGTCAATATTTAATAAACACTAAAAAAAATTACAATAAAATAATTTGACTATGAAAATTTGTTAGACGCAAACTTGGAAACATTAACACTGATTTATAATAATTTGAAAGGTCCTTGTTTGGAACTCGGGTCCCCCATGTGATTATTAATTTGATTATTCCCCTTGGTGATGTTTGCCAATTGATATTTATCAAGTATTAATTTAACTATTAATTTATTTAAGGTTAGGGTTTGGGTTAATAGAGGTTTTGTTTTACATAAGTGACCCTAACCATAAATAAATTTATATTAAAATTAAAAAGAACATACAGAAACTGACAAACATTGGCAAGGGAAATAATCACATCAAAAGGGGAAGAACACATGTTCCAGACAAGAACCATGTGAAGTATTGAAATCTACATGAGACAAGAAGTCATTGATTGTAAATGCTTCCTACATTTCATACATGATGATGATTATTAGAACTAAATACACCAAATAAAATTTTTTAATTAAGAAGTATTATATACATCTCTGTTGCAGAGTGGTTACTGTCACAAACCAAACCCGGTTGAATTAAGCTCATAATTTGAAAGACAATCGTCCACACTGTACTAGTGATACGATTGATTTTTTTTGCCTAAAAATTAAAATTTTCATCACAGTGGAATCCCTCTATAACACATCCCTTTATAACATATTTTCTGATATAACAACACTTTAATATTTATTCTTTATTGTTTGTATTGTGTATAGCGAATTTCTGTTATTACATATTTCTTTGATCCACAACAAGTTGTTATAATGGGATTTGACTGTACCCATAAACCACCAAGGCTGTAGGGGTACTACATTGAATGCGCCAACACATAATCTTCTAGCGATTTCTATCTTCAGCGATGTGGAAGATTGTGGGAAAAATTTTATCCTGAACTTGTTTAATCTTTGATGTTGCCTGCCAATATTTTCTTGTCTGCATCTTCTACCATCAACTGTTCTCTGTAGATTGTTTTTGACACATAATCATGCTGGCACAGATGTCAACAAACCATGCTGACACAGATGTCAACAAACCATGCTGGCACAGATGTCAGTAAACCATGCTGGCACAGATGTCAACAAACCATGCTGACACAGATGTCAACAAACCATGCTGGCACAGATGTCAACAAACCATGCTGGCACAGATGTCAACAAACCATGCTGGCACAGATGTCAACAAACCATGCTGACACAGATGTCAGTAAACCATGTTGGCACAGATGTCAACAAACCATGCTGGCACAGATGTCAACAAACCATGCTGGCACAGATGTCAACAAACCATGCTGGCACAGATGTCAGTAAACCATGTTGGCACAGATGTCAGTAAACCATGTTGGCACAGATGTCAGTAAACCATGTTGACAGATGCCAACAAACCATGCAAGTGTTTGTTATTTTACTATTGAAAGTAGTGATTCTTGCGAACCTGCAAGATTCGATATGTTCTTCTAAACTCATTCTCAAACACCTTCAGATTAAAAGGATGTAGTCCAGTGGATGTAATGAGTTGTGTCATGGTTTACCGCTTAACTGTGATACCTGCACACATGGCTTTGGCTTCTAGCTCACTTCAACCCTCTATGGGATGGTACGGCCAACCTTCTTAGTCACTTCCAACTACATATGTGGTAAGTGTTGCTAGTCTTTGCTCCCCTCTCTGTGGGCCAATGTTCTTCCCTTAACTGGTTTAGTGTATTGCAGTCTTGCAGGATATGTTCAGCTGAGTTGACTTAATGATCCATACTTTCAAAAAGAAAGAACACTGTGGGAAATTTACAAGCGACTGAAGTGGAGGGACAAATCCCAAAACTCTCCTACCCTGAACCCTCTGCACTCCTGCATGCACTTCAATATAACTTTCCTGGCACGAATGAGAAACATCGGACATCTATGAAGTTACAAACAAATTGAGACGATCACAAATGCTTTGTTTTTTTTCTGCTTGTTCATCACATTAATTATTTTCATACTGTGCTCATCTTTGCTTGAGAAGGAGAAACATCACTATATCATCACTATGGGTGACTGTGAGTGGGTGTCTGTAAAAAATTGTTCTATGCAGTTGGAAGGGCAGTCATTAATGAAATATGATAAAATATAACACTTCTTAAAGTTTTTACAGTAATTTCTGCATGTGGAAGGTGGGTCTCCGAAGTGGTCCATCAGACCACCAACCCCGCAACAGCAAACTGTTAGTAGATGACATGAGTATGTAGTCAGACTTCCCATTTGTCTACAACACTTCATCTTCTTCTTCAGCATTTATTCGCAAAGTCCCGTTGATTTCTTTTGTAACAGGACAATGGTTCTACTAGATTTCCAGCAGGATGTAGTCCAGAGAATGGAAATGCGTTGCAGTTTTGTTTGTTTGTTGCAACAATGGCCTGACACATCAGTCTTCGGCAGAACACTTCACTTAAACATTTATGTTTCTAACCTCTCTAACGCATTGCAAACCACTGAGAGTTGGAGTCCTCTGGGTATTCAAAAAGCTCGGATGCCCGTATGAGGGTCGGGACATAGATGGCCAGTGATCCAAAAACCATGCTAAAGTCAGATGTGCCAGACCAACAGGTGCAGATAACAAAAGCCATGCTGTAAACCATGACACAATGAATTCTGTTCTGACTGAATCTTACTAACATGCAGGAGTTTGAGAACTACCACAAAGAATAAAGCTCTGCAGACAACTCACATTGCGCAAAAGGATACAAGAGCTCCATTACACTAATTCCTGGAGATCTAAACAAACATACAGTAATATACGTCACATTTATACAGTAAAATATTACACTTTATATGTAAAAAAGTGGAATACAGTTACAACAGCTTGGTCCGAACCAACAAAATATGTTTGTAATAACTGACATTCGCTTTATACCGAACCAACACTATAGAATAAATATTATTGGGGATGTTAAAAAGTGTTGTTATAGAGGGAGATTTATTATAAAAGGATACGCTATAGAGGGATTCTACTGTATATGAATACTCGTTACATTTAAATTGTAAAATATTACACTTTTAAAGTAATATATCAACACTTGTTACGTTTACATGATAAACTATTACAATTTATAAGTGATATATGAACACTCGTCACATTTATGCTGTAAAATACTACAATTTATAAGTGATATATGAACACTCGTCACATTTATGCTGTAAAATACTACAATTTATAAGTGATATATGAACACTCGTCACATTTATGCTGTAAAATACTACAATTTATAAGTGATATATGAACACTCGTCACATTTATGCTGTAAAATACTACAATTTATAAGTAATGTATGAACACTTGTTACGTTTACACTGTAAAATATTACACCTTTAAAGTAATATATTAACACTCATCACATGTATGCTGTAAAATACTACAATTTATAAGCTAAATTACACAACTACTCTATCAAGAGGCAAAAATTAGCATCCATAGCAAATATCAAAACTGAAATAATAACATGCAGGGAGAAATTATGGCGCAATACATCTAGTTCATATGTACCCTGTTACACACACCTTGCTGTCCAGGTCTCACACACACCTTGCTGTCCAGGTCTCACACACACCTTGCTGTCCAGGTCTCACACACACCTTGCTGTCCAGGTCTCACACACACCTTGCTGTCCAGGTCTCACACACACCTTGCTGTCCAGGTCTCACACACACCTTGCTGTCCAGGTCTCACACACACCTTGCTGTCCAGGTCTCAACATCATCTATTTCCTATATACTCTGTGCTACATTGCAAGAGGGTCTTTCAGAGCCCAGATTGAATTCATCAGTCATCTGAGGAGTCTCAAACAAAACTTGACCCCTCTTAATGCCAAGCTCATGTTCGCTTGCGAAAGAGGAACAGCATCAACACCCTATTACATTATAGAAGTGGACACTGAAGATTTTCACTTTTCTAGAAACAAGGCCTCAAATTCTAGAAACAAGGCCTCAAATTCTCCCTCTACATCCTTATGGAAATCTATTAGGACCATGGTCCTGATACAAGATATCCAGTGGGAGTTTAAGAATGAGCGCAGAAGAAGAAGAAGATAACATATATATGCAATATGTGTCTTTATCGGAATTTCGTTCCATTTAATTATGTTAGCTTTTTGTTCCGTAGAAACCTGTCCACTGATTCTTGTATAGTACCTTAATTTTATGTTCTCTATTGTAAATCACCTTGAAATAGCCAGATTTTTATAATTACGTTATAAAATACTTATAATCGTGCTTATAATTCATCTTTAACACTTGTATTCGAAGGCCTATATCCATCTCTCCATGCCCACACTAAGTCCAACTGTGACAACCATACAGAATTACTGACACAACTATCGATCAAACCAAGGTTGATCTTCAGTAACTCTAATACTGATACAGTGAAATCCCTACATAACAAATTGGTCTGGACCGGCAAAATATTTATAAAATTTAAAAAATGACAGTTGAGTGAGGCTCGTTGTAATAATGACAGTTGAGTGAGGCTAGTTGTAATAATGACAGTTGAGTGGGGGGGGTGTAATAATGACAGTTGAGTGAGGCTAGTTGTAATAATGACAGTTGAGTGAGGCTAGTTGTAATACGGTGGTGCCCAACTGCTCACCAAAACCCCCACAATGAAATGGCCACGAGAAAAACACAGCTTTTATCGGAATTAACACACGATTAACCACTGTTAACAATCATGAAACTTCGTACCCTCGGTGCGGGCACATGATGAGACATTCCCTGATGACAAAAGATGTCTTTCAAAATACAGTTAATGGGGGAAGAAGACAAGGTGGAAAGAAGAAGAAATGGCTGGATAATATTCAGGACTGAACAGAGTGTGAAGTTTCCAAATTTATCAGAATGGTAGTGGATAGAGATGCATGGAGATCTTTCTGTACCAAAGGACTTAGTGTGACACTCCTCGTTTATGATTGGTTATGGGTTTTGTTATTATTATGCAATAACCAAAATTTGTTATATACAATAAATAATAAACTAATTTCAGATTTTGAAAATTTTTGTTAAATAGAGAATTTTGTTATAGATGTATACACTATAGACGGATTCAACTGTTATAGACGCATGTGCTATAGACAGATTCAACTGTTATAGACGCATGTGCTATAGACAGATTCAACTGTTATAGACGCATGTGCTATAGACAGATTCAACTGTTATAGACGCATGTGCTATAGACGGATTCAACTGTTATAGACGAATGTGCTATATATCGATTCAACTGTTATGCTTTTTTGTAATGAATTCAGCTTCATTAAATATATACATACTTACTATTAGTGCTATAGCACATTTCACCAGCTTTGTCTAACTTTAAATTGATACATCTCAGCAAATATATAATGCATATAATTGAAATTTTGTGTGGGAACTTGAAATGTTATAGACCATATGAATGACATTTTTTCATTAAAATGCAGTCATTAGTTTCAATGTTCGTTTATTTACGATATATATCAAAAGTGTATTTATCAACACACATCTCACACACATTTGTAAAAGTTATTTACAATCAATTATAACACATAATTTACACATTATTTATTTATTATACAATTCGCATGATTTAAGTGTGAAATTGCACTATTTTGTACTCTCGAACACACGACAGACGGTGTTTAAGGTTGTATCCGGTGTAATGTCTGAAGTATTAAAATTTATTTTCTCAATACGCAATAATTAGTATGCCGGAAAAAGGTTAAATGATTTCATTCGTTTATAAAACTAGACACGATACACAAATATAAAGTATATATTTATTGGGTCTAACCAAAAATAACGTCATATGCAAAAATTGGCATGAACACTTTTGATGGTTAATCAGATAATGACATTTGTTTGATGGCAAAGCTAGTGAAACGTGTTATAATACTATCATATACCGGGTAAGTGACCAATTTTCACAAAAAATCAAGTCCAATAAAGTATTGCTCGCAAGACAGCAATTTGTACATTATTATTTACATAGAATATTTACAATAAATATTTACTTTATTTCAAGTAACATAATTCACACAAAATTTATCTTAACAAATTTTCACTCAGAACCTATTTGGCCAGTTTTTCAGAACCTATTTGGCCAGCTATTTCAGAACCTATTTGGCCAGTTTTTCAGAACCTATTTGGCCAGCTATTTCAGAACCTATTTGGCCAGCTATTTCAGAACCTATTTGGCCAGCTATTTCAGAACCTATTTGGCTAACTATTTTGTACAGCATTCAAATTGTTGATTAATCAGCTCCACAACACACCCGTGTGTAGCCAGGGCCCAAGAAGGGAGCAATGAATAGCAACACTATTTACCTTCCATGCATGTCGTAAGTAAATCTGTGTATCCGGCAGTAGTCCTCAAGCCTGTAACAAGCATATTGCATCTCTATCAGTAATAGGCTTTAGAAAACTTACGGAAACCATTCTGTATCTAGTAATGAGTGACATCACAAAATCTTTATAAATTTCGGTGTGGCGCAAAATTTATAGAAAGTTGGAATGGTAGGCCCTTTAAGCAAACATGAACTGAATGTCTTCTGTGTTTATTCTAACACTCCTGCTGGTGTGAGGGAGGAAAGTGCTTCTTCTCTGGAAAGATAAAACGCACCAACCAACAACTGACCAGTGCGCTGAGCTTATACACACATAGATGGCTGATGGATCAGCGAGCTGAATATTTATGGGAATGTCTCCAGTTCTTTGAAGCTGGTTCCTAGTTAGGAATCTTGCTGCTTAGCATGCTACAGTCCAGAGAGTGTGCTGTATCATGGTTTACAGCCTGGCTGCAACATTTTCACCTTTTGGCCTGACACATCCGACTTCTGCAATGCTTTTCGGTTTCTTTGTTGTGCTATTCTTTTCTCCCATTCCGAGCCTTAGCAACACACGTAGGAACAGTCATTTCAAACACTACAAACTAATATATGAACACTTCATGACATCACCTTAATAATCTAAACACTTTTTCCAGTCATATTTGATTAGTGAGTGTTGTACAGTGAATTACGAATTACAAGGTGCAAAAATATTTGAGTATTGTTCAGTGAATTATGAATTACAGGGTAGAAAACTATTTGAGTATTACACACACAAAAATCTGCAAAAAATGAACCAAATCATTATATTACAGATTTAAATCTGTATTATCAATCATTATTTTGCTCACTCCCACGTAATTGTTTCCTTTAGCATAATCCTTCTTGTTCATTCCATTTGGTACATAGGGCCACAAATATCATTGTCCAGTGTTTTCAATCCATGGTCATCTTTAAGCTTAAGATTATGTCATGAGACTTGGGATTCTCTAATCTACTTTTCAGCTGCATTCCCCCCAAACTCCCATCCTTATCTGGCTTTCTATTATTCTGTGCCCCAATCTTTGAGTGACTTCCTCAACGACCCTGTCACTAGTTGTTCTTGTTCAATGTTTATACACAAGTAACTGCAGTAAAACTCATCTAAATTACATGCAAAAATAAACACAGGGAAATAAAACAAGTAGGATCCCCTCACGAACCCAACTCGGTGGAATTATCTCGCAGTTCGAAATGTGATCATTCACATTATCCTGGTGACAGGATTGGAAATATTCAGTGGCACATACAAGATTGGATGTATTCAGTGGCACATACAAGATTGGATGTATTCAGTGGCACATACAAGATTGGATGTATTCAGTGGCACATACAAGATTGGATGTATTCAGTGGCACATACAAGATTGGATGTATTCAGTGGCACATACAAGATTGGATGTATTCAGTGGCACATACAAGATTGGATGTATTCAGTGGCACATACAAGATTGGATGTATTCAGTGGCACATACAAGATTGGAAATATTCAGTGGCACATACAAGATTGGATGTATTCAGTGGCACATACAAGATTGGATGTATTCAGTGGCACATACAATATTGGATGTATTTAGTGGCACATACAATATTGGATGTATTCAGTGGCACATACAATATTGGATGTATTCAGTGGCACATACAATATTGGATGTATTTAGTGGCACATACAAGATTAGATGTATTATGCATTAGTGGCATATACAAGATTGGACGTATTATGTATTAGTGGCACATACAAGATTGTATGTATTAATGGCACAGACAGGATTGGATGTATTAGTGGTGGAACATACAAGATTGTATGTAATAATGGCACATACAAGATTGGATGTATTAGTGGCACATACAAGATTGGATGTATTATGTATTAGTGGCACATACAGATTGTATGTATTAATGGCACAGACAGGATCGGATGTATTAGTGGCACATACAAGATTGAATGTATTAGTGGCACATACAAGATTGAATGTATTAGTGGCACATACAAGATTGGATGTATTAGTGGCACATACAAATTGAACAATAGTTTAACTGCAATTTCCTGTACAGGATATGCATAAACTATTATTAATTATGAAAAATAATTGAAATGTGTTGTTTCTATTGATTTGTAAACTTTTATTGTCTCTGTTTTTATTGCAACAATATTGTTGCTACTTGAGTGTTGTACTATCACATTACTAAGCTTGTTTTTTGAGTGTGTACCGAATCTATCTTTCAAATCTCTGTCACACTCAGACACAAATAATTAGCAAATTAATCAACAAAATGGGGTCAAAAATAGTACCTAATATGAACTTTCCGTTTACGAATAAATTTAAATAGAAAAAAGAAAAGTATAAAAAATGGAGCAATCGATACAAAAAAAATTATGGAGTAATTAGGTTGGTCATGAACAAGTAACTCTGGTTCTTGTCCGTAAAGTGGTTCCTTTGATACCAAACGTTCAATGTGCTTCCGACGAGTTTTAACTGGGGGATGTGGGCGAGAAGTAGGCGGTTTTCTGCGTTTGATGATGCCTCTCTCAGTCTCTCCTTCATCGTCGTAGTAATTGTGATCTTCTTCCTGATCAGCGACGTCATCATCTCGTTCAAGTACAATTTTCTTTGGAGAATCGAGCCCAACTTTTTCGTTGTGGTCTGTATAAATTTCAGATATTTTTTCAGCATCCTCGTTGTTGATTATTATGGTATCAATATCATGAACATTATTAACAGCGTTACCTGCATCACCGCCTCCATTATTTGCTTTCTCTTCATTATAATCATCGTCACCTTGATCTTCACCAGCCTCACCATCGTTACCCTCGCTGTAATTCACAGCTTCATTCAATGCACCGTTCTCTTCTTCAATATTCTCCTCCTCTTCTTCTTCCTCCTCATTACCAAACTCAGCAGGACTTTCCCTTGCACCTACTTCCTGTCTCTCTCCAGCTGCTTGTAACAGATTACGAGAATCTGAGAGAAAGAGCTCATGTTGGCCAGTCCAACTGATATTACCAGGCTCTATCAGGTATCTCAAATACATAACCAGTGCGCCGCTGCCTACACCAGTTTTGTGAGACAAGCAACCTCCTGGAGACAAAAGTTCATAAAAATATTTGAACTATTAGAAGTGAGCAAGTAAAATGTATGAAAATGAGAATACAAAAATTGTGGCAAATATGAGGATTCTTCAAATTAAAACCTTAAAAATGTGATGGAAATTACAGTAACAATGGTGTTGTCTTGCAACCTGTTAATATTGTTAAGGGTGTCAAGAGGTGGTGTGGAAAGCCAGGGCCTGGGCGTCTAGCTCAAGGTGCAAATAATAGGGCCACTATCTTATTTTAGTCCATAGGCATGTTTCAGAAGCAGACTAAGGAAAACTTCTTCAATCATTGGAGGATAAGCTGACACCTCGGATAACTCTTTCCATCCTTGGAGGATAAGCTGACAACCTCGGGTAACTCCTTCCATCCTTGGAGGATAAGCTGACAACCTCAGATAACTCCTTCCATCCTTGGAGGATAAGCTGACAACCTCGGATAACTCCTTCCATCCTTGGAGGATAAGCTGACAACCTCGGATAACACCTTCCATCCTTGGAGGATAAGCTGACAACCACGGATAACTCCTTCAATCCTAGGAGGATAAGCTGACAACCTCGGATAACTCCTTCAATCCTTGAAAGATAAGCTGACAACCTTGCATAACTCCTTCAATCCTTGGAGGATAAGCTGACAACCTCGGATAACTCCTTCGATCCTTGGAGGATAAGCTGACAACCTCGGATAACTCTTTCCATCCTTCGAAGATGACAACCTATCTTCTGTGAATAAATCATCATATTGTTGCATGTCTTGCCTCAATTTCTTACTTTTGTTTTCTGTTAAGTAGTCCCCATGGATTACAAAGAGATTCTGGGCAGAGAGCATTGCACCGTTGTCCTTTTGTAGCAGATTCCTTGGTGATGGGAAATCCTAGGCGTGCCATCATTGAAGATGGGTCACCAGATCTGACAAAAGAACTGTTTGAGCCAGAGGTGTATGTTGTGCTCATGTCAGGAACTGGTGATCCTGAAATACTGCAGCACTGGAATGTCCCCTCTCCCCTTTCATGGCTTTACAGAATATCCGGGCATAAGGCCTAAGGTAGACCATGTGGATAGACAACATCAAGATAGTCTTGAACAAACATGGGACTTGATGCAACCAAGGCAACACAACTGGCCTTGGAACAACAACTTAAACTCCCACCCCAATGCTTAACGGCAAGTGTGAATATGATCAACCTCATTTACCTGGGTACAGACAACAGACCTGGGGTCAGTGAGCAGGCTACTGTACAATTTCAAATGAACTATGAAGCTCTCATATTAGTTCAATTAAATAGCTGAAACACATAGCCCCTATGTTTCACACACATGGTTGCTTGCCATGGCAGGTTTTATGGAGAAAGTGCCTTGCCCATTTGTGCTAACTCAGTTCTGTTGATTAGTTTCAAGGGAAAGGTAATGCCAATAGACTTGGAAACAAGCAGAACTTCAGGTGATGACAAAAGATGATGTATCATGCCATCAATTGTCTTAGGGTCCCCCCTCCATATTTTCTGTAGGGGTTTACTCCCATGTCCTTAGGCACTAGTGTGCTAACAGCTAGGCAGTGCTGATTTTCTGTAGGGGTTGACACTTCTGAAGAACTCCAGTGTTAACCCAGAAAACAGAGGGTGAAAGTGTATACAGAGTAAAAGACCAACCAACATTTTTATCTGGAGGCAGGTTCTTCTTCTTCTGGGTTAGTTCTCAAACTCCTACAAATGAGCAGGATGTAGTCCAGAGAATGGAATGTGTTGTGTCATGGTTCACAACTTATCTATGTCTGTCTTTCCATCTTCAGCCTGTTCTATAGGTCTCACAGCATGACCCTGTGTGGGATGAGACAGCCAATTTCATCCCCAAGCTTCCTTAGTTGCCTATTACGATAAGCCTGGCAGGTAATAGTTTTTGCTTTGTTTTCTGGCCCTGGCAGAACATGAATATGAAGGCAGCAATTAACCTGATTTGTGATTCTTGGCTGGGAACCAGCATCATGGCAACTATGGGAATACCAGTGGTTCTTCTGATCATTTCATCAGCCATCAAATAATTTGAGATTGACATATTTGAAGTTACATAAAAAAACCGCTACTTGTTAAAGGAAAGACAAAATATCACTCACCTTCCATCATTTTCTCTACCAGAAGGTGCCTCCCGATTGCATTCTTTGTCTCCTTGGAGACTTTGCCTAGATGAACCTTCTGTCTCCTGTTCATTAAGAAACTATTGGAGTGTCCTACAGATCCTTGATTTACTTTGTGTTTCTGAATTATTTTCTCATCAATTGTAAAGCTACTTCTTGGTGAAGATGTTGATTTAATAATAAGGCCATTATTTTTATTTTTACTTTCCAGTTTCTTTATTTGCTCTGGTTTATCATTGTTTTTCTGGTTCATATAATACAATTTATGTTTTGTTGAGTCATGTAGCAATATATGTGGATGTTTTTCTGTTGAATTTATATTTAAAATAGCATTTCTAGGAAATCGAAGAACACTTCCCTTGAGACCATCTAAAAGTGGCTGATTAGGTCTAGCATGTGGGTATGAAGTTGATGATTTTGAAATACTGTTTTCATATTTTAAATTTTCATTGGCAACACTGAATTTCAACTGAGTACCACCATTTGCAGGTTCTAACTTATTAACTTCTGGAACCATGTTTGTATTGCTGTTGTCATGGTAACCTTCCAACAATGAGGCCAAATCTAAGTCTTCATCCACACCTTGTGAGCCTTCTTGTTCACCAAAACAACCCGAAGGAAATTGCCAAGACAGAATCTGGTCAAGATAGTCTTTCTTCATAAACTCATAAAATCCCAAGTTTGGACACACAGATTCTGAAGAATATAAACATATATTTAATATATATTATATAAATATTTATATAATAATAATAATAATATAAGCAAATCCCATTATAAACAGACTTTAGACTTTGGAAACTTTATTGGTCCTGAAAGTACTACATCGACCTATAATCGGATGGGTTTATAGTTGGGATTTGACGGTATATACAGTGCAAACAATAAAAAAATTATTATAATTGTAATATTGGTCAGATAACATCAAGGACTGGACAGGTAATTTTTTTTTGTCACTCATCTGCACAGTTGAAGATTGGAATAAAAAACTTCCTGTATAAGATAAAAGGAATAAAATAGAAATAGAAAGGAATATTTTATAATGTATATTAATAAAATAAAATGAGAATAAAAAAGAATAAAATAGGAATCGAAAACTTCCACATCGCTGAAGATAGGAATCGATAGAGGACTCTGTGTGTTGATGTAACTAATGTGGTACCCCTACATCCTAATGGGTTATGGGCATATATATATATATGGGGATTTTGAAGTTTTGTTGAATATAAAGTTTGTTGTAAAAGGATGTGCTACAAAGTGATTCCACTGTATAAAGAACTCACATCTGAAGTAATAGAAACAAACAAAAAAAGAATAAGAGATCAAATGGTAATATTCAGATTAAGAACTGTCATATGAAACTGAATAAATATTACTATATCCATAACTATTGCTACATCCATAACTATTACTATATCCATAACTATTGCTACATCCATAACTATTACTATATCCATAACTATTACTATATCCATAACTATTGCTACATCCATAACTATTGCTACATCCATAACTATTGCTACATCCATAACTATTGCTACATCCATAACTATTGCTACATCCATAACTATTGTTACATCCATAACTATTGTTACATCCATAACTATTGCTACATCCATAACTATTGCTACATCCATAACTATTGCTACATCCATAACTATTGCTACATCCATAACTATTGCTACATCCATAACTATTGTTACATCCATAACTATTGCTACATCCATAACTATTGCTACATCCATAACTATTGCTACATCCATAACTATTGCTACATCCATAACTATTACTATATCCATAACTATTGCTACATCCATAACTATTACTATATCCATAACTATTACTATATCCATAACTATTACTACATCCATAACTATTGCTACATCCATAACTATTGCTACATCCATAACTATTGCTACATCCATAACTATTGCTACATCCATAACTATTGTTACATCCATAACTATTGTTACATCCATAACTATTGCTACATCCATAACTATTGCTACATCCATAACTATTGCTACATCCATAACTATTGCTACATCCATAACTATTGCTACATCCATAACTATTGCTACATCCATAACTATTGTTACATCCATAACTATTGCTACATCCATAACTATTGCTACATCCATAACTATTGCTACATCCATAACTATTGCTACATCCATAACTATTGCTACATCCATAACTATTGCTACATCCATAACTATTGCTACATCCATAACTATTGTTACATCCATAACTATTGCTACATCCATAACTATTGCTACATCCATAACTATTGCTACATCCATAACTATTGCTACATCCATAACTATTGCTATACCCATAACTATTGCTATACCCATAACTATTGCTATATCCATAACTATTGCTATACCCATAACTATTGCTATACCCATAACTATTGCTATACCCATAACTATTGCTATATCCATAACTATTGCTATATCCTGCAGTACTTCAGAATTGTGCTATTCTCTTCTCTAAATATTTTGTATGTTCTGGATTTAATAAATCTGGATTACTAAAAGCAGACATGGAAAGAATGTTTTGGGAATAAGAATATAAGTGCTACAGGCATCTGTTAAAATCAATTACGTAGAACACAACACAAATATATTCATATGGCAGCAAATAGACAAATATCAGGAACAGCATTAGGGGGTAGTGAAAATGCATAAGTTTTCTTTTTTTGAATATTTAATGAAACACTGCCCTAAAACTGTGTTGTTTCAAGGAAAGGTTGAGGGAAGAAGTAGAAGAGGAGGGAGAGAAAATCTTGGATTGCCAACAAGGAATAATTTAGAAGAGATTTTTCTACATTAATCTCAATGGCTGAAGACAGGTGTTTTGAGGGCTTTTTTTGTACTGATGTCTCCAATGTGGCACCACTGATGGGTTTTATATTGATGCCTCCAATGTGGCACCCCTGAGGGGTTTTATACCTTATTATTCTTCATCTCTTCTGGCAATGTTATATCTTCCCTGAGTAATGTGCTGTGTTTTGAAAACAGTTTATAAACTACATTCTACAGCAAATGTGACTCAGAAGCCATATCCAAGTCATAAAGTGATTTCCATCATACGTACCTGGAACTTCACAACTACTTGTAACATTGCATGATATTGTCTGTATTCTCAAATGCACATTCCACGATATATCTGCTACCCGCTTCTTTTTATTTATTGCATGTCTGATCATTTCCCCCGTGGGTCATTATGATCCATGCCATCCAGTTTGCATGATTCCATTTCAATGCCTTTATCATATTTACTCCGCTTGCACATCAGACATGTGACAATGTGAACAAGACAAAACAGTGGAACACACACTGCAAGACTTCAGACATGTGACAATGTGAACAAGACAAACAGTAGAACACATCAAACAAAAGCAAAGTAGATAGCAATACTTGAGAAATGTGCTCATATGCTAAAGAAAAAAAACCAAAACAATACATCCTTCAAAACTGCATGCTCCATGGGAGACCAGACTAACAATGAACAATACCCCTAACTCTTCTAATGAAGAATTTTAAAAAGTTGTTTTCCCTTGTCCATGCTATTGAGGCGTATTGTTAAGCCAGTATGTTTTTTCATTGACCAATGACATACATTGGGATGTAGTGGTCAGCATAAAGACCGCTCACTTTACTTTCACAGAATATTTGGTACCCATTTCCTTAAGCTGATTCTTCTTATTCTTCAGCGATCATTCAAAATCTCACTGGATCTCTCTCTCGCAGGAAAATGTTCCTATTAGACTTCCAGCAGGATGTAGTCCAGAGAATGGAAATGTGCTGTGTTGTCATTTTATTTGCGCCAATGTTCTGACACACCCGTCTTTGGCGGAGGCTGATTCAATCTAGGAAGCATTGGTGAAATAAAAAATATTTGCAGTTAAACTTGGAAACAAAACTTGCATCACCTGAACTGGAAGCCAGTTCTTGTGTTCTAGCAAGTTTTGAAACAGAAGCTATATTGATATGAGTCATGAGTCAGACTGTTAAATTGATTACACCAAAGAGTCAGACTGTTAAATTGATTACACCAAAGAGTTAGACTGTTAAATTGATTACACCAAAGAGTCAGACTGTTAAATTGATTACACCAAAGAGTCAGACTGTTAAATTGATTACACCAAAGAGTCAGACTGTTAAATTGATTACACCAAAGAGTCAGACTGTTAAATTGATTACACCAAAGTGATTTTATGAAAAATAACAATGACAATTCTAAATATGCTTTTACAGATGAAACAATAGAAAATCCTTATTTGCCTTACGCTGTTCTAAAAATAGATCCTGGTGACTCTCATGAACTTTGCCATGCATGAGCACTTGAACGACTGCTACCATCTCGTAGAAGTTGTTGGTACACAGCTCCAGCTGGAATGTGCTGATGTTCATGTTGTATCTGGATAATATCCTGCTCATTTGAGCGCTGCAATTGGGCTGCAAGATCACACGCAGATAAAATATGAAAATATGAAGCTAATTTTACAGGGAACAAAAATATTCGCTCATGAATATATATAGGATGTTTACTACCCCCCCCATTGCCTTTCAGGGTCGACATCAAAAAAGTGTTTATCTTATGCTCAAGAGGTTGTGGATTTGAATCCGGCTCATGATGTCTTGTTTACAAAGTGGATTTTTAAAATAAATTCCTGGAGATTATCGTTTACAGCTATGCTGTTACATGCTGTGAATTCTTAACAATCATTAGGAATCAATCAATCAGAACACTCATCATCAAGTGCTATATCTGCATTGAAAGATTGGCCACAATGATCCACCAACATCTTCTGTCTCTTGTCTTGGAGGTATACTCTGATAGACTGTATCTTGTCTATCTCATGACATTCTCCTCTCACTTGTATCTCTGCTTACCTCTTGCTTACCTCCCCTCAACTTGACCTTTAACCTTTAGGACGCATGCATCAACTTTATTCACCGATATTTCTCCTTCTCTGGTTAGCGAGTGGCGAGTATATTTGCTGCAGTTGCTAGGTACACTACAATCAATTAAAAATCTTCAATATTTAAGATATTTTTCACCAGATTTGTTAAATCTTGCATTTTATTCAATTGACTACCTTTTCCAGTAGTTTTACTGGCAACCTATGGCCTAAAGTCATGTAAATATCAATATTTTTGCAACAGATTGATAATTTAAAATAAAAGCATTGCCATGATGGTAAATTCTGTTTTATAGACGTATATTTTATCGAATTTTCATTACAAATATTATGGATTGTGATTCAAATGATTATTTATGGAGAGATAAGTAATTTTCACAATCGAAAATGAGTCAGACCACGCTGTTTTATCAAATTTGATATTCTTCTTCTTCTTCTGCATTCGTTCTCAAACTCCTGGAAATTAGCAGGATGTAGTCCGGAGAACGGAATGCATTGTGCCATGGCTTACAGCATTGCTGCGATATCTGTGCCTTTTGGCTTGACACATCCGACTTCAGCATAGCTTTGGGTCACTGACCCTATATGGGATGGGACAGCAATCTCCATCCCATAACCTCCTTAGTACCCTTTTACGACATGCATGGAAGGCACACACACACACACACACAAAACCTACAACAATATATGCAGAATTCAATTCTTTGTTTATATGTGCAAAAATTATTTAAATATCTCTAACAACAAAAAGTTATCGCAATTTCAAAACAGCCACCGACGATTGCATAACATTTCAAAAAATTAGTTCAGCGGCAGGACAGAAATTACGTAAATGTAAATATAGCTTTCTTGTCTGCACTAAGGTTTCATGTCTTTTGATATGTCCAAAATACTTTATTTGTTTGATTTTTATTTCCTTTTATAATTTTTTTCCATATGCATTGTCAGAACCTCTTTATTCATTTCTTCTCTAACCATGAAGTTCTCCCTATTCTTGTTAATATCATCACCTCAAAAGTATCAATCATGTCTTCTACCTGTATCATTAAACTACGCCTGTTTGGTCGTATAAAGAGATACAACTGTTTAGAAAGACAAATAATCGAGGGTAGAATACCTGGTAAGAGGAGAAAGGGCAGACCAAGAAGACGATGGACTGATGAAATTAAAGATAACATGAATACATCATTGGAATTAAACCAACAATCGTGTAACAACAAACTCCAATTAGAAAAATCTACAGAACATTGTAGACGCCACAAGTACCACCTCTCTCAACTTCCTTATGAAGGGCATTCAGTTTTTTTATATCACGTTCAAGTAGGATGCTTCTTCAATAGACATTGCATTAAGTCGAACGCTGAAGTCTCCTGGGAATGAAAGAAAGCTTAGAGAAACCACCACATTGCACATAGGAAGTAAGTGAAAATTGTTCGCAACTCCTGGGGTTAGAGACAAACAACAAATAAAAAAGGTTTGATTATCAAGACTAATTAAATACACTCTTACCATGATTTCTCCAAGGATAGACCAAAGAATCTGATGAGTAATTCCATATCCGGTAAGGCCTCTTGTGGTCATAATCTCGACACAAGCATCAGAGATCTCACAGCCGTGGTTGTCACGGTTCATTAGCTCTATCATGCAACGATCACTAAGCTCTTCCGTCAGTTTTACTGAATGAAAGAAAATTAAACTCTTCATTGAGAATATAAAACTGGATGAAAGAAAATTAAACTCTTCATTGAGAATACAAAACAAACTTTAACTGGTGGCTATTCTATTTAAGATGTAGCCATTAATCCAGAATTGTTTTGTCCATTTTGATTTCTCTAGGCAATATAAATATATTTCGTAGTGTGCAATTGTTTCTGAATGGCCCAGATGTCCGTTTTCCCTGTGGCAGGATTCAAACCCGATACTTTGACTGCCACAGATGCTCTCTCTACCATGTCGCCACAGAGCCGGACATCTTGAATTAATAAAACCAAAATAGCACACACAATTATTATTCTTTCTTGTTGTTTTGGCAACCATCAGATCACAACACCTGTAGTTCTGGTTCAAAGGTTTGGAGGATCGACTTCACTGTACTTGAATTTCTCAATGTGGATTCTGTTCCACACAATAGAGGAGCACAATGTCTGCTGATAAAAAAAGATTAAAAAGTAGGTTTGTGCAAGTAGGTTTGTGCAAGTAGGTTTGTGTAAGTTGTTTGAGTAAGTTTGAGATTGAAGTTCTACTTCTTCTAGATGACTGTCTCTCTGGATTAACAAGCCCCCTCTGCCTGGAATAAACAGACAACTGCTCTGGAGTTGAAGTTACTAAACAAGATAGCATAAAAAAACTACACCTGCATTGTCATATAAAGAGACACAACTGTTTAGAAAGACAAATAATGGAGGGCAGAGCACTTCTGATTGGGGGGAAAGAGGAAATCTCTCAGGTGTAGTGGCTAAGCCATTTATTTAGTTGTGCATTTGAATCCTGCCCTCGACATCTTGTTTACAAAATGGATTTTTTGTTGGATATCCCTGAGAATTATCACTTGAAGTTACATGTTATAAGTGGCTCCATCGGCATGTGGTGTGCCGATTTCTTGACTTGGACTGGGAACATATGGGGTAACCAGAGTACAATTAAATCATTCTTCTACATCTGTCAACCTGTAACTATTAAATTTTAGATGAATAATACAAACTAATCAATCTATCTATTCCTTAAACCCTTTGTTGCCTTTCAGTTTCAGGGGTAGAAGATTTTTCTGGAGACGGCCCTCTTGCATGTTGAGTATATTGTGGAATTTGTCGCCTCTTTTATTTCAGTGGTTCATCGTTTTCGTGGTCTCCTTCTATGTCTTCCGTCGCTGTATCTGTGTAGCATAGCTTGCTGTGGTATACTGTCTGGTGGTAGTCTGTTGATGTGTGCGAACCAGTTTATCTGTTGTTTTTTAATATGTTCCAAGATTAGAAAGTACAGGTTCTTTGTCTAATGTCTTCATTTCTAACTCTGTCTCTTAGCGATATTCCTAGGATTCTGTGTAAGCATGCCATTTCAGCTGTCACAAGTTTACATTTGTCTTGTGCTGTCGTTGTCCATGTTTGGCAGTGGTAGCACAGCGTTGGCATAATCATTTTGAATAGTGTTATTTTGGTGTTTAAACCTCATTTTTGTTTCTGAAGATTGGTGTCATTTGTTGCCCTAGGGGCAAATGTAGTATGCTTTACTACATCTATTGTGTTACTAAAGAATTAAAGTAAAAAAAAAACAAGAAAAGAACACAGATTTTAACACAGCATAAATTATATGTTTACCTTTCAATTTGGCCTTATATTGAGGTATTTCCCATCGCAAAGACGCCTCAAGTTTTCGACTAGATTTATTAAATATCCATGGATATAAAATCAGGGAACTGAAATCTTTAAAGTATTCTGGATCGTCCGTGCGGACAAACTCCAGGCTAATGCCACTAACATTTTGTGCTGCTAATCTTAGGTCAGAAATTTTATTCACAACATCGTGAGATAAATGCTTGTGACCTCCTGCCTTGTGCTCCGATAGTAAAAGTTGCAATTGGCCTGCAAAGACATTAGATTTATAATTAGGTACAATAGTGTTTATTTTTATTATAATTTAATTATTGAATGATACATGATATATTACACATACATTATTTATCAGTATTAGTATATAATATTAGTAATTAAATAACAATATACTAGAAAAAGTAGAACATTTCATTTATTTGGGAAGCAGAATAACAGTAAATGGAGACTTGAGTACAGAAATTATGATCAGAATTGCTCTGGCATCAAATACATTCAACTCACTTTCAAACATTTGGAGATTAAAAAAACTCGGCATTAATACAAAGCTACGGCTGTTCAACACATGTGTTTTTTTCGGTTTTAACATAACGGGTGTGAAGGCTGAAAATCAACTACCGGGGTACATCTTTAGAAAACAAACTACTTGCCTTTGAAAACCAATGTCTCAGGAAAATTACAAACACAATCTGCAAAGATTTTAAGTCAAACGAGACACTAAGAGAAGAGACAAAACAAGAATACATCACAGAAAAAGGCGTTAGGCATACATCGGTCATGAACTCAGAATGAATGCAGACAATTCCACATCATGTCTTTACATGGTCACAGAGTGGCAAGAGAAAAAATGGAATACGAAAAATAACACTGAAAAGAAATCAGAGCAGCTGGTATGAAAATGAACAATCTGGAACAACTGGCTGTCGATCGACAAGCATGGAGAGCTATGACATCTGCCCTATGTGCCAAGCTTGGCGACAAGCATGGAGAGCTATGACATCTGCCAAGCTTGGCACAAGAGGAAAATGATTATGATGATTAGTATATCAAGTGATACAATGGAAATATGGGGAGATGAAATTTGTTGTGATGTTGTGGAAATTCTTCTTCTTTCGTTCACTTGAAACATGTCTATAAGCCTATCTGTAATTTTGTCTCCTGAATAAACCTAAGTGTCTTTTGTAGTTTATACAGTGGCCCATAGAGCTTTGATTTCAGTGTTGTTTCCTCTGGGTAATATGTCTGTTTCAGCTTTTCACACTCAGAACACTCTTGAAGTATATGTTTGGCACTCTGTACTACCTGTCCACATGTATGTGTTGCCAATCTTGAACTTCCAGGATATGTGACTGCGGAGTCGGTTGTGTAGGGAAATTATTCTACACCTGAAAATTAATTTGGCAAAAACCCTAAAAATACTCAATCCCTGAAAGAAGGCCTGAAAGAGTTAATTAAAACAGCCATAAATTCATTACCAAATGAAGATGTTGACAATGTGAATGAAAACGTACACGTTCCAAGAATTCCAGAAAATTGATTAGAGGAGAGTGAAGAAAATGTAATTTTGTTGTTGTTGAAAATGTAATTTCTATATATGCTCAAATGGCATCTGCAACGGAAAATTTCAGAAAACGGTAATAATTATTGTTGTTTTTATATTTATAATAATATATTTATATTCCAGAAAATTGATTAGAGGAGAGTGAAGAAAATGTAATTTTTTTGTTGTTGAAATTACAGACGATCACTTAATCGACACCTGACTGGGACTGTGGGTCTATATATGCTCAAATGGCATCTGCAACGGAGAGAGAAGTACTTATAGGAATGTCTTGTGTGCTACACATATGATGCTAGTTTCAAAATCAAGAATGTAGGCCTATGTATTGTGAATGCTAAAGTATTGTCATTTTTATGTAAACCTCATGTAGAATCTAGATAATAGAATTCCGAACTTTAACGTCCACACAGATGAGTTCAGGGAAAGGAATGCTTTTTTTTAACTAAATATAGTTTGGGTCAAAGGGCATGAGCCCATGGACCGCTGGATCAGCAACCAACTAAATATAGAACTTTTTAAAGGTAACCTATACCAGTGATAGAGCTATTTGAAACTTGGGCCAATCTCTAGTATAGGTCTCCGTCGTGACCTCTGTTCTACTTTCGAAGTATTACCTAACCTTTGCGTGTGCTAAGATTAGGATAACTACAAATAGTATTTACAATTAAGACAAACTTTATTTTAAGCTGGTCCATCGTGCGCCCCTTTCTCAGTGTATAGTGTGAAGAAATAATGAGCGTGCAGTACAAATCATTGGATAAGAACAAAATAACGTAAAATCTCGTCTTTGATGAATGTGTCTTGTGTTGTGTAAGTAGCTGGTGACATGTGTAGCTGTTGTTGCGCATGTGCATAAGTTTTATGGAAATCCGTGATGCCGGCTAGTTAAAAGTGTAAACAGTGCGCTATTTATAGCCCAACGGAGACCTATACTTTATTTTCACCACAACTTTAAAAAAATGTTAAGTCCTATTTTCGTTCAATTTCTAGTATAAGTCACCATTGTGACCTTTGTTCTACTTTCAAGGTATTACCTAACCTTTGCAGTGTTAGATAAGTTGCGTATAATTATAGATTTTAGGAAAGAGGGACTAAAAGGATTATAATTAGTTTATAGATTTTTGGGGAGGGGGGAGATGGGTTAGAGTTAGTGTTTTATAATTAATAATTAATTCTCTAAGAATTCTCGTCGTGAATCGATATGCTTAGTTTTTTCAAGGGAAACCCATGACATTGATGTAAACAGTGCACTATTTGGCGATAGCGCAATGGATACCTAATTCACTGTATTTTCGAAGTAGGCCTAATGAATAATTTAATGTGTTTGCTACTTTGTTACATCGGGGAGAGTGGTTTGGGTTGAGTTACCACCGAATATATTGTCAATTTTTAACAAACTAAGTGAATACCAACATTTTTTTCTAAAAACAAACAGCACCGGTGTTAGTCTGTTACTATTAATTAGCTAAAATGCCTACCAATAATTATCGTATTTGTACCAGAAGTAACTTGACTTCTGGATTCTCTTGATTTTATTAACATTTTATCGTCACTTTCAACCTACCTTCAATAACTCGAAGTCCAAATAAACCATCGAGATTGATGTATTTATAATTTCTTTCATAATATTTTACAAGTTTCTCCAAGGCTAACAAAACAGCTTTCAAATCGTCTCTAGGACTAGGTGGTTTTGTATCAGTGGGTACACATAACACAGATAACAACACTATTCTCCATGTAAGAGTCGCCATCTTGTTAGCCTTGACCTCATGAGGTTGCTAAGATGTCAATTAGAAAGGTCAAAAATGGGTTCTTGATTAGGAACAAGCGTCACAGCACTGGAGATATTCCCATATATGCACTGCTTGCCGTTCCGTCAGCCATCTGAAAGTGTATAAGCTCAGTGTCCCAGTCAGTTACTGATTACACGTTCTTGTGATCTTTCCGGAGAGGGAGCACTTTCTCTCATCTCCTCTAGTCAATCCTATTTCTACCATTCTCCGAATATGTACAGTCTCGTTCGACTATATTTGCCAAATGTCACCCACTCACAGCCTCTTCCCACTTCCTGCAGCTCACAAATTCTGAGTAGGGTAACTTTTGCTTCTGCCATCCAGAACCTTCCTCTCTTGATACGCCTTCCTTTTGTGTTGTCTGGAGATTGTTGTAAGAGGTGATAATCATTATTGGTGACTTTGAAGTATTCTTTAACCTGAGCTATTTTATATCTTTCTTTGATGCTCGGTAGGTCTATGAGAAACCTCATAGCAGCGATAGGTGTATCTCTTGTGCATCCTAGGACAGCTCTCATGACCTCGTTTTGAACTCTCTCCAGTCTATCCACCTGTGTTTGCGACAGTGTAAGTAAACCTGAACCATAGACCAACACATAATACCACTGTGTTGGCTGGTAAAGCTTTGGTGAACGGCACCGAGATAAGAAGAGACAAGATTGAATTGATTAGATCAGTCATGGATACCCTACGAGAAGACGAGGAGGAAGTCGAATGTGACAATGTACATATTCAGACAATGGGAGAAATGCAGTGACTAGAGGTGATGGGAGAAAGTACTCCCTCTTCGGAAAGATCAGAAGAACGCGTAATCAGCAACTGATTGGGACACTGAGAGATGCCATGATTTTGACTGCACTGACACCTTCCTAGCTTTCTGAAAAACTTTGCCCACATGTTTCGAGAAAGATAGACTTCTATCAAAAGTGATGCCTAGATATTTTATAGTCTACTCTCTGTCAACGTTGAGGCCCATACAGGTGGCTGCTAGTACTGTGTCTGTGACTATGCTGTTGTTCACTGAGAACCAGACAATATTTGCCTTCGTGGGATTGATGACTGCCTTGTAGTCAGTGAACCAGAGCGACAAATGTTCTAGATTTCTTTGGCTGCCGTCAACCATGTCTCTTCTGTTTCTACCGCGTTTGTACAGCAAAGGGTCGTCCGCATATGTTATCAACCTGCCGGAACTAGTCTCCCGAAACTGTGCTATTTTGTATGTGTAGACGTTAAAGAGTACACGTGATAGTGGCGATCCCTGTGGCAATTTTGGTGCTATAGTTCTGATCTCTGATGTTCAGGATCCCGATATCAGAGCAAAAGGTCTGGACATTAGTACCATTGCTATCGATCAAATTATCCACGAGTCGATATTGAGTTCACTTAGCAAATGTATCAGCAGGCCGAAGCTGACTCTGTTGTAAACATCTTCTAAGTCGATCGTGGCGACCATTGTTTCTTCCTTTGCCCGAAAGCCCTTGTAGATGCCATAGGCAAGAATTGCCGTATTTGTTTTCGTGTCTCTACCGATCTGTATGCACCTAGAGTGTCAGGAAGTAAGCCTCTATTTTCCAAATCGAAGGCCAGTTTTCTAACGATTATCTAACCTTTTATAGCGATTTCTATAGCACCGAGCCGTAAACATTTTGTAAGGCGATGATACGATAACACTTGATGTCGTTGGTGTCTTTGCATGGCTTTGACAAGGGGAGAAGGTAGTTGTGTAGCCACTCTTCTGGTGCACGTCCTGTTTTCAGACTTGTGTTAAAATCATCAACAATTGTTTTAAGCTTGTCGTCTGCAATATCTTTCAGGAGGCTGTAGCGTATTCCGTCAGGTCCTGGTGCGGCATCTGATGTTTTCTTTATGGTCTCTTTTACATCCTCCAACGAGACCAGTTCCTCATCAGCGATATCGCTTGTTACCAGTGATGCTGTTAAAGTGGCCACGATAATCTTACACTCATCAACATTGTTCGGATCTGATTGTTGGAAGTATTTGCTGAAAAAAGCGACACCCTTCTACTCATTTGTAGTTAGTATAAGCCCCGACTCGTTCTTCAAGCACAAGTTTAATTTTGTGTCCTTTTTTCGATTCATTGCTTTGTGTCTATCTATCTATTCGCTAAAACCTTTATTACCTTTCAGTGTCAGGGGTAGAAGAGTTCTCTGGAGATGGCCCTCGTGTGTGCTGAGTATATTGTGAAATTTGTCGCCTCTTTTATTATTGACGTGTAATTTTCAAAATGTGTATAGGGCACATACTTCAACCCCGATGGTGGACTGACGAGACAGAATCTTCATGGGTAAAGAAGAAGCAAAGCGTCACGGAGTGGCGACATAAGAGACTACAGACACAAGTCACCATGGAAAGCAAAAAAAGAGCCAGAGATTACTATGAAGAAGACTATTTAAGCATTTAAACAAATCGTAAAGGAAGCTAAGAAAGAAAGCTGTGATAATTTTGCACAATATGTTGCAGCCGACAGTGCCAAATGGTTAGAGATCATCATCATCAGGTAGTTTATACTGAACAGGATGTAGCAATGATCACAGCCTTTCTGTGTATCTTGATCCAGTCTGCCTGCTTCTGTTATTATCATGTTCATGTGATATTATTGGTTAGAAACTAGCATCACATCACGTGGAACACTCCCATAAGTGTTCTCTCCGTTTCAGCAGCCATTCCAGTGTATTCAGAATTAAGTCCCTGTCAGGAGTTGACTGCGTGATCTTTGGGACTTTCTAAACAATTACTTTTCCTTCTCTACCCTCGAAATACTCAAATTTATGACATTCTCTGTATGTGTACGTTCTCAGCCTCGTTGACATCATTTGCATCTTTAAATGAATTTAGTGCCTTTATCAAGTCTGCTTTATCTCTTCTCAGCAAATTGCCTGCCAATAAGTCGGCTCTCTCGTTTCCTCTGACCCCAGCATGACCAGGGCAGTATATCCATGTAATGCTCTGGACAAATGAGTTGTTCAATAAGTCCCACCATTCTTTTCTCAGCATGACTTTTCTATCTTGCGCAGCATGCTTTGAGAGTCTGTGAGTATTAACGAGTGTGTTGATGTATCAGTTATCAACCAATTAAATGCTGTTGTAACTCCCTCTATCTCCATCCTCATGCTCGATGTGACATTGGAGTATGCAGACTATTTCTCAACAAACTTCACACCGTTTCTGTAGGCAACAAAATCCCAGTGGTTTTTCTTTGTTTTTCTGCCAACTGAGCCATCTGTGTATATAATTATGTCTTGTGGTTTCGAGTGTAGCTGACCGAATTCATGCACTGTAACCTGGGCCCTGACACTGATTTTATTCTCAACTTTGTTGGTTATTGTCCAAGATTCGTACGGTTACGACTGGTAAAAAAAAATTATTTATGAATTTATGAATGATATTTTTTAATGGACTTTTTATGGAGAGTTAACAAGCCTTTGTTCAGCAAATTTTAACAGAAAAGTCTTCAAATTTTAACAGAAAAGTCTTCAAATTTTAACAGAAAAGTCTTCAAATTTTAACAGAAAAGTCTTTAAATGTTCTGATACATAGTGAAATTAACTCATAAATACGGACGAATGACCTTCTTTTAGGTGAAAACCCTTTCTTAATCATACCTAGAGCTCTTAATGGAAGAATACCCATCAGGGCTTTGATATTTAACTATTGTTAAATTTAGTGGATGTTAGTACAATTTCGTTATTTAATGTACACATCCACAAATAGTAGAGATCACAGTTCTGGTAATCCGCGACCTCCATGATAAGTTGTACACTGAAATCAAAATTCTTTGAATCTACACAGTTAGTGGGATGTCCATGAATAACGTTTTTTGCCAATTTTTGACTTCCTCCTTGTCAAAAACCTGTCAAGAATTCAAAGACCGTCCCTCAATCAGATATCAGGTTACAGCGCCAGTAGCTTCAATGAATTGTGTGATTCGCTTCAGGTCATCCATGGAACCCTTCAGCTATGGAAGTAGTGTCGTCTCAGTAGGCCATATTTTCTCCTACTCTTCTTGGTAGAGTTCACAGGCATGAAGAATGTGTTCTGCAGTCTCTGGGTTCAGTCTAATCTTCAGCTTTCGGAACATGTGACTTAGTCAATTGTGACCAGTTCGTAGTCTGAAGATGATGGCTTGTTAAATGCGTGACATTTGATGGAAAGGGTCACTTAGCTTTGCAGTTGGTTGCATCTGCTTGACACTTTGCAGAGTCAGGGGTAGAAGAGTTCTCTGAAGATGGCCTTTTTGTATGCCTCATATATATTTGTTTTCGATGATTCTTTTATTTCAGTAATCCACCTTTTGCATCGCCTGTCCCTGGCTTTGTATCCATCGTGTCTGTATAGTAATGCTTTTTTGAGGGGCACTATGTGACGGTAGTCACGGCGGCACAACGAATTTCCATTCTCTGGACTACATCCTGCTGGAAAGGTTCATGGTCCAGCTACAAGGGAGATCCAGCAGGAGTTTGAGAATGAACACTGAAGATGTTTAGAAAGGCAAATAATGGAGTGCAGAGCACCTAGACGGAGGAGGAAAGGCAGACCTAGAAAAAAAATGGACTGATGACATTAAAGATAATATAAATACGTCGGTGGAAAATGGAAGCTGCATCGCCCAAGACAGAGAAGGGTTCAGGGAGTTCATTGGGAAGACAACGTTCTGGAGAGAACACGTCACATGACACACTTTGCTCCTAAGTCTGTTTACTACAAAAGACAGTGAGTTTTATTAAGGAGACAGAATTACAGATATAGACATGTTTCAAGTGAACGAAAGAAGAAGAAGAAGAAGAATCTATTCCAAAAATAAGAGCATGTGACGAAGACACGTGATTGTGAATAAGACACGTGATCGTGAAGGAGACACGTGATAAATTATGGTTATAGGTTATTCAATAAAGCATATAAACGATAACAATGGATGCAGAGAGAGAGAGAGAGCGCGCGCGCTCACGCACGCACGCACACACACAAATAAATATAAGGGAAACAAATCAAGTTCAAATATAATTATTGAATGTTTTATTAATCAGACTTATAGTCAGTATGATATGATTGTGCTGAAGTCCCAACAAACAAATGAAGTTGTGCACAACAAAATGAACATTAATAATAATATGTGTATTGGCATGTATGGACGATGGTCTCAACAAGTTTTCCATACAATATTTTGTCTTTTATGCAGAACTGTGTACACTGTTACAAAACGGTCAACAACAGGGGGCTGTTTTTGTACACAAAAATAAGAGGCAAGCTAATAATATATTTTTCTGAATAAGACAGCTGTTAGAATCTTTGTTCTGTGAGAAAATATCATTAGTATGTTTTGTATCAATAACATACAGGATTATAAAATGTATTCTCTCAGTGGTAAGAAATTTTAATTTCTAAACAATAAAAACTGACATTATTGTGAGAAAACTAATTTATAATTGACTGTTTCCTTGACAATTAAAATTCTATAATTAATTACCTCATAGAAAATCAAATTGCTAATATTGACTGTCTCGTATAATAGATAACACCAAAGTGAAAAAGAATTTAAATATCTAGGCAGCCTTTTTTTCCGAAGATGGAAGACTAGACAGAGAAATAGAAACAAGGTGCCAGAAAGCAAACACAGTGACTTACCACCTTTAACCATTACTTCTTCACTGAAAGATCAAGATGGAAATAAAAAAGAGATACTATCTACAATTTTTATGCCAACACTGTGCTAATAATGTCAAACATGGTCTTCAACAGCTTCGCATCGTCACATGTAAATGAAGTGTCTGAGGAAAGCTGCAATAGTTACCAAACTAGATAAAATAAAAAATGAAGAAATTAGGAAAAGAGTTTGTATAATATCATGTATCGAACATATTGAGAGACAGCAAGTAAAATGGTTCGGTCACCTTATGAGAATGAATCCAAACCAAATACCAATAAGAGCATATAACAAAAGAATACTCAGGCATAAGGCTAAAGGTGGACCAAGAAAACGGTGGATAGAAAACATCAAGATAGCCTTGAACATACATGGACTAAATGTAACCTCGGCGACACATCTGGCCTTGGAACGACAGCTTAAGCTCCCCCCATCACCCCCCCCCCCCCCACGCTTAATGGTAAGTGTGAATGCGATCAACAATCATTCACCTGGGGAAAGATAATAGAAAATCTAATTTTTAGAACTGATTGTCTAATAAAAACAATCAAAATATTAGAATTGATTGTCCCAGAAAATGAAATTATTAGAATTGATTATTTCATGGAATAAAACAAATGTTAGAAATAATTGTCTTTTTTTAGAGACTAGGAACTTTCATAACAAATTTCACTCACTTCAAAGCAGTTCAAATAAAATAAAACATGGCAAGTTGTGGATAGTGAAGGTGGATGGTTGCTGATCCAGCGATCTATGGCTCCATGCCGTGACCCAGATGGTGAACGTTCAAGAAACCATCTAACGTTTAGATCCACATAAAAATGTCACTGGACACAAATTGGACAGAAATTTGAATAGCAATTCTTCTCTAAAGTTTGCAGGTAACTTGGCACAGGTTGAACAGTAAGACAAACAAAAACGTAACATTATAACGTGTCCTAACCTATGAAGGATAAAGTTATTTGTGGCAAGAAAAATAGATTAAGATTCGTGGTGTACAGTGCATGCTATATGTTTGATTAATTCTGGGAGCTTAAGTTTCTGCAACTTTCATGTCTACAGTGCATGCTATATTACTGGTAAACTCTGGGAGCTTAAGTCTCTGCTACTTCCATATGCGTCATGAAATTCAGTTAGCAATAAGGCACTCAACCGGCTAGGAAAGGTAACCAATTTGGGTGGTACAGTAGTAACATACCAAGCCTCATCAGTAACATACCAAGTCTCATTAGTAACATACTAAGCCTCATTAGTAACATACTATGTCTCATTAGTAACATACCAAGCCTCATTAGTAACATACTAAGCCTCATAGGGACATAACAAGCTTCATTAGGAACACGAAATGCGATTTTATACATCAAGATTGTTTCCAGTTAGCTAAAGAACGCAATGATAACGACCGTGAGATGCATCTCATCTCCTGGTCAAGCTCAAGATGGTGTGAAGGGTAATGACTTGATTGTCAACCTAGAAAGAAGAAAGATAGATCCCCGATTTCAACATTTAAACTGACAAGTTTGGCCTACATCATACAATTAAAGAGCAAATTGAAACCCACAAGAATCGTGTACTAATGGTTAGGAGCACTAAATCGAGAAAGTCGGTCTGAGATATAAACTACCAATGTCAGCAGAAGCGGCTGAAATATTTGCGGATCTCAAATTTTGTACGATCAAGGTGTAATTAGTACCATGATTCTATAAATAAGTTTTTCATGAAATTAGGAGATTACAGTCTGAGAACCACTTCCACTACCAAGTGAAGGACGCCACTCTTTAGAGCCAGCAATAGAGCAATGATTTACCTGTTAGAGTCATCAATAGAGTAATGATTTACCTGTTAGAACCTGCAATAGAGTAATGACTTACCTGTTAGAGCCAGCAATAGAGTAATGACTTACCTGTTAGAACCAGCAATAGAGTAATGACTTACCTGTTGAGTCATCAATATAGTAATGATTTACCTGTTAGAACCTGCAATAGAGTAATGACTTACCTGTTAGAACCTGCAATAGAGTAATGACTTACCTGTTAGAACCAGCAATAGAGTAATGACTTACCAGTTAGAACCAGAAAAAATAATGACTTACCTGTTAGAACCAGCAATAGAGTAATGACTTACCTGTTAGAACCAGAAAAAATAATGACTTACCTGTTAGAGCCAGCAATAGAGTAATGACTTACCTTTTAGAGACAAGAATAGAGTAATGATTTACCTGTTAGAGTCAACAAAAGAGTAATGACTTACCTGTTAAGTCCAATCTTATATCTGAGCAGAAATTTACCTATTTTCCAAAGAGGACACTTTAATTGTGTAATATCAGCTTAACATTCAATGTACAAGAGAATAATTAATGTATATACGAATTCGATATATCTTCAATTCGATATATCTTCAATTCGATATATCTTCAATTCGATATATCTTCAATTCGATATATCTTCAATTCGATATATCTTCAATTCGATATATCTTCAATTCGATATATCTTCAATTCGATATATCTTCAATTCGATATATCTTCAATTCGATATATCTTCAAATCGATATATCTTCAAATCGATATATCAAAGATATATCGAACACATTCTTCTTTATGGATGTGCAGCATGGACAGTCAACAAATAAACTCAAAGTAAGTTGGAGACCACTGAGATGTGGTGTTTGTGAAGAATGATAAAAATTTCGTGAAAAACAAATAAAACTACGGGACAATGTAGAAGTTATAAGCGATGCTGGAGTAGAAAGACAAATTATTGCATAAATTAGAATCAGACAATCAAGTTGTTTAGGACACGTGATAAGAAAAGCAAAACGTGAACTTTTAGTAACCACGGTAAAGATCAAGGGGAGAAGAGACAGACGAAGACAAAGAGAGAAATTGATGTGTTGGTTGTGACTGTGACACAATAGAATGACACCAACAGAACTTATTAGAGAGACACAGTATACAGAGAGTTGTGGAGAAACATGATCGCCTAGCCACTCAGCATGAAATTTGATTGATTGATTGATTGATTTTATTTAAATAAGCGACTTCATCCCAGCTCATATTTGTGAGCTCTATTTCATACAATATACATTCTTCTTTTAGACCAGTGGTTCCCAACCTTTTTTTACCATGCCCCCACAAAAGTCTTTATAAAATTCTGATGCCCCCCTATGTAGTATATACATATTTTTTATTTATATTCAAATATTGAATTGTTCCTTACAATATTTTTCTAAATTGCCCCCCTGAACAATCAAACTGCCCCCCGTGGGGCTTGCGCCCTACTTTGGGAAACACTGTTTTAGATCATGGTCCACCAAGCTTAAAAACTAGAAATAGGGATTGTCATAAATTACGTCAACAATATGGGAGGAGGGGATGTGACACAGTTTAACAGTTGTTGACATGGGGGAGGGGGTGTGACAAAAGTTGATGTCAACAACACGGTTTCTATGCACTAATTACATTTTGTGAATATATATAAAAAAGTAATTATAATTTAGAAATGTTATGTTAGCATTTCACACTTTTTGTGCTAAGATTATTTTTTTATTGTGATACATTTTTGTTGTTGTTGGCATAATTATGCAAAGGGAATGGAGGGATAAGTGGGGGTCTCTGGATTCTTGACAAGTTGTTGACAAATGAGGGAAAAGGGGGGTGGGGTGGTCAAAAATTGCTCCAAAAATGTTGAGATAAGTTATTAACAGTCCCCCATACAAATTACGAAATGATTGTCAATGGTGTTCTAAATGATTGTCAATGGCATTTGAAATGATTTTCAATGGTGTTCTAAATGATTGTCAATGGCATTTGAAATGATTGTCAATGGTATTTGAAATGCCAAACGTTATCCACATTTAGTGTTAAGGCAAATGAAATGTGTTATCAAATAATTTACACATTTGTGTAAATACATGGAGGTTGAACATGGAGGTTGAACATGGAGGTTGAACATGGAGGTTGAACATGGAGGTTGAACATGGAGGTTGAACATGGAGGTTGAACATGGAGGTTGAACATGGAGGTTGAACATGGAGGTTGAACATGGAGGTTGAACATGGAGGTTGAACAAGTATAGATTGTCTTATACAAATTCGAAACAAACTGCCAAAATTTACCATGTGTTTGTATTAAACATAAACAATAAATGCAAATGACATATATTTTCCTTCTCCCCTTCCTCTCTCCCTGTACATCTGATTTCTGTTTGAATGAAACTGGAATATTTATCTTGAATAATTCATATTCTTGTTTGTTGTTGTTCTTGTTGATATCCAAATATTGATTAGTAATTCTACTCTTGTCAGCACAATGCCATTCTTAAAAAGTGCAGGTCTTCTGAAGTTGACTTAGAGATCTATTCAGTAAGTTAGTGAATGTTAATGGTGTCTGTAGAAGTTATTTTCCTGACAGTTGAAAGTTAAGGGCAGTCAATAAGGAGGTGCTCTACTGTTTCGTTGGGATGAGAGCAGTGTCTACAAATCGATAGTTGCTGGGGTTTCATGCAGTTTAAATGGTTGCTGACCCTTGCAAATTCAGTTCGAAACTGAATGACAAGTGATTGGTTTCTCCTGCAGAGTTATGTTGTCATTTCACTAAATACATTTAAACCAGTCAGCCCATTTGTCCATCTGTTCAGCCAGATTTCCCTGGCGTTATTTCTGAGAAACTATTTGACTGTTCCCATGCTACAAGGTCTTTGATTTTGTAGTTTTGAGGCGGCTTTATTTGATAGTCTATCCGTTACTTCATGTCCTGCTAGATCGCTATGTCCAAAGATCCATTGCATGGGCACACTGGTGCAGAGATTAGACTGTGCTGCTCTTGCTATTTGGAGAATGTCGTGATTTTCATATGGGGTGTGTTTAAGTGCTTCCAAAACTGACTTATTCTTGTTTGTGAAAGTTGGACACTCACAAAGGACAAGTATCCATCCGTCCATCTATAAACCCATAATTCATCAGGATCGTTGGGGTATTACATTAGATACGAAAAAACAGAGTGCTCCAACATCCACAGTGATGTTAATATCCACAGTGATGTTAATATCCACAGTGATGCTGATATCCACAGTGATGCTGATATCCACAGTGATGTTAATATCCACAGTGATGTTAATATCCACAGTGATGTTAATATCCACAGTGATGCTAATATCCACAGTGATGTTAATATCCACATCGATGCTGATGAGCGTGAAGCAATCTTGGTCTCGTAAGCCTGTGATATATGTCTGCCAATGATTTTTTAGTCTCCTCTGCAAATGCTAACTTCAACCATACCCTGCAAGATTGTTTCGTGAGAAAAGAGTGCATGTTTTTAAAATTAATCACTACAGTCGAGTGGTATTAAGCATTCTAGGACCTTTATAAAGTAATGATTAAACAATTTGCCTTGTACTCAAGAGATCGTTGGTTCGATTCCTGTTCGTGATTTGTTTTAAAAGTGAATTTTAAAGAGATCCCTGGTAATTATTGCTTGAAGCTACGGAATTACGTGCTGTGAGTGGTACTATTGATTTACAGGCGGCGTATCGTTTCTTTGTCAGAGGTCGAGTACATATGGGAAAACCTGAATACAATGCAGTAAATCTTCTGCGCATTATTATCTCTATATTATGATTCTTATTACTTATGAATCACCCATTACACAGAAAGTAAAACTAGTATATGCACGAGGAACAAAATAAATGCTCTAGCATGTCAACAAGAGCAACTCGTATCAGCAGCCGCGAAACGTGGCTGACTCCCTTTCCGAGACCGCCTTACAGAATGTGTTTTCCACTTTTATACATGGTTGAGAAAAAAGAGACATGACCAGATATTTATATTTACGTCACTAAGACTGCATGGCAGAAATAAGGAAGAGATTGGTAATGGCATATTGCAAAATAACACGGTTGAAAAACATATGGAAAAACAACAAAATAGAAACGAAAGTGCTAATGTTACGAACTTTTATTTTTCCGGTTGCAACATACGGCTGTGAAACATGGACTCAGTAAAACAAGTAAAACAGCGGCAAAGAAGATCAACGCATTCGAGCTGAAATGCTACAGAAAGATACTTAGAATATCATGGAAGGATAAAATCAGAAACTCAGATATTATAAACACACTGAATATTCCAGAGTGTTGGTTACTAAACACAATAACAAAAATAACGCCTGTTTGGTCATATAAAGAGACATAACTGTTTAGAAAGACACATAATGGAGGGAAGAGTACCTGGGAAGAGGAGAAGGGGCAGACCAAGAAGACGATGGACTGACGACATTAAAGACAATATGAATACATCGCTAGAAAATGCAAGCCACATCGCCCAAGACAGAGAGAGGTTCAGAGAGTTCATTGGGAAGACAACGTTCTGGAAGGAATACGTCACATGACACGTCACCAAATCTACGATCCGTAAGTATTTTGTGATGATGATGATGATGTCTACATGCAGTTACAAGATGTTTTAAGTGAAGTGTGCGAACTATTTTTCTCGTTTAGCATTCTGCAAAATTTATTTTCTATTAACTCTTCATCTATATAGAAGTTTCCTGTCCTGTAGTAATGTATTTAGAAATTTATGCCTAATAAATGCTTGCAAATTAACACAAGTAGCTTTTATGGTAAGGTCCGAAACTTTTAACCAGCGCGGACGTGAGTTTAATTAGGTTATAGCAGAGCTTTTTTATCATTACAAATAAGGCAGTTTGTGATTCGAAGTGTCATAACCTCCAAGGTTATGGGTGTAGTACATACATATAAGGTATCCGCCGAAAACTGAGATGTCGGGCCATTAGCTTCCGAAAATCTGGATGACAAAAGTTCTTAAGACATCACTGATTTGCTTCGATATAGGCATGCTGTCATTGGAGAGTCTGACACAGGACAAACACCTGGCGTCGCAAACTCAGATTTGGTGTATCTGCTGCAGGTAATTTCAGATAAGTTGTTACGACAACAAAACGTTATAGAAAACGTTCCCTGGACTACATCCTGCTAGAAATCTAGTAGGACCATGGTACTGCTACAAGAGAGATCCAGCGGGAGATTGAGAATGAATGCTGAAGAAGAAGAAGAATATGTCTATCACGTTCAGAGGAAATAATTAAGGTTTTAAAAAAAAATGATAAACAGCATGAAAAGTGTTCAAGCCGAGGGAGTAAAAACAAGGCATAAGATAGCTTATATACAATATACTACATAAAGTATAACTAACTGAACGTTTCCACACACAACTATGAAGACAATTTAATCACAATTACGGTTTAGTCTGTAGCTATAAATTGTAAAATAACATTTTGTAAATAGTATTAGAGCGCTGGAAGGCACATATACCGCAGCTTGATTTTAAACTGCAGGATGTGCTTTGGTTGAACTGGCCAAGCGAATTTTGTGTGATTATGTTTGCTGCGCATTCGTCGGAGTCGATGAAGATCATATGAGCTTAACTGGAATAGAGAATATGGTGATTGTGGTGTGTCCGACTGTGACTAACAAATCCTATGGTGACTGCGGTGTGTCCGACTGTGACTACCAAATCATATGGTGACTGCGGTGTGTCCGACTGTGACTAACAAATCCTATGGTGACTGCGGTGTGTCCGACTGTGACTAACAAATCCTATGGTGACTGCGGTGTGTCCGACTGTGACTAACAAATCCTATGTGTGGGTGGCTGGAATTCTTGTTCACACTCTGAATATGCGTGGAAGGAGTCTATGAGAAATTGAGAGATACTCTTGTTTTTCTTCTAGAACATTTTGAACGTTTATAGAACGTTTTGTTGTTCTCAGCAACAGCTTGTCTGAAATTATCTGCAGCAGATGCACCAAATCTGAGTTTGCGACGCCATGGGTTTGTCCTGTGTCAGACTCTCCAATGAAAGCATGTCTATATCGAAGCGGACCAGTGATGTCTTAAGAGCGCCTTTAACGCTTCGCATCCAGCTTTACGAAAGCCAGCCTGGAGTTCTCTATATACCAGTATTTATGGCAGAAGGAAATCTCCCATACGGTTCACATTACCTACTCAGCGTGTGTATATATTCATATTTGTGTGCACGCTTACAGTGACATAATTTACAACATAAAAGACCTGTTTGCAGAATTAATTATGCCTTCATTTGCCCTTTTTTCTTGATTATTTTCGTGAATAACCGTTGATCCGGTTTTCCGTTGATCACTTTTTATATAAGCCTATTTCGAACCGCATGCCAAAAAATAGCCAAGTATATAAATAGTGACCAGCCGAAAGATGACAATAATAAAAAAAAAACGTTACGAAAAAAGGCCTAATTAATTCTGTTGAAAGGTCTTCACTGGTGAAAGTCATGCTTACAGGTTAGATTGCCAGTTTGTGTTATAAAACTCCCGCTAATATGTTATATGTCCAGCATAATACAGTCCAGAAAATGGATATTCACTGTGTCGCAGGTTTATTAATTGTGCAATTTATTTGCGACAAATGGCTGGACACATTCGACTTTGACAGGGAGATATACAATAACTTAGTATAGTAAAATGAATGCAGAAGAACATAGAATGCATACAGGTGAATAAAGAAGTATACAGGTGAATGTAGATCAACAGAAGATGCTTGATGTAAGAGAGCGTGAAGAATTACATGACCAGGTTAGAAGACAGGTGGAGCATTGACGTTAAAGTTAACTCATAGCATAGCTGTAGGGTTGTGAGAAGCTAGCGATCTCGGATTTCAGTGGCTCTGCTGTATGAGAACGGTAGCCCTCTCCCTCGTACAGATAACATTTAAATACCGTAGGGGTTTGAGAAGTTAGCAATCACACATTTCAGTGGCTTTGCTATATGAGGGCGGTAGCCATCTCCCATCTCTCGCTGTCTTTTCTTTCCGGTCTGATTGGTACCTAATTAAGTCTAGGTTGACCCAGCAGCCATTGCGGTCTGAAAAAGTTTACGCGTCAACTAGGGAATGAACCCAGGACCATTCATATGCGAAGCCAATTCGTCGTTCACTGCGCTACGCGACTCCATGCAGAACTACAAAATATGCCTGCCATTGTCTGTACAAGATTTCTGGAAGAATGTTAATGCCAGCGCCCTCAAATAGGGTACGTCTCTCGTGTCTGGCTGCCGATATTGGATCGGTAAGAGCGACAATATTAAAGACAAGTTTCATTCGATGGATGCAGGTTCCAAGCTTCTTAGTTAGCGTCTGTCTATTGCCTGTTATCTTTTCCAAGAGTGTTGATAGTATCCACACTTGCCGTTAAGAGTAGGGGGTGATAACCTCAGATGTCGTTCCATGGACAGATGTTCCGCTTTCATATCACGAAGTTCATTTTTTAAAGGCTATCTTGACGTTTTCTATTGAACGTTTTCGTGGTCTATCTTTGGCTATTTTTTCCTCCATAGTCTACTTCATTGCTACCTCCAATATTAGGATACCTTCAGATAATATCGATCTCCACGCAGTATCTATTTTTTTCAAGCTTTTTTCTGCATACCTGAAATATCGTATCTCATTGAATAATGATCAACATAGGCTTGAATCTCAGATTCACTTCGCCTTTTGCTGTACCGCCGGACGAGAGTTCGCTTAGAAGTATCGTCGTTGTGATCCCGCGTTTAAGTAATTCTGATTTGATACGATTATATATTTTATCATTGCACCGCTTTTTCCGACCTTGAAACTGAAATAACAAATGTAATATAATAATAATCCTATGGCCCATAACCCCTCAGGGTCATAAAGTGTCGCATGCATGGTGGTAAAGTGTCAAATGGTCGTAGATTTGTGTTCAGTAAGCGAGGAAGGTTTATCTTAAAAAAAAGGTCATTTGTCACAATTTCGAGCAAGATTTTCTCATTCTCATAAAATATTTGGTCTCATAAGATATTTGATAATCTTTCTGTGAAAAATCGTTGAAAAAGGGGGGTGTTTACCCAGCTCCCTAATCTACGTGTTAGGAGGGGGGTCTCACATTGCAGACACTAGTACCAATATTCCTCTAAAAATCGATGACTTCAGCCGTTCAGACGTGTGTAGAAAAAGCAAGCCGGATCATTTCTTGATGTTGTCAAAGATATTCAATTTGTGCCTCTTCTTTTTCTACCCGCAACCTTTCCTTGCAAAATAGTTTTAGAAGGGTGTCTCGTCAAATCTCTAGACTAAGCAAGTTCATTCTATTTCGTTCACTTCTACCAGTTTTGATCGCTACAATACTACTACTTTTTGTAATGTTTTCAATAGTTTTGATCGCTACAATACTACTACTATTTGTAATGTTTTCAACAGTTTTTATCGCTTTTTTTATCGCAGTTTTTACTACTACTATTTTAAATGTTTTCAATAGTTTTTATCGCAACAATTCTACTACTATTTGTAATGTTTTACTGATCAGCGAAACAGACAATGAAGAGTAAGTAATGTCAGTACAGACAATGGCACATACTGCAACACTATGTCAGCAACGACTACAATTTTATTGATTATTGTTTTTCAAATATAGTTCAAACACTTTCTTATAACAGATATAGGATAAGACGAGAGATAGATGATACTTGAGGAATTAACAAGGCACGAAAGATTCTCTGCACAGAAACACATGATAATGCCCAATAATTGACGTTGCTACCAAAAAGGCATTTAGCAAGAACGCAACATAACATATGAAGTGTAAGAAACGACATTATCCCCATTTACATATTAATCGCTACACAGGTAGATACAAAAATTAGGAAGAGTACGAATTATGGAAAAACTAGAATCATAGAGATAAAACAAAACCAAACAGAAAATTGACAGAACTCTGCTGTTGTTACATATTGACTGTTAACAAGTTTCACTTGTTGGGTTACAATGTTACTGCTGTTCAACTTTCCTTTCCCCCGTAATTTCCTACAAATAAGCTGATACAGAACTCATGAGCTGATAATAGAACAATGCACTCGTGCACAGCCATCACCACTCAAATGCACTTTATAAACAAGACGTCGTGAGTGAGATTCGAATACACAACCTCTTTAGCACAAAGCGAACACTCTAATCAGTGCCCCCAGGGAGATCCCGAAATCTTCCACTGGGAGATACCAAAATCTTTCCCAGAAAGATTCCGAAATCTTCCACAGGAAAATAAAGGGCTGTCCATAAATTACGACAACAATTCTTGGTGCCAATTTTTGACCATCTTCCACTGTCACGTCAACAGCTGTCAATAATTCAGGGAACCCACTGCTTAATTATATAAACCCTCTTCCCATCTAAATATTACGCAGAAAAAGTACGAAACAACTACAATATTCTTTCAGATAAATTCAAATAATTCAAGTGGCGTATAGAAAACAATATTATTGATGTCAACTTTTGTCACCAACCCCCAGGGCAATTCTGCAACCCAAATGGATCAAAAGGTGTAGAGAATTGACTTGGAATTGTATTTGGATTTCCCATAAATAGTATATCCATCTTAACAGAGCAGCTTCAAGAGATACCCATGTGAATCCCCCCCCCCCAAAAAAAGGCACTTGGAAACAAGATGCCACGGCCCATTTATTATAATTGAGTATTTATAAAAACTGTATACTTTTTTATGAATACATATCGCCTGTGTGTCGTGTGGTTTTCCAACCAAGGTGATGTATCTAGTAATACAGTAACACACACACACACACACACACTGCACAGGTATTACAATTCCACCAGAACAACAAACATTTAACATTAGTAAATGCCAGAGGACCCCAGTAATACAATTACCGAAAGAGGAAGACTATGTCATACTTTGAAGAAAGAGATAAAACAAATATCAAACGGCGTAGAGGATTGACTTCATGACACGCAGGTTACCTAATATGTGCTTTTATTTCTCAACGAAGAGATGCGCCACATATCGAGAGTACCACTCACGGCACGTAACTCCCCAGGGATCTCGGAAAAACTCCACTTTATAAACAAAACATTGTGATCAGATATTGAACACGTGGTCTCAAGAGCAAAAAGTGAGAAACTACTATACCAGGGATACTCCTTGAAAGAAATACAGATATACAAAAGGTATTCAAAAGACAGACAAAAACAGAAGCAATAGCTTATAGGATAGGATGAAAGGTATTTGATGAGAACCTTTGTCTACAGAAAGGAAAAAAGTGAACAGATACAGTGGAATCCCTCTATAGCGCATCCTTTTATAACACATTTACCTATTTAACAACATTTTTTTCAAAATCCCCATTTATATTTATTCTTTATTGTCTATACTGACATAGCAAAGTTCTATTATATAAATGTATCGAGAGCCTGGACAAAGTTGTAATGATGGGATTTGCCTGTATAATTGTGGAGTTTCCTTGCGTTACTCCAGATTTTTGTGTGTATGAAAATGTGCGTGGTAATCATCATCATGTGACATATTCTTTCCAGAATATAGTCTTCTTTATGGACTCTTATAGAGACATGTGTACAAAATCTGATATATCACTGCGCGATCATCGTTTTCGGCGCCCTCTTCCACTGTTTCCGCTAACTCTGCCTTCAGCTATTAATCTTCTCATGCTGTTATAATTCTTTATATGGTTAAAAAAATATGATTTCTTATTATGATGTTGTTAAGGAGCCAGCCCTCTTCAAAGTTTTTGATCATAAAACTTCTTGATTTTACTTTTTAGCTGTCCATGGTATACGTAAAATTCTTCTGTAGCATCTCATTTCGAAAGCAGTGATTCCCTTTGCTATTGTTTTATTTAATGTCCATGCCTCACAACCACATATTGTCAATGGAAATACTGCTTGGTAATATATTATAATAATTAACAATTAATAATAATTTCTAAAATATAATGAATTTAGGGAGAACCGTAGCGCAGAAATTAGGGTCAAAATGTCAAATATCACATGTTTTTCCATTAGTCAATTGTATATGCGGATTTTGTAGTTATGTGAAAAAGGTCACATGTAATTGCTGTTGCCAAATCGTGTACATGGTGAGTTACTTAAATAAACCCTCTGAGAGAAAAAGATCCAGTCCTTATCAGGGATCGAACCCTGGATCTCACGGATGTGAGATAAGAGCTTTAACATCTTGACCATGCGCTACACAAATTTAGGGTAATGGTACAAAATGAGAGCAAGGGACAAAGGGTAGCTTATTTTTTCTATTGGTTCTCACACTCCTACTTGTTATCAAGATATAGACCCGAGAATGGAGTGCACTGTGTCATAGTTCACAGCTAGGCTGCGATCTCTAATATTTTCTGAGCTACAACTCCTGCGTCAATATGGCATGTATATCAGTGAAATGGACCAGCCAACTCGACATCAAACCTCATTTGTCGTCTTTTACAACATACATTACATGCTTCTTGATTTGGTTATGTTTTGTTCCTGTTTCAGCAATTTCAGCAAATAACCGAGACAAATAGAAAGAATGCATCTGTTTCTTCCTTAATCGCATCTGCTTCTTCCTTAATCGCATCTGTTTCTTCCTTAATTGCATCTGTTTCTTCCTTAATCGCTAAAGATGCTACAGGCTAAATAAAAAATAAGTTAGCAACAAAAGCAAAAACATTAGAATTCATATTTTCTTTCAGATTATAACTACAGTGTAATCTCTCTATAACACATTCTTTTATAACATATTTCCTTATGTAATAACACTTTTCAAAATCCCAATGTAGCAACACTTCTCAAAATACCCACTTATATTTATTCTATATTGTTTGTACAGTATAGAGCGAATTTCTATTATATAATATATGTTTTCCGCCGAAGACGGATGTGTAGGGACATTGGCGCAAGTAAAAAGGCGACACATCGCTTGTCTATTCTCTGGACTACATCCTGCTGGAAATGTGTAGTAGGGTTATTGCCCTGCTACAAGAGGGATCTAATGGGAGTTTGAGAATGAACGCTGAAGAAGAAGAAATATAAATGTTGTATGTCCGACCAAGTTGTTATAACGGGATTCCACTGTATTTTCCTGACAGTAGGTATCTTTGTCTGTGGGTGATTGCTTAAGTTTAATAGATCAGTAGGATTTATATACTCATACAGTACACACACTGCCTGCATATGTTATCACGCCATGATATCTCACCCTGAACCTTCCTTATACATGAGAGTATTCAACTCTACATGTTCATTTATTGACTAGTATAAATATCTCAAGGTTTCCCTAGATATATTTAATAATCTCGAGAAAGAGTAAATATGATAGCATTTAAAAAGTTATGTAATCAGTTTTGGAAGTGTAGTTGTGATTTTTATTAAAGTGAAACATATCTGTAATCAATCTGTGAAGTATTTAAAGTAACCCAACGTGAAAAGTGCACATGATTATTGATAAAAGTGATGATTGAAAAATAAAAAAAATGCAGTATGCTGTTTGTAAATCATTTGCAAAGCAGAAATCATGAATATGGTAACAGCCGGCATTTTGTGTAACTTGAACTATTTTCTGTGTAAGAATTTATCAACTGATTTCTTCGTAAGGGGCAACGAAATAGTTCGGATGTAAGGCTGGAATAACTCGTCTTTGAGTGCTGAGGTTACCTTCCCTATATTGAGAACTGTTATTACTGAAGCAACTTGCTGATGATGGTCGTCTTCGTATGTCTGACTTTACATCACTATCCTCCACAGTCTGGCTACTACTGTTTTTACGTTTCAGAGGAGATAACTCGTCAGTCTCAATTTCAGTAATGTCAGATGATTTACCATCTTCTCGTTCTGAATGACCTCGAAGTGGTCTCAATGGTAAAGTTTGTGGGCACTTATCACCATAGTAACCATCTATAAACATAGGAGGACATGGACCCGGGGGATCTTCGTGCGTTTGTGACAAGCAAACAGACCCTGAATCACTATATCCCCTAACTACAGATTGTCCGAGTTTGTTTTTGCAACCTTTGTGAATTTGGTCATCTCGAAGAATAATTGGGTCCTGATATCCTGTGTATCCACTGTGGTCACTGCTGTGGTCTCCGCCACATTCGCAGAACTCACACTCTGAAAATTCGGTGCCCCCAACACGCTCTTTAATGGAGTCACTGTCTTCAATTGATTCATACACAGGAGATCTATCGCTGTTAGCAATACTCGAGGTCGTATATGCGCCTTCAGATTTGTGGTAATGTCCGAGACCGTATCTCGAGTGCTGAGGAACAACCAGCGATGATGTGTGAGCAGGAACTTGGCCATATGGTGTGATGATGAGGCAAGGTTGCTGGTGCTGAGGATGTCGTGAATGATGATAGTTAATTTGATGGCATGTATGCTGTGGGTACGTTCCTGGATGGTAGTGACCATTGGTTGTAGATGCCCCAGAAGGTATAATAGATGTATGCAACCTGTCACCGTTCAACGTTGTCTGAAAAACAATGAAATCAGTTATTATTTCAAATGTATAGGGAAATAAATTTTACTTTAACCAGAGTATTAAAAATGGTACCTCGTAACAATAGAGTGGCTTGTAGGGTCAGGCACGTTGTGGGTTGGGTCAGGTGAGGTGAGTAGAGCGGCTTGTAAGGTCAGGCACGTTGTGGGTCGGGTCAGGTAAGGTGAGTAGAACGGCTTGTAAGGTTAGGTAAGTGGTGGATCGGGTATGGTGAGGTGAGTAGAGTGACCTGTAATTTCAGGCAAATAGGTAATTGTGTTAGGTCAGATGAGTAGAGTAGCTGGGGTCAGTTCAAGAAAGTAGCCTGATGTGATTCATTAGGTGAGCAGTGACTTGGAATATGTAAGTCTTTCTCCGGATTAAACCTTCGCGTACATCCCAAACATCATCATTTATCATGGCTGACGCGATTGATCATTGGTCACTTTGAGTATACTACGTGTTGTCAGCCAATGAAAACAATGGAAAAGTCGGACACGATATCAGTTGATTATGTTGGCTGGGGTCATAATAGGTAACATGGGTGCGTGGGGTAAGGTCAAGTGAGTAGTTTGTTTGAATCCTGGTGTTATGAGTAAGGTGTTTAACAAAGATGTCAGTCATATATATTAAACAATTGTGACCAAGCAATGCCCTGTGGACATTATCACTAAGTAGAAACCATATGCTGTTTCACTCAATAGAATGCGATTTTCTTCAGACGTTTTCCCCGAAACTTCTTCAGGCACGTATAACACTGCAGAAAAAGTTAACTGTTTAATCATGAGTAAATTAAGAAATAATTTCGGATAATATCCTTACATCTTAAATTAAAGGAAACGTGACACAATCAGGATTGACATGACACAATGAAGATTGACATGACACAATCAGGATTGACATGAAACAATCATAATTGATGTGACACAATCAGGATCGACATGATGTGGTGTTTTTGCGTGTGTTTTTGCTTCCCTTTCTGCCACCAGCATGAGGCAGACGATGTTGGACAATGATACTTTTCAAACATCAAAACAACTAAGCCGAGCTCTATCTACAGCACCAATTTATTGGCATATCATTAATAAATCATACCAGAAGATTCTCCTGTATAGAGCATAATCGCTTGTCAAATATTTCAGAATTAGTATCTCCCAGTAAACACTCAGTAACATGGTCAATGCATCACAAGCAGCCAACCTGTAATTGCCCTGAAACTTAAGCTAGTTCGAGAGAAGTATGATTTAACAGATTTTCTACTATCTTTCCCTAGGTGAGACCACTCTTGCCGTTAAGCGTAGGGATGTATTAAGCTGGAACGTGTTCCAAGGCCAGATGTGTCGCCTTGGCTGTGCTATGACAGTGTTTGTTCAAGATGTCCCTGACGTTTTCTATCCATATTTTCCGTGGTATTCCATGTATATAATTGGCAGATATATACACAAATTTAGATACAAAAGCTCTCGGGTAGACCCAGCCTTAAATGGGTACCGGATTAATCTGGGAAGTAAAGACTGCGAGGGAGAGGAGATGGCTACCGCCCTCATTTTCAGAGCCACTGAAATGTGAGATCGTTAACATCTCACACCCCTACGGCATTAATAAATGCTTTAGGTTACTTTACTTTTAAAAAAACCCCACAAATTAACACCGTAAAATGCCATGTAAACATTATATTTATATAACTGGACATGATGGTTTTAGTTTGAATATTTATATACATTCGGAATATGTATCACGTGAGTTAGGTATCACGTGAGTTAAGTATCACATGAGTTAAGTATCACGTGATATAAGTATCACGTGAGTTAAGTATCACATGAGTTAAGCATCACATGAGTTAAGTATCACATGAGGCAGTAAGGAAATAGAGACGACATTTTGTTAGACTTAACCATGGCAACTGACACGTTCATCGTCTTGAAGCAGTTTATTATCTTGGAACCGTAGGGAATGTAATCGATGACCTTACCACATTTCCTATTACTTACATGATCAAAGTCACCACGGCTGTGTTCGTGACTGGACGTAATGTCAACAGAAAGAAGGGGATGTACATAAATTAAATAATTAAGGGGTGGGTGGGGGATAGCGAGGGAGGGGGTTGAAAAAGATTTATCTTTATTTATGGTGAGGAGAAAAAAAGGGGGAGCGGGTTGACTGACTGAAGTTGACGTCAATAGTACGGTCTTTGTAAAACAAATACTTCGAATACAAATACTTCAAATACATATACTTCAAATACACATACTTCAAATACAAATACTTCAAATATTTTGTTTTTGAATCTGAAGCATGTTTAAAAACACGTGAATTAAGTTATGTCCTTTTTATTACTTCGTCCATTTTCCGTTATATATGCGGGGCATAGAGAGGGGACTGGTAGAGGCACGAGAGATCATATATTTAACATGAGGAACATAGAGTTATATATAGAGCATAAGTCTAACATAGAATTACATGCATGCTTCATAGACTATACCAAAGCATTCGACTGTGTCAATCACCATAAATTATGGGAAATAATGAACGATATGGGTTTCCCAAAACACATTACACGACTGACTAATAGCAGAGCTGTATAAAGATCAAGAAGCAGCGGTAAAAGTTGAAGGTGCAAGATCGGAGTGGTTCAATGTACAGAAAGGAGTAAGACAAGGCTGTACATTGTCTCCATACTTATTCAACTTATGCGGAAAATATAATGAGAAACGTGAGACAAGAAATAATGAAGCCTGATTTCAGACCCATAAATATAGGAGGGCTGCAGATAGCAGAAATTAGATATGCAGACGACATTAACAACAAACGAACACGACCTATTGAACATAATTAAGTCAACCCAAAAGTTTAGCGAACAGCAAAACTTGTTCTTAAATATGAAAAAGACAAAAATAATGGCAACCGACAAAACTAAATCAAGACCCAAAATTAATATTGAGAACTGCAATTTGGAAGAAGTGACACATTTTGATTATTTAGAAACTAATATAAACAATGCGGGAGGGGGAGGGGGACTGCGCAGTTGAGATCAAGAGAAGAACGGCAATGGCGCTGGCAAAATTAAAACAGATAAAGAAACTATGGCAAGGTACTAACATAAGAACCAAATTGTTTTTACTACGAACATGTGTATTTCCTGTGGCAACATATGGATGTGAAGCATGGACACTAAATAAAACAGTGGCCAAGAGAATAACATCATTTGAATTAAAGTGTTATAGAAGAGTTTTGAGAATACCATGGACAGCGAAGAAAACAACCCATGAGGTGTTACGAACAATTAACGTCCATGAAGGCTGGCTTCTGAACACTATATTAAAGAAAAAGCTAGCTTTTTCCGGTCATATTAAGAGACACGACGGCATGGAGAGAGTGTTAATGGAGAGGATGATAGAAGGCAACAGGGACAAAGGCCGACCAAGACGCCGTTGGACAAAAGATATTCAAGAATGCCTGTGCATGTCACTGGAAGATGCAGGGCAACTTTCTCAAGACCGCGGAGAATTCAAGAAATCCATAGGAAAGACTATGTCCTGGAAAGAATATGCCACTTGATGATGATGATAGAGAGGGGATTGCAGGATGTATACTATTTTAAAATATAATTAATCGAGAGTTTCCCTGAATTCTTGACTTTTGTTGATAAGGAGTGAGAGAGGGTTTCCCTGAATTCTTGACTGTTGTTGATAAGGAGAGAGAGAGAGTTTCCCTGAATTCTTGACTGTTGTTGATAAGGAGAGAGAGAGAGAGGGTATCCCTAAGATCTTGACTGTTGTTGATAAGGAGAGAGAGAGGGTTTCCCTAAGATCTTGACAGCTGTTGATAAGGAGAGAGAGAGAGAGAGTTTCCCAGAATTTTTGACTCTGCTGATGAGAGAGCGGGTTTCCCTGAATTCGTGACAGCTGTTGGTAAGGAGAGAGAGAGAGAGAGTTTCCCAGAATTTTTGACTCTGCTGATGAGAGAGCGGGTTTCCCTGAATTCATGACAGCTGTTGGTAAGGAGAGAGAGAGAGAGAGAGTTTCCCAGAATTTTTGACTCTGCTGATGAGAGAGCGGGTTTCCCTGAATTCATGACAGCTGTTGGTAAGGAGAGAGAGAGAGCGGGTTTCCCTGAATTCATGACAGCTGTTGGTAAGGAGAGAGAGAGTTTCCCTGAATTCATGACAGCTGTTGGTAAGGAGAGAGAGAGAGAGTTTCCCTGAATTCATGACAGCTGTTGGTAAGGAGAGAGAGAGAGAGAGTTTCCCTGAATTCATGACAGCTGTTGGTAAGGAGAGAGCGGATAAAAAAAATTGATGTACAATATTGTTGACGTAAATTATAGACATTCACATCCGACACAGTTGCAAATTCAAGGACAACGCACGATCTGTCTATATGTCTACACATATAAAAATATGCACATATAAATGCAAAGACAGACATACACACACACAAGTATAACCATACATAGACAAAGTAAGGAGACATTGAAGAAACAATACTCTGTTTGTTTCAGCTTTGGTTCTTAAACTCCGGCACATTAGCAGGATATAGTCAGAGAATTGAGGCCTTTGAGATGTGGGTATATAGGAGAATATAGAAGAAGGGAGCCGCGTTAGCGCAGTGGTTAGCGCACTGGCTTCGCATATGAGTGGTCCTGGGTTCATTCCCCAGTTGAGGCGGTAATGTTTTCAGATTGCAACGGCTCCCAGTTCGACCCAGCCTTAAATGGGTACCGGATTAATCCGAAAAGTAAGGACTGCGAGGGAGAGGAGATGGCTACCGCCCTCATTTGCAGAGCCTGTGAAATGTGAGATCGCTAACATCTCACACCCCTACGGCATTAATAAATGCTATGGATTACTTTACTTATATATAGAAGAATAGGGAGAACATCACGGAAAGAGAAGAAAACAAACAAACAGGTTCTAACAACATTTAATATGAGGAAAGAATTATTAAAGGAAATAAAGATCAAGTAAATAAAATATTTCGGAAATATTAAAAGACATGAGACTTTGTTGAAGACCTTACTTGAAAGTACAGTCGAAGGGAGGTGAGGAAGAGGTAGGCAAAGATACAAGTTGGAGAGTAACATCACAGGATGGACAGGTTACAGTCTAACAGAGTGCACCACTAAGACAAGAGACAGGGGATGCTGGATGTATGTTACAGCCAACCTTTGTAGCTGAGAAGGCACTTGATGATGATGATTCCAGAGATCGAAATTCCTTTTGTCAGAATTTACAGATTAGAAGAGATATCTTCGCCGTTCGGAATGTCAGCATTTTGTCAGAGCCTTAAATTGAACACACAATAGCAGATGTTACATGTCATTTAGGTTATAAGAGGTGACTAAGGAGTTTTCACAAAATAAGAAGGAACAAAAATGCCACATAATTAGTAGCTAAATGAACCTGAAATAATTTTCTTAAATATTAAAAAACTACAAATAGAAGAAAATAGAATTATGATTGGTTTATACCTGCAGTTGCCTAGCAACCACTGGTGCGCAAGCGTAGTGGCAGCTCGTGTAATACTTTGCGTTGTCCGGATGTGACGTGAGAGACGATTGGTGACTGGGACTTGATGGTTTGGTTCTGTGTCTGGGAAGGAAGAAATATAGATATGTATCTTGTTTAAAAGTTATCTTAAAAAAATTGAACTGAACACTCAAGAAAAGTGACATTGTGCTATCTAAAAGTGACATTGTGCTATCTAAAAGTGACATTGTGCTATCTAAAAGTGACATTCGACAGGCAATATATTCTCCTTCTGCATACGAATTCAAACTCCAGCAGATCAACAAGATGCAGTCCATATAACAATATGTGCTGTGTCTTGGTTTGCAGCTTTGTTATGATATCTGCGCCTTAAGAGCCGACACACCCGACTTAAGCATGACTTCTGGGTCACTTTTATCCTATGTGATGGGACAGTCAACTTTGCCCTATAGCCTCCTTAGTCGTCTCTTACGATATGCACGGAAGGTAAATAGTTGTGCTATGTTGTGCTCCTGTTTAGAGACCCCGACAACACACGGGCGATGTATTAATATGAATTTTATACACTTATAAAACTGTTAGGATTTAAAACATTGCTAAAACATGACAGCTGGTGAAACCACTGACACTATTGCTAAAATATCACAATGACATTGCTGCTAAAATATCACAATGACATTGCTGCTAAAATATCACAATGACATTGCTGCTAAAATATCACATTGGGTACTAAAGATGCTGATTAAAACTGATTTGCCGTACACAGTATGTAGTATAGACAACTTGTTTGTTACCTAAAAGTAGAACAAATTAGTTCCCTAGATCATGTTTGCTGGATTACCAAAACAGTGACATTTAGTATTTTTGGCGGTTAAAAGTTGTAATATAACCAAATAAGACTAACGTCCGCGGTTGAAATAAGTGTACCTCATATTAGAGGTACATTTTACTTCACCACATTTAACACCACCACATTTCACACCACCACATTTAACACCACCACATTTCACTCCATAACATCACCACAATTTTACACCACCACATTTTTCTCCACCACATTTCACCCCATCACATCACCACCTTTTACTCCACCACATTTTACTCCTCCACATTTTACACTACAACATTTTACCCCCCCCCCCCACATCACCACATTCTACTCCACCACATTTGTCATGCATTTGCGATTTATTGCGTAATACAGTGTTAGGCCCATATTGTTCCGAAACATTCAGAAGAAGCGATCTATATACAGAAAGTAAACAAGCCTTCATTCGTGACGTTTTATATTATTTTAGTTGGTCACTATTTATATACTGGGAGTCGCATACCAAAATAAAAACCAAGGTAAACCAATGACATTCACGAAAATAATTAAAAAATCAGCATTTCAGGCCATGCTTACTTTCTGTACACATGTAATTACAATAATGGTCGTGATTGTTCACAGAACAACGGGATGCCTTGAAATGAAGTGGTCATCATCACGCCAGCCGCATTTGATTTCTTTTACAGACTTATTGCCCATTTCCTTAGGCAAAGCTGACCGTGTATCCGATGTTGATTTTAAAAATATTTTCAGTTAAATTTGAAATTGAACAAGAAATACCGGTTACGGAAGCCAGTTTTACATATAGCTGTCGTGTTTCTCCAAGAACAGAATCGATTTCTTAGTTCGAAATTCATTACCAAAAGCTATGCTATCGCAAAGATACCGGAAAGTACTAATTACTTTTCTGAAACAAATTATTACTTGTAGCACGTGATTTCATAGGGAGATCTCGTGCAGGAGTAATACATTTGGCGAGTCTTTCGCCAATTATGCAGTCGTGTTTTATCATCAGGGATCTCCTTTTAAAGAAGTGCATTACACTTTTCTTAGGATTTTGAGTGGTCAAGTCGTGTATACTTTGTGTTGAAAATTAATGAAAATCACAGGGAAAGTCTAATGAGTCACAATGGAAGGATGATTTCCAATTTAACCCACGTATCGTATATTGTCGATGATTAAGCGTTTTTGGATCGTTTGTTATTTTGAAAATAACGCATTATCCTCATTAAGTTCCGTCTCCGCAATGAAGATTGGCTGCAACAGACCTCCAACATCCTCTGTTTCTTGTTTTGGTGGACAAGCTGCTAGACTGTAACCTATTCATCTTGTGATGTTACTCTCCCTCTTGTATCTTTGCCTACCTCTTGCTCGCTTCCCTTTGACTTTACCCTCAAATAAAGTCTTAAATAAGGTGTCATGTCTTTTAATGTGTGCAAAGTATTTTATTTACTTGATAGTTATTTCCTTTAGTAATTTTTTCTTCATATTAAATGTTGTTAGAACATCTTTGTTTTCTTTTTTTCCTGATGTTATCCCTATTCTTCATATATACCCACATCTCAAAGGCATCATTTCTGTCTGTCTTCTAATTGTTTGTTTATTGTCCATGTTTCTGAACTATACATTAATATAGAATATATTTTAAGCTTGTGTGTAATTTGTTTAGATGTTACTATTTTCTCATGCCATTGAAAGTACTTTTTGCAATTCCTATTTTCCTTTTAACTTCTGTTTCACATCTGCCATCATTTGTGATTATATGTCCAAGATATTGATACTGTTTTACTTGTTGTAGTTTCTATCCATGTATTTTCATGTTTAGCACCTGTTCTTATGACTTTACTGACTATTATGGTGTTTGTTTCTTGCATATTTATATCCATTCTATATTCATTACTTGATTTATTGACTTGATCTATTAGTCTTTGTAGTTCATGTTCACTTTCTGCCAAAAGAACAGTGTCATCTGCATATCTAATGTTGTTTATTATTTGCCCATTGATCTTGAATCCTGGTATTTCTTCTATATTTTTAAAGATATTCTCTGTGTAGATATTAAATAGGCTTGGTGATAAAATGCATCCTTGTCTTACCCCTCTTCTTATTTCTATGTATGGAGAGTAACTGTTTTCACACCTTATTGATGCAGTTTGTTCCCAATATATATTTCTAATCAGTCTGATGTCTTTTCCATCTATGCCTATTTCTTGAAGACATTTGATTAATTTTTCATGTTGGACTCTGTCAAAGGCATTGACTCTGTCAAAGGCCTTGCTGTAGTCTATGGAGCAAATATATATACTTATTTGCACTTCTTTATATTTATCTATCACTAGTCGGATACTAAGTGTAGATTCTCTATTTCCTGTATTTTTCCTAAAACCGAATTGCTTTTCACTAACCTCAATGTCTTTCTTGTTTTTTATTCTTTCATGCATTATATTGAGTAGTATTTTGTACAATCCACGACTATGCACTTCTTAGATAGTGGTATGAATAATGATGATGTTAGGTCTTTATGTATACGTGGCCTGTTTCAAATATGTCATTGCAAAGTTCCGTGAAAGTTTCCACACAAAATCCAGCTAGAGTTTTTATTATGTCTGCTAGTAAGTTGTCGGAGCCTGTGGCCTTTCTATATTTTATTACGTTTTCTACTTCTGCTTTTAGTATTGTTGGTCCATCGTTGCTGTGTAATGTAGGTTTTTTGTTCTGTAGGTTATCGCACAGTTCTGTTAAATAATCTGTCCATCTTGTAAGTACTTCTGTTTGATCAAATATAATTTTTATACTTTTATCTTTAACGCAGCAACCCCCCATTTATACGATTGTTCTTTTTTGGGATTTGTCTTAGCTCCTTCTGCTTTTCTTACGCATGCTTACACATTATGCATGTTTACACATGCATGCTTACACATTATGCATGCTTACACATGCATGCTTACACATTATTTCTCACACAGCGACACATAAGTACACACACACACGAGTAAATTTTGGGTCCTTTTGTCGCAATCTCCCGGTCAACATTTAATCTACGATAAAAGTAGTAGAGGTAAAGGTAATAGTAGGCCCCTTGGCAGCAATTTGCCCTCGGGGATGAAGCTAACTCTTTATGTACTAAGCCGAAACAACTATTAAGTGGGGTGGCCAGTTCCCTTCCTTGCTGTCTTTACCTCCCCTATTCCATGAATCAGGTACTAATTTACAGCTGAGTCGATTTGAGGAGTGATTTGGAGTTATCTTGTCAAACGAGAAATCACAACCAAGATTTTTGCTTGTGTGTCCGGACTTGTTTCAAACCTGTCACGCTGTAACCCAGTGATAGAAAGCAAGCTAACTATCCACTAGGCTACCGTGAATTGCAGCGATTTAGCGTCTTTCGGCATGGCACATCCGATTTCAGCACGGTATATAGGTCAAAATTACGACCCTCTTTGGGATGTAACATCAAACTCCACTCCCAAAACCTTCTTAGCTTCCTCTCACAACATACACATGGCAAGTAACAGTAATGCTATTTTTTGCTCCTCTTTAGCGCCCCGATAACACAAGAGAGAAAAAGAATATAGTTTATTGTCACCAAATACACGGAATAGATTTTCTTTGGCCAAGACGTTCAAACAATTCTAGTTTTCTCCGAATATTAACATAATCTTTCAAGTATTCCCAGAGTAAAATTTTAACTTTCTCTACGTGTCTCTGCAATGATTTTTTTTTAAAGGTAAAAAAGAAGAGAAATCTGTCAATCTTTTAAATGTAACATTTCAATAATTGTTTCGGTAACATCTCAAAATACATATGAATTTTTAAACGCATCATTTTAACACTTCAATAACTGCTTATATAATATTTTAATATTCAAATAATTATTTCTGCAATATTTAAACATTACAATACTGGTTTGTGTAATATTTCAGCCAATGTTATCGACATTTCTAACCAATGATACTACATGTAATAACGTAATTTCGTTATAGATTTTATACTTATACATGTTCAGTGGAACCATTTTTTTGACTGCTAGCTCAAGAAAAGATAATTGATTTTTCTAGTGTCATACGTTATACATGTGTACATAAGTTATGAATCACTAGAACAGGACTTTCAGAATAATTATACATTTTTTCCTTGAGATTTTCAAGGATATGTACCCTCCCTTGATATTCGTCACAAGACATTCATGAAATCGGATGTTTCTGGTCGAAAGATGTTGCAGCAAAGCTGTACACACTCGTGCAATGTAGTACATTCTCTTAACTACATTCTGCTAATCTTAATCAACCCGTATTTCTTTTTACCTTTTACGCGTGGTATTGATGGGTCCTCAGGCTGGATAGAACCGTTCTCTCGTGCTATTGTTGAGTCCTCATACTGGATAGAACCTTTCTCGCGTGTTAATGATGGATTCTCAGACTTGATAGAACCTTTCTCGCGTGGCAATGATGGGTCCTCAGACTTGATAGAACCTTTCTCACGTGGTAATGATGGGTCCTCAGACTGGATAGAACCTTTCTCACGTGGTAATGATGGGTCCTCAGACTGGATAGAACCTTTCTCGCGTGGCAATGATGGGTCCTCACGCTGGACTCCTGATGTCGGAATTTTATCAGAAGAATAAGAAGAAGCCTATATAAAATAGTCAACACCACGTATAGAGTGAGAAATAACTACGTTGTTGTGAAACATATTGCTGTTCAAACATTTTATTCCCTGCCTAAAGCATATACTGCTATTGCGTGTCTTATTTTGGGTATCTTTTCACATTACAGCTCTATTCACAAAATGTGTTGGAAATATCCACGGCGGTTAAGTTAGAAGAAGGAGATCTAATACTGAAACATTTGTATATAGCAGTGACATTCTGAAGTACAGTTAACAGTAATTGTGCCCGCTGAAAAATACTGTGGTTAGCACTGTATTCCCCAATACACATCAATGGCGTAAAAATAGAAAAAAAAACTCCACTTTCTACTTTACTGTAAATCAATGTTTCATAACTTTAAAAAAAAATAATGCCTCACGAAAGTCATTTAAAATTCCGATGCCCTGTATGTAACATACACATTTTTTTTTATATTCAGAAATGTAATTATTCCTAAATGAGGTCTAATTACAACATGTTCGTATTGTCCTACCCCCCCCCCCACCCTCCACTTCCTGAACAATCAAATGTGGGTCCCACACGCTACTACAGATCATGAATGAGCACTATGTTGTACCTGAGTAATCATGGCTGGTGTATTGTCATTTAGTGGTTATATATGTGCATACATCGTAGGTGAAATGTTCAGTCTCTTCTCATATTATATGCAGGCTGTGTCTCTTCTCATATTATATGCAGGCTGTGTCTCTTCTCATATTATATGCAGGCTGTGTCTCTTCTCATATTATAAGCAGGCTGTGTCTCTTCTCATATTATATGCAGGCTGTGTCTCTTCTCATATTATATGCAGGCTGTGTCTCTTCTCATATTATATGCAGGCTGTGTCTCTTCTCATATTATATGCAGGCTGTGCCTCTTCTCATATTATATGCAGGCTGTGTCTCTTCTCATATTATATGCAGGCTGTGTCTCTTCTCATATTATAAGCAGGCTGTGTCTCTTCTCATATTATATGCAGGCTGTGTCTCTTCTCATATTATATGCAGGCTGTGTCTCTTCTCATATTATATGCAGACTGTGTCTCTTCTCATATTATATGCAGGCTGTGTCTCTTCTCATATTATATGCAGGCTGTGTCTCTTCTCATATTATATGCAGGCTGTGTCTCTTCTCATATTATAAGCAGGCTGTGTCTCTTCTCATATTATATGCAGGCTGTGTCTCTTCTCATATTATAAGCAGGCTGTGTCTCTTCTCATATTATATGCAGGCTGTGTCTCTTCTCATATTATATGCAGGCTGTGTCTCTTCTCATATTATATGCAGGCTGTGTCTCTTCTCATATTATAAGCAGGCTGTGTCTCTTCTCATATTATAAGCAGGCTGTGTCTCTTCTCATATTATATGCAGGCTGTGTCTCTTCTCATATTATATGCAGGCTGTGTCTCTTCTCATATTATATGCAGGCTGTGTCTCTTCTCATATTATATGCAGGCTGTGTCTCTTCTCATATTATATGCAGGCTGTGTCTCTTCTCATATTATAAGCAGGCTGTGTCTCTTCTCATATTATATGCAGGCTGTGTCTCTTCTCATATTATATGCAGGCTGTGTCTCTTCTCATATTATATGCAGGCTGTGTCTCTTCTCATATTATAAGCAGGCTGTGTCTCTTCTCATATTATATGCAGGCTGTGTCTCTTCTCATATTATATGCAGACTGTGTCTCTTCTCATATTATATGCCGGCTGTCCAAATATCATATGTTTATATAGTATAATATTATATATCACATCTTTTATTCACATAAAAGTTTTACAAAAAACCTGCTGTTTCTATATTGTGCTTGTTATAAGTTATTTTTTTTACACGATCTGCCCTTCTACTATTATTCGTAGTTAACAGGATTCGTATTATTTTATAATGGATTTTTTCGAAGTCATTTCATAGTACATGATTTGTTTTTATAGCGCAAAAAATTAACGATTCAACCAAATAATTGGACATGGTATTCGACAGTTCTGGAGTTAGTTCAGTCGAGATCAAAAGAAGACTCCAATTGCAACACTCAAACTAACACGAATGAGAAAGCTGTGGCAAAGTAGTAATAATGAAACTAAATTAACCCATTTAAGATCATGTGTTTTCCCAGTGGCAACATATGGATGCGAGATATGGCGACGTTAAGCAAGACAATATTCAAAAGAATAAATTCATGTGAAAGTAAGTGCTACAGTGTTACAGAAAACCAGACTAATATCGTGATGAATGGCCATAAGCTTGAATACCTTCAAATACCTCGGATCCAGTATATGCAATGATGGTAAATGCAAAGCAGAACTAAAAATAAGGCTGGAGATGGCTTTAGCGTCCTTGTCAAGGCTAACTGTGATTTGGAAAAGTAACATCTGTGCTGGAGTGAAAATCAAACTGTATAAGTCGCTGGTGCTTTCTATTGTGTTGTATGGTTGTGAGAGTTGGACACTCACTGCGGACATGGAGAGAAGATTACAGGCTTTCGAGTACAAATGCTACAGACGAATTCTACGAATTTCCTTAGGGAACATAAGACCAATGTGTACGTAAGAAATAAATTAGAGATGTATGCAGGTGTTCAGGAGCCATTGCTTTCAATAGTGAGACGACGAAAACCAGCATGGTTCGGGCATGTATGCAGGCACGATTCCTAGTCAAAAACAATACTGCAGGGAACTGTCGAGGGTGGAAGAAGCAGAGGAGGACAAATAAAGGCATGGACTGACAACATCAAGGAATGGACAGGGCAAGATATTTCCACACACCCGCATCGCTGAGGATAGAATTCGCTGGAGGACTCTGTGTGCTGAGGCATCCAATGTGGTACACCTACGACCCTGAAGGGTTACGGGTTTATTGATTGAAGTGCTGCAGAAAGATCATACGAATATCATAGACAGAGAAAAAGAAGAACATATACATTTTGAAATTACTGAAACTAAATGAAGATTGATTTCTAAATACCACCATAAGAAGAAAGCTACAGTATTTTGGACGCTTAAAACGACACATGGTGGTATCCAAAAGCTGATTCTAGAGGGCAGAGTGTTAGAGTAGAGAAGAAAAAGAAGACCAAGAAAACGATGGACCAGCTTCATCGAAGAATGCAGTGGCGTTTCGTGATTTTTTCTAGAGTGGACGTCGAGAGACCTTTTCATTAGTAGGTAGGTAGCTTCCCACACCCCCCCCCCCCATTTTTTGGTGACCCCAAAAACACATTTTTACTTCCCTATACACAAGAGCTACTAGATTTATTTAAAGAGAAACATACGTTATTTATCTTATAATCTATCAAAAACATGCAAGTACGAGAAGGTATCAAACACAGAAACATGTTTCTACAACAATAAGAAAACTATGGACTTATATCGGACATGTACTTAGAATGGATGAAAACAGACTGCCACTACAAACATTAATGTGGGTACCAGATAGCACAGAAAAAGAGGAAGACCAGGAGAGCCTTCGCAACAAAACCATAAAATAAGTTATGAGTATGGGTCTCGAAGCATACAAGAGTTAGACACAGTATCATCACATTGCTCGAACGGGACAGTTATGGTTTCTACCCTACGCACCGTGTTCGGCGCTGAAGAAATAGATAGAATCTATATTAAAAGATACACACCAATATTTGAATCTGGTAAACTTACCATTTTCAGTAATTCAACAGTTATACATAACACAATTACGTACACAGACACAACAATAATAGTGTATGGCTCATGTACAGTGTAGCAGGTTCTTTCCAGTTTGCAATTCTAAAAAAACTCGCCTTCATATACCATTTATAGTCGTATGATTGGTCTGAATCCAGCGTTCAATAGACCGGTGCGGTAGATATTTATATGTCAACGTGTTTTCCAACTTCTGCATTACCAGGCAATACGGGACGCTTTTTTTTTCTTCCTAATGTCATACATTTTTTTTCAACGCCAAAGATTCGTTTCGTCAAACTTTCAGTGAATTTTTTATAGATAGATATTTTCTTATTGACTCCAAAGGCTTCTGGCTTCAAACTGCAAGGTGGGTACTTAGTGTGTTTCTCATGGCGCGATAGCTGTCAAATAACGAATAAACCAGCTATTATCTTTCTGTAATGTTTACAGAAAATATATATTTGTGTGTTTGTGTGTGCTACTTACGCTATTTAAAGGGGGCACGGGGCTTCTTGGAGTTTATTGACGCTACGCCACTGGAAAAATGCATGAACAAGTCTCTAGCCCATGACAGAGAGGCGTTCAGAGTATTCACGACGGACACAACATTCTGGAAATAGTATGTATCCATTGATATATTATTTGACATGAACAAGGAAATTAGTAAGACACTGGATATGGAAGCTGCCTCCACAAACTCCATACAACGGTATCATTGGAAACTGCCTCTACAAACTCCATACAACGGTGTCATTGGAAACTGCCTTCACAAACTCCATACAACTGTATCATTGGAAACTGCCTCTACAAACCCCATACAACTGTATCATTGGAAACTGCCTCTACAAACCCCATACAACTGTATCATTGGAAACTGCCTCTACAAACTCCATACAACTGTATCATTGGAAACTGCCTCCACAAACTCCATACAACTGTATCATTGGAAACTGCCTCCACAAACTCCATACAACTGTATCATTGGAAACTGCCTCCACAAACTCCATACAACTGTATCATTGGAAACTGCCTCCACAAACTCCATACAACTGTATCATTGGAAACTGCCTCCACAAACTCCATACAACTGTATCATTGGAAACTGCCTCCACAAACTCCATACAACTGTATCATTGGAAACTGCCTCCACAAACGCCATACAACTGTATCATTGGAAACTGCCTCTACACACTCCATACAACTGTATAATTGGAAACTGCCTCCACAAACTCCATACAACTGTATCATTGGAAACTGCCTCTACAAACTCCATACAACTGTATCATTGGAACCTTCCTCTACAAACCCCATACAACTGTATCATTGGAAACTGCCTCCACAAACTCCATACAACTGTATCATTGGAAACTGCCTCCACAAACTCCATACAACTGTATCATTGGAAACTGCCTCCACAAACTCCATACAACTGTATCAGCATAGAAGGTGAGGTTATTAAATGAGTGTAGAAATTTCATTGTGTTTTGTAGTGAAGTCTTTGGAAGTTTACTTTTATTCAACGCGGATGTACAAATAAGTAACATACTCGCAGAGTTGCGTAAGATAAACATAGCGAGAAGGAGAAATGTTTCTCTCGCCTTAAAATAAAGATGAGGTTTAGCAAGGTTTTAGATACGTCTCCTGTAAGGAAAGGGGGGGGGGGGTTGGAGTCATCATAAATAAAAGATAATTGACCAGTGTTTGTGTTTAATTTCTCTGTTCGTTGTATTTTTGTTGACATTTTTAGGAGAAATACCATGAATAAATTGGTGAGTTATACACTTTTGCCGTGATTCCTAGTAATAAAGGCCATGTTCTGATTGTCTAGAGACGTGCGTGTATATGTATTGGGGGGAGGGGTGTGTTCTCCTCAAACCCATTTCAGCCTTTATCTTCTGGCTCGAGATTGTTGTGAAGTTGTTGTCTGGCTCCATATTGTTGTCGAGATTGTTGTCTGGCTCCATATTGTTGTCAAGGTTGTTGTCTGGCTCCATATTGTTGTCGAAATTGTTTTCTGCCTCCAAATTGTTGTCTGGCTCCATATAGTTGTCGAGGTTGTTGTCTGGCTCCATATTGTTGTCGAAATTGTTTTCTGCCTCCAAATTGTTGTCTGGCTCCATATTGTTGTCTGGCTCCATATTGTTGTCGAGATTGTTGTTTGGCTCCATATTGTTGTCGAGATTGTTGTCTGGCTCCATATAGTTGTCGAGATTGTTGTCTGGCTTCATATTGTTGTTGAGGTTGTTGTCTGGCTCCATATTGTTGTCGAAATTGTTTTCTGGCTCCAAATTGTTGTCTGGCTCCATATTGTTGTCTGGCTCCATATTGTTGTCGAGATTGTTGTCTGGCTCCATATTGTTGTCGAGATTGTTGTCTGGCGTCATATTGTTGTCCAGATTATTAACTAGTGTTGTGAAATATACTATATTTGTTAACCATGATTCACTACGTGCTATTGTACTATTGTATAGTTTGAAGTGCACACACATGATCAGAAGACATATAACTATTACACGCATGTTTTTACACATTAAAAAAAATTATGACGTGGGAACAGTGCCAATTAGAAGAGAACAGAACACTCTAGAAAAGCTGTAAAACCTACCCAAACGAATTGGCTTTTACACATACTGAAATCGGATGTGACTCAACGAAAGCCGTAGATATCGCAGAAAAACTTTAATCTATGACACAACGTATTCTGTCCTCATGATTACACGCCGATAATCTGCTGGAGTGCGAGGACAAATGAGTCAGGGAGAAGAAGAAAAAGCAATCTTTCAGATGTTGATCATTAATAATTAAGGTTAGAGGAGGGGCTGTGAAAGCTTCATCACGATCACACACACAACTGTCAAGTCTTCCATAAGGAATGTCTCAACTTACCAATGTCTCAACGTATCAATGTCTCAACTTACCAATGTCTCAACGTATCAATGTCTCAACGTATGAATGTCGCCACGTACCAATGTCTCAACTTACCAATGTCTCAACGTATCAATGTCTCAACGTATGAATGTCGCCACGTACCAATGTCTCAACATACCAATGTCTCAACTTACCAATGTCTCAACGTATCAATGTCTCAACGTACCAGTGTCATCGTATGAATGTCGCCATGTACCAATGTCTCAAAATATCAATATCGCCACGTACCAATGTCTCAAAATATCAATATCGCCGCTTACCAATATCTCAACGTACCAATGTCTCAAAATATCAATATCGCCACGTACCAATGTCTCAACGTACCAATGTCTCAAAATATCAATATCGCCACGTACCAATGTCTCAACGTACCAATGACGAGCACTTATTTTTAATATCATGCACACAGACTTCAACTAATTGTATAAATGTCAAAAGTCAATTAATCTTGCGTGACTTTTGTGACACAATCAGTAACATATAAATACGCTTGTCTCTGTATGTCAATACTGGAAGCAATGAAGGTACAAAAATCAATATAGGCTGATCTGAAATCTTAAAAATTCAGCAACAGAAGAAACACACAAATATATATATAATGGATACAGGACATTGAAAATATATAATATATTAATGAAAAATATATATTGAAAACTCCAGGGAGGGGATACAATGAGAACAACAAACAAATTATCGACAAAAACTGACGGATATAAAATAATATTGTGCTGAAATCTATATAGAATATAGATCTGGTAAAAAAAAAATTTGTAATGATAATTCCTAGCCATATATCTGCTTTTTTGAGCCTCAAACGTCAAGGGATGTATATTTGTCCATGTATGAAAATGTCTCAAAAAACAACTAAGGGTAATAACTTGTAAAATGTACACGATCAACAAAGGGAGACGACTTTTAAAAAGTTTGCAAGATCATAATAAATGGAATATTTACGTTTCGGTTCGTGAATCTAATACTCTATTCTCAAATATAGAATAGGTGCCGAGAAGACTCGGGAATCAAACATAAGAGTATAGTCAACCATTGAACGGCGTAATTCAAATCTGTTTATAACTTATTAGCTGCCTAGCGTGTTATAGACTATATTTCTGCTGATGAAGCAAGTTTCCATAGACAGAACTATATAAATAAAATTTAATGTTTTTGTTGTATTCCCAGAATTAGATTAATAGATAACCTTTTGACGTGCAACTTGTATATAGATCACGATAAAGTGTGAGCAGATAAAGTTGGTATGTGTTTTTATACTGGTGAAACTGCAAGTATACTCAACATCGAGAGGTGATATATAGGAATAGAATCAAGTTTGTTTAGATCATAGTGTTGTCTGACATAAAACGAGGTAAAGAATAGAAACAATTATACCAATCACCTACCATCAGAAAATACAAATGATCAAGTCAATAAGAAAGTCACAAACACCAACACAAGATGACTATCATATTATGAACAGATCAGAACAAGTTATAATTCTACGTCTCAGAACAGGACACAACCGACTCCGCAGTCACATGTATACAAAGTTCAAGATTGGCAACAGGACCATGTGTACATGTGGACAGGCAGCACAGAGTGCCAAACATATACTTCAAGAGTGTTCTGAGCATGAAACGCTGAGGCAGACATATTGGCCAGAGGAAACAACACTGGAATCAAAGCTCTATGGGACACTGTATGAACTACAAAAGATAGTGAGTTTTATTAAGGAGACAGAATTACAGATATAGACATGTTTCAAGTGAACGAATGAATAAGAAGAAGAAGAAACAATTATACCCATCATGCATGGTGTAAGAGATAATCAGGAGGGTTGGAACGATGGCTACCACATTTCGTAGATCAGAGGCAGGCAAATGTTTTAGGTTGTTAGGCTGGGTTGAGCCACTCTCGCGAAGTATTGATGGGTCGTCAAATCGGAATGAGCATATCTCGCGTGGTATTGATGGGTCGTCAGGCTGGACTGAACCTTTCTCGCGTGATATTGATGTGTCCTCAGGCCGGATTGAACGTTTCTTCCGCAGTATTGACTGGTCCTCAAGCTTGAGTGAACCTTTCTCGCATGTGATGGATGGGTTCTCAGGCTGGATTGAACCTTTCTCGTATGATATTGATGGGTCGCCAGGCTGGATTGAACCTTTCTCGCGTGATATTGATGTGTCCTCAGGCTGGATTGAACCTTTCTTCCGCAGGATTGACTGGTCCTCAAGCTTGAGTGAACCTTTCTCGCATGTGATGGATGAGTTCTCAAGCTGGATTGAACCTTTCTCGCGTGGTATTGGACAAAACTTTTTTAAAAAACTATAGGGTGTCTATAATGTCGCTGTGCAATGAATTTGAAATGAAAAATATGTGATGAATTTGACGTCATTGAAAGTTGTGTATTTTTATGGCTCAGTGTATAGCGTGACGTAGCAGATGTCTGTTTGCTGTAATAAACTCTTATTCACCAGCAACGAAATAACCTGGATGTACTAGGATACAATTAAGCTAATATGTAATTCTCTATACATGTTGCCGTGACAGATAGATCCAGCCCCGGATTTAGACTTGATAAGGCCATAAGCTATTTGAGACATGGTGTCCTTTATAAGTATAGATATAATATGTCAGTGCCAAATATGATTTTTTGGGGGCCACAACTGAAGATGGGGCCCTAAGCTACACTGAATACGCACAATTCACGTAATTAATATCCTCTTTTCTCTCTCTTTCTTTTCCCTTTTAATACTTGCAGCGTCAGGGGTAGAAAAGTTCTCTGGAGTCTGGAGATGACTATTTTGTATGCGTCATATATGTTTGTTTTCGTTGACTATTAATTTTGTAAACTATCTTTTGCATGCTCTGCCACTGGCTTTGTATCCACCATGTGTGTAATATCATAGGCAGAATAAATGAGTGTACAGCGACTTTCTAGACAACGTGTGCATCTATTGTCGAATACAAAAGACTGTGAATTCAATGTCTGGATTAGCTACACAATACTCACCTTCTAATGCAGACCACCACAGCGATGAGAAGCAGTGTCAAGAATAAAACGGACATCACCCCGATGACTAACTGACACGTAAGGCCACATTCATCTTCAACTAATACCCTGTCATCGGCCTCGTCAATAGACTTTGTCAGCACGGATTTCCCATCGTGACGGATGTTGCACTTGTCAGCCATGTACAGCTTCACCTTTTCTCCCATCTCGGGACCAACACATCCCGTCCAGTTCAACCTTTTGAGGAAGGAGGTGACAGTATTAATCACAACAATAAACGAAAGTACACAAATATATTTTATCTTATTCTTTTTCTTCTTTTGGGCTGTCTAATATTTGCGTCAATATTTAGATGGTGGTGGGGAGATCTGTACATGTTTTACAATTGTTGGTACGTGGGATGTGGGAGAGGGAGGGGGGGGGGGGGGTTGACGAAATTTGATGTAAAATTTATTCAGATGTGACTGTGTCAAAATCCCAGTCAGATGTGACTGTGCCAAAATCCCAGTCAGATGTGACTATGTCAAAATCTAAGTCAAATGTCACTGTAATAAACAAAGCCTCAGTCAGATGTGACTGTAACAAACAAAGTCTCAGTCAAATGTGACTGTGACAAAATCTCAGTCAAATGTGACTGTAACAAACAAAGTCTCAGTCAAATGTGACTGTGACAAAATATCAGTCAAATGTGACTGTAACAAACAAAGTCTCAGTCAAATGTGACTGTGACAAAATATCAGTCAAATGTGACTGTGACAAATTCTCAGTCAAATGTGACTGTAACAAACAATAACAAAGTCTCAGTCAAATGTGACTGTGACAAAATATCAGTCAAATGTGACTGTAACAAAAAAAGTTTCAGTCAAATGTGACGACTGTCAAACAAGGACAATTTTAGGACAAATAGAAAACACTATTTAAATTCACATATGTTTCTAAAAGGCACATTTAAACCCCAACTATCATTATTTAGTCCATGTTCGAGTTCTCTTTTTTTGCCTCTTGTAGTCAATCGACGAGGTGTCTCTTGCCACAGTCCAACAGTAATCAGCAAGCATTGAAGGGCTCCAATTGCTTTGATACATTGTCTTCACAGTAACAATGTCTTGGTGAAATAGTTCACCATACTCATCACTGACCGCTCCGCAGATTGACTTAAAGAAATCCAGTTGAGAATCCAGAAAATGAATTTGTAAAGACATGTTGCAGCCTAGACTGTTATACTTCCTGACTTCCATATTTCGGTTAGACACGTTGTGTGTGTTGTGATCATTTCTATTCGCCGTCTTTTGATGGTTTGTGCGCATCTTGATAAGACGTTTTGGTTGAAACGTTGAAAATAATTTGTGTATTGCAGTTTACAAATCATAATCCCCTAGTTTTAGTGATAGTCCGTCTTGTCTAAGTGGAACGCTCTAAAAATATATGGTAATCAAAAAAACAAAACAAAAGCTGCATATATCTTTTAAAAAAAGAGCAAATGAACACATTTTTGCAATATCAATTTCGTTTTTAGCACCTCAAAATTAGTTAAGATCAACTTAATTCATTACTAGTACAATTTTGATGTTGACTAGTGAAAATGAACGATGCATATACGCTAAACAGGAACATAAGATCTACAGCCTTACATCACATGTGTTTGTATATCTGTGTTTGTATATCTGTGTTTGTATATCTGTGTTTGTATATCTGTGTTTGTATATCTGTGTTTGTATATCTGTGTTTGTATATCTGTGTTTGTATATCTGTGTTTGTATATCTGTGTTTGTATATCTGTGTTTGTATATCTGTGTTTGTATATCTGTGTTTGTATATCTGTGTTTGTATATCTGTGTTTGTATAGCTGTGTTTGTATATCTGTGTTTGTATATCTGTGTTTGTATATCTGTGTTTGTATATCTGTGTTTGTATATCTGTGTTTGTATATCTGTTGTATATATGTATATGATAGTGAAGCATGGAAAATTGACAATATTGCAAGAAAACATCTGGAGGCAAAAGAGATGTGGTTTTATAGAAGAATGTTGAAAATATCATGGACAGCTAAAAAGAGTAATGCTATAATTCTACAACTGGTCAACTCAAATAGAGAACATATTAACTGTATTAGAAAACGACAATCACAGTTTCTGGGTCATGTCATAAGAAGAGGCGGGCTGGATAACATCGTAACAACTGGAATGATCGAAGGTAAGAGAGACAGAGGAAGACAACGTGAGAAAATGTTGGATGGTTTGAAAGCCTGGCATGATGCAGAATCATCAGAAACTATATTTAAATGTATAACAAATATAGGACTGTGGAGAGACATGATCGCCTACGCCGGAAGGCATGGTACCAATGAATGAATATATTTATAAATATAAGGATATCTGTTATTTTTTTTAATGTTACATTTTGTTACATAAAACAATTCTGACGAAGACATAATACATTTTGATAGACACGTTGACTCCATGTCATCACAAAATTACCTGAATAAGAGGTCTTCGTTCCATGGAGGTGGGCATGGAAATCCCTCCCAGAAGGCAATCAGAGTAGAATCTAGCTTTTGTACACTTTCCATGATGAATCGGAACAGCGACAAGGGCGTACTTGTGAACATCAGGCATGCGCAGTTGATAAAATTAAAAATAGGGTATGAAGTCCTCAAAAACCAATATCCAATTCTAATTTGTGTCTCCTCATGTTGATATCAATATATCATGATACACTGAGGGAAGTTGATCATTTAATGTGTATCCCTGCGATACACATTAGGCAATGTGAGGTACGATGCTTTCAACCGTAGACGTAAGTCTAATTTGACTATATAAGAACTTCTTGACCATCACAAGTAATGGATTTCTGAGCGAAGCTACACAGTTTTGTTTACTTGTATCCTTTTTGAATAGTTCAGGTCGGTAATTTTTAGTTCTCGTAACTGGAAAACTCAAAAAACATGCTAAACCCAGTAGCTTATTCTTAACTTTATAGTCACGTAAACACTACAATAATACTTCACGACAATAGCAAATATATTTTTAAAATAAATAAATCTAGAGAAATGAAGCACAGGTTTGACTAAAATAGAATGCGAATATCCACTATATAAAGCACTTAACAAAGTCGACACGCTTCAATAATTCATAACATAATCCTCTTGTCACGAGGTCACTGTTGCTTGACTTCACCAATCAACAGGATTGAAGGTGATCTAGAGAAACAATGCATGATGGGAATTAGTATCGCGTTGGTTCAAATGATGAAATGCGATATTCATATTTTTAGAATGTCACGGGGATTTGAAGCCAGGGATGAAATAATCCGTGATGTTTTTGTTTGTTACAAGACGTGTATCCATACGAATTGTCCGGATTGTTTTCTTAGAAATATCCGTCTTCAATCAACATAATCCAATCCGTACGCCGACATCTCTGAGTGTTTAAATCCATCAGATTGTCTTGTAAGTGCAAATCTAAAAAAATATAAAAATGGATAAATTTAAAGATAAGTATGGCTAAATTCTCGATAAAGAATAGTTAATGATCAGCGCAAAATGATAAATTAGGTAAACTCAAAATTTTACATTATTGAAAATTTAAGTTTTGAGTTTGTTTATTTGATAGTCTGTCTGTCTGTTATTTGTTTGTTTGATTAATTGATTATTTGTTTGTCTGTTGTTAGTTTGTCTGGTCGATTGTTTGTTTGCTTGTCTGTCTGTTATTTGTTTGTTTGATTGATTGTTTGTCCGTCTGTTATTTGTTTGTTTGATTGATTGTTTGTCTGTCTGTTATTTGTTTGTTTGATTGATTGTTTGTCTGTCTGCTTGATTGTTTCTTTGTCTGTTTGTTTGATTATTTATATGTCTGTCTGTTTTATTGTTTGTTTGTCTGTCTGTGTATTTGTTTGTCTGTTTGTTTGTCTGTCTGTATGCTTGATTATTTTTGTGTGTTCATTCTCAAACCCTCATGATATCTAGAAAAACAATGTGATAAAAAACGAAAGTAAGACATTGAGATAAAACATGTATTGAATCTATAAGTAAGGGAAGATAGAATATAAAACATAGACCTTGAGTGAGAGAAGATAGAATATAAAACATAGACCGTGCGTGAGAGAAGATAGAATATAAAACATAAACCGTGAGTGAGAGAAGATAGAATATAAAACAAGTAACTTTACAGATGAATGATGGAGACACTTTTCTCGAACTCCCATTATATCTATCTTGTTGCAAAACGATGATCCTGCAAGATTGTAGCAGGACGTAGTCTAGAGAATGGAAATGCGGTGTACCACGTTTAAATTGCGCTCGTTGCCCGACACATCCGTCTTCGGAGTAAATTTTGAGTTTAAAATAAAAATGTCATTCTATGTTTTCTATTTTCTTCTGCGTTAATCTCAAACTCCTGCAGATTAGCAGGAAATAGTCCAATTAGCAGGTACAACTAAATGTGTGCTGTGACTTAGTTTACAGTCTAGCTGTGATCTGACACATCCGAGTTCAACATGGCTATTGGGTTACTTTGGCGGTCTATAGGATGGGACAGTCAACTGTAATGCAAAATCATTTTAGTCGCCTCCTCTTGTTATTCCATCACACGTTATGATGGTCATTTGTTAAATCCCCTTTTGAGAAGAATTATGTCCGTGATTAATGAGTTGGCAGATATGGAATAAGTGCTACTCTGGCTGCAAAATGTCCTTGGACAGTTCGGGAATTAGAACGCTGTAGATGATGTTTGGTCTACTCACGACTTTCTAGCTACTCTCCGCCTATAAAAGACGACTTCTACGCCACGAGTGATATATATGTAATATGACATGAGTAATAGATGACATGCGTGAAAGATGACATGAGTGATGTATGACATGCGTGAAAGATGACATGAGTGATAGATGACAGTGGGTGATCGATGACATGAGTGATAGATGACAGTGGGTGATCGATGACATGAGTGATAGATGACAGTGGGTGATAGATGACACGAGTGATAGATGACACGAGTAATAGATGACACGAGTGATAGATGACACGAGTGATAGATGACAGTAGTGCCATTCTTTCCTCACCTTTCGGTCTTCAACAATACGTGGGCGCAGTGCCATTCTATTTATAACTATTGTTGACAGAAATATCTAAGCCGGTGTGTGATTAACCATTAGCACTACTTCTAGAGTGTTGTGACTTCCAGGTATTGGGCTCGACTGTGTACAACATTTTGGTTTGCATCATAATTTCTCGTGGTAAATGCACAACAACATAACATTTTTGGATTTGAGGTTTAAAAATAATCGTTTCGTTCACAGGGCCTTTATCACGATGAGGAAGCACTAACATAAAAATAAGATTATAAAAACTGAACAGAACTACTGCACATTGAAACGACGTATGTAATGAAATATATCCTCTATATTGCTGCGTCATGCAATATTTCATTCCTACATACTACTTGCAGGAAATTATGTTACCACATAATTTATTTTCATAATTCCACCAAGCTTCTCACTTATTATAGGGGATGTGCCTGGCTCATTGGCTAAGCTGTTCGCTTTGTGCTAAAGAGGTCTCGGGTATGATCCAGCTTGCGACATCTTGCTTATAAAGTGGATTTAAAAAAAATGAGATTCCTGGGAATTATCATATGATGTTACGGGTTATGAGTCTTACTCTTGGTAGGCTTTGTTGATAGAGACAGTATACATATGGATAACCCGTGTACAATAAAGTAAATCCTCTACAACATGTTCTCTTACTTATTATTCATGCCCAATACATATTAAAAGATAAGATACCTTATTTCCTGTCTACGTGTTCATGTACTGTGGGGTTTGAGCATCAAGGCATATTATTTGGTCGATGTTATTTCTCAAAAACAAAAATATCTGTGTAACGGGTATCTATGTGGTTCCTACTTGATGAATGTTCCTTAGTGGTGTCGGGACAGACGCGTTCAGAAGACTGGGTACAAATAAAAACAACATATTTTAAATATCTCTGACTGATTGATGCAATGAAAAAGAAAAAAAAGTTATAAAGTGGTAGAGGATTGACTTCACTGTACTCAGTTTTTCATATATACTCTGTCACTTTCAGCGAAGTGACTCGCCGTCTGCCGAGAGTACCACTCATAGCACGTAACTCCGGAGCTTCAAGTGATAATCCACAGGGATCTCCGAAAAAAATCCACCTTGTAAACAAGTTGACACGTACAGGATTCGAACTCATGACCTCTTGAACACAAGGCGAACAGCTTAACGACTATGTTAGGGAGATCCCCAAATGAAAAGTTGTACCTCACTGCTGGAGATCACGAATGTGTCTCTTGTTCTAGTACATTGTGAAATTTGGTAATATTGTAATCAGTTTAAGCATGACCTGACTCCGGTATAAAGACCTGTGTACAAAATGGTCAACACGGCCTGATAGGATGATTTTTGATTGCTTCCGTGAATTATTTCCGTTATTGTTTCCGTGGTCGGCCGAGGTTTATTTTGGCATGAGTCAACAAATCTGTAAAAAGTCTTCTTCGTCTTCTTCTGCGTTCGTTCTCAAACTCCTGCAGGTTAGCAGGATGTAGTCCGGAGAACGGAATGCATTGTGTCATGGTTTGCAGCACTGCTGCGATATCTGTGCCTTTCGACCTGACACATCTTACTTCAGCATGGCTTTGGGTCACTGAGCCTATATGGGATGGGATAGCCAACTCCATCCCATAATCTCCTTAGTCGTCTTTTACGACATGCATCGAAGGTAAACAGTATTGCTATTCTTTGCTCCCCTTTCGGGCTCTGGCAACACACGGGCGATATAAATAGTCTATTGTTTAGTATTTATCCCCAGAAGAATAATCGTTCATATCATCCACACTTGCCGTTAAGCGTAGGTGCGGAAGCTTAAGCTGTCATTCCAAGGCCAGATGTGCCGCCTTGGTTGCATTAAGTCCATTTTTGTTCAATGTTATTTTGACGCTTTCTATCCACCGTTTTCTTGCTATATAACTATTTTCACCATATAAAAAGTGACCAACGACAATCACGACAATAATCATAAACGTCAAAAATGAAGGCTTGCTTACATTCTGTACAGAGGCATCTTACTGCCGACGTTTTCGAAATGAAGTATCACATGTTAAACATAGCCAGGCAACTTACGGCTCTCGTATGTTACAGCTCTCGTATGTTACAGCTCTCGTATGTTACAGCTCTCGTATGTTACAGCTCTTGTATGTTACAGCTCTCGTATGTTACAGCTCTCGTATGTTACAGCTCTCGTATGTGCCAAAACATAACACAGTTTGTTTATCAGATATATATAACAGTGGTTCTTGGGAAAAGGGTCATATAACCCACGTTGAGAATCTCTGATCTATATTACTATGCTCAACAGATTGATTCATGCGTATCATTGGTCACTTTCCGCACACTTGTGTTGCCAGTCAATGTAAAACTGAATCAGCCAAGATGAATGTCGTTATGTGTAACTAGTTAACAATAGTTATACACGGTTGTGAAGTCACGTTAAAAACATTTAATACTGCACATTATTAATAGTCAGTCATGTCATCGAACAAACCTATACCTGAGCGACATACATAACTATGTGTGACTCAGCAAGCACAAGTTGGCTCTGAAGCTTGCTCCTGTTTATGTGTGACTCAGCAAGCACAAGTTGGCTCTGAAGCTTGCTCCTGTTTATGTGTGACTCAGCAAGCACAAGTTGGCTCTGAAGCTTGCTCCTGTTTATGTGTGACTCAGCAAGCACAAGTTGGCTCTGAAGCTTGCTCCTGTTTATGTGTGACTCAGCAAGCACAAGTTGGCTCTGAAGCTTGCTCCTGTTTATGTGTGACTCAGCAAGCACAAGTTGGCTCTGAAGCTTGCTCCTGTTTATCCACGACAATCAATAAAAGGTAATAATTTTGTTGTGATAATTTTTCCATTCGTCGTCTTTTGATGTTTGCTGTGTATCTTGATAAAGACCTTTTGGTTGAAACGTTGAATATATGATTTGTATATTGTATGTTTTCTTGTGTACACATCATTTCCCACTAGTTTTAGATATAGTCTGTTGTTTCTGATTGAATCAATTATATAAATCTGTGTAATACGTAAGTACGATTCTGTTTATCCACAGAAATATTGTGTTTTTTTTCAAATCGACTTTTCGACGAAAATGTCTTTTATTGTCCTTTTATGTCCTATATACTCAATAATATCTTAACCGAAACGTAGGTTTAAACGACCATATTTCATGTTTTCGTATTTGGTCGTGTCTTGTATATTTTTACTGAATATTGTTATCTCACATTATTGATATTTATGTTTGAAGTTATATTAATCTTTATTGCATATCACTCAAATCAATATGATATTATCATGGTATTTGTAAAAACGATTTATCATCTACAGCTGACACAATGCCATATGATTATCATAAAACATGGACTCTTCTATTGTGTTCCCATTTGCGACCTATGGTTACAAAACATGGAAAATAAATAAAACTATAGCCAAGAGAATAGAGGCCCTCGAAATTAAGTACTATCGAATAGTCATGAGAGTACCTTAGACGGGAAGAAAGACAAACAAAGACGTGCTAAGAAAAATCGAAGTCCAAGAAGGCTGGCTTTTAAACAATATATTAAGAAGGTAGTTAGGTTTTTTCGACAACGTGAAGTGACACGATGACATGGGAAGGGTGTTGTTGGAGGGGGTGATAGAAGGCCGAAGAGGTAAAGGTCGACCAAGACGTCGCTAGACAAAAGATATTCAGGAATGCATGAATATGTCGCTAATGGAAGCGGTACAACGTGCCAGAGACCGCGGGAATTTCAGGAAATTCATAAGGATGGCTAGGTCCTGAAAAGAATGCATCACAAAACAACAACTTCTATTGCGTTCTTTCGTAAAATACTATAGCTTTGCATGATTTAGTTCAGAAAGCGGAATGGGTTTTGTCACGGTTTACAGCTGTGCTGTGAGATCTGCCGGTCTGACATTTTTCACGTCAGTATGACTTCTGGTTTACTTTGACCTTTTATGAAATGAGTCACTCCACCCCAAAACCTTCTTAATCGCATTTTACGACACTAGTTATATAGGTAACAGTATCATTATTCTATGCTTCCATTTCAGAGTTTTGCAGTTTTAGGGAGTTACAGGGAGTATTCATGTGGCTTGTGTGATAAAGTTAGGGAGCTACAAGGAGTATTCGGGTGGCTTGTGTGATAAAGACCGCATTCTCTTTCTGTCGCCACATCATGTTTAGGGTAAGTTTTTTAATTTATACTCCGACAGAAAAAAATCCCCAGCCCATACCGGGAATCGAACTCCGGATCTCACGGGTGTGAGACCAACGCTCTAACATCTCGGCCATGTGCCACATATATAACCAAATTGGACTAACATCCGCAGTTAACTATTTAAAAAAAATAATATATTTTTTCTGTTGATTAATTTCTGAACCAACTGTTCATGGGCTTGTGCCCGTTGACCCACCCAAAAAATAGTTCTTGAAACGGCATGTATTGTCCAACCTTTGTTTTAGCAGAAGTTCTACCTCTGTCGGTCAATAATACAACAATTCGAGAGACGATCTATTGCTTATTATACAGAATATATTACAGCTTTTTACATATATTTAAAGTTCCTAAATGTTTAGGAACAGCTTTGTACTGCTTGGTCAAATTCCATGATGTTTACTTTAAGACACTGTCACATTACATTGAAAAGCGAACACTCCAATTTTTACTTTTTACACTGTTTCATTAAGGTAAGCAATCACATAAACTTATTAATCACAATACTACCACATATAAAAAGCAAATTAAAATTACACTAGCTAATGACATCGTGCCTAGTGTTGGCTATGTCTTCTGTAATATAAAATAACTCGTTTATCGCAGCCTGGTCTTGTTGGACAAATATCAAACGTTCACAATGCTATTGTAATGTCATTATTAAACGCAAGGAAAGGATATTGTTACGTAAATTGAAAGAATTGCGACCTGTACTGTTGCTTTTACACTGTTGTTGTGTGAAATTAATCTCAAAATAGCTTAACTAAAATACTGCATGTCTAGGGACAATGCTAGTCCTACTAATATAATGCCCGCACCACTGCACTGTTCTTACCTATCCATAAGTTTCCTTTCCATTTATGGGCAGAATTCTTAGAACACAATGAATAGTTCTAGCAGGTTTTAAACAAGAACATTCAGATTTACCGAACCACAAAATATTTAATGCAATTCTGGATAACAGAAATAGAGGATTATACTAGAAACAATTTTATGATAATAATTTCAATTTAATTTAGTGATAAGACAAGAATAAATTCATGAAGAACAGTTAGCAACTATTAACTTTTAGAAGTGGACCATACAAATGGTTGAATAAACATGCATGGCACATATTTAAAAAAGCCCGTTTATTTGAATGTTTCATACGAAACAAAGACATTGCCTGGCGAGTACATACAGAAGATGGACACAGATGAGACGTAATGGGTATATTTAGACTTGGGAACTGAGAAACCGTGGAAATGATAAAATGGCTATGTTGTTTGACAGTGGGTTTTAAAAAAGAAGAATCAATTTGAAAGAACGGTGTCCGATATTTAATTAGAGAAGGAAAACACGAGACAAGGAATTTTTCCGCGGAAGAAAAAATCCTTTTGTAACCGCAGCTAGTTGGGTGTACACAAGGGAGAATTAGTTTCGTAATTTTCTGTTGGTTAAGTTTCCGAAATGAAAAGTTTCTTTAAAAAATATTTGTTAGGCGTTGTAGTCGATTAGAGAAATGGAGGATCAGAGGGAAAAATGGAGAGTCAGAGAGCAGAATGGAGATTCTTCAGAGGGAAGAATGGAAATTCAGAGGGAATAATTTAGAGTCAGAGGGAAGAATGCAGTCAGAGGGAAGAATGGAGATTCAGAGAGTAGAATGGAGATTCAGAGGGAATAATTTAGAGTCAGAGGGAAGAATGCAGTCAGAGGGAAGAATGGAGATTCAGAGAGTAGAATGGAGATTCAGAGGGAAGAATGGAGAGTCAGAGGGAAGAATGGAGAGTCAGAGGGAAGAATGGAGAGTCAGAGAACAGAATGGAGATTAAAAGAGAAGAATGTGAGTCAGTGAGAACAATGGTGATTCGGAGAGAGTAACAGAGTCAGTTAAGAACAGAGAAACGTAGGCGTGACAAATGCTTGCTATTTCTTATTGATGGACAAACAAATACACGACTTTCGTTATAAATAGTCAAATACACGCCTGTCGTTATAAATGGACAGACAAATACACGCCTGTCGTTATAATGGACAGACAAATACACACCTGTCGTTATAAATGGGCAGAAAAATACGTCTTTCGTTATAACCTTACTTTTAACCTTGGGGTCTTTGCTACCTCTAATATTTTATGGTAGTGTGTTCTGATATAACCTAATTGGACTTTGTCCGCTGGTTGAAAGGGGCACGCCTCTCCACCAGAGAGGCAAACACAATAACTACCTCTTTCGTTATAAAGAGAGAGACATATGCAAGCCTGTCGTTATAAAGAGAGAGACATATACACGCCTGTCGTTATAAATGGACAAACAAATATACGCCTTACGTTACAAATAGACAGACAAATACACGCCTGTCGTTAGAAATGGGCAGAAAAATACACGCCTTTCATTATAAATGGACAGACAAAAAGATTATGTGAAAAAAGAATTGGCACATTGAAAATAAGAGATCCCGAAGATTAAACACGCATACACACAAATTGCTGACGAACAGCGATGCTGACAAGCAATAAAGCTTGTGTTACTGGAACAAGGCAAATTATCACTCTGGAAAAATGGATTATTAAACTCCACTAGTAAGAATGGCAAATCAACAAAGCCCAAAAGGAAAAAAAAATATTGTATATAAAGACTCGAGGGATGATTAACGGTCAATAGAAATATGGTTTTAAGTTTGGTTTGTGCGTTTTTCGACCCCGTTTCTATTGGCTATTGTCGGAATGCTTTTATAGCAAATGAGAAGCTTGCAAATTGAGAACATTTTCCGAACGCCGTTATCAGCTCAAAAAATAAATTAATTACCGTTGCCGTGTCTAGATAAATATATGTACATAATTGGCAAGGATAGAAGGCAATCTAAGCGATGATGGACGGAATAAAAGATCTAGAGACATTGTCAGGATAGGTAAAAAATAATATAATAGATATAATATTTTGTACACGAAGAGGTAAAAAAGTATAGATAATAAACGAAACAAAATTGCTAGAAACTCATATTTTCTGCAGTTAATTAAAAAAATGAAATGTGCTAGTTTCTAACAGAACACGCAAAAGAGTTCATTTTGCAGAAATATGTGAAAACAAATTTTTATAAAAGAAAGACTATAGAAAACAAATAATTTTTTGCGAACGTTATAAAGTTAATTTCTTCAGTGCTATATAGAAGAAGAAATGAAAATGGTTAAAAATGAGTAGAGGGTTGACTTCTGTGTACTTGCATTTACATATATGTACTCCGTTGTCCTAAGCGAAGTGACTCTCAAGAGTAAAACGCAGAGGCTAACTTCGTATCATAAAGCGATAATATTCAACAACTATGAAAAAATTAACATTGTAGACGAGACTTTGAGAGTCGCATTAGAACTCGCGACCTTTCGAATGCAAGGCGACCGGTTTAACTAGTACGCCACAGATATCCATAGTGCCTCATATATCTTGTACTGAAATATGTGATACATGGAGTAAAATCTATAGAACATAGGCAAAATAGCCATGATGACTACAGATGTATTTTTAATATACGAATTTTGAGAATAGGATGAAATTATAAGGAGATTAATGTTGAAGTCATGAGAGAACATTATGAGCCACAAAACCAGCAATACGTATATAATGGGTTAATACTTCAGTTGTGTTCGGTCACAACAACATAACTCTTTAAACAAATTATTCCACAAGAATTAGAACATTTCTTCATTCGGTCATTTTGCGTAACAATATCCATTTATTGCGTTTTTCAATGACATCATAATGGCATTGGCAACGTTGGTAATGTATCGGTCGTTGCCTAGGAACAGGCGGTTATAACTGAGTACTTTTATACTATTGAGGATGTGTTGACACTACGCGTGCATTCAGTAAATATAACGTTTAATTGCTTCTCATATGTGGTAGCGTTGTGAGTGTTAAGTGTAAGCGCTCCTATTAATGAGCTATTTCTTGTGAAATATTCAAGTGTTTTGGTGAAGTGTTATAAAGTGAGAAATATGGATAACGTCGCGGAAAGTAAAATGATGTTCTCCCGAAAATAAAAAAAATATAGTTGAGTTTGATGTCAGTAGCTCAGCGAGCAGAATGTAGTAAGACAGTAGAACACCTCTCAAAATAAGTTCTCAAGTGAACATTAATTTTTCTTTCATAGTATCAGGATTGAATAATAGCAATTGGTAATGAAGGGTAAATAAAGTTATGACATTTCTCTTAAAATAAAATACACACGGCCTTCCAAGATAGTTAACTGGAAGTAAACTACGTGAACCCTTCCTGGTAGAGCGGTTAATGTAATTGTGCTAGTCTATCAACACTAGACTGCTCCACCAGGGTTGTGGCGATTCTTTTACGTTTTCTAACCACAAATATGAAGCTCGTTCATTGACTCCCCTCTCTTTCAACTGCTGGCGACGCCAATTTTAGTTATAGGAAGTCCATAGATGATAACGGAGCTTGTAGTTCACGCACTGCTCTAACCTAGAGGTTAGAATATTCTCTATTCAATCAATCAATAAACCCGTAACCCTTCAGGGTCGTTAGGGTACGACATTGGATGCTTCAGCACACAGAGTCCTCCAGCGAATTCTATCCTCTGATGGATGGATGTTGCGTTGCATTTGCATTAACGATAGTTTGTTTCACTAAATAATGTATGGTTTGTTTTGTTAAGAATATCGACACATCTCCTCGTAAAGTACCAAAATGTGTCATATATCTATTGGTAAACATGGTCAGACACATCAGACTGTGGAACATACATTTCAAGAGTATCCAGAATATGAAAAACTGAGTCAAACCAGCTTTCCAAAGAAAAAAAAACAGGCACAAAAGCTAAACATACACACACATTTGCTGCACGTGACAATTACACATACTCAAGAGATACATGTTCAGATATAAAAGAAGTCAAGTGAAGGAGTTCCACAAAAGACGGATGTGTCGGGCCATTGACGCAAAAAGAAACGGTCACACAACGCAATTCAATTTTCTAGACTACATCCTGCTGGAAGTCTAGTAGGACCATTGTCTGCTACAAGAGAGATCCAGTGGGAGTTTGAGAATGAAATCTAGTAGGATCACGGTCCTGCTACAAGAGAGATCCAGTGGGAGTTTGAGAATGAACGATGAAGAAGAAGTGAAGGATTAGGAGATAGAATATTACTACAAATGATAAGGAAGAATGTACTTGAGTTCACAGAAATACATAGATCTATATTAACCAACATTACAAATGTAATGTCCACTAACTGGACAAATCGATAAATGAACAATAGTGATATACCTATGCAGTATCAACACAAACTGACCATTGTTCTAACAGTAAATAACACAAAAATAATTTACAATTATTTCCCCAAAACATTAAAGTCATATGAGACACATCCTTCTCAAGATATTAACCCTGCGGAGTAGTGAAACGCTGCGCTTTGACCAGTTTTGTTTCATTGATTGGCAAGAAACGTGAAAAAAGACAAGTTTAGTTTTTGATTTATTATGTGTTTATGTTTCTTGACAAAGGCCGTATAGCTGTAACGTAGTTGTCCCTGTTTATATTATGTATATTTATTTTTTATAATACAATTTATATTGTTTTTCTTGTTACATTATATATTTTATTGTAATACATTCACACATATCCTTATTCACTGCAAATTTCATGCCGAATTCGGCTGTGCTGAGCCTACTTGGCACTTAACGATGGCGCAACTTAACTACGCTCCTGGCAGAAATAGCACGAACATTCTTGTTGGTTAACATGGAGTAAAAGCAAAACAAACAAACTGTAATTTTATCTGTACTTGAATGTGATTATCGAGAATATACTATTTAAATGTACTTGAATGTGCTTATCGAGAATATACTATTGCTTTAGTATATTGTAAATGCATTTTTGCTACACTTAACTAGATTGTAAATATATCTTTACTTTACTTTACTAACTATACTGTTAAAATTATCTTTACCTGCCTTTACTAGACTGTAAATATATCTTTATGAAAGTGTAAATATATCTTTACTAGACTGTAAATATATCTTTATTAGAGTGTAAATATATCTTTATTAGAGTGTAAATATATCTTTATTAGAGTGTAAATATATCTTTATTAGACAGTAAATGTATCTTTATTAGACAGTAAATATATTTTTATTAGACTGTAAGTATATCTTTATTAAACAGGAAATATATTTTATTCTTGATTTGACTCAACTTGGCATATAACTAACTAACTAGCCAAACAAAACGTGAGTTGGAACGTAGATAAGTTAGTCACACTTCCATCTGTGACTGCCCAGGCACAGCTGTTGTTTATCTATGATAATTTGCTTTCATGTCATCCCGCTATTAATTTAAAATAACATCGCGCTAGTCATGCAGTAAATTAATACATTTCAAATGAAATACGCCAATAATAATGTACAACACATGACCGTCTCAAGTATAGAACACCTTTGCACAGAAAACGTAAACATTACTGGAAAGGCGGTTTTGATTATTTCCTTAAATTCCGTTGGTCGGCCGTTGCTATTTTTTTTACATGCGACTCCAAGTATAGTGACCAACGGAAAACAAGATAATATTAAAAACGTAACGAATGAAGTTCTAATTGATTCTTTACAGAGGACTTATAGCTCTATCGAAGGATTTGTTAGAATAGTATGGATGTAGACCAGTACTAATGTAGAATAGAAGAAATGTAGACTGCCGGTGTGTAGAACAATAACAATGTAGCATGCAGGCTTATGGAACAGTAGTCTTGTAGACTGCCGGCGTGTAGAACAATAATGATGTTTGTGTTAAAAATAATGGAACTACCGTACATGACCATTTGGTGTGAAATTTGGAATACATCCAAACCTGTTATTTAGATTTGAACGCTGCGCACGACTTTAACGTAAATATGAGTCAGATACGACAATTTTGGTCATTGGAAAATTACTGTATAATTATTTCTTCTGCCACTATATTAATCACACATATCAACGAACTATGCTATCACGTGCACATGATACTTGATGAAATGAAATTTATAAATTCCTTATGCCGTTCAATATTTAAACTTCTATGCAAAATTTAATTAAATTCCACTTACTGGTTATTGAGATATTAAAGAGAATGTGTGGGCAACTATTTTGAAACACGCTATAGCAACAGCCTTCTGCAACTGTGACATGTAGAATTCCATAACCGTGTGTGGTCAATCACATTGTATTTTTTTTTCTGTGTCCGAATATGTTCACTTTTGTTATGTCACATTGTTCCCGGTTCTAGCTAGTGAATTTGTTCACATATATTCACGGTTTGGTAATTTCTAGAGGCACATATGCTTACAATGTGTGGCAAACGTTACAAGTTGTCAGTGATGCGTGGTGACAGCGGCAGGTGTTTGGTAGTGGTCGATACTTTTAACATAACAATCCTTATTCGATTACAACGTATCGATGCCAGAAAAACAACAACAAGTGCCAGATGAAAAGTAATATTTTAAAACATGGACTTAAAAAAGTAGATGGACATTCGTTTTCCATGGAGACTGCTGTGTGATTCGTGGTATACCTGACTACATAAAACTAGTTATTCATGGTAAATCTGGCTACATAAAACTAGTTATTCATGGTAAATCTGGCTACATAAACTAGTTATTCATGGTAAATCTGGCTATATAAAACTAGTTATCATAGTAAATCTGGCTACATAAAACTAGTTATTCATGGTAAATCTGGCTATATAAAACTAGTTATCATAGTAAATCTGGCTACATAAAACTAGTTATCATAGTAAATCTGGCTATATAAAACTAGTTATCATAGTAAATCTGGCTACATAAAACTAGTTATCATAGTAAATCTGGCTACATAAAACTAGTTATCATAGTAAATCTGGCTACATAAAACTAGTTATTCATGGTAAATCTGCCTACATAAGACCAGTATATCATGATAGATCTGGCTACCTAAAACTACTAATTTGTGGTAGACCTTCTGACTATCTAAAACCAGTGATTCGTGGTAGACCTGACAAACTAAAACCAGTGATTCGTGGTAGATCTGACCACCTAAGACTTGGAGTCTCTACACAGTACAATTCTTGCAAGTATCACGACAGCAGTGTACGCGAGTGTAATTCCCATGTAGTTGTTGAAGTCGCTTTAATCTTCCTTGTTCTAAAGATCTGTTGATAAATTGCTTCAGCAATTGAGGGGGAGGGGGTTTGAAGTTGTTTGACATTTATTAACAGGGGGGGGGAGGGGTTGATACAAGATTACGTAAAAAATAACATATACAAACTTTGTATCAAATAAATCATAATAGGGCAGGCAAAAGCAACATTCAGAAAAATGAGAAAATATATATTGTGTAATATGATTTTGTCATTAGAGGTGAGAAAGAGAGTTCTGCAGTGCTATATGATTCCTATACTAAAATATGGATGCGAGTCTTGGACAATAAACAAACTGGAAAGTGGGAAATTAGAGGCAAAAGAAATGTGGTTCTCTAGAAAAATTCTGAGAATACCATGGACTGTCAGAAAAACTAATGTGGAAGTGTTGAAAGAGTCAAATGCAAAACAGACCTTAATCAATAATATAAGAAAAAGGCAATCTTCTTTTTTTTGGCCACTTCATGAGACAGGAGGCTTAGAGAACATAGTCACAACAGGCAAAATTGAAGGAAACAGAGACAGAGGGCGACAACGTGAGAAAATATTAGACAGCTTGACAACCTGGCACAGCAGGGAAACAACAACAATCTTGATACATAATACTAGTGACTGAGAGCTGTGGAAAGTCATGATCGCCTACGCAAGCCGACATGGCACCTGATGATGATGATATATCAATAAAATTATTTGAATTTGAAAATTATTTCGTGTTTTTTTCTGCAAATCATTTTTTAAGGTAAAGGGGGTGGGGTGGGGTGATGGAGGATTAATGTTTTTGGGATCATAATTAAGCAGAGAAGGGGGAGGGGCATGAATTCTTGAGGTCTGTTGACAGCGGTGACAAAGTGGAAATATGTATTTAAGAAACTGTTAAAGTAATGTTATATTTATTTTAAGCATTTAACGGTTCTGTTTGAGTCTTTAACATCATGTAGGATCTGTCCTTCAAACCATAGCTGGTGGATCTGTGATAAATCATGTAGGATCTGTCTCTCAAACCATAGCTGGTGGATCGTTGATGCAAGTATGTCTCTTCTCCTAAAGAATTCATTTCAATGCTTTCTGTCTTTTTTATTTTCTTTTTCTTCTTCAGAGTTCATTCTCAGACTCCCGCTGGTTCTCTCTTGTAGCAGGACCATGATCCTATTAGATTTCCAGCAGGATTTAGTCCAAATAATGGAAACGCGTGGTGTCGCCGTTTTATTTGTGCTAAAGGACTGACACATCCGTCTTTGGCGTTATTTATTTTTGAAATAATTATTTTCCCAGATACATGTTTCAAGGATGAGCACATTTTCCTTCTTAGATCGATGGCTTTCTTGTGCATTCATAAATACCTCATATATTTTCTTTGTTGCTAGATTTCTGAATATGCGCATGTCGTTTTTTTAGTTATTTATTGATTTGCGTTAGTTAGGAAGAAAAAGATAAAAATAAGATAAAAAATAGAATATAGATTGTCTGAGTTAGATTTTCTTGAAGATTTTGTTGAACTCTGGTCCAGTATGTTTACGTATAGATGAGGTGTTAGATGAACACACGATCACAACACAAGTATATCATATTAGAACACACGATCACAACACAAGTATATCATATTAGAACACACGATCACAACACAAGTATATCATATTAGAACACACGATCACAACACAAGTATATCATAGCATAGTTTTGTTCGAAATACGAGCCATAAATAATGTACATGAAAAATCTAACAGATTTTTGCCATCATTAATCATGTACAAATGTCTACATGGAATCATGATATCGCTATCGTTGCACTGGCTACGAGTGATACTTTTAGTCCATTAAATGTAGCGAAAGAGAAAGTTCAGATTTCAAGAACAATTGCCCATAACATTATCAAAAATATGTCAAGTTCGCTAGAACTGGTCATAAAATTATCAAAAATATATTAAATTCGGCAGATCTGTTAATAAAATTATCAAAAACATTAAGTTTTCCAGATCTGTTAAAATTTACATTTTATTTTTTAACTGCGAAGTAAGCACACAGTTTGAATGTCTTGACAAAATCGCATCTTTTATTGGAGATGCGGTTAGTCAAGTGCGGAAAATCCCGTTTACTCGTTGCTAGACAATTCGGTGCCATTAGTCTCTTGAATTTTTAGTTTATCCTCTATCTTCCTACTTGACTTTACTTGTATATGCAATTATTTTAGCAAAATTGTACTGTCTATATGTTATTTATGTTTACAAGAAGACCTTTTGGCGCTTGAAGAACGAATATGGATGTTATATGTTTGTATTACTGAGGATACTTTAATACTTGTACGGGATGTTCGTTGTTGTTATAATAGTCCTTGTCTCGACTGATCCGTACTCAGTGACTTGAGTGCACAGTTTGAATGTCTTGACAAAATCGCATCTTTTATTGGAGATGCGGTTAGACTAGCACGGAAAAACCCGATTAATCTAGTTGCCATGCGATTCAGTGCCGGTAGAACGAATCTGGTTAAATTCTCGTCAGTCTCCAGATCTGTTCATAACATTATCAAAAATATGTCAAGTTCACCAGATTTGTTCATATTATCAAAAATATGTCAAGTTCACCAGATTTGTTCATATTATCCAAAATATGTCAAGTTCACCAGATCTCGTCATAACGCTATCGAAAATGTGAAGTTGGCCTCATCTTTCTATAAAGCTACACAAAAATATGTAAAGTTCGCAACATCTAACCATAATAATAGCGCAACATCTAACCATAACAATAGCCAGTTAGGTAACAATCGCTCTTTCTGAGATCAGATCATTATTTATCTTTAATAATATTTGGGTCTCATGGTGTAGTGGTTAAGCTGGCGTGTTTGTGCACAAGAGGTCTCAGGGTTGAATCCCGTTCTCGATGTCTGTTTATAAAGTGGTCTTTTGAAGATCCCTGTGGATTATAGCTTGAATCTACGTGCTGGGATCGGTAATCTTATCAGACTACTTGTCGCTCCGTTGTACCGTATAACTAGACCACAATAAAATCCGCCATCTACAGCCTTTGAGTTATTTGATAATAATCGTATCATATGTACACAATAAATATATTCGATCCAAGTCTTTTACACAATCGTATCTCACTTTTTCCAGCAAATGATTTCTGATTATATATATATATATATACGAACAAAATTCTACAACACACATATAAACATCGATAAACATTAAAACACACACATACACGCACTCACACATTTAGGCAAACGATCTCACGAAACATACTTTAACTTAACTAAAACTTACACAATTAGTAAAAAATCTACCAGGAAATCAACAGTTGATTTATAAACAACCTTCGTTGTTTCTCTGCCATAATTCATGAACAGTATTCATTACTTATAACTATTTTCTAACAAAATACTTTTTCTGATAACACCTGCACGCGCACACGCAAGCCAGCACGACAATTGAAAATACCAACCACGTACGTGCACGAAGTAAACTAAAAATAAATTGAACATTAGTAATCACGTGTAAGAGATAAACCAACTTACTATTTCAGAAGACACATATTGACGAAAGATTAATGATTCTTGCTACCTAGTCAGTTGGTAGTTATCACATCGAATGTAAAGTATCAACGATACTGCTGATACTACCTACAATTAACCCACAAGCCGTTTACAAGATGGTGTATCTCTCACGAGCTGTTTCCGACCAATGAAAGCGCGATCTTCAACTTCACACTCTGATGTTAGACACAACTTTCATGGACCAATTCAACCGCCAGCGACTTAAAATCAATTTCATAAATGCACGTACAATTATATACAGGAACGAGTACAAAAGGAGATATCAGGTATCGAATTATAATTATACACATGCGGGCGATACAAAATAACACGGGCGATAGTATTTTGTTTTTAAAATTATTACTACAATGCGTGCGTGTTGCCTGATTGCAACTGCTGCCTCACATCGAGGTATACTATGGGCAATCGCATCTGTTGCCACACACCGAGGACAACTTTCTGAAACTGCGGCGATTTCAGTAGATTCATAAGGAAGACTATGTCATTGAAAGAATATGTCACATGACAGATTGTATATGGGATCCTGTAGCTATTATCCATACAAACCGACATGAACATTTCTCCAGGAAAACAGATATGCATGTATCTATGAAAACATTTCACTTCAAATTTAATTATTACCTGGCCACGAAACTAGGAGTATAATTAATCACACAAACTTCATTTTTCTTCCATCCATGTTCGACCAAGTTGCTAAATGTCATTCTTTGTTGTTTATTTCTAACAAAATTAATCAGACAATGCTGTTTACTTTTATTGCATGCATGTTTCTGTCACAGATTTCATTTGTGTATTCTTCAGATGATCTGTAGATAATGAAGGCTTTATCGCACAATGATTTGTCTAATTTTCGATATTTAATTTTGTGTTAATTTGTTCAGTTTTAGCGCATATTGTAAAAACTTCACATCGTCTTTCCTCGCAGTGTTTTTTGTTTGGGGGGGGGGGGGTGATAAGATAGTAACGTTCCCACCGGGAATGCATGGTGTGATTTCAGAGGCAACTATGGAGTTTGTCTAAGAAGTTGATTACCACACCTCAAGCCTGAGCCGTTGTCTAAGAAGTTGATTACCACACCTCAAGCCTGAGCCGTTGAAAGCGTATGACACCTACTATCTACATTATGCCTCGAAATAGCGAGACAGTTAGAGTAAAGTTCCCTTAGAAGTAGAAGGTTGTACAACTCGTAGCCCTGCACCCTACATGCACTCTAAGACAAACAGTTAGTTATTCGGCAGATCATCATTACATGGCATTCCATTCATAGATGTTCCGGTCTCATATTCAGTGTATACTTCAGCGTGTGATAACTCACAGTTCCTGCTCTGTGTTAATAACTCTTCTGTTTATTCCTATATTCCACTTGTTTCTTGCAGCACCACGTTTCACTTCCAGGTCCTGTATTCGGCCTGTCTCTTGCAACACAACGTTTCACTTTCAGGTCCTGTATTCCGCTTGTTTCTTGCAACACAACGTTTCACTGCCAGGTCCTATATTCCACTTGTTTCTTGCAACACAACGTTTCACTGCCAGGTCCTATATTCCACGTGTTTCTTGCAACACAACGTTTCACTTTCAGGTCCTGTATTCTAACCGTAGATACGGAAGAAAGAAATATTGTCAAACAAAAAGACATGGGCTAAGTATCATTGCCGGTAATCCTTACCGAGTAGTCTCTTGTTTGACAGTATTTCTTCCAACGCATCGCAAGATACAATTTATTGTGCATCTATGCTAAAATCTCAGTGAGTGTTTACTCTCTGTTCATGTGGAGTTTTACCTCATGATCAAGGGGGGAGGGGGATCATCTGCGAGATGGAAGGAACAGCCCACAAATTACGGCACCAATTTCTAAACTAATTATTTACTCCCTCCTCCCTCTTGTAAACAACTATCAAGAGTTCAAAGACCCCCACCCATCTTAATATATAAAAAAAATGTACCTACCCCGTCCATCCAACATTTCTTAACATAAAAATTACGAAAAATTCCACCTTTTTCAGATTTTAGAAATATTTTTCGTCAATTTCTAGCAATGACATCGGCGTAGAAAAAAACCTCAGTATTACTAATGTCAAATTGTGTCAAACCATTTCCTTACCCATTGTCAAAAAATGTCAAACGTTTTCACACACCACCTGCTAATTGTTGACACAATGTATGGACAACCGGACAAATTTTTCTAGAAAACAGTTCACTGTCAAAAAAAAAAAATACAAAGAATATAATGACATGAAACTAGCAGTAAAACTCAACTTCCTGGCATAGGAGATGAGATGGCTACCGCCCTCATTTGCAGAGCCTCTGAAATGTGAGATCGCTAACATCTCACACCCCTACGGCATTAATAAATGATATGGGTTACTTTACTTTACTTTACTTACTATAGAAAACAAAAGTGGCAAACATGTTCTACTTCGCGGTTCTAAAATTATTAGTATCCCTCATAATCTAGGTCTCACTATTCAACGTAATACAAACCGGCTGGATTTTTCAAACTTTCAAAATTGCATGTTTTCCTGTGAAGGAATACAGGAAGGTTTTCCATGGAATGTGAAAATAAAGGTCGCTTTGCCATAGCAGACGCCGCGACACGTACAGCAAGAATTTTGATTGTACCTCCGAAAGAAAAATGAATGTGCAATATCAGGAATTGAACGAAATAAACTTCCGTGACTGATTTCGCAGCTCTACCCCGGATGTGATACCCCGACAAAGAAATATCAAAGAAAGAAATGGAAGATTCTTAATGTCATGTTAATTCGGAAACTCGAACAACCACACACCTCACAAAAATATACATTACAAAATGTGTTAGGGAAGAAAACGTGCAGCAGTCTACATATTTTTGCATAATTAAGTCAAAAAACATCAATAGATATTGCAGCTTCACCTGTGAGAACGCACGACAATTTGAATAACATGTTATGGTGACACACCGTTTACCGCAGCTACAAAACTATGGATCTGCGCCGCGACTATGAAAGCGTGATCTTATTCAGGTCGTTTAAAACATGAAAAACGCGCGCTATTTATTAGTCTATGGAAGAAAGAAAGGACATCTTCACTTATAAACCAGCTGCAGATGTCAAGGGAATGAGTACTTTGTAAAGATACAGGGCAGTCAACATATATCTCAGACTGCGCTATTAGGAAGGTGCTCGCTTGTGGGTTGTGAGGCCTGAAAGCGGAGCAAAGAATAGCAACACTATTTACCTTCCATGCATGTCGTAAGAAGCAGATAAACAGGATATGGGGGTAGAGTCAGCTTTCCCATCACATATCATATCAAAGTGACCAAGAAGCCATGCTGAAGTCGGATGAAAGGCGCACATATCGCAGAAATGCTGTAAATCATGACATAAGGCATTCTCCGGACTATAATCCTGCAAATCTGCCAGAGTTTGTGAGCGAAAAAAGAAGAAATCGTTGAAAAAACATGCAGAATTTAATTCTGAGTAGAAGAAGATCTCAACAAAACGTCACAGGAAGAGATATTATGTAAAGGAAGATCTAAAAAAAGCGTGACAAGAAAAAATATTAATAAAGAAAACATGATGATATATAAAAATACGTGCCTCTTTTGGCATAGTCCTTCTAGATTCAGAAGGACATTTTTGACCCAAAATAATAATTAGACCTTCTACGTAGGGGGCTGTCAACCTCACTCTAAAATTTCCTTAATCGTTTCCTGGGAAATGCATGACATGACAAGATACGGGTAAAATAAAATATAACTGTACTAATACAATTTATATAAATGGATAAACTCCACAATTTTATGTCTTTTGTGTTCGCTATAGACTCCTCTGTTACATCATGTAGACGGATGAAAATTGGCATCGTTGGAGTTAAGGTGCCAATTTTCAAATGGGGAGACGTGGCGCTATCCGAAAATCGAAGTTCTCATGAATTCCGTCATAGCTGAGCATTGATATGATCGTCATGATTACGCAACGTTTATAAATATACAATTTTATTCAATAGACTATGTGTGTGGTCTTGGTAGCAAAGTCGGTAGAGCATCGAGTTGTTTTTTCAGTGTTCGTTCCCCAGGGACGTTGTTTTTTTTTAAAATACATATTTTTCTTCAATTGCCATTACATTCTACAAAGGTAACACCTTGGCCGCCTTCATTGTCGGGAGTATGTGTTCTATTAGGACTACCCGGTCAACGCCGGATAGCGCTTCTAGTACAATATAAGCCCGTAGGAGAACTGTTGTAGGGTTCAAACCTCTCCCACACCTATAATCAGATGATAAGAGAGGGGATTTTAACCATGTCATCTTATTTAAATCCCGCCTACTGTCTTCGGTATTTTCTATACTCTGTATTTTCTATACTCTGTATTTTCTATACTCTGTATTTTCTATACTCTGTATTTTCTATACTCTGTATTTTCTATACTCTGTATTTTCTATACTCTGTATTTTCTCTTAGCTTGTTGTTAGGTGTCCCATGATTGAATAAGGATCAGCTTTCAGGATATGACACGTTTGGTCACTTGATATTCAGTAATCTTGTGACGTTCTAGAAAGTTAGTAACACCTTTAATTAACCGTCGATTTCTTCCTCTGCTTCTAATTATTTTCATTCATATTGCATGCTCTTAGTGCTGACCAATATGTGTTGCTTGCTGTCTCGTGACCAAACCATTCAATATATCTGACCACAGATGTTGCTGCAACAGTTCTTGTGATCTCTGCATTCCTCACATGATCTCTTCTTGTTCTGTTGGCTGCCTCTGCATTCCTCACATGATCTCTTCTGTTGACTGCCTCTGCATTCCTCACATGATCTCTTCTGTTGACTGCCCCTGCATTCCTCACATTATCTCTTCTTGTTCTGTTGACTGCCCCTGCATTCCTCACATTATCTCTTCTTGTTCTGTTGACTGCCTCTGCATTCCTCACATGATCTCTTCTGTTGACTACCTCTGCATTCCTCACATGATCTCTTCTTGTTCTGTTGACTGCCTCTGCATTCCTCACATGATCTCTTCTGTTGACTGCCTCTGCATTCCTTACATGAGCTCTTCTTGTTCTGTTGGCTGCTTTTCTTGGACATGTCAATCCCCAAGAATCATATATTAGCCCAAACTTCCCCTACATTAATCTTGTATCAGAACAATGATCTTACTAGATTTCTAGCAGGATGTAATCCAGAGAATGAAAATGCATTACAACGCTGTTTTATTTTTGCCAATGGACCGATACATCCATCATCTGCTGAGGATGATGAATATAAATATGCACACCTGTGTACCTTAAAAAAGTCAAGCTGAGAAATTAAAAACTTCATAACCGCTCCACGAAATAACAAATCATATCCGTATAGTGATACAACAGTGATATACACCGTGATATTACACTGCAAGATAAATCAATACTATTGCTAAGATGTTTGTGTAAAAAATGATTTAGTTGTAAGTCATAACTATGGGTTTGCTGTGTAATGGAAATAAAAAATGATATGTCGAGATAGGGATGTATACGAAATGCAGCAACCGTTGTCAAGGGGAACGAACAGCCATAACAGCTGAAGGGGAATTTCCGTTCCTGGGGGCTGGTTTGTGAATGTTCTACGTTAGCAGCCTGTCGATTGATCCAGAATGTGCGCCACTGCGAGAGGTCGTACCGTGATTTTTATTGGCTGGCGATAAGTGAGTAGCCTCATGTATTGACGTGAAATGGGATATTTCTAACACCTGGTACTGTTTAAAGGTACCGAACCATCCGCTTCGGAAACTGGAATTCCGCATCAGCTGTTAGGTCTGTGGATATCATGTAGACCATGCCAAAAACCACGTCCCTCGTAATATATACATTCCTCATAACTCATCTGGAGGAATCCTTCAAAACTAATGCTATTTTATCCTGTCCCATGATTTTCATTTGTCACTTTGTGTATACTTTTTAATAAAAAGGCAATGAACATCACGGGAAAATGTAAACAGCGTCACTTTAGAAGGAGGATTTCCGATGAGTACACAGGACTGTACTGACGAAGGGCTCGGGAAAATACAAATGTTTTGACCTTCAAATAGAAGATAAATATCACATTGAAAATATTGACAAAGTATTCGATGACATAAATAAGGAGCATTAAACATGGTTATTATTCATTTTATGGTTTTGTTTTAGAAGCCTGTTCGATCAAGTTCTTCGCAAATAATACATTTCCTTGGATTCATCAGAGGGGAATCCTTCACAGGTGACGCTTTTTGACTTTTTACGTTAATATCGTTCGTTGACGACACAAAGTGGTTTCATGCAGAAGATATAGGATCCAATTGTCTCCAGTTTCAACGATACGATACAGCTGCATGGTGTTGAGACCCATAGTCATATTATCTTTGTTGCTTATTGCAGTAATGTGTATGCGGCACATACAAAAAAGAAGCATGCAAGACATACAACATACAACATCAAAGCTTTCAAAAAATAACATGTACTTATTTTGGTGATGTACGCCTTTATTCAACGCGGACTTTAGTAGAGTTTTTTAACCATAAAAAGTGATGAAGATCGCGGTTAAGGTATTCCTATCACAACGACCTCATGTGTTATCAGATGATATATGTGTATATAATGAGGGGTTCCTGGACCTCAGCACTACATCTTTGAAATCATGCTGTACCCTCCACCTGACATATGGACCTCTTCTAAAAGCACCGCAAACGTCTGAGGAATGTTCTGGAGGAATCCCCCCCCCCCCCCCCCCATTTCGTTTCAGCGCTACAAGAGTTCTATTCAATCCCCAAGATATGAGGAGGGAGAGTCGGGTTCAAACCTTTGCCCCTACTCCGTTAGGAAGTCAAGCATAACTTTCAGAAGTAGAGAGCAAGCTAAACGAAGCTACATTTTGTAACAGTAACGAAAACGAAGTTACACTGAGTAACTGTAATGAAAACGAAGAAATTACATTTTATTATGTTAACCTCCCTCTCAACCGACGAAGTTTCCACAGCCCTGGTTCTACTGAAGAAGTTTCCACAGCCCTGGTTCTACTGAAGAAGTTTCCACAGCCCTGGTTCTACTGAAAATAATACTCACGGGTTAGACAGGTAATGAAGTCCTACTGAATGACGACTAAAACACTACACACTATCACTAACGGATGAAAATCTGGTACATATAACAAAACAAAACACAGAATATAATCTACAGAGGACAGTACACAGGACAACTGGTTCTACTGAAGACGCTCCCACGGCCCTGGTTCTACTGAAGAAGTTTCTACGATCATGTTTCTATTCTAGTAATGTCTTAGTATCTCATCATTATCAGGTTCCATGCCGGCTGAAGTAGGCGAACATTTCCAGTGTTCTATTTCCAGCGTTACGTATCAAGATCGTTGTTGTTTCCCTCCCGTGCCAGGTTATTGAACTGACTAATATTTTCTCACGTTGTCGCCTTCTGTCTCTGTTGCCTACTTGAGATCCAAACAATACAAAACAGACATTTGCTATAAACAGACATTTGCTATAAACAGGCATGTGCTATAAACAGACATGTGCTGTTATCCACCTGTAAGATCGTGCTATAAAACGCACGTGACAGTGACACAAGAAAGGGAATACTACTTCAAATAGGTATTTCTTATTCTCTTTATGAAATGAGAAGTACATTTTTCTTTTCTGTTTCATTAAAACGAACTTCTGATTTCAAGAAAGTGCTACTAACTGCATTGTTAAACCAAAATTGAAGAAATAACTCGGAGACACTTTGCGTATACAGCGATCATTAAAGATCTTCATTAGCATACAAATCAATTAAAGAAGACTGTAGTAATACGCTGTGAGGACGTGTATCTAATACCATTATAGGTTCTATAATCCACATAAGATATTACAACACGACTTAGAATAACACAATGAGCCCATGGAGCGCTGGGTCAGCAACTAACCAATCAAAAGCAACCCCATAATAGAAATGATCAAATGTGTCACAATACACTTCTAAATATGCGAGGAAGAAAATATCTTACAATCTGAAAAATTAGGAAGACTGAAAAGACACCCTTTAAAGCAGAGGTTCTCAACCTGTGCGTCGCGACTTCTTAGGGAGTTGAACGACTCTTTCACATGGTTCTCCTAAGACCATAGGAAAACATTTATTATGAAGTAGCAACGGAAATTATTTTATGGTTGGAGGTCACCACAGTATGAGGATCTGTATTAAAGGACCACGACATTAGGAGGATTGAGAACCACTGCTCTAAACAAAGCGGTTCAAGAAACAATTAACAATAGAAGGAAAAATACACACCACACAGCAAGAGAATCATTTACGCAAAATACTGAATCACTTGAACTTGATATTAAAATGTGAGGTATTTTATCTCCTGATACATTGACACTCAATCAAAAACACGCTACAAAAATATTCTCTGAGATATCAAACATTAGTTCCAAGACCATTCACACAGAAACAGAACAAAAATATTTATATACAGTTGTCAGAACACATACTACATAATTCTTATAGTTCACTGAGCACAAATCTGACTAACAGGAACTTCTCTGCAAAACAAGTTGTGGGGAACCCAAAATAATATAAACATGACCAATACTAGACTGGATGTTTAACAATTGATCGCAGAAGCAGCGTAGAATTGTCATCAATTGTTGTGTAGTGCCAGTATAGAAGCGTCAGCAATTGTTGCGTAGTAACAGTATACAAGCGTCATCAGTTGTTGTGTAGTATCAGGAACCCAAGACGATTGAAAAGAAACAACTCTATACAAGACCAATATGGACTGGATATTTAACCATTGATAGCAAAATAAGAAGAATCATTATGGAATAGTGACATTATAGGATGAATTTTTGCCTGTTCTACGGAATTTGTGCCTAGTTACTGAGATCCGTCATTATATGAATGTTATCGGGGTGCAATTGTATATCATTTTAACGGACGATATCTTTATCGTCTTCCTTGCTAATTCTCACACGCCTGCGGTTACCAAGATGTAACAGAGAGAACGGTATCATTTTTTCATCATTTACGGCTTAGTTTTAATATCGTTTGCCGTTCAACCTGCCAAATCCGATTTCAGCATAGTTTATATGTCACTTTGACATATGCATGGGGCAGCAAACTCCACTCCCAAACCTTCTTTGTTGCCTCTATCGTCATGAATGACAGTTCACTGTTGCTATTCTTTGCTCCTATTTTGAGTCTCGTCAACACTGACTATAGAAATGATTATAGCCCTAAAATGCATACAAACAAACGAACACAGAAACAGCACTGGCTGAAATCATTTGTGCCAAGGAATAACGCAGCCTCTATGAACTTTACAAGGTTGCCACTAAAAAAATGATTTTTACACATCTTTGTCATAAGACTACTGCCTGGACTTTATTTGACCTTTTTCGTCAATTGAAATAATTACTGCAATCATCGGAAGTTGTTTTCTGGTAGTTAGGACTAACATTAGCGATTTTGGTCAAGCTGTGATTTTTAATAATTGATATAACGGAAATAGCAGAATTTACGCGATCCATAAACAGACATGAGAATTGTGGCAGAAAAAAGAATATAGTCTTCCAGCCGCCGCGACAGACAATTTCTATAGACTTTCGGTTTTGAAAGTGAATCCCAGGATTTAATAATCCCTTGCACATACGTGCATCCTTTTCATTCAATCCTCGTAGTCGATGATTATCATTGTGTGTGTCCTCTCAAGATGTTTAAATCTGTGAACAAAGATTCATCTTCTGAACAGAAGGGCATTGTGAATCCCAGAAGGAGATTTCCTATATTTGACCAGCCCAATTCTCACAGATACCATCAACATCATTGAATGGTAATAAATGAGAGACTGCACTAAGGCTTGAATCAATACGGTACTAACGTAGATCACAAAGGAGTGAGCGGTGAGGTAAGCAAATAACCCGACTATCACCAAAGAATATAGATGACAGTATACAATACAAGCTAAGTCAACATTTCAACAGTGAGCTCTTTCTAAAGACATAATCAAATCGTTAGCGCTACCTTGTATTTTGCGTAGAAAAAAAATGATAATGCAGAAAATAAGATGTGGACTAGGCCTTCTCAGATGCCGCCTACATGTCTAGTGACTTGAGTCAACAAGTTTATCCGTGTTTAGTTGCATCGGATTCCTAGAAAAAACATGCGAAAGTCAAGACGTCAGCATGTACGTTCTCAAGTTACCATAAATATTGACCTGTCGATCGGCACACAGACAAAAAAACATAAAAAATCACACGCAATGCACATGTATGTAAACTGTGTTTGGCGTAAGAGCCTTCTGGGAAGGAAAGATTAGAGTACCATCTTCTAACTTCGCATACAACATGTAATACTCTACATATTGTGTATTACATATTAAGTATTATATGGATCTGCTGTCATGCTGGGGTCAGGGATCTGCTGCCATGCTGGGATCAGGTATCTGCTGTCATGCTGGGGTCAGGAATTTGCTGTCATGCTGGGGTCAGGTATCTGCTGTCATGCTGGGATCAGGTATCTGCTGTCATGCTGGGGTCAGGAATTTGCTGTCATGCTGGGGTCAGGGATCTGCTGCCATGCTGGGATCAGGTATCTGCTGTCATGCTGGGTTCAGGGATCTGCTGTCATGCTGGGATCAGGGATCTGCTGTCATGCTGGGATCAGGTATCTGCTGTCATGCTGGGATCAGGTATATGCTGTCATGCTGGGGTCAGGAATTTGCTGTCATGCTGGGGTCAGGGATCTTCTGTCATGCTGGGGTCATTAATCTGTTGTCATGCTGGGGTCATTGATCTGCTGTCATTTCAGGGTCAGAGGAAACGAAAGAGCCGATGTGTTGACTGGTAAAGCCTTGGTAAAAGCACCCAGATAAGAAGAGACAGGATTGAATTGATTAGAGCAGGTCATGGATACCCTAAAGAAAACTAAGACGAATTCGAACGTGACAATGTACATATTCAGAGAATGGTAGAAATGTGAGTGACTAGAAGTGATGGGAGAAAGTGCACCCTCACCAGAAAGATCAGAAGAACGCGTTAATCCGCAACTGACTGGGACACTGAGCTTATACACCTTTAGATGGCTGACGGAACGGCAAGCAGAGCATATATGGGAATATCCCCAGGAATATGCTGTGACGCTTGCTCCTAATCAAGAATACACACAACATATTCAGCTAGACAATCATATGTGCAGAATACAACCATAACACATTCTAGAGTGTCAGCTATCTACTCATCATTACGAAACTGTCGACCACCACGTTTTAGAACCCACCCTTATCTCTCATGGATATGATCATCAGTTTCGCAAGGATGAATGCACAGTCGACACCCTGGAGTGTGCTGTGTTTGTATTCTGTTCTAATTATTGTTAATGTGTACATGTTGGATGCAAAGTCTGAACATGGTACTCTGGTCTTGTATTCCCAGGAGGTACTTACACAGAACATAATTATCCCTAACGTATGGATATGAAATTGGCCGATGCATTTTTATAGGCGTAGCCCGTGTGACCGTCGACATCATAAGACCTATTAACTAATGGGAAATCTACACATAGAACTAATGACTCATCTGATTATTCCTGTCATTTGTATTGCTCAGTATGGTTATATACTTCGTGACAGCCAATACAAATTATGGAAATAATCAAATGTGCTATTTTAGAAAGCTTACTTTCACATTAGCTGAAAGATATATTTCCGTGAAAGGTATATTTCCGTGAAAGATATATTTCTGTGAAAGGTATATTTCCGTGAAAGGTATATTTCAGTGAAAGGTATATTTCAGTGAAAGGTATATTTCAGTGAAAGGTATATTTCCGTGGAAGGTATATTTCCGTGAAAGGTATATTTCTGTGAAAGGTATATTTCAGTGAAAGGTATATTTCAGTGAAAGTTATATTTCAGTGAAAGGTATATTTCAGTGAAAGGTATATTTCTGTGAAAGGTATATTTCCGTGAAAGGTATATTTCAGTGAAAGGTATATTTCTGTGAAAGGTATATTTCTGTGAAAGGTATATTTCTGTGAAATGTATATTTCAGTGAAATGTATATTTCAGTGAAAGGTATATTTCCGTGGAAGGTATATTTCCGTGAAAGGTATATTTCAGTGAAAGGTATATTTCTGTAGAAGGTATATTTCCGTGGATCACAGTTTATCCCCTTCGCAGATAAAAAAAATCTGATAAAATAGAGAGACTCTCCGCCGTGGTGCACCATCAATAGTATGCTAGCATATGTAAGCTGCCACTTTGATGTCACGTATTTCGATTCTTGTAACCTCACATACACCTCATCACTCTTCCCTTTTCTTACTTCCACAACCACCATCCTCTTCCTCTCTCTCTCTCTCCCTGCTCTCACATGAACCCATCTATGCTTCACCTTTTCCACATCTTTCCATTACTGTGCTATCTTTTACCAATCCTCCCACATTCCCCACTTCTTACTCTCACATTCCTGTCACTTTTTCACACACATCCTGTATTACTCTTATCATTTCGACAGATCACTCGCTTTCTCCTCCAACTTCTCATCCTCATCCTCCTCTCTCGCTACCTCTGCCTTATATCATCGACCGTACTAACATGTCTGTAACTATTTCTACACGACAAAACTCACGAGCTATCAAATAAATAAACAACACTAAAAGCTTCCAGGTTTTACGGTAATTGAAGAAATCATGAATGATTTTCAACTAACAAACAGACAATACAGACAGACTGATTGAACAGACTATTTATTATCTGTTTAATTTTTATTAATGTGGGTGATATTTTGGGTTCGTAAACTTAAGACGGGCCAAAAGTCAGTAAGTGCTAGCTGAGAATAAAATTGGAGAAGATTAAGCATAGCTCTGGTAAAGTATTGCAAAAACATGCAACGAGCAGATATTTAATATTATTTCTATCTATAATTTCGTAACCCATCAGGGACATAGGGGTACCACATTGGATGCTTCAGCAAACAGAGCCTTCCAGCGATTTCTATCTTCAACCATGTGGTAGAGTGAGGAAAAATCTTGTCCTGTCCAGTTCTTGATGTTTTCTGCACGCTAAATTGTTTTCCTCTTCTCTGCTTCTTCCACCCTCGACTATACTATCAGGGTAAGAGTAATGACCCTACTGGTGCAACAGGATGTAGTCCAGAGATTGGAAATGCGTTGGATCGTCATTTTATTTGCGCTAATGACACTACACATTCGATTTCCGCGCGGTAATTAATACGCTCAGTATGTTACCACTTCCCGTGAACATAGGAATTATGTAACCATATCGACAGTAGGCTACCGGTACGAGAGAAATGATTCCTGTACTGTAAATTCGACACTAATCTAAACGCTAACCAAAGTCAAGCAAACGCCACCTTTTCACAATTTTAGGCATCGCTATCTACTTATCGACAGAAGCTCATATTTTTTAAATAATACTATAAAGAGACAGACTTTAGTTTCTGGCCACCTTGTGTGACATGTTCATGTTGGTAAAAGGAGAGGGGGGTGGGAATTAGCTAGTATCGTAGATGGGGTCGGTGGTGTTGGAGAACAATTTGACAACTGGCAAAATTGAAGTAAAGAGTAACAGGACGACAGTGTAAGAAAATATTTATATAATTGAATGCCGCAGCTTTGCAAAGGCATACCAACACTAATCACGAAAGACGATCCTAGAGATAGACGGCACAATGATGAGAAGAGATAAAGCAGACTTGGTCAAGGCAGTAATACATTCATTTCAAGATGAAGATCATGTCAATGAGAATGAGAACGTACGCATACAGAGATTATTAGAAAGGTAGTATATAGAGGGGGGGAGGAGAAGAAAAAGTAAATTTGTTGGAATGGCCCAAAGATCACGCATTCAACATCTGATCAAACTCTGAGTCTACATACATTGAGATCCCGCCGAAGATGGATGTGTCAGGCCATTTGCGCAAATAAAACGGCGACACAACGCATTTTCATTCTGTGGACTACATCCTGCTGTAAATCTAGTAGAACCATGGTCCTGCTACAAGGGAGATCCAGCAGGAATTTGAGAATGAATGCTGAAGAAGAAGATACACTGAGATGGCTGCTGGAACGGAGATCGGAGCATTTATGGGAATGCCCCACGTGCTGTGAAGCTTCACAACACGTGGGGCATTCCTATAAGTGCTCCACCTTCCGTTCCAACAGCCATCTCTGTGTATGAAGACTCAAAGCCCCAGAAAATTATGATTACGATAATATTTATCATGATACGATCGTAGAGGTAATTGTTAGGATCAATGGTCGCCTGCGTAAGCTAACACGGCACACGATGATGATATAATATTATTCAGGGTCTGATTTCATAAACAAGAGAACACCCCATACATCTGACAACCACTGAATAAACAACAGAACACCACCAACATCTGACAACCACTGAATAACACACAATTGAAACATTACGCAGGTGAGGATAAAAACATTAACCAAAGTGGAAGGTTAAGAGCATGCATCTATCAAATAGACAAGTTTATAGTCTATACAGTAATTTATCTTTATAGAAGAATTCCTGCAGAGCTTCTATCACTAATAGTGTTTGTAAATAAAACAATGGAACAGACTCTCCACATTTTTTTAAAACTTGAAATGAAAGCATTCTTAATTATCCTCTTGTTCTGCTAGTATATACAGTTTGTATTTCAAGACGTTTTTATATCAGAGGTCACAATAACTGTTTTTCCGTTATACACCGATGTGTCCAACAGTTTTAGTGTTTCAATATCCGGTTCTGTGGCAGGGTGGTTTAAAGCGTGTTACGGATGTCCAAGATGACTGTTTCAATTCTCGCCACATACAACTGTGCACATAAGAGTAATTCATAAAGCAATGACAATTGTCATTGATTTATGACAATTAGAGGGCAATTTAGGGGGCAATAGGCTCATCTACGAGGACTACACAAAAGGTAACTATTTGAACAATATAAATAGGTTGAGTAAATTGCAATTTACTGAAGTATTTATATTGTTCAAACAGTTACCTTTAAGCGATTTTTAAATATATGATTGAAATGTGGGCTCTGCCATCGCGATCTCCGGATCAACATGGATTTGACTACTCCTAGGGGAGATGGGTATCTATATAACACATAAAGGGAGTTTACCCTTTAAAAAAGGGTGGAATGTTTAGCGTCACATATTTTAGTGGGTAGATTCCCTTATATAGTTTATGTAGCTACCCACCACCCCTTGGAATGGTCAAGTCCATGTTGACCGGGAGATCACGACGATAGAACCGAAATTAAAAAGCCCAGTATCATTAATATATCAATATTTTTGTTCAGTTTGTGAAGTGTTAGACAAACACCACTTTTTGTTTAAGCCATAGTAGCTGTTTAAAGGTGACATTCTCACTATAAAGGAAAAAAAACCACTTTCGTTACTGCATGTTGTCATGTGAAGGAGTACAGGGAGGTTTTCTATGAGCTGTGAAAAATAGGCCGATTGGCCATAGCAGACTTCGCGACGTGAACAGGAAGGATTTTGATTGTACCTACGAAAGAAAAAAAATCTGCCCCAATCGTGGATTTAACCCGCGAACTCTAGGGTCTGAGAACGGCGCTCTAAACCACACTGCATTGCGCTCCATCCTCACTATTAATATGCAGAAAAGAAGAACACCGTTTTTGTTATTCGTGAGTGATGAGTGATGGCATGCAGCATATACAGATTCATCCATCAGTGAAGTTGTAGCATGCCTGTCACTCAGCAATTCTTTGAATATGTTAAGAAGTTGGGAAACGGCGTGAGTTTGTGATAAACGGTTTACAATTGGGTCTGGCAAAATTAGTGGCCATCTCAGAGAATAATGCAGCGTGACCTTTGACGGAACATCTGTGCGCGGAAAGCGTAATCATGACCTAGACAGTCAATTTTGATTTTTCCCGTTAATTTATTGGTCAGCCTTAGCTATTTTTATATGAGATTCCAAGTATATGACTAGTGACCAACGAGAATCACGAGTAAACGTAACGAATGTAGTCCTAATTAATTTTGCAAACAGGACTTGTTACTTGTGGAAGTCACGAGTGTAGCCATTGAACGCCTCGAAACCAGCGACTAATTGCGAGTGAACACTTCCGAACATCTAGTCATTGATTGAGAGTGTACACTTCTGAAGATGTAGTCATTTATTGAGAGTGTACACTTCTGAAGATGTAGTCATTGATTGAGAGTGAACACTTCTGAAGATGTAGCCACCAGTCAAGGTTCAGTATACATTATCCATGATATGTGACATTACAACAGAGTGTCTTCAAGGCGGTATTGTCACCAGAGCTGGACTTTCAGGTACAATGAGAGGTACACATATGATGCATGAATAGTTAAATAAGCGAGCAAATTCATTTTTATCAGCTTAAATCAAGCACTTTGTACGAGTTTGAGGTTTTTTGTAACAAACGTAATGGTGACTATGTCGAAAAAACGATACGGTTATTTTGTACTATCTTAGAATGTATTCACAGCGAAACACCATTTAAGTTTTTAATTTGAAGCACCCTGGTATAATTTTACATATTGTTCTAGTATTGTTATATATAGACAGCGTATATAAAATGGATATAGACAGCGTATATAAAATGGTTTCCAGTAACAACGGGTATAAAACAAGGATGTGTTTTGTCCCCAGTAATGTTGTGCATCGCGTTTGACTGGGTGATGAGGAAATGCACAAACCACAAACAACGAAGAATCAAATGGGTAAACAACAAAACCCTGGAAGATCTAACCTTCGCAGATGATATTGCTCTCCTGAGTTCAACACACCAAGATCTCCAAGAAAAAACAGAAATATTCACATTTTTCGCGCAACAGATAGACCTTCAAATAAACACACATAAAACGAAAATCATGAACTTTACCGGCCTGACAGAATCAATTAAACTAGATGATAATATACTAGACAACGTTTCCAATCTCGTATATTTGGGAAGCAAAATAACAGCAGACGGGGATACCAACTAAGAAATCAAGACTCGAATCGCTCTCGCCTCCAACGCCTTTAACAAACTCTCAAACATCTGGAGATCGAAGATCGCAAGTAAACACATCAAACTGCAACTATTCAATGCAAGTGTGATTCCATCATTGACATATGGATGTGAAAGTTGGTAATCTACCGCAATCTACTTCAAATATAACATTAGCTAATTTTGCGTTACTTAATGTTACATTTTACTAACATTGCACTTCACACAGAATCACCCTGGATCACTATCATCACATGTTCGAGGTGGCGGGAAACCTTTCATTGTTTATACAGCTTGTGTTCAACATTCCTAAACAATTTGTTTATGTACTGTGACTCATCAGTGTGTAGTGGTAACATGGCATGCGTTCTCGCTACAGTTGATAAATGTCAGTCACTTCATGACACATTTTCCGTGAATTTATATGAGAATCCTCGGAGGTCTTTGTGACCCCTCTGTCGCACGAACCGGAAAGAGAAATATACAATAATAACAACGCTCTTATTTCAGCTGTAAATATAATATATATATTTGTGGTGAGGCAAGTATATCAACTTACAAGCAAGGATTCATCTACATCAGGTGCCATGCCGACTGTCGTAGGTGCGGCGCCATGCCGAGCAAGGATTCATCATCATCAGGTGCCATGCCGACTGTCGTAGGTGCGGCGACATGCCGAGCAAGGATTCATCATCATCAGGTGTCATGCCGAACAAGTATTACCTACTAAGTCTTCCACTTCACAGTAGCATCGACCATCACATATACAAGACTTGCTTACTAATTGGTACCATTCTTCTACAGTTACGTGTTTGACTTTTCGCATAATTTTAACTGGCAACTTTGTGTAGAATTTCTATCTACAGCCAAGGAGAATCAGCACAAAATATAATTTGTAATGCGGTACTTTAGAACAACGAATCACTAACGTTTGGTTTTACCAGTAGCTTCCTTACTGTTTTTTTTCTTTGGTTATTTCATAGACAATGTCTGCGTTATCGAATTTTCCTAAACATATTAACTTTTAATGTTTAACTTCAGTTCTTGACACGTGTAGCTTCAGTTTTGACGTGTAGCTTCAGTTTTTGACATGTGTAGCTTCAGTTTTTGGCATGTGTAGCTTCAGTTTTTGACATGTGTAGCTTCAGTTTTTGACATGTGTAGCTTCAGTGTTTGACGTGTAGCTTCAGTTTTTGCCATGTGTAGCTTCAGTATTTGACATGTGTAGCTTCAGTTTTTGACATGTTTAGCTTCAGTTTTTGACATGTTTAACTTTAGTTTTTGACATGTTTATAACTTCAGTTTTTGACATGTTTAACTTTAGTTTTTGACATGTTTATAACTTCAGTTTTTGACATATATAGCATGAATTTTTTACATATGTAGCTTCAGTTTTTGACATGTTTACCTTCAATTTTTGACATTTGTAACTGCAGTTTTTGCCATGTGTAACTTCAATTTTTGACATGTGTAAATGTCGCTGTTGTAAACCATAACACAACACATTTGTTTTCCGGAGTACATCCTGCTAATCGTCAGGAGTTGAACAAAACAACGCAGAAGACGAAGTATTGTGTTTTAAATAAAGACGGTGAGAGTATCAGATATACGTTCTCTGTTAGTACATAACATCATCATCATGTGACATATTCTTTCCAGAACGTAGTCTTTCCTATGAATCTCTTGAATTCTCCGCGGTCTTGAGCAAGTTGTTCCGCCTCTTTTAGTAATATGCGCAGGTATTCTTTAATGTCTTTTGTCCAGCGGCGTCTTGGGCGATCGTTGTCCCTGTTGACTTCTATTATTTTCTTTTAGTAACACTCTCTCCATGCCGTAGTGTCTATTAATGTGACCGAAAAAAACTAGCTTTTTCTTTAAGATGGTGTTCAAAAACCAGTTTTCCTGTACGTTAATTGTTCTTAACACCTCCTGGTTTGTTTCCCATAATGTACTTGGTATTCTCAAAACTCTTTAATAGCACGTTCATTCAAAGGATGTTATAACAAACAGGCCGCGTTAGCGCAGTGTTTTGCGCACTAGCTTCGCATATAAGTGGTCCTGGGTTCATTCCCCAGGAATGGGTCGACCCAGCCTTAAATGGGTACCGCATTAATCCGGAAAGTAAAGACTGCAAGGGAGAGAAGATGGCTACTGATCTCTGAAATGTGAGAACGCTAACATCTCACACCGCTACGGCATTAATAAATGGTATGGGTTACTTTACTTTTTTTTTACTTATAACACACAGGACAGGACAGTAAAAATGCATACAATATTGTAAATAAATAAGCAAAATTAGAAACAAATGGTAAAAATAAGTTTTGCATTGAATGAACAGTTCGTCCGACAAAAATCTTTATAAAGATGTTGCCACAATTCTATATAGTCTGCAAGTTATTGTTTTGTTTTATTTTGTCTTTTACACTTATTTGTTGAGGTCTTATGGTCAAGAAGTCATTATCATGTATTTAGTCATTGTGTCATGTGACGTATTCCTTCCAGAACGTTGTCTTCCCAATGAACTCTTTAAACCTCTCTCTGTCTTGGGCGATGTGGCTTGCATTTTCTAGCGATGTATTCCTGTTATCTTTAATGTCGTCAGTCCATCGTCTTCTTGGTCTGCCCCTTCTCCTCCTCCCAGGTACTCTTCCCTCCATTATTTGTCTTTCTAAACAGTTGTGTCTCTTTATATGACCAAACAGGCGTAGTTTTCTTTTTGTTATTGTGTTTAGTAACCAACACTCTGGAATATGCAGTGTGTTTATAATATCTGAGTTTCTGATTTTATCCTTCCGTGATATTCTAAGTATCTTCCTGTAGCATTTCAGCTCGAAGGCGCTGATCCTCTTTGCCGCTGTTTTACTTAGAGTCCATGTTTTAGTCATTGTAAAACTAATATTCAAAGCATTGTCTGACATATTTATGTGTATGTCTGTCGAGAATAGAACTACCCAGAAAAAAACTCTACGGAATAGAACTATCCAGAATAAAACTCTACGGAATAGAACTATCCAGAATAAAACTCTACAGAATAGAACTATCAGAATAAAACTCTATGGAATAGAACTATCCAGAATAAAACTCTACAGAACAGAACTATCCAGAATATAACTCTTCGGAATAGAACTATCCAGATTGGAACTGTCCAGAATAGAACTGTAAATAATAATAGACCTGTGCAGAATAGAACTTTCCAATATAGAACTGCGCAGAATGGAGCTGTCCAGAATTGAACTGTACAGAATAGAACTGTCCAGAATAATAGAACTGCCCGGAATGGAGCTGTCTAGAATGGAGTTTTCTAGATAGTGGCAGTAATACACTATAAGTACAGTAATAGACTATAAGTACAGTAATACACTATGAGTACAGTAATAGACTATAAGTACAGTAATAGACTATAAGTACAGTAATAGACTATGAGTACAGTAATCTGATGAAAAACTAGAAATAAAACAAAGAAAGAAACGACTTTTGCGAAAACCCAGTATTAATGGCTCCAGAACCGCTTTGAGATAAGATCCCTGAAGTACAGATGACCACAGAGCTGTTTTGATATATGTCCCCTTCCCTCCCAAAGGCTAAATAAAGAACACGATTTTTATAAATTCGCATGAACATGCTGTACATTCCGCTTCCATTAAGCAGACGGTTATCACTTTGAGAGATAACCGATTTGTTATCGTGGAAATACGCCGAACGCCATGGTAGGTCGAGTCTTTGATAGAAAGGGACACAGACATTGATGGCGACGCTTCAGACAAGATAATTGAATAGAAATGAGAAGAATGCACACCGTATTATTTTATTTTGTCTAGATGTAGATTCGAGTCTTTCAGTGAGAGATTAGAATTCATCAACTTTAGAGATTAGAATTAATGAACTTTAGAGATTAGAGTATGGCTATGGCAGGGAAGAGCAAACTTTAACTTGATTCTGAATGTAGTTGTCTAAACTTAAATGTTCACTATTTTAATGGTTGAAGCGCCCTCATATAACCAAATTGGACTAACCTCATCGGTTGTAAAGAGAGCATCTCGCCGTAAGAGGTACTTTTTTTTTCATAAAAAAACCCCCACTTGCTGGAGACGATGATGATGATGATGTTCCTCCTTCGCAAGCGAAGATGAGCATAGTATGAAAAAACAATAAATGCGATGAAAAAAATAAATAATAATAATACATTGATAATTGTCTAATTTAGTTTGTGAGTTCGTAGGTGTCCTATACAAACTGGAGACATGAATCTATCGAATATAGAAAAAAATCAACAAAGTGAAATGAACTGGCTGTACAGTTTAAATGTATGATTACAACCTCCATCAGTTGAAGCACGTTCTGGGATGGAAGAAAATTAATGCGTTTACTGTGTGTTACCTATGTTACTGTACATTACTGTGTGTTACCTATGTTACTGTACATTACTGTGTGTTACCTATGTTACTGTACATTACTGTGTGTTACCTATGTTACTGTACATTACTGTGTGTTACCTATGTTACTGTACATTACTGTGTATACAAGACGAACTGCATCCTCCGTATCTGCAGGAGTTTGAGAACGAACTCAGAATAATAATGCAAATAATTAGTAGGAATCGTGAGAATGTTTCAAGACGGCGCAGATATTAAACATAACGACATTTGAGAGAAATAATATGGCCACGTTATATTTACAGAACAACCGCGAGATTCAATCTCTGCATGAATTGAATGTACGCAGCCTATCAAAATGACACAATGACATGTAAGATTAAAGAAGATGCATCGCTGCATCGTCAACATAAATGACAACAAAATCAGGTTTGTATGAAAGCAATACTCCAAGGAAACACAACCGGTGTAAATGAAAGCTAACAGATGGAAGATATATTTGATAATATTTCTGGAACTTTTGATCACGTCTATTTTCTCTGAAACCCATTCATTTCTCCTCGAGTGTAAATTGTGCACTTATCAAGGATACACCGAGGGTTGTTTATTTTGTGATCCATTATGGTAAATTCAAATGCTTTACGCGTGCTTGTAAATATTGTAGCGGATTCTTCCAGAATACATCAAAACACGATCAATATTTTCTTTATGCTAGTGTTTGTTTGAGATGCCAGAAGTATAGTTGTCGGGTGTCGGTCTTGTATAGTCTTGTGTACAGGTAAAACTTGTGGTCTTAATGAACACAGACTGGGAAACGATGCCAGGATCAATCAACTCATCTTTGTTTCAGAATACGTGCATTGAGCGAGCTATACACAATAATTTTTGTGTATAAGCATCATAGTGGAGAAAATAACTTCACAAGAAAGTATAGATTTGGTTAAAGTATGAAAATAAAAGCACGCACTTTGCGCATCTCTTGTCGCGCACTGAATGAGACCACATGATTGACACTTCAAATAATTGAAAGTGGTTGTTATGTGTCATACACCATCTGAGAGTTAGAAGCGTTAGACCGTGAATTATTACAGTTCAATGATTATATATATCTAGTCATAGACCGAACTCAACATATATATCTCTATCAACATTATAGTGAATGTTAACAAATGTAAAAATTGTTTACATTTTGCGGTTAACGGGTTAGTTTAGTATATGTGCTCGTGAACCGGAATTAAATCCTTAGTCATAAACAAAATCGTTGGATTAATCAACTAACATCGTAAAGTCCAGACCGATTTGTGCAACAGAAGTCAGTTCATTCCAATTCTTTTTCATTCAAATTGATAAAATCAGACAGGCAAAAGAGCAAAGGGGTAGACCACAAGAAACACGCAGATTCTTCTTTACTAAGATCAATACTCAGAGAAAGTAAAACAACTAATATTTACACTATTCAAGAACTGCACAGAATAGCTTTGAACAGATATAATTGGAGAGTTCTGACCTCTGCTCTTTACGCTAACTTCAGCGCAAAAGGAAAATGAATGAATAAACAACAAAAAAATACATAAAAGTGGCTACATTTATTTTCGTGCCGGGGCATGTGGGTGTTCGAGGCAATGAAAGAGCGGATCAACTGGCATCATGCGCGATTGTGGCACAGGGCGATGAAGCAATGGATCGCATTGACGTTTTGAACTCCTTAAGAGATATAACACGCGAGAATGAGACTAATTAACAAAAATGAACAAGAAACAAATAAACAAAAATGAACAATATTCTGACCAGGTTCAGAATATTAACTACGAAAGAAAGTTAAATACTCAACAACATAATAATAAGAAATTAGAGTGTTTTTACCATATAGAAAGATATAACAGCATTATATACCTCCTATTATAGACCCTTCTATTATAGACCCTTCTATTATAGACCCTTCTATTATAGACCCTCCTATTATAGACCGTCCTATTATAGACACTCCTATTATAAACCCTCCTATTATAAACCCTCCTATTATAGACCCTCCTATTATAGACCCTCCTATTATAGACCCTCCTATTATAGACACTCCTATTATAGACACTCCTATTATAGACCCTTCTATTATAGACCCTTCTATTATAGACCCTTCTATTATAGACCCTCCTATTATAGACCCTTCTATTATAGACCCTCCTATTATAGACCTTTCTATTATATATACACATTTTTAAATAACCCTTATGAAATTGGTTAAATTTCTTTATTTTCATTTCCTGTTTTATTGAGAAACGTGGACACTGGGTAACACATTTTTGCTAATCACTGTTAGCACATATAATAACACATACAAATCGAAATTTCTACCAAAAGGCCTTTATTATTTTGCGGATATTTCATGATTTTCTGCTAACTTGCTATTTGATTTTGTTTCTTATCTATCCTTCTAGTTTAAAAAAATAAATCATGAATACACTTCCGGATGATCGGATTTATCCGTCTAGCATTAATTACGTGAACGTGGACAGTGGCGGGTCTTACTCTTTGTGTGTTATGTGGTCTTGATAAAGGCCTACTGGTTGAAACGGCGATGTGTGTCTGCTATTATGATTGTTACAAGTGATTAGCAAAACTTCATTACTCTGTTCTCAAATTCTTCTCTTGGATTATAGTAATTCTGCAGTTACATATTACTAAGTTTATATCAACTTTTAAATCAAATCTGTCAAGATAACACAGGAGAACCTTTACTAAATTTGTCAAGATAGCACAGGAAAACCTTTACTAAATTTGTCAAGATAGCACAGGAAAACCTTTACTAAATTTGTCAAGATAGCACAGGAAAACCTTTACTAAATTTGTCAAGATAACACAGGAGAACCTTTACTAAATTTGTCAAGATAACAAGGAGAACCTTTACTAAATCTGTCAAGATAACACAGGAGAACCTTTACGAATAAAAAATAATTTCAGACCAGTATAGAATATAACAAAACATGCATTGTTCTGGAATCAACAGATGAAAAATAGCAATAAATAGACTAAGAAAAGGGTAAGACACATGCATAATGGACGCGAAAAACGTAGAGTGAACTGGAAGAAACTGCAAAACACAAAGATGGGAAATGTATCCTGAATGTCGCTTCTCCTGAGAGAAATATGAATATATTGAACTTAATTGTATTGAAAACATATTTTTGCTAACACATTATCGTGTCAATGAAGTTGTCTGCTAGCAACAATATCAAATTGTGCAAGATATTGCTCAAAACTAATTTATTTCATTTATTATAAACTGGAGATGAGGGGAAAAAAACCCCCAGTCAATGATGTTTACGTAATGCAAGAATCCCTAGAGGTTTATAATCTTGGTGCTAGACATTATCTAGCAAGTAATGAGTGTCCTAGCACGAAGATTATAGGACATGACTTTAACACGATGTCAAGATTACTGTGTGATACGTAAGTTATCTCGTAATCACCAATACGATCGTGTTATTGCCAGACATAGATGGGTCAGTGAAAAATTTTGCGGCATTGTCATCAAGAACTAATCATGATAGACAAAGTAAACAGATGAACCCTGTATTACATATTGTTGTTTTGTTGTTATTGATTTTTTTTACAGCAGACTGATTCTATTCATATTTTGGTCTTTTTTTGTGTTCACAATTTTCAAAGTTATTTACATGTAGAACCAGACACTTCTCAATTAATCATTCAATCTTTTAAGATGGTGTTCTATGGATCACTCATTCTTTCACGATGATGTTCTGTGGATCACTAATCTTTCAAGATGATGTTCTGTGGATCACTAATCTTTCAAGATGATGTTCTATGGATCACTCATTCTTTCAAGATGATATTCTATGGATCACTCAATCTTTCATGAGGATGTTCCATGAATCACTTAATCTTTCAAGATGATAGATATATAAGCCATTCTGCATGTATTTAAATACATTAGATACACCTTTGCCAGGGCCTATTTGTAAACTTCAGTCCACCTTTGTTAGGACCTATTTGAAAACTTCAGTCCACCTTTGTTAGGACCTATTTGAAAACTTCAGTCCACCTGTGTTAGGACCTATTTGAAAACTTCAGTCCACTTTTGTTAGGACCTATTTGAAAACTTCAGTCCACCTTTGTTAGGACCTATTTGAAAACTTCAGTCCACCTTTGTTAGGACCTATTTGAAAACTTCAGTCCACCTTTGTTAGGACCTATTTGAAAACTTCAGTCCACGTTTGTTAGGACCTATTTGAAAACTTCAGTCCACGTTTGTCAACATATCTTTCTACCTATTCATCTTCCATATGAACTACCCGATACAAACTCACTTACCTAAGTACAACATTACCTACTCATCTGCCTACCTACCTACCAGCCTACCCATACGCCTATCTACCTACCAGCCTATCTATCCATCCGCCTACCTGCCTATCAGCATGTTTACCCATCCGCTACCGATCAACCAGACTGCCTATCCATTCGTCTACCTATCGACCATCCTGCCGACCTACCTGCCTATCTACCTACATTCCTAACTGACAACTCGTTCTGTTATATACGAAATATGAAGAACCGAGTCACACCCTTATCAAAAGTCAATAACAGTGTACTAAAAAGTACACCCCCCCCCAAAGTACCACGATAATACGAATGTATTTTATGTTCGAATTGTTGAACGATCAATTGCATACACCTTAGTTGATTAATTGGTTGTTTGATTGATTGATTATTTGGTTGATTGATTGATTAATTGATTCATTGTTTAGTTTCATTGGGTTGTCTATTGATTTGTTGGTTCGTCGGTTTGTTTGTTGTTTGGTTGATTTGTTGGTCAGTTTGTTTGTTGTTTGGTTGATTTGTTGGTTCATCGGATTGTTTGTTGTTTGGTTGATTTGTTGGTTCGTCGGTTTGTTTGTTGTTTGGTTGATTTGTTGGTCGGCTTGTTTGTTGTTTGGTTGATTTGTTGGTCGGTTTGTTTTTTGTTTGGTTGATTTGTTGGTTCGTCGGTTTGTTTGTTGTTTGGTTGATTTGTTGGTTCGTCGGTTTGTTTGTTGTTTGTTTGATTTGTTGGTTTGTCGGTTTGTGTGTTGTTTGGTTGATTTGATGGTCGGTTTGTATGTTGTTTGGTTGATTTGTTGGTTCGTCGGTTTGTTTGTTGTGTGGCTGATTGGATGGTCGGCTATTTTGGTGATTGATTGAATGGTTAATTGAATGATTGAATGCTGGTTGGTTGATTGATTACTTAGTTGATTAGTTGCATGGTCGGTTGGTTGGTGTGTTGCTTTTTAATCCAACGGACAAGGCACATACATTTCGTAAGCTTACCTATATACATAATTATAATAACAATACCGATCCCCTCAAAACTTCCCCACATAGTACAGACACACATTTATATATATATATATGCATGTGTGTCTAAGTTCAGATCATTGCTTATATAAACTGTCAAATTCCCCAGTCAAGTATTAGTAACATGCAGAGAAATAAATTAGTACACACATGTCACTCTTCTGTAAATTGTCACCACCTGTCACTCACTCGCCGCCTGAATCAACAGGTGATGACGTGATATGGATCAGAACCTTGTAAGCTGGCAAGCGGTGGTAACTGAGCACGCAAATGCAAGCAAGTAGTACGCATGCAGCACCCTACGACAGCCCGAGGAGTGGAATTACTTTTGTGTGTAATCGGTATCGAGTACATTAGGTTCAAAACATATTCGAATCTTATAGAAGTGAATCAATTCAACTTCTTTATTTTTATTTTCTGCTTTATTTCATACACTTCTGCTGACATTCTTTATCATATTTTACAAACTGGCTGCGATTGTCTGCGATTTTCGACCCGACAAGTGACTAAGTACCGGTATAAGAACTGCCAATTAGAATTCATAAAATGTATTCACTGCTCAAAAATGACATCCAACAGGTAAAGCTCGAAACATGGCCATGAAGTATTAGTAATCACTGGAAACATATATATATATACGTTTCGACCAAAAGGACTTTATCAAGTTTACATACACATATACATGAAAAAAACCAATATTTTTATAATCAAATCTCGTCAGTTTAAGACACACGAATTATGTTACTTCTGTTTTGTGATAAAAAATACTAGTAATTCTTTTCATAATTAATTGTCTTTTGTGAGATATAATAACACTCAAACTATTATGTCCGAGGCTGAATTTTCCAGTGCTTATGTCCCGTACCTAACCAAAGTTACGTCAATGCAATTCGATTTCAATTTTAAAAAATCCACATATATATATATATAAGAGAGAGAGAGAGAGAGAGAGAAAGTAAGTAGTAAGTGTAGGGTATTAAATCGAAAATACAAACAATTATGTTACCTTATAATGAAAAAAAAAGAATAAAATCCACTTACTTTCTTCAGCAGAAACATCAAATCAAATAATAGCGTGACATTAGTGGGTCCTTGTGTAGGCCGGTCTCACTGTAATCTGCAACATATTCGTCACGTCTTTAAGAATGTTCTTCATAATTGTGTTACTATACAGAGTAATCAGATTTCTTGCACTTCACTTGTAGACTTGTGTTGTTACTAATTACAGTGAAACAAAACAGCTGACAAGAAGCTTACATAATGCATTCGATATCATTTCAGTCATGCACCCAAGCAAATGTTCGTACATTATCCATGTATCCATTCATTAATCCATTCAACAATCAATTAACACATCAATTCACACATCCTTCCACGAACGAATTAACTCAACCATCCATCAATCCATTCACCTATTAAAAAATTTAACAATCCATACATTAATCCATCCATCCATCCATATATTAACTCATCTATTCATTCATATTTTTATCCATCAATAAATTCATCGATCATTCCATTCATTTATAAATCCATTCATCCATATCCATAGATCAATTTTCTCATCCGTCAATAAATTCATTCACAAATCCAATTATAAATCCATTCACCCATCATCCAGCAATCCATTCATCCATCCATCCAGCAATCCATTCATCCATCCATCCAGCAATCCATTCATCCATCCATCCAGCAATCCATTCATCCATCCATCCAAAAATCCATTCATCCATCCATCCAGCAATCCATTCATCCATCCATCTAGCAATCCATTCATCCATCCATCCAGCAATCAATTCATCCATCCATTCAGAAATCCATTCATCCATCCAGCAATCCATTCATCCATCCATCTAGCAATCCATTCATCCATCCATCTAGCAATCCATTCATCCATCCATCCAGCAATCCATTCATCCATCCATTCAGCAATCCATTCATCCATCCATCCAGAAATCCATTCATCCATCCATCCAGCAATCCATTCATCCATCCATCTAGCAATCCATTCATCCATCCATCCAGCAATCCATTCATCCATCCATTCAGCAATCCATTCATCCATCCATCCAGCAATCCATTCATCCAAACATGCATCAATCTATTCATCTATTCATCCATCAATCTATATAACAATGCATTAATTAATCCATTCCCTGATTTATTCATACATTCATTGACTCATGCATCCATTTATCCATTCACCCATTCACCCGCTAATTCATCAATCAATTCCCCAACCCATTCATCAATCCATTCCATCCAAGCATTATTACCATCCATTAATCCATCCACTAATCGATCATTCAATCCATTCACTCACCCATTCATCAACTGATTAACCCACCCTTCTAGCAAGCCATCAATATAATAATACAAACATACCATGGAATGAAAGAGTACTCTAAAATAATCAACTCAATCTGTGTAATAGTCACGTGAAACATCTTCTTACGCGCTCATTCTCAAACTCCCGACAGGTCTGCATAAAATATGTCCACAACAATTTAACCCTCTCCTTCTTTTTTAAAAAAATGTGTTCTGTGTAGTAAAGTTAAAAAAAATGTGTTCTGTGTAGTAAAGTTAAAAAAAAAATGTGTTTTGTGTAGTAAAGTTTTAAAAAATGTGTTCTGTGTAGTAAAGTTAAAAAAAAATGTGTTCTGTGTAGTAAAGTTAAAAGAGAATGTGTTCTGTGTAGTAAAGTTTTAAAAAATGTGTTCTGTGTAGTAAAGTTAAAAGAGAATGTGTTCTGTGTAGTAAAGTTTTAAAAAATGTGTTCTGTGTAGTAAAGTTTAAAAAAAATGTGTTCTGTGTAGTAAAGTTAAAAGAGAATGTGTTCTGTGTAGTAAAGTTTTAAAAAATGTGTTCTGTGTAGTAAAGTTAAAAAAAAATGTGTTCTGTGTAGTAAAGTTAAAAAAAAATGTGTTCTGTGTAGTAAAGTTTAAAAAAAGACAATTTTTTTTTCAATTTGTTCAAACAGCAATTTGCTATATGAGTATACACGGTATAAGCAATAAAGAATAAATATAATTGGATATTGTGTAAAGTTAAGTAGGAAAACTTGTTATAACCGTATGCATTATAGCATTATAGCATTATAGCATTATAGCATTCATTTAATGCATTCCTTAATTTCCGTACCATTACCTTCGTTAATAAATTCATAATCTCTGAACAACTTCCTATACAATGTATTTGTCAGTGTGTTATCGGGACCCGAAAGGGGAGTTAAGAATAGAATTACCGTTTACCTTTCTCACACATCGTTAGAGACAACTAAGGATAATGTGGCGTGAAATATGACGTCTCATCCCATATAGGGTCAAGCTGACCCAGAATAATTGCTGAAGACGAATGTGTCATGCTGAAAGGCGTAGATATCGCAGCCAAGCTGTAAACTATGACATAACGCATTCGGTTTTCCGGAATACATCCTGCTAATCCGTGGGAGTTTGAGAACGAATGCAGAAGAAATAGACAATGAAGCGAAGAACCTCTCATCTCCCCCCTCCCGTCGAGAAAGTTACATTTTTGGGAAACAGGAGACTGACAGAGCAAAGGTTCTACGGTTGTGTGGCTACACCAATTTGAGAAAGTTGTAGTGTGTGCTGTAGATGTTACGTCAAGCAATGCAAACCACAATAAAACGTAACAAAAGGGGCATAATATTCTGAAATTTTAAGAGGTAAAGCAAAGATATAGAAATATACTGCTCACAAAGTAAGCAGACATGGTATTTCTAAACTTGTGACATTTAAAACCGATGAGTAATGGGTACAGGTTTAAAAGGTCGGATCTGTGCTGGGAAAATCATGCATCAAATTATCATTGTTGTTCTACACAGTTGTGAAGTGACTAGCGAGTCCCCTCGGCATTACAGTCCTGCGGACTCAATCGAAATTTATCATTCAAAAGTTACGCTATTTCACATTTTCCGTGATATTTTTTCATTGGTCACTTTGTGCATACTTTGTATTGACATCCAATGAAAATCACAGAAAACGTTAAAAGCGTTACTTAGAAGGGTGATTTCAATGAGTCACAGGACTGTAACGTTGAGGACTCGGGCTCAATATGTGAGAGTTGGCCGAACACAATAGTCAAATTCTCACAAGAAGGGACACGGTACTTTTTAATGACAGATTCCAAAGTGGGAAAATAATGTATGTACGAGAGTATACACATGCGGGCTAACAAGGCTGTATGGACCATACGTGGTCGTAGAGGCAAGATCCCTAAACCGCTACCTATATTATTTTTTATGGTCATAAGCTGTGATATAGATAAATTGGACATACACCAATTTCTTCAGTGTAGCCGCCGCCTTCGTATATTTGTATTTTTGTTTCTTCAGATACCCAGAAATTACATGCGATGATGCTTTTTTCTTCATAATTTGCAATAGGGAATTTCTCCAGAACTTTATTGAGATGACTCTATCTCTCACCCATATGCAGTGATTTGTGAAGCTTCCTTCTCAGAAGGGTTCTTTGTGCAGATGACATATTTCACTGTTTTGCATTACAACACTGACACGCATCAAATACTGTAACTCTCATGTACAACCGTTTTATTACCACATCCACTCCCACTCCCACTCCCTTACCACATCCACTCCTCTGATTGAATCAATACTTTGTCTGTTCATCAAAACCTTTAATAAATATTTCGTCCTCTAGTTCTGAATACGGGCCCAGTTATCTAGTATTCCGTTGGAGATATTTGATGTTGTAAATACCAGGCTCTTAAATGGAAATCTCTCGTCTGGTTACCAATGCCAACGTATCGTGTGATTTTAGCATCAATGCTGTCCTGTAGTTTTCCACATCAATTCACCTGCGTAAGTTCAAACCTGGACCTGGGATCTTAATCTCTGATTCGACATGTCAATCACATGACTAAACAATGTCAAGATATATAAAAATAGGTAGGTGTGTTACCAAAATAAAACATAAAACAACTTAACAACGAGATACAGAGACAGACGACGTTTCGACTATAAAGCCTTCATCAGGACAAACAAATGACCACAATAAAACAAATCTTACATGGAGACAAATAGGGTTATAATGAGGAGGACAATAGCAGATAGGTAATGGGGGAAGCAAAGATGTGGAAGCATGACAGGTGAGAAAAACGTATGGGGAGAAGTTAGTAGTAAGTAGGGAGGAGAAAGTAGACTGAAGAATGTGAGATGAACAAAGGAAAAGATATGGTGACTAAACAATGTTGGCGCGTTTCCTTAAATAAAGATTGAGTTTATGTCATGTGATATAGGTCATGTGTAAACTGTATTTTATCACTCTAAATTCTTTGACTTATCAAATTCCAATCCTAATTCTGAAACTATAAATTATTTTGTAATTTAATGCGCAATATTTTTTTCTTCTAAATTTTGTATACCTTATTACGCAGGGGTCTCTGAATTCTTGACACTGTTGACAGGGGGATCTAGGGGGTAAAATAATTGGCCAAAAATATTTACGTAATGTATGACAGCCCTTTTAGGAGACAAAATGCAGTGATGATTATTTTAACAGGTAAATAGTATCTTAGGTCTGTCTCACCTGTCTCACAGGTCTGTCTCACCTGTAGATGATGAAGTACTCACACATACTAGATATTCATTAATGTGGAAGCAGAAGGTTTGAAAGAAGAATGAAGAGATCATATGAGCCTAGTTATAAGAAGATAAAATTTATTATCAAAATTGTGAAGTGTTATCAAGGCAAGGTTAAGAGAACGTCTATTCACTCCCTGATCGATGAAACAGAAATATCCTGTTGCCTGTCAGCAACAGAACACAGTACACATACTCCCTTTTAGAAACAGCTAACTAAGGGAATTGCATTCGGTGACCTTCACTCTGTCAATGAATAAATAGAAATAATAATCTAATTAATAAAAAACACAACTTCTCCAAATGAATAAGCCACTCCATTAACTCCTACAACATCAGGATGTCACTTAGAAAACATCACTTAAGGCGGTCCACCCTATTATTTTTATATTCACTGCACCAAGTTACCTTGGTTTCTAGTTGGCATTAAACTTTATTATTCAATTTAGGTGTAACGTAATGGTTGAGATGTAACGTAATGGTTGAGGTTAATCTGGTCTTGAGATGAATATTTGGACATCTGTGGCATGTTGGTATTCATCCAGAGTGCTTTGACATTTTCAAACTATGACAGAAAAATGTATGTACCATGTCACATTTCGGAGTTTAATGATCAGAAATAGGGGGCAAGTTATTAAGATAAGTTTTATTATTATTCAGCGTTGATTCTCAAACTCCCGCTGGATATCTCTTATAGTAGAACAATGTAGTACCTCTTATAGTATGTCCTACTAAATTTCAAGCAGTATGTCCTACTAGATTTCAAGCAGTATGTCCTACTAGATTTCAAGCAGTATGTCCTACTAGATTTCCAGCAGTATGTCCTACTAAATTTCAAGCAGTATGTCCTACTAGATTTCAAGCAGTATGTCCTACTAGATTTCAAGCAGTATGTCCTACTAGATTTCAAGCAGTATGTCCTACTAGATATCAAGCAGTATGTCCTACTAGATTTCAAGCAGGATGTAGTCCATAGAATGGAAAGGGTTGTGTTGCCATTTTACTTGTGATATTGGCACGACAGAAACATCTTGTCATAATCAGAACATAATTAGAACATAATTATAACATAATTAGAACACAATTAGAACATAATTATAAAAAACATTTATACGTGTAGCAGTATTGATAAAGTATTCAAGATAGAAGCTGGGTTAGAGGGATAGAGAGAGAGAGAGAAGGAGAGAGAGAGAAGGAGAGAGAGAGAAGGAGAGAGAGAGAGAAGGAGAGAGAGAGGATGTGTTGTGGTTACTAGTACCAAGATGACTAACTGTGAACTTAAGACATGCCTTCATCGAAGAACTCTTATACCCTGAAGTATTTACTGAAGCGGACATCTCATCACCTATGTGCACATGCAGTATGCGGCGAGGATAATGAACATACATAACCTAATATGTTTACGACATGCTCAAGTGTAGGAATGTTTACGGCATGCTCAAGTGTAGGAATGAACTGGGGACCAACCACGTCATTTAGTTATCAGATAGAGTCTCTAACTAAATCATTGGTTCTCTGTTCTCTTCCTCCATGGCTTTATAATAGCAAGTCTTCAATGAGATCTAAAGATAGAGTAGGAAACATCTGATCACTTGTTAAAGTGCGATACCGTTTACGCTCTTACATAACTGAAACCTTCTGAGCATCTATAGATAAGTGAAACCTTCTGAGCATCTATAGATAAGTGAAACCTTCTGAGCATTTATAGATAATTGAAACCTTCTGAGCATCTATAGATAACTGAAACCTGATCATCTATAGATAATTGAAACCTTCTGAGCATCTATAGATAACTGAAACCTGATCATCTATAGATAATTGAAACCTTCTGAGCATCTATAGATAACTGAAACCTGATCATCTATAGATAATTGAAACCTTCTGAGCATCTATAGATAACTGAAACCTGATCATCTATAGATAATTGAAACCTTCTGAGCATCTATAGATAACTGAAACATGATCATCTATAGATAATTGAAACCTTCTGAGCATCTATATATAACTGAAACCTTCTGAGCATCTATAGATAACTGAAACCTTCTGAGCATCTATAGATAATTGAAACCTTCTGAGCATCTATAGATAACTGAAACCTGATCATCTATAGATAATTGAAACCTTCTGAGCATCTATAGATAATTGAAACCTTCTGAGCATCTATAGGTGTGCAAGTACAAGAAAGTCTACTGTAACCAGTTAGGTTAAAATATTAAACAACTCGGAGCACCTAAGTAACCATACGCGCAGAGAAGTATATTGTAACTATTTCGATTAAAATAACCGCCAAAAAATCAGAGAAGTGCTACAAATAAAATATATCAACGGAGAAGATAACACGATAAGAGAAAAATTGACAAGTCTTATAGTTCTCTTATTGGAGACTCTTTTCATTTTAAATCTCCATCAGCGGATGAAATGACATGCAAATGATTTGTTGAGAGTCTCTGAAATAATATTCCAGTATTGATGAACATTGAGTCTGCGGGTTCAGGTGGTACATATTCCAGGTAATATTATAAGTAAATATCGGAATCTATCATTTAGTTGGGACAATTTCCTTGGCATAATTTCTTTAATTGTTTTATGATTGCTAGGCTTTACTCTGATAGAATAAGGAAATCGATAGATTATAATATGCTTGGGAGAGTTGGACAAGATAAAGGTGACTGGGGAAGTGAACTTGAGGAAGGAGTTTGGGGAAACGAATTGAAGAGGGAATGTTGCAGAGAAAGACAAGAAGTGATAGTTACCTCGCAGAGAGAAGATGCGATAGTCACCTGACAGAGAGAGAGAGAGAGAGAGTGAAGAGGTATACCTGACAGATGGAGAGAGAAGAATATATAGATATATATCACATATATATATATAGAGAGAGAGAAGGAGTGATAGTCACCTCACAGAGACAGAGAGAGAGAAGGAGTGACGATACGTAATATAGAAGAGGATTGAGAAAATTTGAGAGAGAAGATTGGAGTAATCGAAATAGAGAAACACAATTAATTAGGAAATGAAATAGAGAGACGTGTCAGTTAAATGAATATCTATATGATGTCTTCTATTTAGAAAATTGTCCTCACTGTCACTCTGTAAGCCTCAACGTTATGGCAACATTGTCCTCACTGTCACTATGTAAGCCTCAACGTTATGGCAACATTGTCCTCACTGTCACTATGTAAGCCTCAACGTTATGGCAACATTGTCCTCACTGTCACTATGTAAGCCTCAACGTTATGGCAACATTGTCCTCACTGTCACTATGTAAGCCTCAACGTTATGGCAACATTGTCCTCACTGTCACTATGTAAGCCTCAACGTTATGGCAACATTGTCCTCACTGTCACTATGTAAGCCTCAACGTTATGGCAACATTGTCCTCACTGTCACTATGTAAGCCTCAAAGTTATGGCAACATTGTCCTCACTGTCACTATGTAAGCCTCAACGTTATGGCAACATTGTCCTCACTGTCACTATGTAAGCCTCAACGTTATGGCAACATTGTCCTCACTGTCACTATGTAAGCCTCAACGTTATGGCAACATTGTCCTCACTGTCACTATGTAAGCCTCAACGTTATGGCAACATTGTCCTCACTGTCACTATGTAAGCCTCAACGTTATGGCAACATTGTCCTCACTGTCACTATGTAAGCCTCAACGTTATGGCAACATTGTCCTCACTGTCACTATGTAAGCCTCAACGTTATGGCAACATTGTCCTCACTGTCACTATGTAAGCCTCAACGTTATGGCAACATTGTCCTCACTGTCACTATGTAAGCCTCAACGTTATGGCAACATTGTCCTCACTGTCACTATGTAAGCCTCAACGTTATGGCAACATTGTCCTCACTGTCACTATGTAAGCCTCAACGTTATGGCAACATTGTCCTCACTGTCACTATGTAAGCCTCAACGTTATGGCAACATTGTCCTCACTGTCACTATGTAAGCCTCAACGTTATGGCAACATTGTCCTCACTGTCACTATGTAAGCCTCAACGTTATGGCAACATTGTCCTCACTGTCACTATGTAAGCCTCAACGTTATGGCAACATTGTCCTCACTGTCACTATGTAAGCCTCAACGTTATGGCAACATTGTCCTCACTGTCACTCTGTAAGCCTCAACGTTATGGCAACATTGTCCTAACTGTCACTATGTAAGCATCAACGTTATGGCAACATTGTCCTAACTGTCACTATGTAAGCATCAACGTTATGGCAACAGTGAAACAATTTACCTAGAAGAATTACAAAGAGGAGTAACACAGTGATGCTAATCAGAAATAGCATTAAAAAAACTTTACGATCATATATCTCCACCATATATCTCCACCATCTATCTCCACCTATCTATCTCCACCTATCTATCTCCACCTATCTATCTCCACCTATCTATCTCCACCATCTATCTCCACCATCTAACTCCACCATCTATCTCCACCATCTATCTCCACCATCTATCTCCACCATCTATCTCCATCATCTATCTCCACCATCTATCTCTACCATATATCTCCACCATATATCTCCACCATCTATCTCCACCATCTATATCCACCATCTATCTCCATCATCTATCTCCACCATCTATCTCCACTATATATCGCCACCATATATCTCCACCTTCTATCTCAACCATCTATCTCCACCATCTATCTCCACGATCAATTTGCACCATTCTATCTACATCATCTATTTGCACCATCTTTCTGCAGTGGAATTTCACTGTGGAACACCACCTTATAACCTACAGTGGAACACCGCCTTTTAACCTGCAGTGGAACACCACCTTATAACATGGAGTGGAAAACCACCTTATAACATGGAGTTGAAAACCACCTTATAACCTGCAGTGGAACACCACATTATAGCCAGTGATAAACAACCTATAACCTGCAGTGGAATACCACCTTATAGTCAGTGGGGAAAACAACCTATAACCTGCAGTGGAATACCACCTTATAGCCAGTGAAAAACAACCTATAACCTACAGTGGAATACCACCTTATAGCCAGTGGAAAAACAACCTATAACCTGCAGTGGAATACCACCTTATCACCTTTCCAGCTCTGCATGATATAATGGAAATTCAAGTAGGAAGCATAAGGATAAATTAAACATTCTTGAAATTTCTAAGTACGGACACCGACATTAGTCAAGTACGGAAAACACCGTTTACGCAAGTTGTCAGATGATTCGGTGCCGTTAGAACGGACTAGTTGAATTTCTGTTAGTCTCAAGAATAATCTAGTGCATAATCGTCTTCTAGAAACATGCAACCATTTTATACAACAATCCTGAACAACTGACAAGAACAGTACAGTTCCATATTGTGGCATTGAAGTCATCAAGAGCTATAACCCAGTGACACGTGGATCAAAGACAAGACAAGTCTTTTGAGGAACTACATTCTTCTTCTATGTTCATGTTTGTATGGATGTATTTGATAGAAGCTCGTGATGCCCGTCTTATGTTAAGCACATCTCTATAAGATTTCATTTCATTTCATAAGATATTTTCTTTTTCCACTGCGGATGTCATTGACCAAGTCTCACAGCACTATGTTGCCACTAGAAGGAAATATAGCTTTTAATAGTTGGAATCTTTGTTTTTCTGATTTTTCTTTTGCGATAAATAATTCGTGTGTGATGTTATTCGTAGTGCGAGAGATTACCTCTGTCTATTCTCTGCTGAACATTCTCCCCTGTTATTACTGGTTGACACGAGATATTGACATGTTTTTTTTTGTTATATGTCAATGTGTATTGCAGGTTTGATTCAACTTCTCTTGATATGCTTTAATTTTGTATTTTTGTGTGTGTGCATCGAGTGAATGATTTTGAGTCTCGCTATGATGTTTGACTGATATAATCATGTGTTCTAGACCGCGGGGGGGGGGGGGGGGAGGGGGGGGGGTTATTGATATTAGGGTCTAGTTATCTGCATCTGGAATCCAATTGTCGGGAGATTAAAACTGTTTATAAGTGTTCAGTTAAATATAACACAACAAATGTTACAGTAATGCATGCCCTGTTAACAGTTAACAGTTAAGTTATGTGTTGTAGTTATAGCGAGTCCTCGTCGAATATACATCGGTTTCACAATATTATGCTATTTGACATTCCCTGTGATATTAACTAACTGCCAACACAACATATATATATATATATATATATATACATAATGAACAATTACGATCGCAGAAACTCGAATATCTTTACTTGTGCATGATTCCCCTTGAGTTTATACAACTGTAGAATTGACTCGTCACTCTATTAGAGTGATCTACATTGATCTAAATGTGATCTACACAACTAGCTCTGTCATGTGAACGTCAATAGTGCTATTCGTGGTCGCAGATTAAAAAAAATATATCTTGATAAAGACTTTTTGGTTGAAACGTCGATTTGTATTTGTTATTATGTGTGTTTATAGTGATTAGCAAAATGTCATTACCAGTTCCAAACTTTGCCTGTTGAATTTCAGTTCTGCTTCAACGAGTACACATTATAGAGTCCACGAAGTTTTTACTGTGAAATTAATTTAAAATAAATTGCCTTGGAGATGGTCACGGTAAATTGATTCACGGTTCGAATGATTGTTTCGTAAAATTTCTGTTTTTATCATTTTATCATTTTATCATTTCATCATTTCGTCATTTCATCATTTCATCATTTCATCATTTCATCATTTCATCATTTTATCATTTCTGTTGGATTTTTTAAAAAACACGTTTTTTTGGGATAAACAGTTACGGGGATGAGAGGGTGGGGGGGGAAGTTACGCTCCTTTAACTTGCTTTCCGGTACTAGGTAGTGAATTAAAAGTAGGATAGATTTAGAGAAAAACCCACCCTGCACGTGACGTGGTTGAGCAATCGGCTTTTATCATACAGCAACAGGCATCTCTCCTCGTTGCAACTCCATAACGGAAAACACACAGTATTGGCAATTATGTTATAGCTTCTAGTACCCACTTTCTAAGAGAAAAAGGTTTTGAAACCCAACCCCTTTCCTCAATATACGGGCTTGGATTAATAAACAGTAATTGAAACTATTGTATTAAGACAATGCAATTATGGCAGTCCTCTATATATCAATATTTTCAGTGCTATTACTTATTGTCCAATTAAATCTGTTGGTTTCGTGTGACTGAGACCCCCATCCCTCCTCTTACCTCCTTGCAAAAAAAATTGTACAAGATTCTATGGTTCGAAATGTATTGAAAATTGATGAAGAGCTTTCAATTCCATATCCATAAACCCCACAACCATCCATGGTCGTGGATATATCACATTGGATACATCAACACATAGAGTCCTCCTGAACTCGTATAGGTACCACATTGGATCAATCACGACACAGTCCTCCATCGATTTCTAACTTCAACGACGCGGATTAGTGAGAAAATATCTGCAAATAGAATACAGTAACAGACATGTTCTCCATACAGTACAAACAATATAGAATAAATATAAGTAGTGACTGTAAAAAGTGTTGTTATAAAGGGACATTTGTTATAACGGGATTCATTATAGAAGGATTCCTCTATAGATAGATAGATGCATAAGTATATATGTTAATTTTTCTCATGGTTTCGTTATCACCAAAAAATCGTACTTTTTAACTCACCCTCTAATGTTCAAACCGTAATAAACAATTACAAAATACAGGCGGTATATCCAAAGAAAAGTGACAGAAACGAAAACACTGGAACGCTATACGAGCCTTGATTAGACAGTGCAATGTTCAGCAAATGTCACGCTTACTTTATGTAAACATAAGCGCTTCCTAGATCAGTCTGTAGAGCAGGATCCCGACAGTAATATCCGTAGTTAGCTCTACTTCTCAAAGTTCAACACCCTCTGGCTAGAATATTATTTTTAACGATGTCATTACACTATCAGCCGAGGTAGTGTGGAAGATGATGATGATGACGTTAGCGCTGCAGTAATAATCTCTTGTTAGTCTACACGTGTTTTGTCGATTCCTTCTTGAAATTATCGTTATTATTATTACAGCGGTTCAATTTCATTATCGTATCGTCAGTCATCTTTTAAAATAGTCATCGCTTGTTGACAAGTACAGAATCGATTTCGACTCTTTGCGAATGATTATTATGAATCTACTGCGAGATGTGTTATGTACACTGCAGAGTGAGCAATATTTGTGGGTTGGTGAGTCGGATAGGGCATGTGTGCACGCAGTGAGGAGGAGGGGTTCAAGTATACATTTTTTAATGAGTACCGCAGATCTTCAAAAAAATCACCACAAATGACAGCAGATGTGAAAAAGATGCTAAGGAGAATGGGAATGGCTTTCAATGACATTAGAAATATATTGGCATTTAAAACAAATTACAATAAAACTAAAATTGAAAATTATAAAAGGAAATATTTATTCTATATTTAATGTATGGCTCAGAAACATTGACACTGAATGCACAACTAGAAGATAGAATTAATGCCTTTGAGTGTGTATGTCACTGCGTAAGACCAATCCTATTATTATTGTGCATTTCATTGGTTGACGAAATAAAATATTAATAAATAAACCAATGAAAAGCAAGGCATTACTTGGACTTGGAGTTGGCTAACACAGTGGCGCTACACACAGGTCTGTTATATAGAAGGTCACGATTAGAAAGCGTCATGGCACACGGGATATTTCCGCACCATCTCAACTTTTCGTCCCACCATCCATGCAAGACTAAGTAGTCTCTCTGAAAAACAAGTTGGAGGGAACACAAGATGACATTAAACCAACCTCTCTATTCATGACCAATACTGGACTGGATGCTTAGCAATTATTCGCAGAAGTTGTGTACTAGCAGCATAGAATTGTCATCAGTTATTGTGTAGTAACAGTATAGAAGCGTCATTAGTTTTATTGTAGTAACAGTATAGAAACGTCATCAGTTTATGTGTAGTACCATTATAAAAGCGTCATCAGTTATTGTGTAGTAACAGTATAGAAGCGTCATCAGTTGTTGAGTGGTATCAGGAACCATAGATGACCTAAAACAAACCGCTCTATACATTTTACTGGCTGTTTAAGAAATGTTCGTAAAGGAAGAGCCGAATTCGATAATATTAGTAAAGAAAAAATATCAAAGATCCCATTTCTTAAGTATCTCAAATAAATATATCCTCGCCTAACACAGTTAAGTGCGGACGTTGTCGGCTCTTGTATCCTACGGTAAATGCAATCTTTAACATAAGTATTTTAATAAGAGGTTGATGTAGAGTGACAAAACCAATTCAGATAGGTTTGAAAATGCTCTTAACCTCTGCAACATCCTTTTCTATCAATACATGGGCAATTTACCACGAGGGGCAAAGGACAAAGATTATCTATTGCAACTTGACATTCACGTGACATGTAATACCAAAGTCTGGAATAATTTATATTTTTGAGGGGCATCGATTATCTAAAGTGCAGGCAGGTCGACACATTAGAGATATTTAAGAATAGATATCGTGCATGCGAGATGTTGTCTGTGAGTACTAGCATTTGTTTAAGTTAGGGGATTGACAGAAACATCTACAAGAAAAAATATATAATTTGGTACAGTAACATCCAATATGGTACAATATGGTACAATATGAAGCAATAAGCTATAATATGGTACATTATGGTACAATATGGTACTAAAAGGTACAATATGTCAAAATAAGTTACAATATGGTACAATACAGTACAATATATATTAGAAGTTACCATACGGTGTAATATAGTACAAAATGTTGCACTAAGGTACAATATGTTACACTAAGGTACAATATGTTACACTAAGGCACAATATGTTACACTAAGGTACAATATGTTACACTAAGGCACAATATGTTACAGTAAGGTACAATATGTTACACTAAGGCACAATATGTTACACTTAAGTACAATATGTTACAGTAAGGTACAATATGTTACACTAAGGCACAATATGTTACACAAAGGTACAATATTTTACAGTTATGTATAATAAGATACAGATAATGAAAAGGTATGCCGAATTATGACCAAACGTCATAGCTTACTATTTCCTATGTGTTCTCAGCTTACTAGTCAGTGATTGACGACAAACTGTCTCGACTAGCATCATTATATAACACTCGCTCAGTAACGATGCCGCCATTCTTCGAATACTCCAGAGCATGAGCACTGGTACTCTACTTATTGGTGATGTGTGAATCACGTGAGTAATTTTTATTTAAAAACATACACAAGGAGTGAATTGGAAACCAGCGTCTGCTGGTCAGCGAGCGAATTACTTACTATTACACTAGCACTGCCATTTTTAAGAGAATGAAACTGTTCGTATACACAGGACTGACGTTTTGACGCGAATGCCGTTATCAATATAGGAACGAAGAAACGCAGAATGGGATCACAAACGGAGGCTACATGGAAGCAATATGGATCAGATGAAGATGTCAAATAAATATATTTCTTTCGATAATATGCAGCGAGTTTTATTAATAACGTGAACGTTATATAATAGCATAATATACTGCAATATCAACAATTGAATCGTTCATTATTTAGTCATCCCAGTAATGTATCGTTTGAACACTCTCACCAGTGGAGGATCCAGGACGTGTTCAGGCTCCACGCTTGACTGGCAGTCTGTTTGGTGGTCATACAGTTGGTGATGTCATCTTGAGATTGACTCCAAAAAGAATGGCCGGTCTTCTCATCAGATACACCTGAAGTATGATTTTCCGCGAATTTATGTGTATATGGGGCGATAATTTATCAGCCAAACGGGTATAAAGGCGATTTCCAGCAACGCTGTGTGGACCACATATAGCATGGTGAGATACAAAAAAAATATTTTGTTAATGCGCAGCAAACATCTTTTCCAGTCGTCTCGATTCGCTGTGTAACTGGTTTCAGGTGATGTCCAACACGAAAATAAGGTCCGACAAGAGAATATGGTCGATGCTCTGCACATTTCTTCCTCACTTAAATCCAAATCGCCAGCCCAAGTCATTTTTACATCCACGAAATTTCTTGGGAGTAGACATGAGATAACGCATTGATGGAAATTTGTTCAACTTTTGGCGAGTAAAAACGAAAGTGGACATGGTTAACTTTGTAAGAGGGTCACTAATTTTCAGCGTGAGCACTAGCTTGATGAGCGGGATAATACAGCGATAGTCGCCATGATATGGCTCGTCAACCCCTTTTGAGAAGCGTCTGTCTCTTGAGATATTTCTCTAATATTGTAGACTTCATCTCAAAATTTGTATGCAAAATGGCGATCAATGGAAATATAATTCTTGTTGCTGTTTACTTCTAGAATTCTTTTTTTGATTAGGGGTTATACAATATTCTGCTTGGCGTAGTGGTTACGACGTTTATCTTGTGTTGAAGACAGACTTCATATTAATGTAAATAATTTCCTTAAATTGTTTGTTTACAACCAACTATTGCTGTGAATTGGAAAATCAATAGATATATTATTGTAACCACGTACGCGAGTTGTCTAAGTTATATCGTCGTATGATAATTAGAGGTTGTGGTTCACGTAATACTTTCACCATGACATCTGTTATTCATTTATTGAAATCTTTGGGTGTATATCATACATGTTTCTAATAGTCCCCCAGCTTATATATCCAGTTAAATAAATTATTCTCCAACGAACAAGCCGAAGTTAAAGGCATACTAGCAGAATCAAAACAAGCCTTCATACATGGTAATTTTGACTATTTTCGTGATTTTCGTTGATCCCTACGTACTTAGTTTGTGTCGCCAACCAATTTTGACCAACGAAAATCACGAAAATAATCGAAAACGTGACGTATGTAGGCTTGTTTTGATTCTGCTGGCCTTCCATTGATTGGTTGAGTGGCAATGTCGATAGCCACGAAGAAATTCTACGATCATGCCTCGGGGCTGGTGCCAACAGTGTAGTTCATTGTAGAAATTCATATCAGCATTTATGACTCCAACAGAAAAACGAGGAAGATGATTAAACTCACTTCTTAATAATTCACTCGTTAAAGGCAGCCCTCGACCTTCATCTCGGAAATTGATATCAATTAGGCGTAACGTCAATTTGTATATCTATCCTTAACGATCTGACATAAACCACAGATGCCATCTGTCTAATGCCATGATTATACATAACAAATCTAATGACTATCTACACACACACAATCACATTAATGAATTCAGTAAAACATAAGTATTGTAAACTTAACTTGTCCTATTAAACAGCAAATTTTGAATGTCACATCGCAGGCCTCAATGTTGTACTGATTCGGTAGGTGTGTTTATTTTATTGTTCTTGACCTCTGTTCCATGGAATCTAACGGTCCTCTTGGAGTTACACAATGTTTGGGGAGTCGTTGTGATATTTCAAAAGACCGAATTCACACTCTAGCTCCATGCATATTTTATCCAATGTTTACTTTCTCTGACATCGCTGGTTGGTGAAGAGAACGCAGAGGGCAAGCCATAGAGACCTAACATTTGTGATAAGAACTTCTGTTGAATGGAATTTGATGATTATTTTATTGGAGTGAAAGTTACAAGCTCAAAGGAGTCTCATAAACTAAATGTCATATGTACGTGTTAGTAAAGGATTATAGACTAAATGTCATTATGTATTTGTTAGTACAGTGTCATAAACTAAATGTCATGTGAAATGGATCATGGCTAATTGTTATAGTAATGAGTTCAGTATGAACACGTTATATTCTTAATTCAGTGCTAAAGAGGAAGACAATTTAACGTTTGCCCCACTAAGTCGATTCACAGGGACACATCTGCCTCAGAAAATCATAACTGATTTTTAAAAAAAAATAGAATCAGTTCTGTGACCATACATCATCCAGTTCTAGAATCAGCTTTGTGACTATACTTCAATCGGTTCAACTCTAGTAAAAGGAAACATATAGAATCAGCTTTGTTACTATACTTCATCCGGTTCAACTCTAGTCAAAGAAAAAAGATAGAATCAGCTTTGTGACTATACTTCATCCGGTTCAACTCTAGTCAAAGAAAAAAGATAGAATCAGATTTCTGACTATACTCCATCCGGTTCAACTCTAGTCAAAGGAAACAGATAGAATCAGCTTTGTGACTATACTTCATTCGGTTCAACTCTAGTGAAAGGAAACATATAGAATCAGCTTTGTGACTATACTTCATTCGGTTCAACTCTAGTCAAAGGAAACAGATAGAATCAGCTTTGTGACTATACTCCATCCGGTTCTAGATTCAGTTTTGTGACTATTTCATCCGGTTCAACTCAAGTCAAAGAAAAGACTACTACCCATTCTTTTCAAGACTTATAGACCTCATTACTTTCAGTCCTTCTGAGGACATTGAAACAATCTCAAGTTATTTAGTCCTTCTAGGGACGATTTTTAGTCCTTATTATGACTTTTAGTTCTTCTCAAGATTTTTATTTATTCTCAAGACTTTTAGCCATTGTCAGGATGTCTCTGTTCCCTGACTTGTACTTATTTCCCTCAACCACTTGAACATAGGATCACTAGCAACAGAAGAGTTTGGCAACTATGGACTTTCATTGGCAATAATTGGCCCTACGGTTATTTAATTGCTCTAGACCATAATGTCACAATAAGATAAAAGTCAGCAACACCATAGATATCCCAATTTAACGAATATACACAATCTAGTGCACCATACGCAAACATAAGTGATGAAAGATTTTCGGTATAGTTCGGTCGTTCGTCAAACTGAGATACGGTACTGTTTTAGAGTCTCGGCGACTCCTTTAATCCACGGGGCTGTTTAGAGATTTGATGGCTTCTTCAATCCACGGGGCTGTTTAGAGATTTGGTGGCTCCTTTAATCCACGAGGCTGTTTAGAGTTTCGGTGACTCCTTTAATCCACGGGACTGTTTAGAGGTTTGGTGGCTCCTTCAATTCATATTCTTTTAGATCTGTCTGTCTCCTGGTGCTTTTATTTTCATTTTGTTGTAAGTTCTTAAATAAGTACTTAACTTTATGTTATAAGGAGGAAGGGGTGGACTGTCCGTAAGTTACGTCACACATTAATGGTTTAAGGGAGTGGGGGAGGGGGTTGGGGTTGGGAGAGAGTCTGAGCAAGATTGACAGTTTTTGACAAAGGGGGAGGTGGCTTTGACAAAAATTGAATTCAAGAAAACACTTTTATACAGCAAATTAAACGATGTGAATCTGAAGTTTGTTTCGGAAAAATCTGGTAAATGATATCGTTTTTTAAGTTCTTTTTCCGCAATATATTTAATTTAGATGGGTGGGGGGGGGGGGTTAATATTTATAATATAATTAAGTACGGGGGTTAGGTGTCTCTGAATTATTTGCAAGTCGCTGACAAGGGTAGTGGGTGAAGTTAAAAAATTGCCAAAAATGAAGTGTTAAAGTAATTTATAGAGACCTTACAGACCTTACAGGCCTGAGGTCACCGAATGTTTTTCTTTCTTTCTTTCTTTCTTTCTTTCTGAATCACCTGAACGGAGATATAAATCCAATATCTTCGTGGAGAAGTGTAAACTACTAACCTGAACGCACACTAAAGAAAATAGTCTCAAGTAAAGTGGTCTACTCCAGGAAGTGAGAACCACTTAACCGTTTCGCGTGCTGTGTGACCTTGTATAGTAGGTCGTCATTTAACGACTTTCTGTTGAGGCTAATTGATTTGTTTCTCTGTGTTGCCGTGTCCTACATATCAAAATGTCTATTATTAAACTGAGTAATTCTAAAAACATGACCGGAAAAAGATAAGTTTTTTTGGTTTTGTTTTTCGTATGAATATGTCTTTATTTTTTTAAGAAATAGGTCTTACGCATGCGGTTTGCCTCTGTGGGTCTCACCAATGGACCACTAGACAAACCACCCATGCAACAGAAAACCTTAGTAGATGACATGCAGTTATATTGAGGTTATCTTCTTAGAGAAGCTTCATGGCACATCATCTATATTTTATTGTTGCAATGTGTTTTATGCTTTTGTTTATTTTTGTATATGTATGCATCTCTGTGGTTGACAGGGAGTCAGTGACTTACTGCGCAGCACAGAGGAGGAGGAGGAAACTGACAGCATTGTTTTCCCTTATGGCTGAGACCCATCGTAGAGGCACAGTGACTCAGGACGTGACAATCCTTTTGACTTGAACATTTGGTTGCATGCCTGGAGCAATAGAGAAGTTCGGCATAACCAGTAGTCAATTGGTGGCGTGGAATGAGCACAGTGAACCCTATCTTGGCTACAGTGGCTAGGAGCAGTGCATATGTTGAAACCTACCTTCCTGGAGGTGTGATACTTATTCTCTGGCTCTGGCACGGGATGGGCCGAAAACCCAGCAATATAATGCCTGGGTTAAAGGGCACGAGCCCATGGACCGCTGAATCAGCAACCAACCAACCAGAGATAGGTAATTACACCGTGAAGTTCGCGTAATATTTATGTATGATATCTGTAACATGACCTGTCCACACTATATGACTTGTGGATGCATTGGAAAAACAGCTTTCTAAACTGAATCATTTGGCATTTCCCACTTTTATCATAGACTTTCCACACACAGTATACATAAAGTGACCAATTAAAATCACGGTTTATGTCACATACGTCACATAAGAAGGCAGTTTTCCTATGAGGGAGTTGGTTACGCCTATATGCGTTTTACTTGCATGAGTGGATACACTTGTGTGTGTGAATGCAATGGTGTGTGACATGATGTCCATATGTTATATCTGTAGGCCTCTCAGGGTACAATGGCATGATAAGTACCAGATACTGAAGTCATTTAATATGTGACGAACATCATCAGAAAACGTCGCTGGACATACATCGGCCACATACTTAGAATGAAGGAAGACAGAATTCCACGACAAGCCGTCGTGTGGACACCAGACGGCGAAAGAAAACAGGGAAGACCAAAAACAACGCTCAGAAGAACTGTTATGAATGAATTAAAATCAACAGGCATAAATGCACAAGACCTGCAATTCTTGACAACTGATCGACAGGCATGGAGAGCTATGAAATCCGTCCTATGTGTCAAACTTGGCAAAAGAGGAACTGACTCACTGAAGTCATCACTAGAAACAATATCCCAAACATTTCTACAATACAGAATAAAGCCCATCTGATATGGGCTGGATATGCTGTTCGCGTGACTGACACACTCATAACAAAAACAACAACTTGATGTATGGTGAGCTGTAACTCTGGGAAATATAAGACCTTTTGGCTAAGGAGAAATCAAGCCTTCTAAAATAAATCGTTGTTTTTTTCATTTTCTCATTCTTTCGTTTTTTAAAAATCACATTCGTTCTTTTCTTTTTTATTTCCATTTCGTATTTTCTAGTTATATTTGTCCTCATTTATTGTCTTCTTATCCTCCCTCCTTTATTATCAACTTCTACTTCTTTCTTTCTATCATACTGTCTGTCTCTTTGTATAATATCCATGTTTATTTGTTTTTTATACTTATTAATTCTATTCTGTTTTTGTAAATAATAGTTAATTTGTCGTGTACTTGAATATTGACTATATTCCTTACCTATTTCCGTCTTTTTATATTGCTCAGTGTTGCCCTCACCCTCACAACCAAAGTACAGTGGGTTGTTCCCCGACACGAGATTAATGACATCTTTATCAAGTCACCACGATCTCCAAGCTATAAATCAAGTAATAGCTTCTTTGTCGTCTCCATGATCTCCAAGCTATAAATCAAGTAATAGCTTCTTTGTCGTCTCCATGATCTCCAAGCTATAAATCAAGTAATAGCTTCTTTGTCGTCTCCATGATCACCAAGCTATAAATCAAGTAATGGTTTCTTTATCAAGTCACCACGATCACCAAGCTATAAATCAAGTAATGACTTCTTTGTCAAGTCTCCACGATCTCCAAGCTATAAATCAAGTAATGGCTTCTTTGACAAGTCTCCACGATCTCCAAGCTATAAATCAAGTGATGGCTTCTTTGTCAAGTCTCCACGATCTCCAAGCTATAAATCAAGTAATGGCTGTATTACAAATTATTTAAAACAGAAATACAAAGATCGCTGGGTGTTGTCGGGTCCAAAAGTGTAGATAAGTATAGCGACTCTGAGATCTGTCAGGAATATCACAAGACGCAAATAAGGAGTACTGTTTTGGGGACAAGATGGCGGCATATTTCCATAGAGGGTCGAAGTGAGTCAGAGGTCATAATGAAGTCGGATATGTCAGGCCGAAAGACTCAGCTATCGTATCCATGCTGTAAACCCTGACACGGCACATTCTGTTTTCTGGACTACATCCTGGAAATCTACAAGAATTTGAGAACGAACACAGAAGAATAAATCACCTTTCAGTTAAATGTTTTGTTTCATTTGCTTTCTCCCTCCCATACTTGAAGAAGACAGTTTGATGGAAACATTCAGTTACTTCTGTATCATTCCAAGACTCTTATATTTTATCATTTTCTTGGCTATTTAATCACAAACTGAAACATCACGGACACGTCTGTCGTTTGAGAAATAAGGATGCATTCATTTTTTTCCTCCCACAGAGTGAAATAAAATACAGTAAAGAGTATCTCTCTTTGGCACGCATCTTACACATTTTTCTAATCTGTTTTAGACAATTCATTCACTTAAAATCCACCCAGAACACAGATCACACGAAAAGTTGGATCCATGGAGCGATGGCAGGAGTTCAGATGTCTCCTTTAACAATTGCACAACCACTAAGCACTAGAGGAACGCTTAAGAAGCATGGGATCAAGTTTACTCCTAATGGGGCATTAACCGGTAAGACGTATTTAGACACGCATGCAGATCCTAAAAGCCAGATTGCGGTATCGAAGTCGTTAATGCTTAGATCTCTTTCCATTATTGAATAATTTTAATAGTTTAATGGATAGTCAGAAGTATTGAGAGAGAGAGAGAGAGAGAGAGAGAGAAGAGAAAGAGAGTGAAAGAGACGGTGGTTCGAAGAAAGTCTGGATACGGTCATTTTTATGTAGTACTCAGTACGAGTGAGTGATAATTATATGGATTATATTTTGTGTTTGTTAGTAGGGTGTATGTGAACTATTTTGTATGTTAGTGGAGTTTATGTGGAGTATTTAATATGTTCGTTAGTGGAGTTTGTATGGATTATTTTGTGTTTGTTAGTGGGGTGTATGTGCAGTATTTTGTGGGTTTGTTAGAAGGGGTTTCTGTGGACTGTACTTTGTATGTTTGTTAGTGGGGTTTATATGGCTTTTTATGTGTTTGTTAGTGGGGTTTATGCGAACTATTTTGTGTGCTTATTAGTGGGATTTATGTGAACTATTTTGTGTGCTTATTAGTGGGATTTATGTGAACTGCACTTCACTTCGTGTGTCTGTGAATGGAGGTTATGCATTAAATACTAAATAAAGTAAAAAGGTTACTATAAAATCCTAACTATCAATGTAAAAAAATTAAAAACTAACAATTAAACCTAGAACAATGACATTTTTTCCACGTTACTGTCCAACAAGGACCGTTCTCCAGAAACACATAACAATAAAAAAAACACAAAACCATAAAAATAAATAAATATGGATGGAGATTATGTAGGATGTGCTTTGAATGTCTGTGAATGGGATAATGTATTTAGAATATTTACAACATTTGCTGAATTTTATTTGTGTGTATGTGAGTGAGAACTAGTATGTAGTATATTTACAACATTTGCTGAATTTTATTTGTGTGTATGGAGTATGTATGTAGAATATTTACAACATTTGCAGAGTCATGTCTGCATCACATGCCTTCATGATCTTCCATAGAATCATCGTGTTTCTAGATTCTTCCTGCCTGATTTTGCTTGACATATTCTCCAATGTCTCAGAAGTTGATGCCATTCTGATTGGTACAATGTCTGTTCAGAAAATGCTCTCCGTTTAGCTGGGGATTTAGACATGGCAGTACGATGTTTGTCATCATTATTTCAGATTCTCAATGTGGTCATCGTGATTATACACGATATGCAGTAGGACACGAGAGAAGAGCAAAGACGACAGGAGAGACCTCGTTATACCTCGAAGTTCTTGATCGCTTCTATAGAACATTTTGTCGCAACAGTGGTATCTCGTGAAAGTGCTGAAATGGACTCGTTTTCAGGAGATGGCATATTCTAGAAGTGTACTAACAAAACAGATAGTAGCTTCCACAGCACAATTTGCACCTGGGAATTCACATTAACATTGGTGTTCGGTGAACGTTGCGCCAGGACCCTACCCTACATATCTACCACCCACAGATTTGTGTGCTGGCAAAGGAACATTCCGAAACACGAACGCTTATATCTTCAATAATGTATATACAAATGTTAATAAGTCACATCAAAAATAGAAACTGAACAAAGAACTTATAAAAATGCCCCTAAAAATGAGCGGAACAATATTGCTAAGTTAAATACTACACATGCTACAATATACTGAGATTAAAAATTCACAATTTGCATAGTTGACAATATACTGAGATTAAAAAATTCACAATTTGCATAGTTGACAATATACTGAGATTAAAATTCACAATTTGCATAGTTGACAATATACTGAGATTAAAATTCACAATTTGCATAGTTGACAATATACTGAGATTAAAATTCACAATTTGCATAGTTGACAATATACTGAGATTAAAATTCACAATTTGCATAGTTGACAATATACTGAGATTAAAATTCACAATTTGCATAGTTGACAATATACTGAGATTAAAATTCACAATTTGCATAGTTGATAATATACTGAGATTAAAATTCACAATTTGCATAGTTGACAATATACTGAGATTAAAATTCACAATTTGCATAGTTGACAATATACTGAGATTAAAAAAATTCACAATTTGCATAGTTCACAATATACTGAGATTATAAGTTTACAATTTGCACATCACATGCCTGAAGGTCACAGTGCTACAATGACCACTTAGGTCTCCTTGTAAAAATAAATAGCACAAACACAAACATGTCTCTTCATATGTGACATGGGTAAATGTAGTCTTCAGATGTGACATGGGTAAATGGAGTCTTCAGATGTGACATGGGTAAATGGTGTTTTAGATGTGACATGGGTAAATGGAGTCTAAAGATATGACATGGGTAAATGGTGTCTTTAGATGTGACATGGGTAAATGGTGCCCTCAGATGTGACATGGGTAAATGGTGCCCTCAGATGTGACATGGGTAAATGGTGCCCTCAGATGTGACATGGGTAAATGGTGCCCTCAGATGTGACATGGGTAAATGGTGCCCTCAGATGTGACATGGGTAAATGGTGCCCTCAGATGTGACATGGGTAAATGAATCATGTAATATGGAAGCATCGATGTTTTATTAAAAAAGAGAAATTATAATGCAGCAAGCTTGATTTTAATCACACCAGATCAGATGGCACCTGCTCACCTCGCAACTTCAGTCAACACGTTTACCGTCTTTCACCACACAACATTCATTAAAAAAAGGGGATTTAGTCAAGGTTTCATACGTGTATATTCTCAAGCTAATATGAAAATATGGACATGGTGATCGGCACACATTTACATGTACAGGCATGAAAATTTTTCCATCTAACCACAAACATTTTAATAGCAGCACGTGCCTGAAAGCCCCAGCTCCACAAGGAATAATTAGATCTATTTTTGAAGATAAGTGACACATAAACATAAACAAGATTTATTCAGATGTGACATAAACAAGATTGCTTTAAAAGTGACATAAACAAGATGGCCTCAGATGTTATGTAAACAAGATAGCTTCAGATGTGACATAAACAAGATTGTTTCAGATGTGACATAAGAAAGATTGCTTCAGACGTGACATAAACAAGATGTCTTCAGATGTGACATAAACAAGATTGCTTTAGAAGTGACATAAACAAGATGGCCTCAGATGTTATATAAACAAGATAGCTTCAGATGGGATATAAACACGATTGTTTCAGATGTGACATAAGCAAGATTGCCTCAGATGTGACATAGGTAAATGAATCCGTAATACACACGCCCTAGGATTTATTATTAAACAAAAATCTGCTGCGATGCAAGTAGGTGCCATCTGAGAGAACTTGGTTCAAATCCCTTCTGATGTTTTCTGATTTTTATTTAACAACAAATCCTCTTTGTTTCTATGTAATATTATTCATTTTGTCTAATTCAGAAATCATAACATTCATAACAAGGTGAGTGTATACTCTATTTTAAAAAAAAAACCCAGAAAAAAAGAGGAAACGCATTAGTCACCATTATCCAGTTCTCTCACCAAATTACGTTTGTGCATGTTGAAAGTTAACATTATTTTCATGTTTTTCAATTTAAAAATATCTTTTCGCTGATGAAGTTTAAATTGTGACAAGACATTTCATTAGTTAATCACGGCTGCGGAATATTCTTTTCATACTCATTCCACTTTCACATAATTTACTCATCAGTTGGAGACAGGTGAGTTAGGTGTAACGTAACCTGGCTGACTCAATATTTCTCTGTGTTATCGTCATTACTGGGGATCTCCGTGCCGCAGTGGTTAAGCCATTTATCTTGTTCTCAAGAGGTCGTGGGTTCAATTATGCATCATCTTGTCTTGATTTCAAATGCATTATTTTGGTGGAGATCCCTGACTACAGCTTGAAGCTATGGAAGTACCTGCTATCAGTCAGTACTTTTGACAGGTAAAGTACCTGCTAATAGTTAGTACTTTTGACAGGCGACGTACCTGCTATCAGTTAGTACGTTTGGCAGGCGAAGTACCTGCTATCAGTTAGTACTTTTGACAGGTGAAGTACCTGCTAATAGTTAGTAATTTTGACAGGCGAAGTACCTGCTATCAGTTAGTACTTTTGACAGGCGAAGTACCTGCTATCAGTTAGTACGTTTGACAGGTGAAGTACCTGCTAATAGTTAGTACTTTTGACAGGCGAAGTACCTGCTATCAGTTAGTACTTTTGACAGGCGAAGTACCTGCTATCAGTTAGTACGTTTGACAGGCGAAGTACCTGCTATCAGTTAGTACGTTTGACAGGCGAAGTACCTGCTATCAGTTAGTACTTTTGACAGGTGAAGTACCTGCTAATAGTTAGTACTTTTGACAGCCGACGTACCTGCTATCAGTTAGTACGTTTGACAGCCGACGTACCTGCTATCAGTTAGTACGTTTGACAGGCGAAGTACTGATTAGTTAAGAAACGGAGTACATATAGGGAAATCAGAGTGCGATGTAATTAATCCCCCAAAATAGTTTAAGCACTTGTCTACTATCCGTGATTTACGATTTGATCACTGTTATCAAGAATGTTATCGTAACGTATTCGCAGTGTTATCGTAGCTTGTTCGTGTCCCTTCTCACTCCATATGATTAATGACTTTACTACGCAACTGTCCTCAACGAAGAACATATTTAAGCATGTAACCGTATTTAAAGTGAGACTTGATACAGGGTAATGAAGTTTTAGGCACAGGGTGATATAATCTTGCTAATCACCGGAAACAGGTATAATAGCAAACAATAATTGACGTTTCGATCTAAAGGCCTCCATCATGAACACGATATAAACACACGACGAGCAATATGGCCCACGATCACATCATAACAGATGACAGGATTAAAATGATATTTATTAGAAAATCCTTACCAGACATCACAGAACTATAATTTTATATCTATTCTTCTTCTACGTTCGTTCTCAAATACCTGCAGGTTAGCAGTATGCAGTACAGATACCGAAATGCGTTGTTTCATCGTTTACATATTAGCTGCGATACCTGCGCCATCTTCCTGACACAGTAGTGAGTAGGAGATGTAGACATTTTGAGATTTGGAGTATGTGAGGAGAGAAAGAGTGAGAAAGGATGAAATCGAAGGAAGCAGAATCGGGAGAAACATCAATTTTCACAGCTATTTCTCACCTCGCAATAAAACATTCAACAGGACAAGTTGAATCCTAACTCTCTAATTGCACGGCAAACAATGTTTTCATGGGCTTGTTTGCACGAAACTTCTGTACATATTATTCAGATCACGGCTGTATCATCAGTGGAAAACACAACGCAAAGGAAACTCTGCGTGGATGGGAATATCTCAATTTGATTCTACACTTATGATGTCTCCTCGTTCTGGAATCGAATGTGGCCTAGAACGACGTTTTCCAACGTGGGCCACATAGCTTCCCTGGGGATTGTGGAGTTATGAAGGGGGCTACGGAAAAAAATTTAATTAGTGGGGACACAGACCCGTCAGAGGGGGGGGGAGGGCACAGAAAAGTAACTATTTGAGCTATAACAAATAAGATAAATAGATATGAAGTTTAACTCTTTAGTTTCACCACATAGTTCACTAGTTCTTCAATCTGACTGCTATTGACACCACATAATAGTTCACTAGTTCTTCAATCTGACTGCTATTGACGATTTAATCAGTTCTTTTGTTTTTAAATTACGAAAAAAACAATATCATTCTGAAATCATTACAGATGTGATATTTTTTATTGGGTTTATGATTAATATCAGTGTACTCGGAGTTACAGCATATGACTTTCGTCTCTTGTAACGAAACGGCACGCTGCCTGCCGAAAGTACCACTTATAGTACGTAATTAATTAGCTTCAAGTGATAATTCTCAAGTATCACAGAAGAAAATATAATTTATAAACAAGACACCACAGTGCGATTTAAAAAAACAAAAAACTTTATATATAACAAGACATAACATTGGGATTTCCAAAACGTCAACCTCTTGAACGCTACCCAAACGGCTTAATCACTACGCCCGGGTGTTCCCCAGATTCTAACAAGGACTATTACGTTGGCACCTATTCTCCTCGCAACTCGAGTCAACACGCTTACTTTTTTCGACCGCATCATCACTACTTTACCTGACACGAAAATGGTTCAAGTACATAGCCCTACTTCCTTCTTTGAAACTTGTATTACAGCACTGGATTTAATAGCACAGGATTTACTAGCACATAATTTACTAGCACTGGATTTACTAGCACATGATTGATCAAATACAGATCACCAAGCATCATATGTCTACTGATTAATTGGAAACTTTCTATCAGTTCTTCTCTTGAAAAAAATCAATTCCTACTGACATCGTAGACGCATAGCGCTACTTAAATTCTCATTCAATCATATCTCCTGGAGACAGATACCTAATACAAAGAATGAAAAGATTTGCTAAAAAAATATAATGCTGTGGACACTTCCATCTTGCCTTCATTAAAACCGCCACCAAAGTCTACTTAAGACTAAGCAAACTTAGTCTCGGTTCAATTCACATGAACAGTCTGACGGATAATCGTGAAATCAAACATATTGAAACGCGATTGAATACTCACGGGGAGGAAACATCAAAGGTATCTTTAGTGTGTTTTTCTGAAACCGAATCTTCAATTTTATGAGGACTTGTCCTAGTTTTAATCGGTTTTGTGAGATGTATGATTTGTAGAATGTGAAGTTAATGAGTGAGATGTTTAAGTAAGGGGAGATGTAGAGGAGTGTAAGATGTTTAAGTAATGGGAGATGTAGAGGAGTGTAAGATGATTAAGTAAGGGGAGATGTAGAGGAGTGTAAGATGTTTAAGTAATGGGGGGGGGGTGTAGGGTGTAAGATATTTTAGTAATGAGAGCTTTAGAGTGCCCTGTTTTAAAATTAACCCCTCCCTCAGCACACTTATAAACAACCTTACCCGTGACCCTAATATCAGCAGAGAGGAGTACTAGAAGGGAATTGAACTTAATCTGAAGTAAATTATAATATCCATGGCGTAGTCGTTAAGTCATTGCTTTGTGCTCGGAAAATCTTAATTACACTTGTATATTTTCGGAGATCGCTGGGGACTATTGCGTGACGCTACGTAATTACGTGTGTTGAGTGATACTATTGACGGGCGACTTGTCGCATTTCTTGCATGATTCTAGAAAAACATGGGGAACGATATACAAATCTAATGAATGTGGGGGGTTACGGGATAGTGATTATTAAGATGAAAATATAGTAATATATATCAATAAATTTTATAATTTCTTGTTGGGCACTGAAGAAAAATCTTATACATTGTTTTATGCATATGTCCCCAAATTGATGCCAGGTCAAAAGTAAAACTGTGAACCCCTGTTCTATCATCTTGTCAGCATATTCCGCAATGAAATAGAAAAAGGAAGAAATATTTAAACCGTTAGATCTAGAATAAAAGGTAAAATGTATGAAAATAGTTGACTGACTTACTAACAACAGAAATACGACGTAAGACCTCGCGAAGACATGTGCTCCCTAGGGAACGGGAAGTTAAATAGAATAAAGAATAGTGCAACTCTGCAAAATTATTTAGTTGGCAGGACACGGATTGTTGAAACAGAAGTGAAGCATGAGGCATGTTGGCAGCTCTTCAGCTAGTGATAGTTTGTGTTGATTGAGGCTGATCAATAATGCAGGCCACTGTTCTCAGAGAGCATCTCTAGAGAATGATATTCCATCAAGTGTTTGGGAGATTCAATAAAACATTCGTTTCAATATGATATTATCATTTGATTTGTTTTGCAGAAGGCATTTATGTAGGATAGACCGCCTTTTGTTTACTTGTATGATTCTAGCAACGTTTGACTTAGTCAATGTTTACTTGTATGATTCTAGCAACGTTTGACTTAGTCTTTGTTTACTTGTATGATTCTAGCAACGTTTGACTTAGTCAATGTTTACATGTATGATTCTAGCAACGTTTGACTTAGTCAATGTTTACTTGTAAGATTCTAGCAACGTTTGACTTAGTCAATGTTTACTTGTATGATTCTAGCAACATTTGACTTAGTCATTGTTTACTTGTATGATTCTAGCAACGTGTCAGGCAGTCACTATTTTTTTTTACTTGTATGATTCTAGCAACGTGTCACGTAGTCACTATTTTTTACTTGAATGATTCTAGCAACGTGTCACGTAACTCTCTGATTACCTCTTGCTCGCTTCCCTTTGACTTTACCCTCAAGTAAGGTCTTCAATAATGTGTCACGTCTTGTAATGTGTTCAAAATATTTTATTTGCTTGATCTTTATTTCTCTTAGCAGTTCTTTCTTCATATTAAGTGTTTTTAGTATCTCTTTATTTGTTTTCTTCTCTTTCCATGATGTTCTTCTATATACCCACATCTCATAGGTATCAATTATGTCTTCTTATTGTTTATTTACTGTCCATGTTTCTGAGCCATACATTAAATTGGAATATATGTAGCATGTATATATATATATAGATAGATATATAGATAGATAGATAGATAGATAGATGGATGGATGGATGGATGGATGGATGGATAGATAGATAGATAGATAGATAGATAGATAGATAGATAGATATAAACGCCGACCAAGACGCCTGCGTACAGAAGACATACAAGAATGTCTGAACATGCCCCTAAAGAAGGCTGTACAATTTGCTAAAACACCGATGAGAAATCAATAGATCAATCAAGAAAACTGAGTACTGAACAGAATATGTCACGTGATCAAGATATATATTAGATATATTAGATATATTAGATATATTAGATAGATTAGATAGATTAGATTGATTAGATAAGATAGATTAGATAAGATAGATTAGATAAGATAGATTAGATAAGATAGATTAGATAAGATAAGATAGATTAGATAAGATAGATTAGATTAGATTAGATTAGATAAATAGATTAGATAGATTAGATAGATTAGATAGATAGATAGATAAATTAGATAGATTAGATAGATAGATTAGACAGATAGATAGATAGATAGATAGATTAGATAGATTAGATAGATTAGATAGATTAGATAGATAGATAGATATATAGATAGATAGATAGATAGATAGATAGATAGATAGATAGATAGATAGATAGATAGATAGATAGATAGATAGATAGATAGATAGATAGATAGATAGATAGATAGATAGATAGATAGATAGATAGATAGATAGATAGATAGATAGATAGATAGATATATCGATAGAGAAGGATACATGTATCTGAATACTTAGATGTATATGTATATATATATATATATAAAGACTGATCGATTGGTTTCCCAGAGGATGTACAGGCAATTTAGACATGCATAGTAAATAAAAAAAGATCATATATCCTTAAAATGCATTCATCATTCCTATCCAAGTATAACAGATCAGCTGTAAATGTTGAAATTGTAGATGCTTATAAGAAATATTCTTGAACAGCTGTTAGACCATCAATAGAGTACGGGTTTTTATTGTGAACGTCACAAGAATATTTATCACAGTATTACAATAGATTCAAGTGTGTCGGATTATCTGACATACATAGGATGTCATCGACATCGCTCGAATGACATAAGTCACGCACGCTTAGATATACAAGAGCGCATGCTACGACGTCACCAAAACAGTCGGATGAGAGCAAGGGTTGCGGGTATTTCCAGTCCATAAACCGATTTCTACTAGTATAGATGTTGTTCATAAAATACGGCAAAATATTGGGGGAGAAGGGGAGAAGGGGAAATTAAGGTTGGGGAGGGGGGTCCGAGAAATATTTAGTTTACTGACAAGGTTACAAAAGTAGATGTCAACAATACTGTTTGTAGACAGCATTGTGTGAATTTGAATTTTCTTTTTGAAAATGTGTGCACAGGACGAATATTGTCTACAAGAAATATTTAAAGGGCGGCGATATTATACATTTGTTTTTGATATAGTTAGTAGGGAAGGAGGGGGGGGGTCCTTCACTGAATTCTTGGCATCCTGTTTACAAGAGGGGAAGGGTCTGAAATTGATAATAAATGTAAAGTAGTGTATGGATTGCCCAGAACAAGGAATCGATTTGTTAAAAAACAAATCTGAAATTAGAGCAGACAAACATTCAAGATACCAAAGCGAGAAAGATCCTAACTAAGAAAAACATGGACAGTGGTGCAACAAATTATTCAGTGGTAATGTAACCTGGAGAGACACAAATGTGGTCAATTCCGTTGCTTGTCGCCAACTGGTTAATAATATGAAAGGTGTGGGTGAGGGGAAGAAATGTTGTTTCCCAAGGACGTTTGTTTTTTATTTGTCATTTTCGAAAGCTCGGCAGCTCTGAAGATTAATTTCTGAAACCTCCAGAGTTCACGAAATATCTGCGTGTGAGTCTTCTGGGATCAGAACACTGGCGAATGCTGTAAAAAATGAATGAGTGATGTCCCGTCCCTTAAGCAATGTTTGTGGTATTAAATTCACGATCCTGGATCTGAATCAGCTTCTCGTACATTTCTCTTTTAAAACATTTAAATGACATTGTCTTGCTGAAGCTTCAGAAAATGACAGATAACGTTTGAAGACATGTGTAAAAAAAATGGAGACAGGTCAGATGCACGGTTTATTTAATTTGACATTTACTCACGTCATCATTGCTATTAGTCACGTGATTTGTCATTCAGACACCTCTGTTTCTGTTGATGAATGCAGGCGATACAGTAAAGATGTCTCCAAATTTCAAAGTCTAGATTTTGTCTAATGTGACATTATAACGTGGCAAATACTACAGGGAGATAAATACAACGTCGCTAGGGGGAGATAAATAGATAACGAATTATAATGGGTCCATATTACAAGATGCATGATGGCTGATTCTGCCGTTTTGAATGTGGGGTGTTGCGTTAATGCATAATCAATTGCCTTGTACAGGATGGTTGCAGAACGTCATTGAATTGTTATGCTAAATGTGACAAACTATTCACATATTTCACATTACATTCGTAGAAAGATGCAGAAGCAATTCCATGAAAGATTAATTCGCAAACATGCAAGGAAGTAGTAATAACAACAGAGCATGCAAAATGAGAAATTTGCAGACAATAATGAACAAATTTACACCAGTTAAAAATGTAATAAAAATATATGTTCTAAAGAAAATAAATTCAGGAATAAAGCAGCACAGTGAATTCAACACGAGATTTTATTATTACATTTACAATTCATTACAATTTATTACAATTTATTATACACTTCCTGGTGTAGTGGGTAAGTAATTTGTCGTGTGCTCAAGAGGTCGCGGGTTCGATCTTCGATTTTGTACAAGGGCATTATTTCTAGAGATTTCTTGGGACTATCTCTTGAAGGGATAAATTGTACTTTACTTGTGACTAGGCTAACTGCTGGTTCTTTACGTTGTACTCTTGACTAGGCTAAGTGCTGGTTCTTTACGTTGTACTCTTGACTAGGCTAAGTGCTGGTTCTTTACGTTGTACTCTTGACTAGGCTAAGTGCTGGTTCTTTACGTTGTACTCTTGACTAGGCGAAGTGCTGGTTCTTTACGTTGTACTCTTGACTAGGCTAAGTGCTGGTTCTTTACGTTGTACTCTTGACTAGGCTAAGTGCTGGTTCTTTACGTTGTACTCTTGACTAGGCGAAGTGCTGGTTCTTTAAGAGGAACGACGAACACACGATAAAATTGTTTAAATGTTTGAATTGTTGAAAAGAAGTAGAGGATTAATTTCACTTTACTCGGGTTACCCCATATATTCTCCGATTTTCTCAACGACGAAGCACGCTGCGAAGCAAAAGTACGTCGCATAGCATGTAACTCCGTAACTTCAAGCAATATTCCCACATAACTACGTAAATTCAAGCAATAATCCCCCGTAACTTCAAGCAATAATGCCCACGTAACTCCGTAACTTCAAGCAATATTTCCCACGTAACTCTAACTTCAAGCAATAATGCCCACGTAACTCCGTAACTTCAAGCAATATTCCCATATAACTACGTAAATTCAAGCAAGAATCCCCACGTAACTCCGTTACTTCAAGCAATAATCCTCCGCCAAAGACGGATGTGTAGGGCCATTGACGCAAATAAAACGGCGACACAATACATTTCAATTCCCTGAACTATATCCTGCTGGAAGTCTAGTAGGGCCATTGTCCTGCTACAAGAGAGATTCAATGGAAATTTGAAAATGAACGCTGAAGAAGAAGAAGAAGCAATAATCCCCAGAAAATCTCAGAAAAATTCACTTTATAAACAAAACTTTGCAGCGGAATTCGAGCTCACACACTCAATCTCCATATGATAAAATTGAGTACAGTGAAGTCAGTCTTCTATTCCTTTTGAACCCTTGTTGAATATAATACCTTCTAGCAAGCGCAATAACATTCCCTCACAGTGATCTAAGATCAAGTCATATTTGAAATTATCTTTTGATTCACCCATGATTCCTGGATCGATCATTTTGTACATACATTTTCAAGCTAACAAAGTTGAACAGCAATTATTTCGACCACAACTTGTAATTCTTCGATTCTCTAGTTATTGTGTACGTAATTATTCTCAATCGTTTCGCTTGAGCAGAGCTAAACAACCCAAGCATACGAGCATTCGCAAGGTAAGCTTAGTGTGATCAAGAGTGTAGGGGAAATTGGAACTGGAACACTCAGTGGCGGCGCAATGGAAGATTGGAGATAATGTTGTCTGCATCAATGTTTTAATGTGCCGCGGTCTACATGGCACCTATTCATCAAATAACGACGGAATTGATTACAATAGTCGAACACATTTTATGGGTAATACATTACGGGATTAAGACTAGGTAATCTGTCATGAAATATTGCAGTATTTGAATACATTGTGGGATTTCGACTCTGATCGTTTCATGAAATATTGGACGTTTGTTAGTCACCCTTCATTGAACATGGCAATGGAGAACATGTATCAACGGAATGAACAAACACTTTCGGAATTTGTTCAATGTGCCGGAATGAGTGGCAGAATTTTGCTACCAGAGTACATGATGCATGTACAGAGTGTCTGTACTCTCGTGTACACGTATTTACATTGTTAGTGCGTGTAGTCAGGTTAAGCTTATTTGTGAATGCTGGTATGATTGGGTTGTCTAACTCTTATCGATTTTCACTGACTGATTTCTCTTGTGTTCAGAAAAATATGATCATGATTTCAGTAAACTAGTGCCTTACTCATGAATCCACCAAACTCGGCACTGGTACACATACGCAGACATAACTCATTCAATGACATTCCGCTCACAATTATTCAACACAATCATACAGATTTAATTAAAACAATCAATTTTCAGAAGACAAACAAACTATCTACCTAACGCATGCTAACAATTATAAATGACAGTATACACAGTAGACTAAATTAACGTTTCAATCATACTGTCTTTATCGATGAGATCTTGTGATTAGTTGTTATTCTAATCCATAGCTCTATATTAATCACACTTCTGTTTTTGGAAAGATGCGTTTGTTATGATGGAGAATCTGTATTATACAAACAACAGTATGATCTACGAAAACTCCCCCACTTGAATGTCAGACTTAAAACTGAATAAAAAAGTCTGGATATGTTGTCATTATCACCTACAATGGTACTAAATATAACTTTTATAGGAAAAGTAATTTAAAAAAGAGACGTTTAAAGCTAGAAGACTGTCTCCTGTTAGGTTCTCCCCTGAGTTTACACAGAACATTTTCAGTATTCATTGCTCCTGTGAACCAAAGGTTACTGTTGCAATAGTTTACATTATCATAATTTTAATGCATTTAAATAAGTTTCCCATTTTTCACAGAACTTGTCACTGGTTTCAATAATCCTAGTTCGGACAGATTGTTAGAGTTCAATTAATATCAGCATAATTTCCCGTAGGGTGTACGTGTACTTTCAATATTTTTATGCAATTTAATGTGTTTAGTGCTCCCTACTGCGTTTTTGTCCCCTTCAACATCTTTGACCCTGTCCTCTATGCCTCCCTTGATTTCCGTCACTGCCCCAGAGGGGGGACAATTTAGCCCAATTGAGAAACCCTGGTATAAATTAACTTACCTGTCAGTTAAGCAAAGTTGATGTATATTGTTCAGATCAAGAGGTAGATTATGTTCGATCAGATCACGAATCAAAAGTTAGATGACACCTGGAATAACAAGATAATGTGATGACATAATTAACTGGTAAAAGAGAACATGTTATTTGTCCCCGTTCATTCTCAAACTCCTGCGTGTAAACATAACGTAACCCAGAGAACGGAATGCACCGTGATTCAGCTTAGTTGCAACATCTACATATTTCGGCTCAGAATATCCGACTTCAGCATGACGTCTGACTCACTTTGACGATCTATCGTATGTGGGTGGCTAACTCTACCACTTAAAACCTTTCCGTAGTCGTCTCTAACAACATGCATGACAATTCATAGTGTTGCTATTTCTTGCTCCTATTACGAAATTCGTCAACGCAGAGAAGATATATCTATTGATGGTCACTGAGTCGCAACCGGAACCTGGTATGTCAGTTCAAGGTGCAAACAATACGGCCACTGCCTTGTTTCAAGGCCTGTCGTATGAGGTAACACATGAAAGGTGCGGGATAGACTGTAAACCTGTGGAAAAAAACAACATCGTCACACCTTCTCGCAATTACAATGGACGTTGTTTGTGGATAGTAAATAAACGGGTTGCATGTTACCATTGTTTCTGTTGCGTCTTTCGGCCCGACATCTCCGGCTTCAGCACCTGTACTTGCATGGGCAGGACTGTGATCCAGCCCAACATAGTTTCCAGCACCGATCCCACCACCTGTGTTCATGTAGGCAGGCAGTCAGCGGAACATATCCTGCAAGACTGCATTGCACTAAACCACTGGTTCACAGAAATAGAAAGATGTATTGGAGCACTGAGGAGTTTTCAAAAAAAGCAGTATTTATCAAGGAAACAAAATGGACTTGCTGTGTAGACATGTTAAACCGTGAAAAAGAAGAAGAAGAAGAAAATATTCTATTGAGTACTATTTACATCGGAGGTCTTGGTTCATCGAATTACAGCCTCTATTATTTGTGACAGGCTGTATGATGAAGAAACTACAAGATACTCAAATTAAATTTGTTTATAACACAATTTAGAACTGTTCCATCATCATCAAGTTTCGTCTCTGCATCGAAGGTTGGATGAAACTGACCTCCAATATTGTTTATCCCTTACCTAGATGGTACCCTCTGACATACAATATCGTGTCTATCTCGTGACGTTTCCCGCTAACTTGTATCTTTGACTACCTCTTGATCCGTCTTTTATCAGCCATACCTTGAAGGGAGGTCTTCAAAAAGGCGCCATGTATATTTTTTTTAACATGCCCAAAATATTTAATTTGTTTCCATTTTATGTCTCAGAACTTCTTTGTTTCTTTCTCTATCCATGTCACAAATAAAATTCTTGAACCACTCAAATGTAAGAGTTACTCCGTACAGAACGGCATAGCTCATTAACCCGTACAAGCAATTGATACGGGGAAGAATTTGCAGGCACGTCACGGATGCATCTGTTGATAGAACATCGCATCTCGTATCTGCAAAATCAATAAACATAAAACACTTCTGTTTAAATGATGGCGATGACATCCTAATAGTGGAAATAAAAACGAATTACTTGCACAATGCAGCACTGCATGCAGGTAATACATTCTTACCTGGCACCACCTAGGAGAATGTATAAACTTACACTCAATTGTCGAGACAGGGAACTTATGTAGAAGCTCGTATATATATACATTTTTATATTTAATGACACGTTTTTGTTAACAGTCCTGCAGTTTCTATAGATCAGGCAGTGATTTTGTGGTTTTCTTTATAACCACTCAACAAATACCCAAGTGTGAATTCTTTATTTTGTGAAGGTGTTGTTTATGTTTGCAGGTGTAGCGATAAAGTGTTGATTGTTTTTATGTTTCCTTTAGTTGTGTCGCTGTCAGGAGAAGTTAAGGCAAGGGAGTCATTTAAATGTTAGGTAATCACCTCTGTTATACCGAGATGTACTTTTCCTATTTTTTTCTTCTGCTGTCGCTCCCAAACTCATGCAAACTAGCAGGATATAGTCCGGAGAATGGAATGTCGTAAGCTGTCATAGTTAACAGTTTGTTGATATATTTTCAGATTTCGACCCGACATATTCAACTTCGGCTGTCCTTCTAGGTACTTTGACTCAATATGACATGAGACAGCTACCCCCCTTCCCCAGACAAATCTGTGTCTACCTAATCTTTTAACATTTTTTTCTCTGTCCCCCTCCCCTCTCTTCCATACTCTGAATTCTCCAGCGATACAACACACATAAAAAGAATACCCTCACATCAAGAGCTCGTTTTTTTCCCTTGTAATTAATTAACACGAGAATACGGATTTTTTACATTTTATATATTAAGTAACAAAACACGCATTTTTTACATTTTATATTAATTAACAAGAGAACAGGCGTCTCCATTATTTACAAATAAATATCTATGTTTACCTATTTACTAACACCAAATATGTTTGTTGACCTATTTACTAACACCACATATGTTTGTTTACCTATTTACTAACACCACATATGTTTGTTGACCTATTTACTAACACCACATATGTTTGTTGACCTATTTACTAACACCACATATGTTTGTTTACCTATTTACTAACACCACATATGTTTGTTTACCTATTTACTAACACCACATATGTTTGTTTACCTATTTACTAACACCACATATGTTTGTTTACCTATTTACTAACACCACATATGTTTGTTGACCTATTTACTAACACCACATATGTTTGTTTACCTATTTACTAACACCACATATGTTTGTTTACCTATTTACTAACACCACATATGTTTACCTATTACTAAATTGTATGGATATTATCAAGTTAAAGGAAGAGTCATTTGTACCATTTCTTCCTGACTCCACCACAAATTTATCTCAACAACAATAGAGAATGTAAGTGTGGCAAAAACAAAACACACAGGTTTGTGAAGTTCTCGAGAAACAAACAGACATCGATGGAGGAACCGGTTTTGATGACGAAGGTTGGGGAGACTGCGGTAAGAATATGTACCGTATTGTAGTTACATAAATAAATAATAATAAAATGGGTTAAATAATTTGTATGGATACAATATTCAATAAATTGTAATTATACAATAAATGACAAATCGACGTTATGCCCTCAATGTCTACATGTAGTTAGTTACGTATTTTTCTGCCCTATGCTAATAAACAATTGATTGTCGAAACGTCGATTTTGATCTGATGCTGACAAACAAAAATAACATGTACAACAAGTGAATAATAAGATAAAATTTAAGAAAATGTATTTGTCAATACGTATTTTTTTTTTAAAGTAGGAAGCATACTTCAATTTTGATACAATAATTAGGTTGTATATGTTGACTGATCTGAGAAAGGAGAACAGAATGCGATACTGTTGAGATATATATATATATATATATATATATATATATAGTGACATATTCTTTCCAGAACGTTGTCTTAATCGTGAATACTCTGAACGTGTCTCTGTCCCAGCATTGGTCACTGTTATCGTCTTCTTGGTCTTCCATTTACTCTCTTAACTAGCAATCTGGCCTCCAGAATCAGCCTGTTGACACTTCAGTGTCTCGTTAAGTGTCCAAAATAATATAGCTTACTTCTTATGACTTTAATTAGAAGGACGTATAATGCACATAATATTTATAAAGAATATTTACTACTTCGTCCAAGAATATCCCCAAAACACGATCACTTGAAATATCTGGTACTAGTTATGTTTGCAAGATTATAAACCTAAAGCAGGTTCCAGAGATGAAATATTTAGCAAACGTCTTTACATAGAATGCTAAACTAGATAGAGAGATAGAAACAAGATTTGAAAAAAAGTCAATACTCAAAAACTCATCGATATTCATGACTACAAAACATCAAGTGATAAATCGTATTTTTATACCAACTATCTGTTATAAATGTCTAACATGACCTTTGAGAAAACACTAGTGAGAAAGATGATAGTGTGTGAAATGAGAAGACTGAGGGTAGATATGTCTCTAGAAGAGACTGAAGGAGACATGAAGATATCAGGGATCAAATCAAGACCATCTCATGTCAAGACTACATCACGAGACAGCAAACCAGCTGGTTTGGTAATATCATGAGAATGGAACCAACACAACCAGCTCCCATGCACCAGCTCCCAGCTCCATACACCAGCTGAAGATCGGCCTACAAGGCACGAGGAAGATACAGAGATATATGGGTGGAGACAGTATAATACAAAAATAGAGATACGGGCTGATCATGGACAGGGCGACCACAAACGGCCAAAGACAGACAACTACACCTTTCCCCACGACGCTTAACAATTTAAGTGGAAACTGCAGTAGATAAATAGACAGATACATAGATAAATGGGTGGATGGATAGATGGATCGATAGATGGACAGACAGACACAGACAGACAGACACAGACACACAGGCAGACAGGCAGACAGACAGACGGGCAGGCAGACACAGACAGACAGACGGACGGACGGACGGACGGACGGACGGACGGACGGACGGACGGACGGACGGACGGACGGACAGACAGACAGACAGACAGACAGACAGACAGACAGACAGACAGACAGACAGACAGACAGACAGACAGATAGACAGACAGACAGACAGACAGACAGACAGATAGATAGACAGATAGATAGATAGATAGATAGATAGATAGATAGATAGATAGATAGATAGATAGATAGATAGATAGATAGATAGATAGATAGATAGATAGATAAAATAAATAGCCATATTTCAAGTTATTAAAAATAGTTACAATTTTTCAATTTCTCAACCAAATGTATTTGTTTATTCCTGCATCCAGTCTCCACATTTCTCTAAAATTAGTTTTATGACTTCACAGAAATAACTTTCTACAAAATCTCATCATTCATTTATAGAGATCTCGTGTAAACTGGGTAGAGAAATTTGTGATCACATGGGCTTAAGATACACGGATTAATGATTAATCTCAACTTGTATCACGTTTTAAAGTATGTTTAAAAAAATATGATTTATGATTTCTTCTACAATTAGTTTCTAGACTATTCACATCTAAACATGAAACATACGGCTGTTGTTCTAAGTACACGAAGTAGAAAAGTTTGTTGTTCTGATAATTGGAGAATTATGGACAACAGATTAATCAGAAATAAACAGCAGAGTAGGCGGTGTATTGAGTGCAGGAGGCGAGTTGAAAAAGCGAAAACGTTTTTGACAAATGGTGTACACACGGCAGAAATACGTTTTCTGCAAAGGTGGGAGTGTTACATATGAAAGGTGGTTTTTTTCCGTTTTCCTGTGGTTTACGGTGACCGATTAAAAAAGAATTATAATTAAAAGAATGGAATCTCCTCGCTATCTTTGACTTTTTTTTTCTATTACTAAATGCCGTTGAATAAGAAGAAGGGGGTTTCAACCCCATATTCTCCCTCTCTTATTGATTGTTTGTCTAAGAACCCCAAGAATTACGAGCAATTAGGGGTGCAAAGGGAACGCATTGCTCTTGGCGGACCCAGGGTTAGCAGATAACCAAGATCCCAAAAGTGCCTCCTCGTAGCCCACCCTGGTAACAGAAATACAGCGGCTAATGCTGATTCAGGCTAAACCTTTTGGGGATCGTGTCCGTGAATGTGGAGGTAACAGATGGAATGAGATTTGACTGCAAAAAGACAGTTAATAACTCTGACACCACTGTGCTAACACATGCAGCAACACTGTCGACACACAGTGAAGCTAGAAAGTCTGGTAGAAGCATTGGAGGGCGGCCAATGTAGTCGGTACGAAGCAGGCAGATGTCCCAATAAAAATAAAAGCGCAATGAGTACACTGAGAAAGATGCACAGCGCTAGAGGGCAGCGTCATGTGAAAAAATCATGAAAGACGGATCGATGAAATTGGAACTAACGCATTGTTTGCTCGAGACAAGCTTCTAGTTACCAGTGATCCCAACCTGGGCCGAACTCTACTGTCGAGTCTTTCCTATACCAGTAGCAAGCTCGCGGAGAGAAAAGGTTCAGTACCCGATGGGCACAGGCATAGCAGTCCGAGGTGACAAGCACTGTTCAGCTCTAGAACAAAGCACAAGTTCCTAACGTTCCTAAATATGTGTACAGATTCAGACCTGGAAGTTCACGAAGTTGAATAACGCTTCGGCTAAGAAGACGAACGAGCCCGAGCCCAACTCTTCTGTCAAGTTCTTCCTAAACTGGAACCAGGCTTGAGGACGAGAAAAGGTTTAGTACCCGATGAGCACGGGCACAATACGTCTAATTACACGAGGCATGTTCACTGACTACGGAACGCCTCGTGCAGGACAGAAGTGAAAGACAAACCATCTCGGCATAGAGTCAGTACACATTCACCGTCTGGCGACAGAATAGGAAGGCTGTCGCAGGCTAGGGTAGCCCACCCGAATTATCAAGGCATGCCGAAATCGGATGTGCTAGACCTAAAAGGCGCATAACGGTGGCACAACGTAATCACGCTCCCGGCGGAAATCGCATGGATATCTGTGCTGGTTACAATGGAGCGAACGCAAAACAAACAAACAAACGAGCAATTAGCTTTTACTTCCTATGTGCAATGGGCAGGTTTCTGAGATTTCTTTCATACCCAGGAGACTTCACGTTTCGGCTTGGTCCAATGCCTATTGGAGGAGCCTTCTACTTAAGATGATTACCCACTCCTACATGTATATGTGCTACCTCTTGCTCTGTCTCCCTGAACTCTACCTTCGAGTAATGTCTTAAACCAAGTCTTTTAATGTCCAAAATATTTGATTTTTAATTTCTTTCAATAGTTCGTTTCTCATTTGAAGTGCTATCATAACCTCTGTGTTTGCTTTCTTATTTTTCCACGATGTCCATATTCTGTTATACTTCCACATCTCAAAGGCATCATTTCTTTGTTATTTCACATTCACTATTCATATTTCTGATCCATAGCTTAATTTAGAGTACTTGTAGCATTTTATGTGTCTCATTTTTAGTGTGTCTGTGATTTGTTTAATAGCTTCCTTACGACATACTATCTGGATGGGAAGACAATGATCAGGAGAGAATACGTCACATGACAATAAACTATATTTATGATCAATCGTGAAATATTGTGCATTCAATATTGGCCTACATTTTTATTAAGATTTCATCAAAATATATTATATGAATCAATTTATCGTTATCAGATTTTTGTCAATTATCAGCTTTTTTATTTTCTGGATGTGATGTTTTATCTTCTTTTCCGCATTTATGTTCTCTTCGAAGGAACATTTAAGAATACTCGGATCTTCAAATAATAAAAACTTATAACGCATCAATATTGTAGAGATGGCAAACTAGAAGCAGCACAGAAAAACTTCCAAACACTTCTGTCCTCAGTGTAGACACCTTGTAGATACTTGTCTCAGTGTGAACGAGTGTAGAAAGATTATGACCAAACATTTCCTTGATGTTATCAATGTAGAATTTTTTTCTTGGCTCAACATTTTACCTTCTACCCTCGATTGTTTCTTGTAGAAAAGTTTTAGATGTACAAATATCCACAACAGAAGTATTTCTCAATGTTTAGAACATCGATGATGATGGGTAGTCGACTCTATGAATACGCCGAGGCAACCCACTAATCGAACTGGATAGTCGACTCTATAAATACGCCGAGGCAACCACTAATCGAACTGGATAGTCGACTCTATAAATACGCTGAGGCAACAATGAATCGAACTGGATAGTCGACTCTATGAATACACCGAGGCAACCACTAATCGAACTGGATAGTCGACTCTATGAATACGCCGAGGCAACCACTAATCGAACTGTATAGTGTGGAATAATTTTAACAGCTACACTTTGCTAACAATAATACTACACACGTTTTCTTCTTTGCGATCAGTGTCATCCTCTTACAGCATGTATTGTCATGAACTCAGTATCTCCCGTATGATCTCTCTCTCTCTCTAAAATCATGAATTTTATTATTCATGTGTAAATATCTTCCTGATGTTCATTAATCCTCATATGTAAATCCACGTCTTTATTATTTCCTTTCAACACCAAGGACGTAAAACTACATATTTAATACATCCTTTAATCTTCACATTTAATCTTCACTTGTGTAAAATCACATATTTCATGCTTTCTTTAATCTTCAATTGCAAAATTACGTTTAAACACATACACCCTTTAATCCTCACGTGTGTTCAACCATATATTTGTTATTTTCATGAAACTTCACTTCAGCAACATGTAAAGTAGCAAAGTAACTTCACAGTAACCTCAGTTCGCAAGCATAGCTCAAAGTTAACTCAAAGCTTTTCATTAAAGTTAATCTACAATTTTCCTGACAATAAACACAATAGAAATGATTCGTGTTAAATGTTTATTCCTATTACATAGAAGTAGCAAAAGAACAGAGGAATCTGGCCCCAGTGTGTTTCCGGGACCCGAGATAGGAGCAACGGATAGCAACACAGTTTACCTTTAACGTATGTCGTAAGAGGCGACTAAGGAGGTTATTAGTTTGAGTTGGCTGTCCTACCCTATATGGGATCACATCGACACAAAGCTATGCTGAAATCAGATGTGTCAGGTCTAACGACGCAGATACCGTAGCAATGATGTAAACCATGACACAGTGCATCCCGTTCTCCGGACTACATCCTGCTAATCTGCAGGAGTTTGAGAACGAACGCAGAAGAAGAAGAAGAAACATTCTTTCTCACAATACATCTTTCTCGAAATGTCATACAATTTGAAACCTTCTTTCTTACAATATTATAGATTTTGAAACCGTCTCTCTCACAATATCATACATCTTGAAACCTTCTTAATGCCGAAGACGGATGTGTCGGGCCATTGGTGAAAATAAAACCGCAACACAATGAATTGCCATTATCCGGACTACATCCTGTTGGAAATCTAGTAGATCGATTGCCCCTTTACAAGAGAGATTCAGTTGAAGTTTGAAAATGAACACTGAAGAAGAAGAAGGAGAAACCTTCCTAAAGCATGCTTTTCCTCCACAAATTTCTTGTTTCATCCTGTACTCTCTTCTAAAATACAAATGTTTGAAAGTAGTACCTGATTTAAATTGTAACTCTACCACCTCTGGCAGACATTAATAATCATTTTTTTATTTATTTGTATAAAGTCTAGTGAAAACACTTTTTTATTCGAATTTCTTTTCTGCATGCACGAGTTAAGTATTTTACCAGCGCTTAATTATGCAAATCTTTCTTTGTTTCTGTTCTTAGTTTTCATTTTTAAACGATTATGCTTAGCTGTTATTTACTTTATCACTGAAGTTTCTCATCTCGTACTTCGCTTTTAAATTGCAAGAGTTACCCTCTGATTAATAAGACATATTGTCGAATGGGAAATCTAATTTTATACAATAACTCCATTGACTATTACTTTGATTTTCATTGGCTGTCACACAAAGTATCAGCCAGTTCCTTCTTTGTCAAGTTTGGCACATAGGACGGATGTCATAGTTCTCCATGTCTGTCGGTCAGTTGCCAGGGATTGCAGGTCTTGTGCATTTATACCTGTTGATGTTAATTTCAATTAGTATTTGTGATTTTTCTGAGGCATCTATTCTCGAAGGCAACTAACTTTTTATCCATTATTGCGGTAGATTACCAACTTTCACATCCATATATCAATGATGGAATCACACTTGCATTGAATAGTCGCAGTTTGATGTGTTTACTTGCGATCTTCTATCTCCAGATGTTTGAGAGTTTGTTAAAGACGTTGGAGGCGAGAGCGATTCGAGTCTTGATTTCTGAGTTGGTATCCCCGTCTGCTGTTATCTTGCTTCCCAAATATACGAAATTATATGATATAAGAATATCAAGGGAATAGCCAAATGAACCTTTAGGAAGTCATTTTTCCACATTATCCAATAGGTTTAATATTTTTCACGTTCGTGGGAGAATAACCTTCTTTCAGAACTCATTACCATCATCATCATCATCATCACCAGTCTGTTATGCCCGTGACCCTTATGGTAGCAGCAGGAGCCTAACATCGTTTTCAGATATTCTGTACTTTTCTGTAACATTTAAAAATATATTAATATTTTTCTATAATATTTGTCGTTATATTAATATGTCTATTCAGACGAAGATAGTATGGTCGAAACGTCAATTATTTTTTTTAATTATTTTTATTATAGTTGTTTTATTATTAGTTTATTATTATTTATTAGTAGTGGTAGGTGTCTAACGCACATTAACTTGTCTCACATAAGTACTTTGTTGCAGTAATGTAACAATTCTGTTAGTTTCTGGTGTACTTCTCCACCTGTTACTTACATTTTGTGCGAGTCCAGCTTATCCACAATGTGCTGCTTTTACGAAGTTACAATGTTTGCACCTTTCGTTCAGAATATATTTTCTCGATAACTTCCGTCACTGGCTTTTCCGATCAATGACGTAATCCGGAAAGTAAAGACTGCGATGGAGAGGAGATGGCTACCGCCCTAATATAGCAGAGCCACTGAAATGTGAGATCGCTAACATCTCACACTCCTACCATATTAATACATGATATGGCTAACTTTGCTTGTTACTTCATGTACATGTATAGGTAATAGCAAATATGAGATTTAAAAATGAATAAACACGAAAAATATTGACTTGTCGATTAATAACTTTCGTCTGAACATCGCCAATTCAATAATAACTAGAAAAATAATAGAATAATACTACACAATTCTAGTGACAATATATGTATACTGTTAAGCGATACAGTGTTGATATATAATGGCATATCGTACACAAATAGTCCACAATTCAGGAAGAAAACAGTGCGTATTAGGAAGAAATTACGAACCCTGAAATAGTGCACATGAAAATCAAATAGAAGTGTAAAAATATTTCTGGGATAATAGAATGAGACATTGCCTGGGATTCGTTTTACCTATCTAATACATGGGATCTTATTGTGTAACATCGCTCAGTTTACCAACTAACCCAGAGATTTCTCCAGAAATCATGGAGTAAATCAACAGTAAAATCGCCGTGTTACAGCTCTAACAGTTGTTACTGTTTTCATCTTGCGAGTAAAATATGTGGTGTAAAAATCACAAAGCACTAAATGCTCGCTGGAAGAGGTAATCAAGCAGGTGTTGGTGCGCGAACTGGTTCCAGGGTTGAGGCTATCACCTGTCCTGAATCTGTTTCTAGAGTTAACGACCCACTAATCAAAATGTTTTATTTGCAACGTTTTCTAGACATTTCCATCTTTTATTATCCTGTCTTTCGAGAACTATTCGAAAATCTTTGGTTCATTCGTTTTATCATCGCACATCACTGCACACAGCTAAGTTGACGATTACACATTGTCCACACATGCGTGTATTTATGTATGCAATTATGTGTGTATTCATGTATGTATTTATGTATGTATTAATGTATGTACTAATGTATGTATTTATGTATATATCGTGCTAGCAAGATACTTGCCAATCATCTTCAATCGCTTAAATGACCCTCTAGAACAAGACATATTTCCAAAGATTATTCAAAAAGTCCGTGTGGCTTTAGAACAGGCCGCGGAAATGTCGGCATATTTGCAGCTTGATAGCTCCAAGAGAAATGTCAAGATCAACAGTGCAGTATCTACGTGGTTTTCAGAGATTGTCCAACCGTTTCAGGAAAACAAATACAAAATGGTTCACGTACTGGGGGAATGGGTTATATATACTCATTTATGTATTCATGTATGTATTGATGCATCATTTTGAGCATGTATATAATAAATCGTTTTATTTTCCTTTTATTGCATACGTTCTTCTGATCTTTCCAGAGAAGAGTCGCTTTCTTCCATCTTTCCTGGTCATTTCCATAACTATTTTTCCTGAACATGAACCTTGGCGCTTCCATCTTTCTCAGTCACTTTGTAGAATACACATAACTGTCATAATGAACTAACTTTGTCTCTTCTTATGACTGACTCAAATTATCTATCCAAACTAACAGTGTACAGAAATCATCTACAGTATAACCATCTACAGAAACCATCTACAGTATCTCCATCTACAGTATAACCATCTACAGTATCACCATCTACAGAAACCATTTACAGCATAACCATCTACAGTATAACCATCTACAGAAACCATCTACAGCATAACCATCTACAGTATAACCATCTACAGTATCACCATCTACAGAAACCATTTACAGCATAACCATCTACAGTATAACCATCTACAGAAACCATCTACAGCATAACCATCTACAGTATCACCATCTACAGTATCACCATCTACAGAAACCATTTACAGCATAACCATCTACAGTATAACCATCTACAGAAACCATCTACAGTATAACCATCTACAGTATCACCATCTACAGTATCTCCATCTACAGAAACCATCTACAGCATAACCATCTACAGTATAACCATCTACAGTATCACCATCTACAGAAACCATTTACAGCATAACCATCTACAGTATAACCATCTACAGAAACCATCTACAGTATAACCATCTACAGAAACCATCTACAGTATAACCATCTACAGAAACCATCTACAGTATAACCATCTACATAAATAATCTACAGTATGACCATCTACAGAAACATCTACAGTATAACCATCTACAGAAACCATCTACAGTATAACCATCTACAGAAATAATCTACAGTATGACCATCTACAGGGACCATCTACAGTATAAGCATCTACAGATATAATCTAGTTAAATGACCACCTAATTTATTTCCAATTGCTTCTGAAGATAAACTTGCATGCCCTTCAAGCCTGCCACCAAGTTTCTTAATTAAATAATGATAATCTCTATCGGTGCCCAGCGTCTGAAATATCCCTCTTCTAGATACTCCGGGCAAGATCAAAGCTTAATGCAGTGTTTTTATATCTGAATTCACTTTGAACTTCCATAGATACACCCAGTCATTGTTCAATACAACATTTTATAGATTTAAATAGGAATAAAATGAAACGCAGACTGTGGAAAAAATATAAATGACAAAAACATCCCGCACAAGTATAGACGTATCCTCATTAACACAAACATATAACATGAACGGGATGTTCGTTGTTGTTGTAATAATCCTCGATTCGATTCGTCCGTTCTCAGTAACTTGATTACACATTTTGAATGTCTTGACAAAATCACATCTTTTTTTGGAGATGCCGTTAGTCAAGAACGGAAAAACCCGTTTACTCTAGTTGCAAGACGATTCGGTGCTGTTTGAACGGACTGGTTCAATTTCCGTTAGTCTCAAGAATTCATCGAGAATTATATGGATAAGCAAACGTATAATATAATATATATATATATATATATAGTTTATACGTCGTATATACACAGGGAAGCGCATCTTCTTCTGCGTTCAATCTCATACTTTGTCAGATTAACAACATGCAGACTGAAATACAGAGTGCGTTGTGTACCCCCTTTCGGTCTGACACATCTGACTTGAGAATATGCAAAATACGTCTCGACAGATCCATTTTACAGACCAGCCTGGATAATTTTACACAACGATATGCATAAATCGTAAAGTACCCTTACAACCCTGTAAGACTACAAGCTTTTACGTACCGTTGAATTTCAAATAACATTTGAAAAGATAGTTTGACCTCATAATGCACAAAAATATTCTCAATCTGGCCAGCCAACCCAAAAATATTGTTCACATCTGTACTATATTATTTCTGTTGTTGTTGCAGTTCAGAGAGATTACGAGCAATTAGCTCTTACATCCTATGTGCAAAGGGTGGTGAGCTTTATTTCATACACAGAAGACTTCAACTTTCAACGGACGGAGTCCATTAGCGAAGTCCATCAGCGAAGTCCATCAACGGAGTCCATCAGCGGAGTCCATCAACAGTCCATCAGCAGAGTCCATCAGCGGAGACCATCAACAGTTCATCAGCGGAGACCATCAACACTTAAAGAAGAAATCTAATCAGAGTGGGAAAATTGCACTATATAAATGGCTGCCGTTCAAGCTAGCAGATACATAACATAACTGTATCATTCCAATAAATCTCCCCCATGTAATGAACAACTATATTTCTTCTTCCAGACAAGAGCAAAATAATGATGAACGATTGCGTGTTTATTTGTAGCGTAAACGGCATTTACTTTCATGGTTCGGCATGTTTATAACTAATAATCAACATGAACAAGAATACATTCTTATGAAACTTCTGTATATTTAGATATATAATCATATTTAATATGATAACAAGGCCAGATCTGGGTTTTTTTTCCTTCTCAAACATCACGAGATATCTCTTACATTAGATTAATAATCTACTTGATCTCTCTTACATCAGATTAATAGTCCTTCTTGATCTCTCTTACGGCAGATTAATGGTCCTACTTGATTATCAGCAGGACATTGTCTGAAGAACAGAAATGTGTGATGCGGTGCCGTTATATACGCGATAATGATTAGACACATCCACTTTCGACGATGGTAACTAATTCGTTCCGAACTCTGTAACCATATCGCTAATATTAACTTTTTTGCCGCTATTCTACGTCGCTATCGAAATAGTCACAGACTCCCTCTTAATGTTTTTTCAACGTGTGAGATTCTTCTCTAGAGGACATTTTGATAATCCCTGATTAGTGGAGTAGATTATATGATTAATTTATTATTTTGAGGAGAGTAGTGTCAGTGTGGTTAAGTAGTTGAACCATTTGTCATGTATTCACAAGGTTTCGGGTTCCATATTCGGCAGCGAAGTCATGTATACAATTTATTATTTTGTAAGTGTTTGTACAGTTTGAGAGTATCGGAGTTACGTGCTTGAATGATACATTAAGTAGGCAATCTACGGTTGCAACGATACTGATATCACACATATGCTGCAATTCTTAGTGCACTGAAGTCAATCTTCTATATATATTTCCATCTATTAAGAATATTTCTGAGATAGAGGATGTACACATTTGTGCACGGATACAAGTCTAAGATTACAGCATCATGTGATATACTCGAAATTCGATATCTCTGCTGCAGGTAAGAAATAGGTACTGACTTGCACTAGAGCCTCACTAAACTAGGCTGCAAAATAAGAATGTTTTATATTTTATGTATTTATAAAATACGCATTCTCTCTCTCTCTCTCTCTCTCTCTCTCTCTCTCTCTCTATTCGTTTTCCATTTGCGCTGAAGTTAGGGTAGGGGTCAGATCTCTCCAATTCTGTTTGTTCAAAGCTATTCTGTGCAGTTCTTGAATAGTATGAAAATTGGTTGTTTTACTTTCTCTAAGTATTGATCTTCTGAGTGTTTCTTTTGGTCTACCCCTTGCTCTTTTGCCTGTAGGTATCCATTCAAGAGATTGGTGGTGTATTATGTTGGTGTCTGCGAGCAGGACATGCCCGATGTAGAACCAACGGCGTTTTCTGATAACATCTGTGATGAAATTTTGATGTGTCTCTTCTCTGATTTTATCATTCGATTTGAATTCACTCCTCCGGGTGCTAGTTATCCTACGAAGACATTTGTTCTCGAAACCCAGTAATCTCTCTCTCTCTCTCTCTCTCTCTATATATATATATATATATATATATATATATATATATATATATATATATATATATATATATATATATATATATATATATATATATATATATATATATATATATATCACGCCGGTAATTAGTACGGTCAGCAGATCGATACTCTATAAAATGTGGTATGAATCGAGTAACCAAGAAAATTGTTTCGATCGATCGTCTCTTTCCATGAAAATACAAAAACCAGCACACGATTTGATAACAGCGCATCCAACAAGTTTCAAGTTAAGTGTAGCGTTAAAGAAGGTTGTGTACTCCACCAACTTCTTCGGCATCTTCTTGTCTGTACATCTAGAAGTCGCCTTCAAGAATTCTGATGGTTACGTTATAATCAGCGGATCCCATGACAAATGTTGCTTGATTAATTTCAGCAAGCGAAAAGTGTTAGAAACAGACCATTCTGCCTCTAACGTAATATATACATTCAATCTTGGATATGTATGACACATTGGCTCATGGGAAATGAAGCCTTCTAAAAATAACTATTTTGATTTTATCCGTGATTTTGATTGGCTATTACACAAATTATAATCATAGTGACCATTTAAAATTACGGGAATAGCCAACTAAGTAATTAAGGAGTTTTGGTTTTCCATTAGCCAGTATGTTTGATTTTGCTCATGGTCATTGATAATTAGATGTATGGAGACTCAATGAAAGACGTTTCTATTGTCCACAATTTGGGGAAAAGTGGCCAAAGACCGATGTTCATGAAAGTCTGAATTACGCAAAGGTACAACAACTTTTGATATATTTTGGGGGTATACTAGAATTGAAACGACACACACGTAAACTAAAAATGCAGTAAGTGATTAATTCTATAAAAAAACTCAACATAAAGACATGAACTTGGTTGTTTATAAAGTACTAGACCATGCTGAATCATCAAGATTAATACCATTCAAAAATGTGTATTAATCTTGTCAATTTATCTCAGTAGTCATTATTTTTACAATGACACATATATTATGTTATCTTTTTCGTCTTCATCGTTCATTCTCAAATTCCCACTGGATCTTTACAGTACCAAGACGGTGGTCTTATTGATTTATTACAGGACAGTTTTTATAAATTAGTTAATATCCCCAAAACAACCCCCTACAAAATGTGCAGCCAAATTTAAAACGAAACAATCCAACGAAGACGGATATCCCGTGATAT